>OV884003.1:118641942-119844086 GCA_930367185.1 Myathropa florea
ATTTTATGGCCTTTAGTGTGAATAATTTTCATCCATAAATCAGTTTGAATTATTTGTCGGCGAATTAATAATTGCTTGTCGCATTTATGATGTTTATGATCATCTCTAGGGGTACACACCCGATTGGCAGGCAGTATCACTGAATGTGCAAAGAAATTCAAACGATACTCTCATATGTTGCACAAAAAGATATATCACGCAAATGTTGCTAGGAATTATGTTGCAATGCAAATTGTCCGCTTTGAAATGCTGTCAATGTGCGTTTGTTTGGCGCGCCTCATGTGTAAGACAACCTAATCGGACGGAACTGTCGGCGGGGTTACTTTAAACCGTAGAAGAGGCGGTTGTCACTAAACGAAGATGCACAGCGATGACTATGTCGCAACTGATGGTGATGTCGACAGGAAATTCTCCTCTGAAATATCTTTAAGTTTTCTTTTTTTTTTCTGTTCGACGTGTTTTTTTGTTTTATTTTGAATTTATTTATATATAATTTTTGTATTTTTATCAGAAGAAAAAAATATATATTTCTTTCTTTGGCTGTTATTGCTATTGCGACGAGAGGATGATGAAGATGACGATGATGCCTTGGTGGTGGTGGTGGTGTCTGATGGCTGGTGGCTGGTAGCTGGTGGATGTTGGATAGCGTTGTCGCTGACGTTGGTTGTCATTGGCCTCTGTTTGTTTCGTTTAAGTTTTAAATATAGATGCGCACACACATTTCGATTTTTTTCCTCGGTTCACTTGGTTTCAGTCGGTTTTCTCTGGACCGAAAGACGCGAGTAAAAGTTCATCGATCTTGGGCCTGAGTGTCTTGGGCCCGCCTGAACATCGCACATGCATATGCACATACAACGGTATGGATCTGTACAGGGGCTATTCATCGCACACTCTTCAAGATGAAACCAAAGTGATTTTGATCGATTTTGAAATGGAAATGTGTTGATTGACAAGGGTGCCCTCGTGTGGCAGTGCCGGCTCTAATGACACACACCAGCAAAAATGAAAATAAAAACTCATTAGATTTCGTCTACACCAACACACGCCTCCGCATTCGACTACACAGAGCGCGCCACCTTCCGTCGGACCAAGGTGTTGACGTAACATAATTTTGAGTTTCCGTTTTTCTGGCTAAGGGAACCGAGTTGTTTTTGTGGTCCTTTTTATTTCTGGTGGTCAAAAAATAACGCCCCACGTATAGCAGTTTTCCCAAAACGATTTTCTCTAATGATATAGTTGTAGCCACCGAGGTGAGTAATTGCGAGGGTGTATCTGTGGCACAGGACACAAAAATTACACCCTCCACATGGGGCGGGGGAAAAAAATACCGAAGCAAAAACCTCCTTAATGTTAATAATTGATGTATCATTAGTAATTTTGGTGTTAGCGGTTCAGAGGACCGCTAAGTGTAATTTAATGTGTTTGCACAAGCCAGCGTCAGCTCGTGTGGGTCGAGTTGTTACTTAAATTTTCGGTTTATAATGAGTTGTCTTGCTCAGGGGCAGACGACAACCTAGTCTGGAATGAAGCAGCGATCATTACAAGTACACCACTCAGTCAGCAGTGATGTAGCGGACACAAATTATCTGTTGAACTTCAGACGGACCAGGACTGATAATAGTTTCTTTCACATCGAATAGATCATGTATTCACTCGAATTGTAGACGTATGAGTGGAAAGATCTTTTTGCCGCAAAGGTCATTTTAGGTTCGCTGCTGTTTAATAATAATTATCGCTGATTAAAAATAAAGTATCTGGCTTGTGATTGTGCACATTAAAGATGATATTTATTTTGTATTCTAAAATGATTAACGTGACACTTCTTCGTCTATCAATCCTCTGAACGCGTCAGGCCAGCGGTATATCAGCACAAACGCACATTTCATCATCTCGAAGGGATGACTTATCGAACGGGGTTAACTTACAGCGAGCGTCGTAGTGAAGGTAGCATTCAACTAATAAATCTCCCCTGTAAATCATCGTGATTTTCGTTCTCTTTAATTAATTAATTGTTATTAGACTTTAATTGAGACAATAATTCTCAAAAATATCAGCAAAGGTTCACATAATCACAATTTTCGTCGATCTCTAGTGCGCTCACATGCCAACGAATACACACGCATACACACCTCCCTGTCGTCTACATTGTGATTCTGATTATTTTTGAATTTAATACAGTTGTTCATTCCGATTGTGGGCTTAATGCGAAACAAGTGCACAATAATACACTTCCTGTCGGGGAGTGTAATAAAAAATCATGTTTTTGCTGACTTTTATTATTTAATTATGATTTTATAGATTTTCCATCTCGAATGCTCGGTATCATTTTTTTAAAAATTTCGATTTTTAATTAGTTTATGTCAGCTGGAAGTGGAAGTGATATGAATGCGCTATGCTTTCGTTTGGTTTAAGCTGTGGGCATATTAATGGAAATCAGTTTGGATTTGCTGACAAAGAGCTTCCGATTGAACACCCTTTGAACTTCGCTCAGTTTTCATGACATTTTTTTATTTTATTTGGGAACATTTTTTGTTCAAGTCGATATTGTCGATATTGCCAATCTTCTGAAAAGATTTAATAGTTGCTAATTGGAAATTCATCTGTATTCCGATTCAAACTTGGATTGATGGTGTAAATGTTGCGCTGGACGTAAATTTTTAATTTGACCAAAGGCTTCAAGTTCGATTTTTCATTTAATCTGGACGAGGTTAAAATCGTCCCCCGAATTAAGAAAGCTTCACGATAGCAATGTAAAGAGTAGATTTGTACCGAATAGTGATTTGGCCGCATACGGATACCGAGTGTTTGGCCTGCAGCTAGACCGGATAGCCGAATATTCGGCGGCCGGATATCTGCCCAAATTAAAAGTATAATAGTTTGGTGGTCTGATACTCAAATCAGACCGGTACAAGTAAAAAACTTAAACTCGTTTTTTTTCCTTCTCCTCCACAAAATATTCTTACTTTCTACACAGCAAAGTTTTTGCGACATTTTTAAAGAGGTTGCGGAAGGCAAGTCAGATTGAGTTTTCTGCCAAAAAAAATACCGCCAACGAGCTTGACTTATATCTCAAAACAGTTTATTTTGATCTTAATAGTGACCCTTGGGCTTGGTTGTCAGTAAATGGAAGACAGTACCCAATTTTGCTCAAATTTGCCAAACTTATTTTTCATCTCCATGTAGCAGTGTATAAAGTAATACTCTTTTCTGAAGCATGTATGGTATACGAAAACAGACGTTATAAATTATTATCCCTGAATGCAGAAAATCTAAATTTCATTCATCATAATTTGACTTTGGTAAACTTCCAATTATATATTGGTTTTTTATTTTGTTGTTTTTTTTTTACTGAAAAAATGACTATCCGGTATTCGGCCGGATATCAAAAGACTATTCGGCCCCAGCCGGATATTACAAAAGAAGCCGGACAGACCGGATACCGGATACCGAATACTTGCCGGATATCCGTCACACCTCTAGTAAAGAGTGAAAGTGGGAAAAAATTCTTCACACAGCTTAGAACAAATCAACACAGCAATCATCAAGCTAAAAACAATAAGGCTGCATGCAGGAGCGGTCTTCCATTTAAGATTTTTAAAGCTGGCGACGATGTTCTGGAAGGGATGATGTACTAAACACATGTTAAATTTGTGCAAATGGTTGATGAATTTACTCTTCTTGCCACATACTCAAAAAAACGAAGACATGGGTTTTGCTTTCTCTATCGAGGCTTAATGTTGACTGCCGTATCCTATCCAGAGTAATGTGTCGTAAGTTATTATCAAAATTCGTGCTCTGTGAAAAATGTTTTTTGTGCATTTGGACAAATTTTAGGGTACACCTAACCACATGCGAGGAGTGCGTCAGTGACCCGCCACAGCACCGAATATTCGGTGAAAAAGCTGGAGGAAAATTGTCTTGGTATGAATTGGTACGTTAACATACAAAACTGCCCTACTTGGTTTGGAGAACAACCACAGACAATACAAAGGCTTCTAAGGCACCCTAAAAAACGCACTCATTGTTGTTTATGGTCCGGCGGAATCATTGGCCGGTATTCTTTCAAAGAGAAAAAAGTACCGTTCCATGATTTCCAACCTCTTTTTGCCCAAGATGCATGAGGTGAAACTGCCTCTCAGCACGCAAATCGATGGACAATTGAGAAATAAGTTCGGTGAGTAATTTATCTCTCGTTGTGGATCGGTGAATTGGCCAACTAGATCATGCTATATGACGCCTCTAGACTGGGAATACGTGAAATCGTTTGTCTATGCCGTGTTAATGCAGCCTTAAAAGACAAGTGTTATTAGCGAGAAACAAGCAAAAATGTGGTCCTCATTATGCTCGAATTGACTTCCTTACAATGTAGCCGTTGTCAACATTTACATTTACAATCCTTAAAAACAGGCAAGCATTGATTTATAGTAATAATAATAATAATAGTGGCGCTACAATCCGAGCTGGACAAGGCCTAGCTTCTACAGCACTAGTATTGTGCGTGCTGGCGCAGTTGGTTAAGTGCCTGCCCCAAGTTCGAGGGGTCCCAGGTTCGAATCCCACTGAAATCGAATCTGGTCCAGTTACCATTTGCCGTTGGGATCGAATTAATGGCACTGGAGTTGGTTGCTACCTGACAGTACAATAGATCAGTGTTTCAATCTCCGAAAAAAAATAGTTTGCGTGCTGTTGTTTTTCACGGGTGGAGGAGACCTTAATGCCGACTCCGAACGGCGAGATTGATGAGCTTTTTCTAGACAATTATACTCTTCGAGCATTATCAGCGACTCGAAAGAGGTGGAAAAATGTTTGCATTTACTACGATTTGAACCTAGACTGTAAGTCTAGTGCGTAGAGGTCGACGCACATACCCACAACATTACGGCTACCACACAGAAAGTCATTAAACACGTTGTTAAATCACAGAAATTCGCTTCCTCTTCAGAATATTTGAAGATCGATCAACAAACAGTGATTAGAAATGCAGATTCTTCGTTTTGTTTTCGAACTCTAACATGCTCTTCGAGATAAAATGAACGTGAGTCTTCAAACAATGCATGCGTATGACATTTCCCTTGAATTTATGATGGTTGATGAAAGCACCTAAGAACACCATAAATGTTGCTGTAGTCAAAAGGAAGGAACTGCTTAACATTATTCATCCTCTCTCATTGTCATAACATCTTACTTCCACTCCATTGCGAATGCAAAACATTTAAATTTCATCCAAACCATTACGGATATCAAGTCCCGTCAGTTGCATACGATTCCAAGAGGATCTATAACGACTCTTATTTTAAGCGCGAAATTAGGAAAATAATAATAAATTTCTTCCTCTCATCTTATCGCTATGCCAACAGGATTGCTCTTCACGGCCATACACACCCATATACAGTCGGATAATCGACATCAACAGCATCATCCTACGAATTCAAGTGGAAATTCCCGTAGCTCAAGCGAACACAAGAAGAAAAATACAACATAAACCAAATCAAGTTGCGAATGTGCGTAGCGAAAATAACTGCCTGATCAATTATCTAACGGGCAATCAAACACGGTATCATCTAGGAGCACGTAACATTTTGCCGCATCATGGGAAACCGATTTCCGTGCACTTGAAAATTTCCAGAAACACAACCATAGGAAAAAAGAAAACTCTCAACGGAATTACACACGCCAATGAAGGCGATAAAGGGGGGGAAGTCTTTAAGGAAGCGGAAAATTTCACAACACAAAATTTTTATTCGACTAGGTACGTTGTATCTGTGCAGCCATTTTTGTAGTTGAACCTTTATTTCTCTGCAAGATTTTATCGGATTCCACTCAAAGTCTTTTTGTTGCTTTTTCTGGATTCTGTTTTTTTTTTTGTTTGTTTTTTATTTTACCGTGTGTTTAAGGGGACGATTCTGGTTACGTGTATCTGGTTGGCGCAAGCTGACTCTGTTTCACTGACTTTTTTTCGCTATTTTTTCGTTTTCATTTTTTTTGTGAAATGAAAAATTCGTGAGTATTGTGTGAAAAGTCAGTCGCCTGTGAAATTATAACGCTTTTTTTCAGTTTAGCTTCCCTTCAACTGAGATTGCTGCTGATTGTGTCTCAGGCTTTCCTGCATGAGACATATGATGTAACGTTGTCAGCTGAAGTATTCTTGAGCGGTGTCAGCGGAAGTGGATATTAAATCTGGATTATGACTTAAAGTAGGTTCTCCATGTTTCTGCTAATTCCCAGGGCTAAATGGAACAGTGACAGCATGGAATGCGACGAACAGGGACACGGTGGCAGCATGGAATGCGACGACTACGGACACGGTGGTTCGCATAAGTTCGACTTCAAAGAAATCAACCCTTCAGTGGGCGAGCGGTAACACAAGAAGTCTACGATCGTAGACCAGCCGAGTTTGAGATTTTGTAACACTGATCCTTGCCTTCACCACCAGCAGTTTGCACCTTACTTACTTGCTTAAGATGGCGCTACAGTCCGGCTGGATGTTGTAGGAATCGGGTAGTCACTGAGTGACGTCAACCTGGCGATGCCCAGTGTTGTAACTTTTCCTATACATCAATTGTGCTCATTTTACCTCCAAGTGGTAGCCATCGGGTACTGGTTGTAGTTCACCCGAACTCAACCTACTGAACTCATAAGTGCGACCTCTTGTCCTAGGGGTTACAAAAAAGGAACTGATCCTCCAGGTTGGGGGCCACGCTAAAAAAAACTTAAGTTACGATGCAATAACAAGCAGTTTGCACCTAGTCAGTTAACTTTTGGGAAGTCAGTTAACTTTGAGAGGGATGGGACAGTAGAGGGACAAGGCTGATCGACGATTGGTTTGGTTGAGGTCCAAGTTATGGCAGCCACCGTGGGACGCTACAAAAGACCGCGCGGACTGGGGAAACATGTTGGTTGAGGTCCGTGTCCCAAACCAAGCAATTCAGTGGGACTGATCTACGATCGTCAACCGCGCTACCACCGGAGGGTTAACTTGGTTGTGGTCCAATTTACGGGAGCAACCGTGTCCGCGGTGCGTATCATGTGAAAGTTGGCAAAGGATCGCGCTGGCTGGAGAAACATTTTAGTTGAGGCCATTTTAGTTAAGTCCAAAAAATGATGAAGCTACTAAAAGTTTTTTCCAAGAGCAAATCAGAGGGACCCCAATTCCAAAAACAGTGCAGAATAAATTTATAAAAATCAGGCCGAAGTCTCCTGTCGGTAAATCAAGCACTTTATTGATTTTAAAAGAACTAAGAAATTGAAAAATAGAACAACTTAATCCTCAATTTAATCACCCCCAAAGTGTGTGACCTTGCTCTCAACGCATCCTCTCTTTGAAGACACAAAAAAAAAACACAAGGAACGTGTGCTCATAACAACAATCAAAATTCGTAAAAAAACAAATAAATTATCACCTAAGTCTTAGCCTACGATTGCTTCAAATGACTCCTCGAACACCCCCTGCGAATCTTGTTTTCCGCTTCCCACAGAAATCACCTCATAAACATCAACTTAATGTCGCTTTTGAAAACGCATAAACATCTCTTAGGCCAAATACCCACTTAGCCCCGACAGTGTGAGACAGGACTTCGAAGAGACGGAGAGGAAAAAAACAGAAAACATTAAACAAATTAAAATAACAGGATAACATCAAGGACCCAACCGTGCGGATGGATTTAAACACCCAAAATAACAACACCAACATTATTGCACGGCTGAGAGGAGGAAGTACAACACAAAAAAAAAGTGAAATGAAAAACAGAATTAAATAAATAAACGGAAATTGTAACCGTTCTAGTTTTATAATCGCATTACAGTAGCAAAACGCACCCCTTGTGTGCTAAAGTGACAGCGCACCAAAGAAGTCCTTCAACAACCACGACCACATCGACGTCGATGACAAAAGTCGTAACAATTTTCTCGTGTCACGCGTTTTTACAATTTTGACCCAGGAGCAGGGGCTACATGGAAAAACTGTTTCCTGTCAGTCATTCAGTCACAGAACACACTAAGAGGCTAACTACTTTGAGGCTTCTTATCCATTCATACGGTTAGTTTAACAATTTTTATCGTGCGTATGCGTGCGTGTGTGTGTGTGGGGAAATGTGTTATTGTTTCCGTTTTTCACTTCAGTGTGTACCACTGGTCTTTTTCACAAAATAAGGACGAACACCCCTAAGCTACTTCCAATCAAT
Source organism: Myathropa florea (assembly GCA_930367185.1). NCBI lineage: Eukaryota > Metazoa > Arthropoda > Insecta > Diptera > Syrphidae > Myathropa > Myathropa florea. The sequence goes on from OV884003.1 coordinate 118,650,123, forward strand.
GTCACATCACTTTCAGGATGATGATGAAAAAGGGTGCTCTCTCCCAAACTCCCTTTCATTATTTTGCATTTTAAACTTCACCCCCTTATCGATGTGCCCGGATACACGATGAATATTGTATACATCCCGCTGATTTGTTTATTTGAAAAAACATTCAACTCTCAAGCCAATATCCTGCGTGTGAATTGGATGCATGCTAAGTACAAGCTTATTTGCATCTAAACGAACATACGTTCATACTTTCGTACTTTAGGAACAGTTTTTGTGGTTAGAATCGAGAAGCGGTTGTATCGAATTAACTTATCACGATTGCCTTTGATGTTGTTATCCTTGAGGTTGACTGAAATTGTACTCGAGCGTATTGAGATTGACATTTATGGGGTGTTTAAGAGGGAATTAAAAATCTGGCTATGAGGACAACAGGTAGGGATGTCAAACTTTCAGATCACCTTTATCTGATGAAATATGTATGATGACTGCGGAAAGAGAGAAACCTTATCCGAAGGATGAGAAAGCCTATATAAGCCCCCTTTGGGGCCCTGATAAAACAGAAAATGAGAACTGAGAATGGAAATTGTATCTTGTATCTACAGCGATAGAAGTTGATCAGAAGAATTTCGCCAATAACTTGATTTTCCACATAAGAGTGCTGTTGCTGACAGAAAAAGCACAGTCCCATAGTGACACAGAATAAAAGCGGTGTTGGCGGATACTACCCCCACCACACAGTATCCAATTTTTCCATGGAGATGTGAAGAATCAAAGATATACACTGAAAAAGCTTGTAGATACTTCACACTTTTCTCATCATCCGACAACGAAAGGAGGTAAATCTTTTCTGAAAAACATTCGTAAGAACATCGTCAATAGGGCCTAAGAGAACAGTGGTAAACTCTCAACCTTCACGTGCTTCACTTAGATCAGGAAACAAATTCATTTGGCCAGCAAACTCGTCTCACCTTCGACAAGAACTAATTTTAATCTATTCACTTGCACAGTTGTATGAATCATTTCGCAAAAAAAAGTCAGCCAAACTGACGCCAACAGAAGCAGTAAAGTTCCCGTCACGAAAATGGAGAGACAGAGGGAGACTGTAAACTCCTCTGACTGACAACCCCGTAATATGCAAAATGAGTGGCTGTTAGCCATATCGACTGTTAATACGGTTAAACTGAAGAAAAAAAACCCACTTCTCCTCACCCATAGACCATAGTCGGCAACTCTCTTTGAGCTGAAAAAAAAAGATTTCGATCTAAATGAGTTTTCAAGCATCACTTAAGCTGTACTGTGTGAAGGCACATGAAACAAAGTTGCTTTCGCACGGTGCACAGATTTACAGCCTGTTAAAAAAGTAGGTACTGAACTTTTTTTTCCAACACATCAACCAAATTAAGTGCCATCAACATTAATAAAATCTCATCAACATCACCACACACTACCGGCGAGGCTTAAAGATGCAAGTCTACTCCACACCCCCTCCGCCCCCTGACCCCCTCTCACAACACATCATCTTCAGACTATAATCCAATACTTTCATCGGTCAAATCTAAGCGAATGTGAGAGAGAGCGAGTCGGAAAGATCCCCCAAAACCACAAACAACCTCACATAAATCAACATTTTATGAATGTTGCAAAAGGGCAGCCTTCTCTTTCGCTCACTACCCGTCAACTTGGCATATAAATCAAATATTTAATTACCCATTGAGTATTGGCCACTTTGTCGATAAGACAAAACCCATAGACACCCATGTACAACTACTACTTCCTCCACTTTCGGCGAACTTTAAAGGCCCCTCCGTGCGATCGTTCGGCTAGTTCGTAGGGTTGTGAAAATGTGAACAAAAAAAATTCGCCTATCACCGTAAATAATTCAAAGTGTTAAGAAGTGGCCCCTCATCTTCACAATTCGAAACAACAACATCATCATCGCCATCACCGTCACCATCAGAGTATCCCCAAAGCCAAAGACTCCAAGATCATCAAGATCATGGTGATCATCATGATCCTCATTATCGTGGTCGTTGTATGGTCGTCAACAGAGTCATGAAATCTTTGCCATCGTCGTCGTCGTCGTCGTCGTTGATGTCGTCGGGGAGTCTCTCTGAATCTCATCTTTATGTGCACACAACAACTTGACTTTTGTGTTCGGCGAGATGAGGCTGTGTCCATGTAGTCGGGAAACGGAAAAAACTGAGAGCCTTAGAGTCAGTTTTGGAAAAGACAGCTCCTCTCAAGACTCATATCTGGTGCTGGTGGTGGTGGTGGTGGATGGCGACGATGGATTAAGCACATACCGCAAGTCCAGTTGCCCGTAAAGCGGAGATTTTTTGTAGGATCTCGGCGTCTTTTTTTCCGCAGTCAGCTTTTTTGATCGAGGCGGCTTATTGAAGGAGAATTCATCTCTCCATCTCCGACTCGAGCGTGTAATAATAATAAAAAGGGAAAAATCTTCGGGAAAAATGTGTTTTTCAGATGCACAGTCCCAAAAGCCAACAAGATCCCCGACTCTGTTGAAGCGCTCTCATATGCGATCATCATCAACATCACAGCATCATCCATGCAACACATCTCTCGCTCTCGCTGTGTCTTCCTGGCAACGAGAATTGTGTGTTCTTTGTATTCGCCTCTCTTGGCGGTGGTGCTGGTTGGTGGTTGGTGTTTCCCTGTTCTTTCGACGGACCACAAAACGGCCCAAAGTCACGACACACTCCGTTTCGACTACATTCGCTGGTTGAGATACAATTTTTCGGTTCGTCAGTACACACCGACGACGGGAACAAAAAAAAGAAATACAAAAGAAAAAGAACGATTTAAAGAAAACATCTTAAGTGTAATATGAAGTTGATGGGACCGCGCCACGCTGCTTTGTGCCGCATTGAGTTCCAATTCCATTAAGGCCGGTGTATCACCGTATCACCGACAAACTCTGGTCGGGTTCCCAAATTCAGGAGAACACAGAAAACCAAATCAATGAACGGTTTTACTGTTAAGAGAGCATAGAGTGCACGATTGTGTCTTCTTCGTCTATTATGTATGAAGTGTACTTCTACAGTTCGTAATCGCCGAACTTCAAGTCAAGGGAGTTAGAGTTAGAGAACTGCTCCATTCCGCGGATGGATGTGAATGTGAATGTGGATTGTGGACCACGGCTACGACCGTGATGATGATGATGATGAAGTTAAAGCCGCCGCCAGTGCCGCCGCCAAAGCCGCATCTTCTTTTCATCTCGCTCTCCTCATCATCTTCGCTTGTGACTATTGCTGTTTAGAGATGCTCTTTGAAGAGTAACATTGTTATTATATACCCATTATGTAGCCCCTTATGGGTAGCTTAGAATTTCCCTTTTTTTCGAGAATCACGTGCCCTTCAGAATGGGATTTCAAAGGAATGAGGCGAAGGAAAAAACACAAAACCATCTTCAAGTGCAGTGCTACAACTGATATTCGCTTTTGTTCGGTTTTAAAGGGACACAAAACGTGCAGCAAGCTCCGCTGCAGCGGCATGAAAAGGCGGAAAAATTATAATTTAGTATTCAAATGCCAGCGAGATTGACTCGGACATCATAATTATAGGGTTTTCGTCACAAAGTGAGTCCGAAGCATCGAGCGTGTACCGTGATCCGTCCCCTTCTAATGCGATAATTACCATGAGTCTGGCTTTTGTGAAAACTGGAATAGGAGAGCATTTGAGAATGAGGAAAACTGACCTGGTCTTCGTCCATATGGTTAACAGCGTTGTAAAAGGTTTTCTTCACTCTGTGGGTTAGTGTTTCTGGGAGATCATGTTCTATGGAAAGATGATATCGACAGGAACATGGTGGTGGAAATTTCTTTCTTTTTTTTGACAGATTCCACAGAAATCGATGTCCTTTTTGCTGTGGGATACCTGATTGGGGTTTCGAGGAGTAGTCTTTGAGTGAACACATGTTTGTCGAAATGTCTACTGATCTCTTAAGCAGAACTCTGACTAGGACCCGATTTTTTAGATCTAGCAGTTGCATGTTTTTGTCGCACCTTGGAGAAGTTTGAACGAATACGCAATACAGTGCAAACTTTTCCACCTTTAGCCAGCAACCAGACAGAAACTAGTGCAAAATGAAAAAAAAAAATGGACTTCGCGGCTAGTATCGAAGAAAACCCAGAAATATCGATTCGGCGCCGCACAGTGGGGCAGCTCCATAGAGATCAGTGCGCTGAAGGTCACTTTCAAATGTTATGTGAACAAGAAAAAACTGTTACGTTTCACAAAGTATACGGTATTTGTGATACGAAAAATTAATCTGTTTTTTGTTTTTATGTTTTACACTTAGTTACAAAAAGTCACTTTAGACCTTTCAAAATAATTTATCGCACAAAACCACTACTTTTGCCCCACTGTGCGCCGATCAGCTGAATTGGGCATCGCCATAGAGTTTTATTTTGGGATTGGATTTGCGCTTTTTTTCTAGAAGGTTTTTTGAACACTGCACTGGAGCACTCAGACTCAAGACTTGTCCATTATACTGCCAGGTAGCAACCCACTCCAGTGCCGTTAATTTGATCCCAACGGCAAATGGTGACTGGACCAGATTTGATTTCACTGGAATTCGAACCTAGGGCCACTCTAACTTGGGGCAGGCATTTAACCAACTGCGCCATCCAGTCGTTTTGGATTTGCGCTTACATTCGTATAAGAAAAGAATTGAAACCAGTCGACCATAGACAATGTCGAGAGTTTGCTAATTGGACACTGGAAATAATGGCCGGAGATCCGAAGTTTGACCAAAATATAATTTTTACGGACGAGACCAATTTTTGGTTTGGCGTTTATGTCAAGAAGCAAAATTGTCTCATTGGAACGACCACAATCCAAAAGTGTTCGAACATCATCAATGAATCTGCAAAGATCGACTGTTTTTTTGCGGTTTATAGCACGGTTGCACCTTCGGACCTAGTTTCTTTCGGAATGAGGAAGGAGGAGAGGTGATGGATGATCAGAGGTGTAGAGCGATGTTGATCAAATTCCTGTGGCCAGAGCTCGACAACATCGATATAGCTGTAGTTCCAACAAGAAGGCGTGGCGCTACATGTCATATAAGCGGCGGAAAGCTCGAAGTTGTGAAGGGGAAATTTGGCGACTGGCTTAATTCACAACGAGGGATCATCAATACGCCGCCGCGATCATGCGACTTGACACCATTGTGCTACTCCATACATAATAGCATGAATGCAGCTTCAAAATCAAGTCAGAATCAATTCTATGTCTAACACAGTTGTTGTTTTATTTTAATTTCTTTTTTCCTATCGTTCTTATCAGGACTGGCTCCTCCAGTCCAACTTGGCGGTCAAAATTTTGGCGGATTAAGACATCAAACCCTTCTTGGAACATGATGGGCAACACATTGCGGAGTTCTGTTATTTAAGACCAGCGAAAAGATCAAATAAGTCAATGGTTCGACAATTCCCACCGCCAAATCTGTGGCACGACCATCGGTGCACATCTGTGCGCCGACAAAAAAAAGCGTCGGCGAAGCATGGAGTTTTCCTTTTACATAATTGCACGAACAAGGAAAAAAAAACTGTGTGACTGGTTTTTATCTTTGTTTCAATAAAACGCACAATTGAAACACAAAATTCGTTACATCCTACAGAAAGATATCGCGCTCAGGCACAACAAGAGGAAAATTTACAAACCAGAGGGGAAAATTTAAAACAGCGGCATTTTTTTTTCCTGTTCGCTCAATGAAAGCGATGGCGACTATGACGACGAATCAGGCGATGAATTCAAATGGAAAATATCGCATTAAAAATTACCCATTGAGTGCACTTTGGTTTTGCGATTGAAGGATGCGCAGCCACTGATTTGATTATTTCAATTTTTTTTTCATTTTTCCACTGCGTATGCTGTGTTGGGTGTTGGGTTGTGGTGAAATGAAATATAATGCGCATTGTGGTTCGAGAAGAAATTCATCAACCCCTACGGTAGTATCACAACCCTCATTTCCTGCAGGGTCCCGGAATGGGCAATGTTCCACGTTTTTCTCTCTCGTTTCCCGTTTTGTTTTGTGTCAAGACAAAAAGGAGACTCGAAATTCACTGGTGTTGCTTGTTTGTCAACTGAAGTTCGGAATACCACACTTTCGGTACCAGTGTTGATGATGATGATGATGGCGATGGATGCAGATAATATGGAATGGGGTGGACCAGAGGAAACAGGAAAAACGCACACCCTACTTTCGTAACAAGCAAGCGTACATACCTTCCATCAGACTCGAAGGCCGATAGATGAACGTTTTGGATTTGAATACGTACATCACATCGGTTGACGAATGACAACTCCAAGGGATATGCGTCAATTCGTCAAAAAAAAAACCCTATAAGGGTTGATTATTCACCCCTATAAAGCAGAAAATGAGAACTCAGCGTGGAAATTGTATCTTGTGTCTATAGCAATAGAGATTGCTCATAAGCATTCCGCCAATAACTTGATTTTTCCACATAAGAGTGCGGTTACTGACAGAAAAGGTTAACTTTATGGCACAGTGCCACAAAATAAAAGGGGTGTTGGCAGATACTGAATGTTGTACCTACTACACAGTATCCAACTGTTGCAGGGGGATGCGATGTACACTGAAAAGGTTTGTAGATACTTCACACTTTCCTCAACATCCGACAATGGGTGAGTCCTTTTTTCCATCTCTCCTATCAAATCGAGAGTATGTCGAATCGCTTCAAATCCATGCATAAAATTTTACCTTCCTGCAGTGCAGCCCATCCCGGCAGCAGCTGAGGTACATGAGAAGAAATTCATAATGGTTCCTTTTGGGAAAGCTACAGCAGGAACACTGAAGTAAAAGGGCTGTTCTGTGAAGTGAAAACAAAAAATGATTTGCTACCCCACCATCGTCACAGCACACATGAGGAAGTTGACGGTGATTTTGAAGATAGATACTCTGTTGGCACAATATGAATATTGAATGAGAAAAATAATATTTTGGGGGAAATTTATGAATTTATCTAGATACCAGCTAGAGATCGATCGTTGGGATGGAGATTTATGAATTTATTTGAATTTAATTGATTTTCGAGGGAGGAGGGTGAAATATGTGGGGGACTTACCGGGATCTGACGTGTCTAATACAGGTGCCTGTTGTGATAATGGTCCAGGTGTACTACCAGCGCCCGGCGATCTAGCATCATCGTTCATAGCGCCGCCGTATGACAGGGATGAACTAGGAGGCCGCTGTGGGGAAGAAAGAACATTTTATAAAATAAATTTCTGCTTAGACGTAAGATTAAGAAATGCTACATCTACTTAAGATATCTTTCTTTTTAAGTTTAAGTTTAAGTATTAATTTTAAACAATTTCAAATATACGTACTCAGTTCAATGGGGGCGTTTGAAGTTCCAGCTAGATTCCTGGAACGAACGCGAAGTCTATCTAGATTTGGTGTGGTGTAGACCAGTATCGGATATTTGGTCCTTTGTGTGAGGAGGGCGAATGATGGAGGAGGAGACAAAACCGCATACTCTACGAGCTGTACCAGGACGTGGGCATAGTTGGGAAGACAAAAATCCGTAGACTAAACTTGTTCGGCCACATCGAGCGAGTGAAAACCAAATGTTCCGGCTAAGAGAACGCTACTACTTCGAGAAGGAAAGGAAGACCGAACCTCCAATATAAAACCCAGTGATCGCGGTCGTAAAACCAAGTGATCACGAACGTAAGATTAAGTGATCGCGAACGTAAGACCAAGATCACGGACGCAAGACCGAGTGACTGCGGACGCAAGACTAAATGATCGCGAACGTAAGACCAAGTGACCACAGACGCAAGACTAAATGATCGCGAACGTAAGACCAAGTGACCACAGACGAAAGACCAAGTGATCCCGAATGTAAGACAAAATGATCACAGACGTAAGACTAATTGATTACGGACGCAAGACCGACTGGACGCGGACGCAGGACCAAATGATACGTAAGATCCAGTGATCGCGGACGTAAGACCAAGTGATCATGGACGCAAGACCGAGTGACTGCGGACGCAAGACCAAATAATCACGAAGGTAAGACTAAGTGATCGCGAACGTAAGTCAAAGTGACCATAGACTAAAGACTAAGTGATCGCGAATGTAAGACCAAATGATCACGAACATCAGGCTAAGTGATCACGGACGCAAGACCAAATGATCGCGAACGTAAGATCGAGTGATCGCGGACGTAAGACCAATTGATCGCGGACTCAAGACCATTGATGTGGATGCAAGGCAACTTGGTCTAGATGACTCTAAACAGCTTGCCCGCAACCGCCAACGATGGAAGTCGGCAATAGTTCAAGCTCAGACTCTCCAACGGTCGCAGGCCTGATAAGCAAATAAGTAAAGACCAATATGTTGTTGGCCAAGCAAAGATTGTGCATTTCTTATAAACTTTCCGACACATCACACAAAATCCAATGCACATCAAAATAACTTTGAAAATATTTTGTAACCACATCTCGACCGATAAATTACAGCAATTTCCCAACGCAATCCACAAAGTATCTCATGTTCACGTCTAAATTTGTTTTCCTACACTTCTCCTTTTTCTTTCTGTGTTTTAATGATTTCTGCATATAAATTCTCATTAGGTAACCAAATATTCTGTACAATAACCTCTTCCCGTCGCACACATGAAAATAGCGCACATCAAAGATGGAGACGTTGTTGCCGCCTTCGATCGAACGAAAACGTAGAACCGCCTCAGTCATGTTAACCAGCCAAAAGTGAAGACATTACTAATTAATTCTTCGTGTCACAATGCCGGCGTATCTGAGAATGAAAATACATTCCTAAGTACACCTCATACAGTCGCGCCTCGTCAAAGGTGTTAACAATTATGATGAAACAGAAATTCTAATTTTTCTTTTCAAGTTTCCTTCGAGAACGATGATCCTTTCATACGAGTTGTACACCCCCTCCTGTCACGGGTGCCGTGGTGTCTTTATGGGTCTCTTAACATTTTTCATATCGTTTCCAATTAAAGAACGATTTAAATAAAAATGAAAATTTAATTGGACATTCATGCGCGATTAGATGGAGCGAAATTAAAAAATCGTTACATTGCGGACGTTTTGGACGAGTCGCGCATACGCTTATTAGACCGCCAACCGCCAACAAAATCGACAGACGACGACAAACGACAATTCAACCGACAGTGCAAGCTGTCAGAAAAGTTCTGACTTCGTCTTCGACTTCGAGACTTCTCACATTTGGAATTCTTTTGCGGATACATTTATGCATAAAAAGCTGGCTGAGAGAGAGAAAAGTACATGAGAATGTCTGGTAGTTGTGTTGCGAGTTTTGGGTCTGACAATCTTCGGACTCTGTGTCTCCTTTTGGTGCGTCTGGTTCTCTGGGTTTCTTGTATGTCCGTCTGTCCAAACCGTCTGACCGGAGATACGTGCATTTCATATCGAAGATACTAATAACTCTTTGTGCACTCATAATTTTCTGTCTTCATAATAGTTTATTTGGATGATGGGCGATGAAGAAGAAGGGGTGAGGTTGAGAGAACAGACGTTCTTTTCTTTTCTTTTTTCTTTTTTTTCATTTTTCGCGCAGACTTCAGACTTCACCTCCGTCATAGGCCGACTCTGTATGGAATCCATAAATCCGAGTGTGATTAGAAAATTAAATGAGCCCGCGACGCACCACCATTGCGCTGCAAACATTCAAAAACGCAGCAAATTACCAACCTCGTTAAACATTAACAACCTGTCATCGTTTGTCTAAACAGTAATTTTCATGTCCTTCCAAAAGACAGAATGTCGACATCTATCGTTGGAGACTATCTTTACCTTCGTCTCACTCTCTATCTTTGGTCTGTGTCAGTCTGTGACTGTCTGTGTCTTGGTTTAGGTTTAAAAATATCCTACGACTAGCACATGTTCTGCATATTAGTGCACGGATTGCACACTAATAGTGCGACGGCAACGACGGCAACAGTGACGCGAATAGAAGAGAGATTTGTAGTGGCCTTTCTTGTGTGAACCTTTAATCTGAGTATCTGAGTATCTTCTTCTTTCTGTCTCTCATACACGTATTCAAATTTTGAGCGAACGCGAAATGTTTTTAATTCTTACATTTTTTTATATCTTCGCTTTTTTCTCTATCTCTCCTTCCCTCTCTCACTCTCTCTCTCTGCGTTTTGTTTAATCCGACATTAGATCGAATTTTATGCAGACAACGTTCCAATGTTTAGTTGTGAATCCTAATAGTGTCTGGTCGACTGGGACTGGTGGGATCGGGATTGGAATTGCTTCTGCTGCTGCTTTTATATGTACACTCTTGTCCAAGAAGTAATATTTTACGACCAAAGTCGTTTGGGAATTGAGATTTTATTTCGTCGCAATATATTAGGACTCGCGGTTTGATGGATATCGACAGAGCTTCTGGGCCGCGCCAGCAATCGCGGGCAAGAGAATTCAGATACGAATTACGCGAGAGAATCACTATTAATGTGGTATTTTACAAAATATTATGGTGAAATGGTTTTTGAATAATAATTCGTTTTGTTTTTTGCTTTGCTTTCAGAACCGCCCAATAAGAAGTTGGATGGATTCTGGTTGGCCTTTTGGTTATAAATATTGATTATGGAACGATGACATGTGCGGAGTGTGGGAGAATATGTTTTGCCCACCCGAGGAATATGTTGTAAACAAAGCCTCAATGATGTTATGCATGCTTTGCATGTGAAATTGTTTGTAAATTGAAACGGCAATGAGTCACAGGGTTTTGCTTGGATTCGATGAAATAAAGTGGGACGTCAAAACAGAGTCAAAGTGACGCAAAGAGTTGGGAGATAAATGAGAGATTCTTAAGGAATTTTAAAACTATAAGAAATACAGTAGAATCTCGAAAACGTGAACGGTTTTGTAACATAACCAGTTCGGAAATATGGTCGATTTTTCCACCTTTTCGAGACTCTAATGTACACTGTAAGAGTTTGTTTCACCACATGGATTGTAGTTGCTACTCATATTTACACGCTTACTCGACTTCGAGTATTGAAAACCTTCTTCACACGGATACCACGTAATCCACGGATTCCACGTTTTCCACGAATTCCACGTATTCCACGAACTCCGCGATTTCCACGGATTTCGCGGATTCCACTTTACCAAGTTTTCCACGGATTTCACGGATGCCATGGATTCCACGGACTCCACGTGTTCCAGAGATTCCACGTTTCCACGGATTCCACGGATTCCACGGATCCCACGGATTCCACGGATCCCACGGATTCCACGGATCCCACGGATTCCATGGGTTCCACGAATTCTACGTATTCCACGGATTCCTCTGATAGCACGGAATCCACGCTTTCCACTGATTCAACGGATTCCACGTTTTTCACGTTTTCCAAGGATTCCACGGAATCTACCTTTCCCATGGATTCCACTGGTCCTACGGATTCCACGTTCATTACGTTTTCCACGGATTGCACAGATTCCACAGATTCCACGGATTCCACAGATTCCACGAAATCCATTTTTTCCACGTTCGATACTTGATCAAAAGCTGTCCATCCTTAACCGATTTTACGAATTAATACCCAAAATGTAACCAGTATCCCAGTATTCGACACAATGTACACATGTCCTCTCCGCACGAGATTGATCTAAAATACAAACTCCCACCATCGTCATTTCCAGTGAAAAATGTACAGTTTGAATATGATTGAACAAACACGTAGAACAAGTGAATGTATCGTCACCAATCTTCACCCAACCTAACCACGAATAGATAAATCGCCTGAATACAATCTCAAGTCTAAAAAACCAAAAAACTGTCGCGGTACCCAAAGATATTCAACACAATGATTTGCGGATCTAATTGATATCCCAAGAAGCACGTCGCCATGCATGAAACTTTGATCGCTAATAGGTGATAGCGGTAAAGACCATAGCCAGAGGAGCTTTGAGGCTATAAATATTTTATTACTAGTCGATTACCAATGTATCTTCGCCTAATCAGTTACGTTCCAAAACCACATAGACCATCACACAGGTCTACTGCCATTTTACGGCTCATAGATTCATACAAATTGATTCCACTCAATGAGAATGTTAAAAGCACTGAACACTTAGATTCTTACCACCACATATATCAATCATTGGAATTCCAATCAATACGCCCAGATACGTGCAATGGGTGATCAAGATTTCGCTCAATTAAGTAGCCCAACTATCAAAGCATCATTAAAAGACTATCGGTCACAGATCGTAAAGAAGGGACATACCTCGACGTAAGGCCAAGGTCCCACATAAACACTTAACTGAAAGTACCTCATCGGTCCTCTTCGTGCTCTTTCTCTCTTGTTATCTCAATCAGCGAATCATTTCTTATCATATCCAGACCCACTTGGGCATGTTTCAGACCCCAAAAAGATACACCATTTGCCACCTGAAAGCTACGTGTCTCAAATTCAAATCACCAACGACAAGCACTTTTATTGCTGTAAAAATTAGAATTTAATGGCAAATTGAACCTTCCACCGCAATGTTGTACTGTACACTACCAGCCACCCATTCTCAAGATGGAGAAACTATTTACCCCCCTCCTGCCTCCCGCCCACCATCACACACTTATCACCTAGGGGTACACAAGAAAAAAGAAACACCAGCTTTACTTCAACCATGACCACACTATTCACTCGCGCACTACACTCAACACACAGCGAAATGGTCATAAAATGATTAGAGGAATCTATCTACCGCAGAACAGCAATAAAATCCACTAAATCGTTTAGCCTGAGGTTGTTGTGTTTTGAGTGAGGTCATAAAAGAAAAGCGATTGACCATAAAACCAAAAGTGGAACTATCCAAGAGAACGGAGAAGAAAAAAAAAAAAACAAAACTGTTGCCAGTTCACCGAAGTGCCACCGAAGTGAAAATAATGAACTGCCTTGGATATGGTGATCATCAAGGATAAGGTCAACATAACACAGATACGTATCTCAAGGCGGCAAGTGTAAATAGGTACACCTTCTCTTCGCAAAAAAAAAAACAAAGAAACACGAAATACAAAAGCGAAGGTTACACAAAGAAAAAAAAAAGCTAAATGAATACAATACCGCTATAAATATAAAACTGAACGCCTTGAAATCCAATAGGCTTCTGCGAAAATTTCGCCGCACAGTAAACCGATCCTTATCCGCGTGCGCACGAGATCACTTTTTCATTTGCGGGCTCGAGTTTCAGATTACACCTACAATTTCTGTATAAAGGTCCTTCCGCTTAATTTACACAAAATGAGATACAAGCGTAAGACAAAAAAAAAATTGCCATCTTTTTTTTTTTCAATTAACAAATTTCTGTTCCTGCTTCATCACGTGCTACGGAATTCGTTTCCCATTCAGCCACCCCTTTTGCCTCCTCCCGAGAATCAAGTAGCAGGTGGTAGTATCTTTGTTTTTCATTTTCATAGTCATCTTTACCGCCCCACAGGAGACTACGCTGGCTGGTGACTTTGTCTTATCGTAACACCAACGACGACAACCCCGACACCGACACGACGACAATGACGACGAGGAGAAACGAGACGACATCCTTTTTCAGTAATTAAATTTGTCCTGGTGATTTATGACACCTGGAGCACAAATGGCGTGTTTTTCATTATGTGTATCTATCTAAAGTATCTCTAAGACTCTCTCAGCTAGAGGGTGTAATAAGTCCTTTAATTGAAGTATAGTGGAATTTTTGTTCAGTCTTTAAGCTTGAGTTGATATACTATCCCCATAGCCACCCAAACCCCTGTTCCAGTTCTGAGTTCTTATTTTAGATATTTTATTAAATATTTGATATCTATGGTATCGGCAGAAGAGTAGAGCGAAATGAGCTTTTGACACGCTCACTTTGGAAGATGTCATCATTGCATGTCCGTTCGCAGTATCTGATGTGGAGGACAAAACGAATTAAGACATATCTAGCGATGAATTAATTGCTCCTTAGTTGCGACCAATTTTTGGCATTTTATTAGCTAATTAGATTGATTTGGGTGGTGGATGTTTTTGCCTTCCACGAAAAATGTTGCGTATTTAAGAGAATAAACTATGCTCGTAAGTAAGGAAGTTTAAAAGGTAAATTAATGAAGTCAGTTTCGTTTGAAAATAAGTCACAATAAATTAAAGGGACATGTAGGAAGCCATCATATTTTACATTCGCATTTATGAATGGATTTTTGAAACGCAGATGTGAGATATGATGTCATGTTTGTTGGGGAATACGCGAATAACCCCAAGTGACCACATTTTAACGGTCTAATGAACAGATCAGAACATTATCCCAAAAACGATTTTTTTTTAGAAAAGAGTAAGGAATAGATGTTCAATTGTTAATGAATCGGTCCAACATGTGCGGCTTTATTCCGGCAATAGCATCTCGAATGATAGCCTCGAGCTCGTTCAAAGTGGTTGGCTTGTTAGTGCTAACTAAGGACTTGACGTAGCCCCGGAGAACATAATCGAGTGGTGTCAAATCACACGATTCTGGCAGCCAATTGATGAACGATGTGGCCCGGCTTGGTGTTATGTCATGGCACATTGAACGATCACCGAGTTGCTAAAATGTCTCTTTCACAACTTCGAGCGTTGCGTTGTTTATGAAAGGTAGCGCCATCTTGTTGGAGCCACAGGTCGGATATTAGATGTTGTCGGGCTTTGGTCACAGAAAGTCGGCTAACATCGCTGTATACCTGAGACCATTGAAGATAACAGTGTATTCTTCCTCATTTTTCTTAAAGAAATAAGGTCTGATGATGCCGCCATGCCATAAATCGCACGAAACAGAGAATCTTTGTCGCTGAGCCAAAAAAAATGGGCCTCATCCGCGAATACGATGAAAATCCCAAGTGCTCCAGAGCCCATTCAGTGAACACATGTCGTTGTATATGGTCGTTTGCCTTCAGCTCCTGGGTCAGTTGAATTTTGTACGGGTGTAGGCCCAAGTCACGATGTAAAATTCACCAAGTTGTGGTCTGCGTGAGGCCGAGTTCTTGTGAGCGACGCGAAATCGAGTGCTTCCGATTCTCCTGCACACTCTCACGGACAACGGCGATGTTTTGGAACGATCTTGGGTTTCGTCGACACGCGGTTGGTTGAGAGACTTATCGTTTACCGAACCAATGGACTCAAATTTATCCACCAAGTGCGCGCAGAAAGTTGCCCGAACAGAACACCCATTGTGATAAAACAATTTTATCATTTGCAAGTGTTGCTGAACGCCATTTCCTTTCACGCTGATTTGGCAAAACAGACTGCATAAACGACAGCCAATTTGACAGATGTAGCTTCAACTATATGACCGTTATCAACCATCAAAGTTCAGAAGTCCCTATTGGAAGATCCATTATCTACACAAAAATAATGGGGACCAACGAGTGCATGATCATATTCGGAACAGCACAACAACTACGACATTTCACGAAATTCTCGTTGTTGCTCCTGATGGCTCTTCTGATTGCATTTAAGGAAATCTCGATCTATAAGGCAAATTCCTAGGACCCAGAGACTGCAATTTTTGTTTCATTAAAAATGCAAGTTATT
The DNA here is from genome assembly GCA_930367185.1 of Myathropa florea. NCBI lineage: Eukaryota > Metazoa > Arthropoda > Insecta > Diptera > Syrphidae > Myathropa > Myathropa florea. The sequence continues at coordinate 118,665,689 of OV884003.1, forward strand.
CACATTCAAATGGAATGTGTTCGTTGGACGGAGCACAGCACGGTCCCGGGGCTGTTTATAAATTGCATATTTATACAATTTATTGAACATGCTACCTCACACATAACCCATCATCATCATGCGAAAATAAAATCATTACTAAATGTCATTCAATAATCATTGCCAAAGGATTTATATATATGGTTATTAACTGCACAACACTCGCATATATTATTCGCATGCGAGCGAGTATCCTCAACCGAACACCATCGATCGAATCGGATTGAATCGCACTGATAGATCGAGTGGAATTATATGACTCGAAGCTCGAAGCATATTGCGCGCTCCTCGCCGATGTCTGCAAGAAGAGAGACTGACCACGCTTAGATACGGAGATACAAAGATATCTAAAAACAGAATAATCATCATAATAACAATATATACAGAGATATGATATTTATAATAAAATTCACAGCACGCAAAGTGCAAAATGGAAGTGGACAGGAGGACGCGCAAAATTAACACAAAAATACAAGAAAACAAAAACGGTCGGACTGCGTACTCTGCGATTTGTACTTTATACACTTTCAGTGAATCCAAAAACAATCACAAAAAGGTGTGCAGTTTATTGCCAAAGGATATGACGAGGAATTGAATGCACTCTCAGCGTATGCAGTGAATTTCATTATTGCAGGCAGTTTTAATTACCGCCCTTTTAAGAGAGAAAGTCGACGTGATTAGAGTCTTCAGCGAGATGAAGGATAACAAGGAGCCAGTCGAGGAGACTTTTTGTGAGACGGAGACGATCAGGTGCTGATTTGTCTCAGTGCACTCTGCTTAGAGGGCTTCATCAGACGAATGATGTCTGAATTCAGTTCTGTGACGCCTGATGCGTCCATTTCGGAGTGACTAGACAAGTCTCGTGTCACTGTCGATTGTCAGTCATGAGTTATCAACGTTGAAATCCACAACAACTGCCTTCAAATTAATATATACACAATTCCATAAAGACGTGCATCTACTCTCTCATACGACAATTATAACCGATGAAAGGGTCTATTTCTTCAGTCACAATCACTCATTTGAATCCATTTCAGATAGAATAGCCTCCATTCATCGACGCACACAATCATCACTAGTCCATTAAGTAATTTTTCACACTCTTTTCCCATTCGACGGATGCACTTAGGCATCGTCCATTTCAATCATTCGAGTCGTGGCCTTAATCTAATCGAATTTAAGCTTATATTCTCTCTCTCTCTCTCTGTTATAAACATTTGAATATTATTCCTTAAAGCACTGCTAGTGTGACTGGCGCACTTAAATGGATTTTCCATTAGGCAACGTGGGCGACATTTATACCATCCATCTCGTCTCATAAATGCCTCACCGTCTCCATCATCTCGTATCTCAATCTTTTTTAAATGAAATCTCCCCCCATCTCCTCATCCAGTATCGACCAATTCCGATTCGATGACAAAGCCTGAATAACTCAAATGTCACAAAACGCCCGCTCGACAGAACAGAGAAAAAAAATTAGACGTACTTTGTGATCTTTTCTTTTTGTTCTCCTTTTTTTATTAGATACTTCAAAAATCCGAAAATTTATTTATTTACAAATATGTGTGGCGCAAAAATTAAATTTAAGTGTCAAATATCAATAAAACGGGAATGCAATTAAATATGTTTACGAGCATTAAGTGTTCGTCTTCCACTTTTTGCTTTTTTTGTTGCCGTTGTCTCTTGTATCTCGGCGTTAAGATGATTTTTATAGAGGGGAACACACGTGAAACCAAAAGATAGCAGGAGAGCCTAAAATTATCTGCTCTTTATAGCTTAGGGAATGCCTAATTGCCTAGCCAACACGTAATTGTAAAAATGAAACGCGCATGCATATGGATGAAGTTCACAAAGCCGCCTGCCACATAGCACATATGTAAGTGGATTACGTTTATAGGTGCAATGAAATTCAATCGAATAATTACGATCTGAATTGTTTGATCGCACGCACAACAGCCGAGAAATGTATCACTCAGTGGGGCGTCTTCCATCATACTTCCTTTCCCGTTGCCACTCAAATCTGTTTATCTCCTATCAGCTGAAGAGCTCGAATTGCTGCGTTAGGTTAACCCGGAAGAAGAATAAAATTCAATTGAGTGAAAATACGCATCGAAACAGATACGATGAAGAAACTGCACTTAGGGTTCCACTATCGCTTTTCAATCCACTTGAATGCATTTAGCGGTGTTTTTCGCCCTTCCCCCACAGTCTCCTTCTCCGTTTTTTTATTAATTACCCCAAGAGATGTGATAATTCTAAGCACTTTGTTAATAATATGCAATTTGTTGTCTTGAGCTCTTGTATTAATTGGGTTTTAATTATCTTTTAAGTACTGACCTTATTCTTGCGTTGCCATGACCAATACCCATTTCGTTTTATGGTTTTGTATGTGAAACTAACTTTTTATGGGCAATTATAAAAGTATCAATAAAATGTGTTAATAGAAATAAGCTAGAGGTTAACGCAGATAATTATGTTTCATGTTTGTTATCATTTCTCTACTGTGATACATGCGACAGAGATTCAAATGGAGTGGATGGGATTTGGGGATGCACTGAAGATGAGGAAAAGTGCGGCAACATCTGTACTTTGAGTCTACATTCAGATTCATTTGCATTTTGTGAATGCTCTCGTTCGAAAGAAAAATTATGTGTCGGATATTTGGTAGGCGAATGGAGGCTTCTCCTACACGATCGCACGAAACTCTACGAGCCGTACAGAGACTTGGATATTGAGCGGGCATGATCACCAATGCCCAAGATTAGAGAGTCTGCGGATCCGAGCCTTCTTGTTCGAGAAGGGGAGGAAAACCGAACGTCCAATAAAAAGACCAAGTGATCACGGACGCAAAACCAAGTGACTGCGGACGCAAGATGAAGTGATCACTGACGGCAGACCAACTGATCACGGAAACAAAACCGAGTGATCGGAGACGCAAGACCAAGTGATCGCGAACGTAAGACCAAGTGATCACGGACGCAACACCAAGTGACTGCGGACGCAAGACCAAGTAATCGCGAACGTAAAACCAAATGATTACGGACGCAAGACAATTTGGTCTTGATGACTGGAAGCAGCGTGACCGGGACCATCAGCGATGGAAGGCAGCAAGTGCCGAAGAACAGATCACCCAATGGTCGTCGGGCTGAAGAGTAAGGAAGATGCTGTCTGCAAGCAATAGAATTGAATTCTTTAATTCTGCAAATCTGCTCTTTTTTAAGTGAGTATAGAGTCTGGGTCGGGTCTTAGCCTCTCAACAAACATGCCTTTCCAGTCACGATATGATTACTGTCTCCAGCGTCGCACTCCAAGTTAATTGAGGTTTCTTTCAACTTATGGGCGCTACCGCATCTTTGGTCCCTGTCCTTATCTTTTCGGAACAAGAAGATTTTTTAAGCCCAAGCTGTGGTGACTTCTAGTCAAGACGATTTCACTGTACAGCCGGTGGTTTAATATCCTCCCCCTGGCGTTGAATAGCCAACGCATAAAATAAAGTCTCCTTGGATCGCCGAGTAAGGCCTTTGCTAATCAATTACTTCCGAGTCCAGATATACAGCGATAAGCCCAAGTAATTCTACCCCTGATCACTGTATTGAAATCGCTTCTCTTCATTAAAGCGGAACCTGGAAGAGGTTCTTGATTTGAACGCAGATATAGCTGCCAATGCCGATATTCAGACCAAGTCATAGATGATGTGCATCCTCTCTTGATGACTGCGTGGACTTCATCTTGCTCTTGCCTACCACCGAGGACGGAACTAGTTCAATAAACAGATTCGAACTAAACTGAGCGCTCTTTGGACTGAACGAAATCAACAAGCTCGAGAGAGCTGCTGTCGTGAATAGGAAAGTTGTAGTGTTCGAAATCGAACCTAGACCTTCATCGACAGCCACTGCGACTTTAAGCAAATTAGAACATAAGCAAGTTGAAATCAAATCCTTTTACATCAGCACCACACATTAAACAAGATTGTGCAGACTTCGCATCTAAACTTCCACTCAAAACCACTCCAAATCGAGGGTGTTTCATTCCCAGAGATGATAAAAATTCCTGGTTTACAATATTGTAAAAACTTGTATCCAATTCGACTTGATATGTAAAATACAAAAAAAAAAAAATATCTATATTTTCATCACGTCCACCAGCACGGCCGCAAAGTGAAATCCTTGCTATCCTTGTTAATAATTCACCACCTCCCTCAAAAACACCATGCACAGACATTGATATTCCATACATCGGATAGTGTCAATGATTTTTTAATTCTGCCCCCACTTTACTCAATTCTATTAGTTCCGTACCTGTAACCTGTAACACACTCTTTCACTCAACCCTTGCACGCCCCCCGCTTGCGTGCATGTAAAAAGCTGTCCATGGACGTATGGATGATAATAAATGTTGTGAAACCATGTAAGGACGACATTTCCAATTTGTGTTAAAAGTTTTTAACATTCACCAAACGCCAGTGGTGGAGGCTTATCATAAATTTATAAACTACTTGTATGCTTTAAATACAAAGTGGTTTGTTGGCAAGTACTACCCCAAAAAAAAAAAACGTACAATTCGCAAATATTTCTCTCAAGGATTCGTTTCAATATTTAATAAAGCCGAGGATAAGAGAGGAATTCCACAAAAAAAAAAGTAAAATAAAAGAGGAAACAATCGTCCTTACACGTTTCGGTTTTCCGTGGGCGAAAGGAGCGCACTCCTTTGTCCCCATGGACTTCAGAAGTCTGGAAGAAGAAAAAAATGTTCCCAGCCAACCAAGATAATCTTCAATGGCATTCGGCTAGAGCTGGCTTACCGCGCCGTGAGTTTTGGTAATATTCAAGATTACTCCTCGGAGGAGATGAGACAGAGAGACACACCGTCAGTCAACATCCCATGGGACTTCAGTGAACGAATAGACACGATACGGGCACACACACACTCATACAGTGTGTGTGCGAAGGCCCCCTGCCAATTTCGAAGGTATTGTGTCCTTTCGAGCTGCTCTAATATTCGCATGCTGTTCCCAGTTGCGTTTATCGCATAAATAATTGAGAAAAGCAAAATTGTTTCTTGATCACTTGAGGATACCCCAGTGGAAAATTAGATATTTACCCGGGATATTTCACTTTTAACCAACATCATCGTTGTGTTAGTACACAGTGCCCGTTCAAGTAATCTGCCGCCCCCTCAATCTTCTACGCAACGGGCGAGCTGTCTTTGAACAACGACGGTTGGCATTTGTTGCTGATGAAAATGATGATGTTGCTTGCTCTCGGTGCGTGATGCCATTGGTCCCAGCAGACCTTAAGAATTCATTAGAAAGTTATTCTTCCTCTTTTTTTGTTTTGTTTCTCTGGTGTTTTCTGCGCAAGGATTTTATTTATTCAGAGTTCTACGAATCAATCTAATTAGAATTGGTGAAGGAGTGGTCATAAATAAGATGGTGGACAATTCGGTTCAGCAATGGTGGTGGGTGGGTGTATCTGGTGAATGAGCATATGTTGGGAGGAGGGCTTTGGGAACTTTGTAGGTTTCTGAAGAGAGTGTTTCTCAAAAAAGAAAAGAAAAGAGTGTACTTCAATTCTTTTAACAATTATAAAGGGTGTCTCAAAACTCATGCAACTTTTGTGTCATTCGCAATTTCTGCGCAAAAATGTTGCCAATGAAAAAATGGGCAGCACAACGGCTTACAGTTCATGGTTATTAAACAACAATAAGTAGATGCTGTTCTACAAAATTATGCTTGTCGATGAGGCTCATTTTTGTTTTGTGATCTTTGGTCATGATTGTTTTGATAGCTATTGACAAGATTCAACCACACACTGTAAGGGCTGTACAGCTCGACTCTCCTTAAGGCTCCTTAAAGGAGTGGAGGTGACCTACAGTTTAATGCCGACTACGAACGGCGAGAGTGAGAATTATTTTCCAGAAAGTTATACTCTTTGAGCATTGTCTGTGACTCAAAGAAGTGGAGCCGTTTGAAAACTTAATAATAATAATAATAATGGCGGCGCTACAGTCCGAGGTGGACCTGGGCTTAGCTTCTCAGCAACCACTCGTGTTGTGCGTGCTATTGTTCTTTCACGAGCGGAGGGGACCTACAGTTTAATGCCGACTCTGAACGGCGAGATTGAGAAACTTTTTCTAGACAGTTATACTCTTTGAGCATTGTCAGTGACTCGAAAGAGGTGGAACCGTGAAAAAATGTTTGATGTTTTTTTTTTCGAGATTCGAACCTTAGACCTCGAGCGTAGGAGTCGACGCACCTACCCACTACGCCACCTACTAAGCTTATGTCAAAAGTAAACGAAAAGTTTTTTAAAGTGCCCATAATTGCTTAGAGAAACTTTAGGAGAGTTCTGCAGTCAACTAAAAATTGCATACGTGGAGGGCGAATCATTTAGCTCCCGTGTAACTGGGCAAAAGTCAACGAACTTAACGAAACTGATCGAAACAATTATGGTCACATTGTATTGTTTTTGGGTATTCGCTAGGTTGCTTCAGTTTTCTTAAGTTTTCCTACGGCCATTATGGTTGGCTCTTTAGCTCCGGCCCGAAGAATCTTCAACTTTGAGCCTCTTGGACAATGCAACAGAGAACGTCCACGGATTCAGATGGCACACGTAAGTGAAGAAGGACTTTAACCAAGTTGTGGGCGCAATTGGTGACAGTGGCAGTTGGAGAGGTTGTTTGATTGAGGCTCAGGCCCATCGCGGACTACAGCTCCATATAAAGAGAAAGGAGTTAGTTGTCAGACGGTTCAAATTTGGGGATCGGAAGACCATCGAGATCCTTGGATGGGAAACAAATGCATACACAAAGTGAGACTGTTTGGCGTGGATATTAGACTGAAGGCATAATCGGATCTATCTTCATAGAAACAGTGTTGCTGTTAGGGCATAGATTTATTACAGGTGGCCTTCTGCAGGACAGCAGTCTCACTTAGGCCAACATAGGCCCATTGTAGTTCCACGCATATCAGGTATCTCCTATCTACCAAACCATTTGGTGATTGCTACGCCCACGTTCAGGCTCACTCAGGTCGTTGATGAAGTTTTTTTATCCAGTGGAAGGAGAAAGCGCTACAGGTGCAGAGAAGATGTATTATGTCTCTGTAGCTTGTGCAGAAACCGTTGTGAGGGAGTCCCCGATGGCACAGTGTTACCGATGACGGTATCGTGGCAAATAATCCACGTTTTTTCCTTAATTGCACGAAATGGATGTGGACGACATGTACTCTTAACAAAACGTTGCCGCATTTCACACAGACTAAGAAAATCAGTTGACTGCATGTGACGTGTGACATTGAGCGCGGCGATATAAATGCTCCAAAGAACATAATTACTCAGCTGGAAATACTTGCAATTTTTCTAAGAATACGATGCCACGCAACAAAAAGGTCCAAGACGCACGACTCATCTCCATGTCAGGTAATGTCCCATTTTGGTGATCGGAGTTTATCAGGACTAACATTGTTTTTTAAAGTCTAAGGCCCAAGCCAAGAAACCCATGAGCACTGTGCACTGTATCACCGAAATGTACCCACATTAACGTCATGGAAAATTTCGCCAAAAATAGCTCGTGTGTGTCACAAAACAATGGAGGCCGTTTACCCAATATGCTATTCCACACATAACCCTGCGCTGTATAATTTATGAATCAATAAAAAGTGGCTTCTTCGGGTGGCGCTACAATTCCGGATGGGCTTGAGCCTACATACAAGAGCAACCAATCGTGTTGTGCTGATGTTTTCTCACGAGTGGATGGAGCCCGCAATTTTATACCGACTTCGAACGGCAAACGTTTGAGAAGCTCTTCTTGGCAGTTATACTCTCGGAGCATTCTCAGCGACTCTAGAGAGGTGGTGTCTTGCATGTGAAAGCTGTTGTGTCTGCAATTGAACTCAGACCCTTAGCGTAGGACTTTAGGTGCACTTTCCCACTACGCCGGGGAAGTCGGCGATAAAAAATCTGTGTTGCATCAAGATTTGCGTGAATTCTGGGACCCCGATTGGCTTATCTGATTCACAGATGAAGTTCATTGCTGTCTCATTTTTTCATGCATTTGATTGCTTAGTACGTACATACTTAAATAGAATTAGGCCACATGGCACATGTATCGACTGGATGGCGCAGTTGGTTAAGTGCCTGCACCAAGTTAGAGGGGTCCCAGGTTCGAATCCCAGTGAAATCAAATCTGGTCCAGTCACCATTTGCCGTTGGGATCAAATTAACGGCACTGGATTAGGTCGCTACCTGGCACTACAATGGACCAGTTTTGAGTCCGAGTGCTCCAGTGTAGAGATTCAAAAATCTCCGACAAAAAAAAAATATGGCACAGGCGGTTATACAGATTCAACACTTAAGATGGACATTAAAGTAAATGAACAGCACAGCTCAGGCTTCAGCGTGTGGGACAGACGTTATAGAGGACAACCACGACTGAAGTAAAGCAAAAGAAATAAGCCTTTGCTCGGTGTGCGAATCTGAAGACAGCTAGCAAGAGATCGGGCAAATTCGAGAGTCCCAGGTTCACCTCCAGCAGTTTCTCCACTCAAGAAGACAAAGACATTAAAGTTGAACTTAAATTAACAAAACTCAAGCAAAACAATAAACTCAGAGTTGCGATTAGAGACCAATAACAATTCGTCAGTCACCCATACCCACCGCATCCCCTTTGTTTCTCATTCCACTCAACAATCTTTCTGCGAACTTCTCCCCTCATAAATCACCCACTCCTCTCAAAACAACAACGAAACTTAATCAATTAGTAATGTAATCAAACTATAAATGCTCCCGAAGCGTAAGCATATCCAGCGAAGAAAAAAAACACACAAAATGGACCCCCTAGAACAGGACACTAGAGACTTCCCGGATAACAATTAACCGCACGATACAGCAGCAACACAACATCTTAAGGAAAAGCAGAAGAAAAAGGAAAAAAATAGGAATGCTCCCAAGACTTTATATCATCCTTCCTTATCCACACTCGAGTGGTAAACTTGAGGAAAAGTTTTCTCACCATCGTCAGGCGATTTCTTTTATTTCCATTGAAAGCAACCCCACCACACTGACATACCACCCGCCGGCCACAGCTACGCAAACTTTGTAACAAACAATCGTAACGTGTTTTTCCAACAAACAAACGTCTACCAGCTAAGGACACCGCAAAACAAGGATGTTATTTTGGACGTCAAAGGATGCTGGGGATAAGAGGATATTCCTCTTTTGTTATTCATCACCCTTCTGGAAAATTGTTTATACCCACAAAATTGATTCTCAGCATCCTTTGAGTGGCGTGGATGTTTTTTTTTTTTTTTGTTTTCAGATTCGAGAGTCAGATTCGGACTAATTATTTTGTTGTGAATAGGATTTTTGCGTATCCCGTCAATGGAGCCGGGCCGTAACAAATGAACGCGGTAATCTTCAGGAAATGTAAAACCAATTGAATTCAAAACATTCCCCATGGGATAAAGCCGACGCTCTGCAATTACACAGAGTGTCCGTTGTTCACCCCCTAATCAGGGAAGAGAGCACCATCAGCGGCAAGAAAATCTGTTTTTTTTTCTCTCTTTTGGAAACTGGGACTATTATTATGTTTCAAGTGAATTCCGCATCAACGCGCGCGAGCGAGCGTGCAGCGATGTGTGCTGTGTCACCCTAACGTATGCAGTCTAATTGAAGGGAGAGGCGAAAAGTTGTCTGCATGTGACGTGTGCCAGGCAGCGCGGCGATTCAAATGCCCCAAAGGACACAACGACTAAGGTGGGAATACTCGGATTTCTTCCCACAAGAGCAAACAAGGTGTACGATGACACTCTTTCGTTGAGTGCAATTGGTTGGACCGCCTTGATTATAGTGATTACGCCGGATGTGTGCCATTTCATCCATCCATCGGCTATTGTCCTTATCCCGGGACTAAGGGCAAATTATATGTTTTGCCGGGCGGTTTTTATTGTCCCCTGCGTGGCAGCGGCGGCGGTGGTGGTGGTGCACGGTTTCAATTTTGTGACACTGTCATCCTCTGGCTAATCAAAATCTAATGATAACCTACGCATCGGAGGTGGACCAGGATGATTGACTGCGAAACAGGATACGGTGGGAAGAGATGAAGAGATGGAGGGGGATCTGAAGGTGTTTCCCTAACGAGATTGCGATATTTGATTTGCCGTCGAGTTTTGACCAACAGCGTCAAGATTCAAATTACTTGAGTGAATGGCGAACGGCGAACGGTGAACGGCGAACGGTGAACGAACCCCATTTGACCGAATAAGCCGGATTTGCTTAGTCGTGTGAAAGGAAATTTCATTGTTCGACTTGTGCCCAAACTTCGGTTGCTCAACGAAGAGAGTGTTGTTTTTTTGTCGTAAAATGACGAGGGTGGTGGTAGTCTAATTGGGGTCTAGTGATTGAGTATTAAGTTGTAAGTGATACTTGGAGAAGGTGTACGAGTATGTACCCTGTTATTAATGGTCAAATTGTGTTGTAAGGCGATAGAAATCCGTAATGATTATGACATGAGTAATGCTATCGGAATGAAATAATTATCTCACTTTGACAGATAAGAAGGGAGAGATCGAATGGGATTGGACAAATTTGTTACATCGTAGGTTATTTGATGTGGTTTCAAAGTAGATATCAAAGCAACATTTCGTCGAAGAGATGTCGCAGGTCCACCGGCTTCGTTTGCTAAATGCAGTGGTTGCCTTGAATTTTGTGTGATCAACTCAAGAATTGGAATTGGGAATAAGACATGAAAAAAATAATGAGTTACTCAAAGATATGAGACATGGCGTGGTCTCGTTTGTTTTAATGGCGAATAAAGGGCCACGTCCAAGCCACGGGCATTTCATGATTTGGCGGCACCCGGCTCTAAATGACTGAGTAAAGTACAGAATATGGGAAACAAAAGTTCAACTGAAGAAAGACTTCTATCTAAAATCGATTAGAACAACGCAGCTGATCGTCACATTAAGCATACCGCACACGAGCTGAAGTTAAGAAAGAAAAAAAGGATGTAAGTTGATGTAGCCCAACTTGACCATCGACTCTAATGAAAGGTAGAAAAATATCTTGTCGCAGAAAGGGCTTCATTTTCGACATTCAAGTCCACCCTGACCTGTAACGCAACAGAGGCAAATGAACGACTACTACAGGAAGGGCTTGATTTTCCAGATTCAAGTCCACCCCGACCCGAGGATAACTAACGACTACGCAGCTAAAAATCGTAAAAAAGCACGTGAGTTGAAGTAGAAGAACTTAATGTTCGACACTAAGGAAAGCTAGTAAAATATCGTATCTCTAAAACGCTTCGATATTCGAGATTCAAGTCCACTCGGATCTGTAAAGCAGCTGAGGATAAGGAAATCCTGATGAAATTTCGTTTCATGATCAGAAGAATATTCTCTGGTCGCAAAGCGAAAGTTGTTTTCACTTCCACGCTGACATCTAGATGGCGCTCTTTACTTTCTTTCTGAAAATATCTCTAAAACGCTTCGATATTCGAGATTCAAGTCCACCCGGATCTCTAAATCAGCTGAGGATAAGGAAATCCTAATGAAATTTCGTTTTATGATCAGAAGAATATTCTCTGGTCGCAAAGCGAAAGTTGCTTCCACGCTGATATTAAGATGGCGCTCTTTACATTCTTTCGGAAAATGCGTTCCTCGCTGGCAATGCTGTTCCATTCGCTCAGAACTATATGAATTAGCGCTAGAAGTGGTTACAAATTTGACTTTCAACCCTTAAAATGCTGTTTGACAACTACACACAAACATGTTCCTCCGCCTCTTCCCCCTGCCAAATTCACAATTATCTAAAACTCCAGATACCTTGAGTAAATATTAACCTAAAGTGCTTTAACCTTTCTCCTTTCGAATAATTACAAAAATTAAAACAACCAAGTATCTGCCTGTCAGAAGCTATCATAATCAATCATAAATTAATTACAAAGTCTACAGTGCACAACTTTTCGAAGCCCCTTCAACATCAGCCGAAGCGAAGCCTTCTTGCCCCACTCCCGCACTACAAAACAATGTTAAATTTTGATTTTTATTTTCGAACAAACAACCGTCTAAACTTTAATTGTCTTGGCAAATAATTAAACTAAGACATTTTCATCCCTTCCAAACACTCGCGCCTCGTGTCTTGTTTCTAGCTCCGACTACATCTAACAGCCCTTTTGTTTCGTCCTCGTCTTGATTTTCATTTTTTCTTGCTTTATGAGAAAACAAAATAATTTCATATTTTACCCGCCATTTAAGTTGCACCGAAGAGGAACACACACCGCCGCCTAGCACAGGCGAACCTGTCAAAAGCAGACATCACCGAACACCGACGCTCAAAGTTAAGCCACATCTCCAACATAGTCCTCCATCATATCGTAGTTTTACCCAAAGTCCTTTCGAGAAAGCTCACTCTGTTCGCCGGTTCATTCACATCTTTCACACACACACACGCACACAACATTAATGTGAGGTTCTCAAACTCAGTGCATGTAGTCGCTGCTCCTGGTATACGGCGAAACACCACATATAATTACCCCTAAATTAGTTGTACACGCCGGTTATATACTACCTCCATTGCAGGAGTACAACCGTCCCCCCCAACCATCCCCCGCCAACCGTCTGCATGTCCTTGTGTTGAAAAATCACACAAAATGTCAGGAAATTCCTTCTTGTCGCTCCCGCTTTTCTGGAAAGTAATTTTCTTCCTTTTTTCTAAATTTTTAATGCAAATGAATTGGAAAATGCTAGACAAGGGCAACCATATCAAAAGGGAAAAATCCTTTCGAAATAAAACGCAAACAATTAGATACGGGGGCGCACGTTGCTCCCCCCGCTTCTGGAGAAAGGCAATCATCTTTAATTAAGCGAATGGAATAGTTCCTCTGAACCCCTCAGTTCGCTCTCATTGATTTTTTTTCTTGTGTTTTGTTCCCACCCGAAGTCCTGAAGAACAAATTCCGATTTAGATTCCGAAAACCGCATGCACAAACGTACATAGTAATGGAAAGGATTTAATTATTTGCTCTAAGGATATCTGACAGTGTACACACATTCATTGTGTATCTGAGTGTGTACAAATAAATAAGGAAAATATGTTGTACGTCAATCGGAGTGTATTGGGCACAAATCCACAATGCAAACGTTTGGAAATGTTCGAGTTTGTTGGGGGGCGAACTCGTCGTACTCGTACGAGGTCCTTGAGGCTAAAATTGTGTACGGTGGCCGTGTTGGCTGTTTGTTTATCTGAAACACTTTTTCATCACATGTACATACGTATATGCGTGTGGATGTGTTTGAGGTGATTAACAACAATCGATCATTATGTGAAAATCGAACAAACAGGACTGGGTTGGGCGGGAGAGATTTTTGTAAGGGGTTCCCTTAGACTGAGGAGAGGAGATGAGGACATAATCCTGCCCGGTGGCTGAATCGCGTTTGTTGGCGATTATAACATAATAATTGTGTTGTGGTTTATTCTTTTTCCCAAACTCACACAAGGATTATGGTAGCACGGTATATATGCATATGCACACACGTTTATGTACACCAATCTGCTGCTTGCGGCTAAGTTCACATCAAAATTTACCACAACAGTCGCGGGGAAGATGGGAAATGTGAAGGCACATTCCAAAAATTAGTGCGTAAGTTTTAAAAACTTTTTTATTAACTCAGGTTCGTGTTGATTGGTTCGAGTTGTGGACGCCATCGCGTAGGCTGTTAGTGCGTTGACTTCTACGCTCAAGGTCTAGATTCTTCTTCTTCTTAGGGCGCTGCAAACGACTGGATGGTTGGTTGTTAAGTGCCTGCCCTAAGTTAGAGAGGTTCCAGGTTCGAATCCCGGTGAAAATAAAATTTATACGCTCTTATTCGGTTTTTCAAATCAAATCAAACCATTTGCCGTTGGGATAAAATGAACGGCACTATCACTGTAAAATTAACGGCACTTTCTTCCTCCGAATAGAGGCAACATTCTCGAAGGATTCGCTAGCTTGATAAATGAGTCATTGAAGAATTAAAAACTAAACTAAACACACCTTCTTCGTCTTCTAGCGCTACAGTCCAGGTTGCACCCGGACGTGGACATCAGTTAACATGGCTCTCCATCAAGTACGGTCTTGTGTTAGGTGCTTCCAGACGATCTGGAGGACTTTCTTCTAGAAGCGACCAAGAATTTTTTACTCGTCGGTTTTGAATAATGTCCTTGCTTCTGCCCCATACAGTAGGACACGGACTACCGAGCTCTTATGCAAAGATATCTATTTTATATATTATATATATATTTTTCTCCTTCGAGATTCAAATAGAGAACATTAAAAAGCAAAGTCCAAAGATTTTCGTCGTTGTGTAGTGTGCTCAAACTCAAATTCATCGAACAATAAACCCCCGAAGCGTAAGTCGAAGAAAAAACAGCATTCCTTTTAAATAAAATTCAGTACCACCCAATCAGCAACTCAGTATTATTCAGTCCTTAACCCATCTATCAAGCCGACAATGAGAAACCAAAAATAAAAATCAATAACTCAACTTGCACAGTCATTTTCACTTAGTCACCTCAATCATTAATGGATTTCAATCTTTCGGTATTCAAAGAAGTCTACACATTTTGGCCTGAAACAAGTCATTGCAAGGATTTGCGTTCCCGACACCACACGACCTGTTCCTTATCAATTCGTTGAATCGGTGGGTTTTTACTTTAATTTCATGCCGTCTCGGGTTCTTTCGATCGACTGTCGGAAATAACCTCTTGCGGTCTGCTAGGTAACTCAAAATCAGACACAAAAGAACATGTAACCGAGCGATACAACACAACATGAAATATCGGTGAACTCCCCAAAAACGAATTCCTCCCCTCGGACCCTTTTCATTTGATACACACAAATGACTTGCAAAAATTGTTGCTAAAGAGCTCTTTGGCTCTGCCCGAGGGAATGGGGGAAGCAACACAGACTGTCTCATTATGTTGCGGCAACAATTGAATTTGGAATTCGGTGAAAATTAGAGCGACAATGCAGTTTTTTTCCCCCCGTTCTCTAACGTCCTTCTTAATGCACAAACGAAAGGACAGTGGGGAGAAAAAAAACCAATTGAAAGCAGAAAAGATACATTTGCTCGGAGAGGGAGAGGGAGCGAGTGGAAGACAAACCGAAACACATACTTTTCTGCTGAATCATATTTCTCAACATTATTACTTTATAATGGTTTGGGCGGCTGTCCAAGGATCCAAATCGGCACTACACATAGAGCAGTTCAAGAAGGAAAAAAACAAATTCATAGAATTCTATGAACCCAAAAGCAAGAGAATAGAATTGAAATTCATGACGCCACCAGACCGACCGTCTACTGGATGATTCTACAATTTTTCTACGCCACTTACTATATTATTATTATTTTTTTTTCTTTCGTATTTTTGTTATGCTACGAGTTTCTTGTTCGTAGATACATTTTCCAGTTCACACTTTGATTCGGTCCGAAAGGGAAACAACAACAACAACGAAACGGATTAAAGTCGATTTAATGTGAAATTTGATATTAAGTTCACGTTAAGTAGACGGAGAAGACTGGCAGACATCGGTTTGGACGGATGATTATTATGTGGTCAGTTGAAACTACTTTGTGAGATTTTTTCTTCTTTCGGTCTTTTTTGTCTCTGTTTGGTCTCATGGTTTCGATTTTGTTTGATGTACATATCTATGAGACCTGGAAACTGGAAAATGTTATTTTTATGTATTTTAAAAATGCCATAAGCGTTTCAATTTATTTTTCGGGGTTTTTTTTTTGTCTTGTTGCTCTTTTTAAATTGATTTTTGATCTACAAAGGGTTCCGTTTGAGACAAATAGAAGGAGTGCAGTGTGAGAGAAGCTATCTTCAAGATTTAAGCTTTTAGATAAAACGCAAATTTTTTTCTGTGAAATTTGTTGCTCCATTTGTATACTCGTATATGTGTCCCAAGAAAACTTGGCGCAGAACGGTGTAGAATAAAGCGTAGTTGGAAGGCAGTTGGAGAAAAGTTGAGGAGATTTGAGGCACATTGCCAAAAATAGAATGCGATGATGCGTAGGCGTAGTCGAGGCCCTATGCCCCACAAGGGGATACAGGAACTAAAGAAGTATCCAACAGCAGGTGTAAAAATATATTTCGCGCCATTGTTGAACTGTTAATATTCAGCGGTTATTGCGAATAATTTTGAACAGGAAGAGTAAGGAGATTGTTGAATACAGATCGATGCGCAATCGCACAACTTGTTAGAATAGTGAAAATTAAGTTCAAGAAAATATCGCAGAAACAATGATTTCGTAAAGTTTGCACTGCGTGTGCTCACCACTAAGCGCCTTCTTATAGATTCAATTTAATTGATAAATTTGAACACATCATGCAGGCTATCGATGTGAAAGCTCCACATCTTGCATGTTTGACAAGGTCAGCTCAAAATAGAGCCCCCCTAGGTGGACATATGTACGTCGACTTCAAAACGATCACAGGAATTGGGAACATCCGCAACCGCATTGCCTCGCATGGCTTCATCCTAAAAAGGTTCAGTGAAAGCACAAGGAAGTGAAGCCTAGAGCTTACGTGCAACATCGTATTTTGCGCAAAAGATCTTGGCTACATGAAGGTCCAGTTGACACAAGAAGTGGAGCTGGGACACCGCGCACATCGGTGATTGGGTTCTAAAAATGGATGAACAAGAGTGAATAGGCTCATTTGCATTTGTCTGGGTACGTAAACAAACAACCCTGTCACGGGAAATCTAAGGCAAGGAGACATCTCTAACCACAACGAGTGACAGTTTAGGCTTGTTTTAGAACTGGCGGTGTCCTTAGGCTATATTTTTTTTCGAAAATTATGTTGTTGCTAGGCGCTTTGCGTTACTGGATGATATTGACTACGTTTCTTTTTACCAAAATAGATGCTTTAAACTTGAATTACATATATTTTCAGCAGGCCGACACCATCTGCCTGTAGTTCTGTGAGTGGAAAATTTCTAGAAGTATGATTTCTCGAAATGAAGACTTCAACTGGCCGCCAAGTTCGCGATTTTACACCATAAAACGTTTTTTTTGGTGCTATGTTAACACGTTGAGTGTCACATGATACCACTTTGGTCTCACACGAATTCGGGCTTGCTGCGCCGCGTAAGATCAGAGTGTAATCGAAGTGTCAATAAAAAAAAAATCCGTGGCCTGTGGGGACAGTTTTTCGGATTGTATGGTGGCACTCAACGTGTTAAGGATGTCCATAGCAATATTCCTTCACTGAAGCATGCACTAAAATAAAATATTTGGGATGTTATTTGCGAAATATAGCCGCAGACATTCAAAAACTTGCAGATGCAGAGTGGAGGAAGGCACTAGACAGAAGTTATACTCTATTTCTGACCTCATATCTTGTAGTTTCGACTCAAATAAAAATATTACCCTTTTCTATGAAAATATTTCTCTTTTCTATTAATTTAAAATGACATTTCTTGTTGGATAACTTGTACTCTAAGACGATGATTACATGCCAATAGTATAAGAGACAGAATGTACGATTTTCACAAACGAGAAGGAGATGAGTTGGATACGCCGAAAAGTATTCTTCTTCACAAGAATGAATTCTCGGGTGAAGCATGCCTGTTTTCAACCGATATCTTTTCGTTTCCGACATATTTTCTTCATTTTGGGGTGTTCCACACACAGAAAGTCTTGCCCAGGCGGATTGCCCATTCGTTCGTAAACACCCACTAAGACTGGCAACATGTTGGAAATGAATTGTAGACATTTTCATGCAAACGTTGTTTTTAGACTATGCGGTACTTTCGACTCAAAACAAAATATAACTCGTTTCTATAAAAATATTGGTCTTTTCTATTGAACCAAAATGACACCTCTTGTTGGCCGCCCAGAACTTTTAGTTGGGCAACATGCTGCAAACGAATTATATACTTTCTTATGGTTGTGCAGTTTTTACTATTTCCGTACTTTAAATTCAAATAGAAATATCACCCTTTTTTATAAAAATACTGGACTTTTCTGTTGAATGAAAATGACACCTCTCTTTGGCTAACACAAAAATAAGTCTGGCAACATGTTGCAAGGAATTGTAAAGATTCTCATGCTTTTGCGCAGTTTTTTTTACTGTTTTGTGACAAACAGTGATCAGAAAGTTTCCTATTTATTCACCTTTCGATCCGAGGAAAGGACCTCATTTGGACACATTAAAATTCCTAAAAATAAGCCCTTATCAAAGTTCACCTGAAGCAAGCACAAGTCGAGAAAAATCTGAACGAATCTGAGCCACAATTATCTATGCATCTGATCGTTTATCTTGAAATTATTCAAATACAGATAAAACCAAAGACTACTGGAAAAAAAAGTTTCGCCTTCAAAGTCTACACTCTGAGAAGATAACCAAAAAAACGAAAACCTTAACTTTGTGGCTACCAAAAAACACAAAAATTACATATGTTTATACGATAAGCGTTTCTTATCATTGTAGGTTAAAAATATTTTGTGTAGACACACTGCGGTGGCAAAGCACGGATGAAGCTTTATCAGGCGCTGTACTGCATGATTTTATCTTTGAAGAGCGACCACAAAAACACACCAAAACTTTTTTTATTTTTCCATTTCAACTAACATGACTTAGATTTGTTATTAGCTGAGTTTACAATGTGGACAACATTCGGCAATAGTTGGATGAATATCACTTTTTTTCATGTAAACATGGCGTAATGTTCCGGCGGTACATGTGTGCACACATGTACTCACCGCGAAAGCACAAAGGCTTCTGTTTCAGTAGCTTTGAGGCAGGTGAATTGATTTCAACTTGAACCGTCTTCGCTGATAAGACCTCATATCTTCGTTGTGTTTAATTAGTGATTGCTGGGATGAAAGGGTTCTGTGACATGATTTTTCACTGTCTCCCCAGCGACAGATACAAATAACATGTTGAAGTTGCAATCACTTTACATCATTTGATTGCGAGGAAATTGCGAATTGATTGAGATTTGGATAAGATATGCGTACATGCACCATGCGAGTGCATGCATGCACATTTCTAAGATGTCACTTCGGTGCCGGAGATTATCTCAGTCGATCCAGTTTATCCTCTCTCGTTTAGAATGTGCAACGATTTACATAAGGCGATGGCGGAGTAGGAGGATGGGGCTGATTCGAGATCTGCTTGAACGAATTCTAAATAAGATTTCAAAAGATTTGTGATGATTATAAGGAGGAGTTGGTTTTATTTTAACCGCCGACCGTCGCTTTTTCTTTTCTATTCTATAGATGAGGCAGATTGGTTGTGTTTCTATTTGTTTGATTTTTATTTCTTTTTGTTTAATTTAAATTGCATTTGCGTATGCAAAGACGATAGAACAGTGTCTGGCTAGATACATGTGGACGGTGGTCATGGTGGCGACGAGGACAACAACAACAGCGACTGCAGTGAAGATGGCGATGACGATGTCGTTGTCGCTGTCGACGACGACGACTGCAATGGCGACTCCGATGGTTACATCGATGTTGTGTTGTGCAAACTAAGGCGACGAAAAGATCTGATAAGTTTTTGGTATGACATGTAACACGAAATACTTTGCATACATGCATCAAATTAATTATACGATTAATTCTTCTGAATGCGTTTCTAGATATTAGTTTATTCAGTTGGTCTACGCTTGGGATAGTTGAATTCTTGTCCTCAATAATCGAGACTATTTGAGGAATTATCCTATTAACATAAGCACAATATGTATGCTTATGTTGGCCTTAGACGCATCTTCTTCTAGCGCAGAGAAAGATAAGGAAATATGTACATCGATGAGAATGCAGATAGAAATTGAATGAAATGCAAGACAAGCTTGGCGGGGGTTTCACTCAGTGCGTGATGGCGTGAGACCTAAGACAGACGTACATATGTGTGCATCACGTCTGAAGAAGAACTATGTGCGAGCTAAGACAGTTATAAATGTCATACTTTACGACCCACTTCAGACCGTTTTTCTTAACTTATTTAACAATTCTTACGTGCTAACAATTTCTATCCAATTATGAGCGAAATGCCAGCTCATGTAATTCACATACGTTCTACATCGGCAGTTTTTCCAACGAAAGGAAAATGCTAATGCAGCGATTTTGTAACACTATCGCATGTTTAAGTGAATATCACACAGAATTATTTAAATTTATTCAATCTAATTACGACCAGTGGATTCCTGCATCATGCTCAGAACTAATAGATACATAATCGCAGCTCCCTCACCACCGCCACCTGCCTACAGAGTGTAATTTAATATAGCTAATAGCATTTAAATGCATTTATGCTGCATGAAGTCACATATCATTTTCAACTTTATATGGCATCGTTGCAATGTGAAATATCTTTATGACATTTACTCTATGAATTCGCAATGTCCACACAGCAGTGACAAATTATTCAAAGTCATCCTCAAAGAGTACCCTATCGCTAAACTGATTGCTTCATTATAAAACATTAATATTCTTTAGGTTTTTTCAAGTCTCTGCGCATTCGATTTGAATTCCATTTGACTCAACGGGGGAAGGTGTTGCTGAGGAATTTCGCTAATTAATCCGTGCGACACCGATGAAAAGAGGTGTTATTGATCATGCAGCTAGCGTCTACCCATCGCACCTTTATTAATTGTTATTTGACGACATAAACTTCCCAGTGATCACGTGAGATTTATCCTATCTGTGGCATATCTCTAACCCAGTATCTGTGTTTTGGTTTTCGAATGATCCACACCTCACACCTGTCAAAAAGCGACTTGCATGCCAACCTACCACAGCGATCCTTCATTATGAGCGTCAAAATAAAACTTCAACAAAAAAAATTGTTTTTTTTTTTTTTTACAAAAGTGAACAATTTTTATGCCTATCTAAATTGACAATTTCAATTGTTCGTCGAAAAAAAAGGGATCCCTCACCCGTCGTGAAGGCAAACTGTGACGATGGCAAAACAAATAATCAATTGTTCTCAGCATCCGTTGCGGAGGGGATGCTTTTTTTCTGCTGTTCCTTTTTTCTTTTGAAAGTACGCCTAGGTAACGAGATATTGCAATTTTTGCGAAATCTCGTACCAAAGGGAGGTACAGTCATATCTACCTGAAAATCTAACAAAGCAATTAACTTCAGTCCAAAGCGAATGAGGAGGTAACAGGCAAAAAAAAGAGAAAAGAAAATTAAATTTGAAAGTGAGCAATCGAAGTCCTGCTGCGCATGCGCACTGCATTCCTAACCAAATGTCCCTCCTCCTATTTCTTTGCTCACACTGAGGAGGACTTCTTTGAAAGAGGGAAAATTCTGCAGGGGTTTGATTCTTTCGGTGTCCAGCTGTGAGAGGTATGAACGCCTGGGTGAGAAATTTTTGCAGAAATTGATGTGGCATTTAAGGATATTTATTTTTTTTAATTTTAGCTTTAATTTTTTTTGTGTTTTCTTTTAGGTTAAGTTAGTTTGGTTAAGGAGTTTTGTCTACCCCGGGGCAAAGAACTCCACAAACGACATCTTAGTGGAGATTCAACGTAAAATCACAGCTACTTCGGTTTATCGAAACAACTTGGTTCAAAACTCGTGACTTAATGGAGTCAAAAGCTGCACCATATAAGCAGGACTGCAGAGCTGATTTTTGGTGCCTTCAAGAGACAAATTCTAAGTCGTATATTTGGTCTTGTCTGTCAGGAAGGCGAATGAAGGACAAGACACAACCGGTAGCTCTAAAAGCTGTACAAAGATGTGTACATAATCCGGAAGGTAATCCGAAGACTAAACATCGACCGAATGAACACTAATGCTCCAGCTAAGAGAGTCTTCGAATCCGAGGCTCCTGTTTCGAGAAGGAGAGGAACACCGAACCATGGGTGTACAAACCAAGTGATCGCGGATGCAAGACCAAGTGATCGTGGATGTAAGACCAAATGATCGCGGACGCAAGACCAGCTGATCTCTGACGCAAGTACAGCTGATCGCGGATGTAAGTCTAAGTGATCGCAGCCCCAAGACCATGTGATCGCTGACGCAGGTCCAGGTGATCGCGGACGCAAGTCTAAGTAATCGCGGCCCCAAGACCAAACGATCGCGGACGCAAGACCGGCTGATCCAGGACGCATGTCTAAGTGATCGCAGCCCCAAGACCGCGGCTCTTATTTCGAGAAGGAGAGGAACACCGAACCATGGGTGTACAAACCAAGTGATCGCGGATGCAAGAACAAATGATCGCTCATACAAGACCATGTGATCGGTGACGCAAGTCCAGCTGATCGCGGACGAAAGTCTAAGTGATCGCAGCCTCAAGACCAAGTGATCGCTGACGCAAGTCCAGCTGATCGCGGACGAAAGTCTAAGTGATCGCAGCCTCAAGACCAAGTGATCGCTGACGCAAGACCAGCTGATCGCGGACACAGGTCTAAGTGATCGCGGCCCCAAGACCAAGTGATCGCGGACGCAAGACAACTTAGTCTATAATAACTGGAAGTAAAATGCCGTCAGTGATGGAAGGTCGCAATTGCCCAGGCTCAGAGCTTTAAAGGCCAGCTATAATGTCCGTACGGCAACTTAAGAGAACTACAGCACTCGGGCGAATACACAGGAATGATGCACTTTGAACATAATAACTGAATCACTTAGTTCCGTTAAGTTCGTTAACATTTACTTCCTTACGCGGAAGCGAAATCAATCGAGGAGATTCTTGAGAGGAAGGTCCTTTTGTTTTTTTTTGGAGCCGTATGTACTGATGGTGTTTGGAGGGAGACACTGAACGACAAACTTTACGGGTTGCGACATTGATCTGGTCAAACAAGTCCGAGTTTCCCGTCTCAGATGGCCCGGAAAGTCTTCGACTCCAACCTAGAGAAACAACGTGTAAAGGAAGACCACACCTCCGGTGGCGTACACTGCTGGAAAGGGAACTTAATCAGCCGAACATATGGCCCTGGAAGCAACTAGTTCAAGACCGTGCTGAATTGAGGCGAATTTTGACCGAGGCCCAGGTCCACTCCGGACTGTAACGCGGGATGAAGAAAAAGAAGAGGTCAATCGCTCTCTGTGCACGTAAATGAAAGTTGGCGTTAAATGAGGCTTTTTGGCAGTTAAATGAGGCACTTTTTTTTGACAATAACCTGTCATTCCAAAACTTGTGAAGATGAGAACAGTCCACTCCTTAACTAAAATATCATGGCAAAGTCAAAAGTTAACGCCTTCATACTTTACTCATAGCAACGCTCCAAACTTTGAAAACACTGCTTAGTATATAAATGGCCCTAAGTTGTGGTTTCAACGCGTGAAAACGAACTCAATAAATGCCTTCACTACAAAAGAAAAACATCCAAAACACCAAGTTACCATCGAATTATTCACAAGAAAAAAAAGGGCCAAAAAATCAGAAATCGTGGCAAATCTAATTTCGCCCATTACACTTATAATATTCATGAGAGTCCTTCACGCCCCTGCAGACACGGCGTTCAGCGGTTGGCTCTCTCCTCTTCAGCTTCGGATTCCATTTTAATTATGCAAATTCCTCATAATTTAACAATTTTCAATATTTTTCGTATTCTTCGGGTATGCACCCGCCACCAAGGCGAAATACAAATCCAATTTGGACTTATCTAATTTTCGACATCTCTTTTGCCGCCCATGCAAATTTTGTGTGCGTCGGATGAGGGAGATCCGACGATCAACCCTTTTCTAGCGAGCGACTCCTCCACACCGAATGCTCGACGGTGAATGGTGAATCCATTTACTCCACTTAACTCATTAGAATTCTGTGAGTTTTTACTGGTGATTTAATAATCAAACAGAAAAGTGTGAGGCAATAATAATTTACCCCTTCTCGGAGGAAACCCTCTTCAAGCGAGACGGGCGCACGGATCTAATTGCAGAATAATCAAATAAAAACCATCAAATTTCAGTTTAACCGACAGTTCCAGCACCAGCAGTGGGGTGGTGGTTATCCCCCAAGGTGTTTTCATTTGTTTTACGAAACATCCCTGTTCGGGGATTAGAGATACACTGGGAGTGAAGACTTTTAGCTGCAAGGAGTTCTGTGCATTCCAAGAAAACCTAGACACACCACATCACTGTGAAACAATGAAAAGGGTGGCGGTAGGTATTGTAGCTACCAGTAGCGGCTACGTTACAAGTTTATCTCGCTCGTTTCATCATCCATTCATCCCCTTGTCCTGGGGGCTTGTGTGCCACAGTCTCGTGCTGTACAACTGAAAATGTTATAAATGAACTTTAGATAAAGCCGCCCCCCACCCACCCCTAACCCCACGCTGTTCAACAAAACCCGACACGAAAGTGAAACAAAATTGTTAATCAAAATCTTACACATTCGTCATTGGGTTGGCTGACTAAGTCGTAGAGGAACTGCGATCAGGAAATGGAATAGAATCGGATTGTGTTGTAATGTCACGGTACATGGGGGAGCCATTCAAGGATGGGTTGGCATGCCTCTCGGTCTGTGTGTGAGTGTGGAAGAAACAGGATAACGAAAAACCAAACCTACCGGAAACAAAACCGAAAAATATGCGATAAAATCGCATGACACAAGCTAACCCCGCTCAACAGTGACGGCGAGGAGAAGTCATCAGTCAAATTACTATCTTATTTTTGGTTATATGAATAAGATACTGGTTGTGTGTGCGCCTTGCCCGTTTTTTTGAGGGGGTGGTAGGTAGTATTTCGGTAAATGGCTTGATGTCATTTGCTGGTGGAATCCATTTCGACACAAGGAGGGTATTTTTAGCTGGAAATACCACTTAAGGGGGTACGTTCTCGTTTTCTTTCTTTTTCTTCTTCTTCTTCTTATTTTTTTCTTTTTTTTTTGCTTGTTTTGTGCCATTGAAGTGACGTAATACTTGAACTTATGCTAAGGGTTGAGATTGAAGATAAGTGCGGAGAAGTGTTTGCATTTATTTCTGCCTAATGAAAGAGAAATTCTCTCTCTGCCAAGCACTTTGCTTCGATGAGTGCTTTGAATTTGTATATGTTTCTGTGACAAAAGCAACTGACACGCTAAGGCTACTTGTAAGATGTTCTATACTTAGCGGGTCATATATATCCTTAAATTTGAGCTTGCTGGGAGAAGTCGCGTTTGTTATGGACGAGTGATATTGTTATTCAGTTGGGAACGCTATCAAAAAAGACCATCTTTAGAGTAGATCTGAGACTATTTCCGCATCCAACACGTTTGGGCACTGTGCCATGTCGATGAAAAGTCTCAACTCAACATTCCGCGCCAAGTTTGTGTTAAGATATTCCGCCATCGAGCATATTAAGCACAAAAGTTCACATAAACTATCTCTTAGTATGTGTCGTCCATAAGTTCAATTCTGCGCAATCTAAGCCCAAAAACCTGACCAAATTAATAAGCAGCGACTACAGTCAGCCTCCTATTGACGCGAATGGTCATTTTTGGCCAGGTTCACTCATATTTGAATTTATGTACATATAAAAATATTTGCCCGCTGAATTTTAAATCTAAATTCAAAGCAAAACCCATCAAGATACCCACCGAGCAACCAAACACAACAACGACCAGTTGTCGCAACAACAACAGCAACAACAACAAAAAGAAGTGCATTTTGTTGATTTCCATCTATCCGCAACAAGAAATAGCACTCGCTGCCATTTGGCCAAGTCAGACAATTATTTTATTAGATTCAATTGAAATTCAGCATACGGAATATACGTATATTCCCCTGGCGCAGTCACCGATACCCGCATTCAGATAAAGCACCGCGCTTACACTCACACTCATGCACAGACCCGTGTGTATGTGCAGAGGTATTGGATCTTTTTGTCTTTCTTATTACAACAGGATACAATTTAAGTGGCACTCTCGAAAAATGTTTAATTAAATTGTTAAGATTGCATCGTGGAGATTTGCAAAGACTCGACAGAGAGAATATGTTTTTATATTACAAGGAGAGCCAGCAATATGACAAATGGATGCATGTACCTGAACGATCGTAGTGCACGATATTGCGAGAGAGACACAAAAAGTTGCAACTTGCCAGTCACAATAAACTTTTGATTTTAAATGTTCACAAAAAAAGCGAAAAAAAAGAAAAGAAAATCGTTTGCCGTATGTCGGCCATAAGAGACGACGCACTACTACGTACGGCAAAACCACATACTGTATTGAACATAAATAAAAATCGCATAATATTCCAATATAGCTGCGGAGGACATGCTGTGGATGCGACAAGTCTCCCCCCAATGGCACAGCAGAGGCCAACCAGCCTTCAGACAGCCGAGACAGCACAGCCGATCGTACAGCACCACACTGATCTTGCACAGGTAATGTTTTAATTATGTCGTTTGTAGGTACCTTTGTCTTCTCCGCATGTGATCTGTCATAATTTTTCTTATTATGGGCACTTTGGAATTCTGCGAGAGCGCGCAACTTTGCAACCTGCAGCATTTCAAGCTTCCTTTTGTGCGTTCGAGCCCAAATAAAAAACAAACAAAAAAAAACACAAATTCTTTCCCCACAAATGGCACGATAAATGCACGCGTGTATAAAATACACAAATGCATGCACATATCCACAACCAGAGGTCTACTATTCTGTCAACATCTGGTCCGAAATGACCCCTTTTTGATCCTGTTCACGTTACTGATGATCAGTGATCAGATCGGCCAATCAATCAAACAGAAGATGATCCATGCAAAACGTATCTATTTATTTATTCAAACATCTGTGGTCGAGAGGCCCAATTTGTAAAGTGGCGAAAACATCTGGATGCAGGCAGGTATCATTCGACACAAAAGAGCTAAACAAATATCGGTACAATTATTTAATTTCAATAATTTCGTGCCGCACGAAATCGAATTAATCATGGGTGGTCAAGGAGCAGACGAAACAGCCTTAAGCTATTTATATTGCCTCCGTAAGGACCAAACTGCAAACAAAAAGCAGTTTCTTCTTGCAAAATAAGTCTGAATAAATTAATTTCTTCAAAACGATGATAATTAAAAACAAATACACAAGTTCAGAGACACATCACTCCGCCAGCTGTCTCTGCAAAGTCATACATATGTAGGTACTCGTCGTCCAGTCTATGTGAGTTGCGCTTGTCAGAAATTAATATACAATGAGAATGAAAATCACACAGAAAAACTCCAAGTTGATCTTTTCATGTGTGATGATGATGATGAACAAGATGTGATTATATTGGGAGAAAAGGATCCTCTGCCGGTGGTGTTGATGATTAAAACGAATCGGTTAAAGTGGGGACTTGATGTATGGATGACAAAAAACACCGAGTATCGCATATATGTACTTCATCCAAACAAAGGTAATACGTTCTGAGAATCATTTCGTTTCAACTGACTAAGGCGATGTGGTCCTTATTCTAAAATGGATCTCCCGCTGCGTGGCAATCATATTTTTTTTTCTCCCCATTCTCATTTCTTTTTGTATTTTTTGGATATGTATCTTTGTACAATTTTCAGTTCCAAATATACTCAAAACATTTTCTATCTTTCAGATACTTTTGTATCTTTCAGATATTTTTGTATCTTTCAGATAGTTTTGTATAAAATGTTCACATACTTCTTAAGACTCGACAGAAATCATAAAAATGACTAAAAAAAACCCTGTCACAGACTGTTTTCCACTCACTTAAGCACGAAAATTCGATTCCATTAGCTCAAAAATTACCCACCGCTTAACCCCTGATATCATCTTTGACTGTGCTCTGTGACTTGCTGTGTGTGCGCACTCTTTAATCTGAACAAAAATTTACAAAACGAAAATCGTTCGAAAATTGCACTTCATTTAAGATCATTACACACGGCGATTGTGCTGCATGTAGTGCAAACGAGAATCTAAAGTATTTTTCAATTTTCTTTCTCATCTCTGTATTGTTTCTATCTGCGTTTTGTTTTGTTTTAACATCGAAAAAAGAACGAAAAACGTGATCGACCGTTTTTCGAATCACAGCACAGAGAAAATCAAATCGCAAATCGCACCTAAACGATCCTCACAAACAATTTGCCATTGCCGTCAACGCGGCGTCTATTTCAATTTCAATTCATTTATCACTTGCAATGTATCTATTAGGTGCATTTTCAGCTTACACGTACATCTAGTTGTGTGTGCAATTGCTTTGCCGACAATTGTAGATGTGACCATGTGCCGTCTCGATGTCGTCTCTCATTCTCTCAGTGAGGTGAATAACAAAAAACAAAAACAAAAAAGAATTCAAGAGTGATTAGACTTTTAACATTTTCACAATTTCCCCCCAAAAAATACCAAAGTCACATTTAGATTGAAGTAAGATTGCACAGTTGAGATACACTTTTTGGGTTAAACGATGATCTGCAAATAGCCAATTGTGTCTTTGCGATGCCAAAAATGCAAAAATGCAGCGACGCTGCCGATACATGACCGATAAAATTGACACAGTTGTCGTATCTACAACTGTATGAATACATTCTGAGATGATGACGGTGATAAAATGTGAGGCGGCGGCGGCGGAGGTCGTAAATGCTTTGACAGATGCCAAATGCACTGATAGCGTGTTCGGAATAAACACAATTTGCGAGTGAACCGAAAGTTTATTTCAAGAAAAAGTGAATCATTTCTCGCGGTTCGAAGGTCTGCCATTGTAAAATTTTATGATCTTTCTTAGAAGATCACAAGGTGTTAAGAAGTGTAATCAAAAAAACGATATGACAGCGACAAGAAAAAATCGTGTCGAAGGACGAAATAAAAAAAAATATAATTTCTCTCATTTCTTTCTCTTTCCAAATCCAAGGTGTGAGCCATAGCATTTCTTCGCATACTTAAAATGTGCAATAAATATAAATACACACCAAAATATGTATGATTTCTGGTCGAGAAAAAGTATTTAACTCGATCTGCTGCTTATAGCAATTATATTTTCAACAGATGTCTAAACATCCAACTCACGACAACTGTTAATTAATGAAAAATATTCTAAATGATATTAAGAAAACAAGATATCAACAAAGTAAATAAAACGAAAGCGGCAACAGCTCATAAATTAAATGTCTCCGCTATAAACTTATAAATAAGAACATTTTCTTTTTTCTCATTTTTTTTTTCCTTCAAAAACGTAATATGTGACGAAAACTCTAAAGCACCATCCAGCTGTTGGGACAATAAAATAATATTGTTTTCCTGATTTTTTTTTTCATTTTAAATCTAATAATAAGTTAAGGAAGCACAGACCCATTGATCTAAGCTCGAGTGACCTGATTACGAAAGTTGAACTCTGTCCGATGGCATAAAGAATAAATGGTGGAAGGAACGAAAAAAAAAAAAAACGGAAATCCCTAAGCGCTTAACATAAAAAGAAAATATACGCGTATATTTAGATAAAACGCTAAATATACATTTTCTTCTACACCATCGGGTCGCCATCAGGCACTGCATTAAAAAGCCCAATGAAATCAAACAAAGTCAGTCAGAAAGTTAAGATCTACTCTAAAAGTGATCTCGCCATGGATGCTGGCTGCATTCATCGTTGTCGCTGTCGTCGTCGTCTTCATCGTTGTCGTTGGCTTCGTTATTGTCGTCGTCGTCGTCGTCGTCATCGTCGTCTTGGTCGCGTAGCCATCTTCGTCGTCCCATTAGCTTCATGAGGTGGTGATAAATATTGCATTCAGAGACACTAATGTTTTGCTCTATGTCATAAGGTTAAATTACAACATGCATTCACACTCGCATCATTTTCGATATCTTCACGCAGATACATGGCTTTTGCCTGAGAGGGTTTTTCTCTTTTGCTCCCTCCTCACAGCTGCTCCAGGTTGGTAAATGAGTTAAAGTTAAAAATTTGTAAGTAGGCAATCGTAGTGGCACAACAATTGTGAACCGCAAACATAATCCGCCGCTGAATGCTGAACCTTGCATGCGAGGCACGACAGCGCTGCTGCAGATAGTCGTACTTGTTGTGTGTGCGCAGCGCGCGGGAAAAGATTTGGCACACCGAGAGACATTAGCCGGAGTACCTCTTCTTATCTCATACATTCGATGCATGTACATGCACGTGTGTGTGCCTGTGTGCGTGGGTCCGTGTGGCATGGTCAAAAGGAGTATCTAAACTGCCTGCACGCAGTTACTGGTGCGAAATTAAAATAATCGGTAAAAGCAGCAAAAATGAAAGGAAAAAAAAAACGAATACAACAATCCTTCCACCACTCAAAGGCCACAAACAAAACAAAAAGACTCCTTAAGCTGCTTTTAAGATGATACTAAATTAAAAATACTACTAAACCTGCATCTTTGACTCTCGGCACTCGTGTAGGGTGTGAGTGCATTTTCCCAGCCACCTCATCTCATCATCGAAGAACTACTCAGTCCATGCGTACGCATTTGTATGTAAATCCGTTGCAGATATTCAAAGGTCAGTCTCTGAGTACCAGATTCCTTCTACACTGTATGGTAGCAAGGGTACATTTGCTTACACACTGCTCATCGTTTAAGTGGTAATTAATAAAGATTTTTACGAGCCTTAAAAATAGTTGACAAGTATCTTGACAGCAGGCAGAAGTTCTTTACGCTGTCTCTTCCTTCTGCATTTTTGAGACAAAACTTGGTGTTGGCATTGCCAGATGAAAGTGACTATTTTGGTATTTGTTTGAAAAAAAATCCTTCAAATCGAGGTAGTTGTAGATCTCAGACACATTTTATATAATTTTGTTATAAAAGACCCCCAGGCATGGTCCTTCCGCGATTTTCTTCTGCAATGCGATCGAGAGACCATAAATGCACGTCTGGCAACACCCCCTAGGTGCGCTGAGATCAGCAGATCTCAGAATCTCTCAGCAGACTGCGATGCATTCTTACTGTGGCTGCTAATTTGAATCCCCATAATATCACTGTTTTATGCGCATTATGTTGCAAATTTTATGAGTAGATACCCGGCGATACGACACAAACGCATTGCAGAAGAAAAGCCATGTTCGCTTATTTAACAAGCCCTCTCCACGATCATACACATAGCCACCAACAGACTGCTTGTGAAATTTTAATGAACAAAACTGATTATCTCTACGCCCATGAAAGCGATTCAGTATTTGTGACTGGCCCAGTCGGTTAAGAATATTTTTCGCCATTTTGTCGATATACGAGTATGTACTCCCCCTCAGCTCATCAGCATCGCAGACAAAACAAATATGACATTAAATTCAAATAATGCTGAAATTAATATGTCACAGAACTGGTATCTCCGTCAAAGTTGTTTGGGTGAAATTGAGAAATAACTCTGAAATTTATGCAGTCAGATCTGGAAGAATGTAGTCGCAGAGAGCTTTGAATCTATTGACAGGAAATCTACAAGCGGGGATCCAAAGTTCATGCACAATGCACTGGGACATACCGCCACGATGCAAACAGCGAATCCAACTGACAACATTGACTATTTTGATTTCGTGGATTCGCGAATTCTTAAGCTATATGTTGGCGGCATTATGTTACATTCCGTCCGCATACGTGTATTTGTATGTAAATATCAGTGGAAATAGTACGTGTGCAGGCACCATACTTGCAGTCAGTCTGTGGAGCGATACACGTTTTCGTTTTGTTTACGTTTTAGGAGCGATGGTATTGTGACCAAGTCTGACTGAGTGCACGCTCACACACCATGCACAATTTGAGGAGATGTGACAAATTTGGAGAAGATAAAAACACGACAAGGCGACATTTCTACGCTATATGGTAATATTTTTGTTGTGCAACATTCGGATGACGGCAGATTGAGTTGAGTGTTTCTTGTGCCTTTTTGTTTTTTGTGGATGTCTTTGTCTACGAACATGTGCGTATACTTGATGGAATTGAAATATGGATAAATTTATGGAAATTATGACTAATGTTTTCTTTTTTTAGCTTAAATATCAGTTAGTAGCAACGAAGTCGAGGAAGAACGCCACGATTTGATGCTGAAAGGCTACAATCGCAACAGACCGCTAGGAACTTTGCCGATCGGGTCACCCTGAAGTTCTACCACGCCGCCTGCAGAAACAATAGAAAAAAATGGAAACGTTGTTAAAAAGACTTCAGGGAAGCCACTATTGATGTACTGGATTAGAAAAAACCCTAGTTTGACGACGATTGCAGACAGGCACATGTAAGCAACAACGTAAGAAAGAAAAAAAAGAAAGCACCAAAGTAAGAAGCCTATAAGGCAACGCTGCATGGAACTACGAGAGCTGACCGTGAGCTTTAAGAATAGAAACGAAGCGAAGAGACGTCCGACCATAATTTCATGCACCTGCCGAGAAGTGGTTAGACAGCAAAGTGATGTACCTAACGAAACCACCTAGAAAAACACTCCTGATTCAACAACGAGGCCAGACAGGCTTATGCCGCAATGAAAGTTGCCTACAAGGCAACGCTGCATCGAACTACGAGAGCCGACTGTGAGGTCTACGAATAAAGACGAAGCGAAGAGACACCCGACCATTATAGGGCGAGGATAAGCACCAAAGTGGCATCGCAGTCTATGCTGAGAATCTGGAAAGCTCAAATCTCCAGACTCTTAAACGGCGATGAGTACAAAGAATACCCCCTGACCTGAACGAATTCCAAACAGCAGTATCGAGACTAAAGTCTAGCAAAGCAGTTGGCAGATGGTTTGTCTTCTGAACTCGTTAAAGCAGCTGCAGATCATCTGCTTGTGTCATATAAACTTATTTGTAACATAAGAGGAAAGCATGTCCAAAAAGTGAGACGGCTGGAAGGCATAGTTGGTTAAGTGCCTGTCCCAAGTTCGAGGGGTCCCAGGTTCGAATCCCAGTGAAATCGAATCTGGTCCAGTCACCATTTGCCGTTGGGATCAAATTGACGGCACTGGAGTACGTTGCTACCTGACAGTACAATGGGCCAGTTTTGAGTCTGAGTGCTCCAGTAGTGTATCAAAAATCCTCCGAAAAAAAAGTGTCCAAAAAGTTGAATCTCAACGCCGTTTGTCTCCACAAAAAAGGAGACCCCTTTGACTGCGCCAACTATCGAGGGACAAGTCTCCTTAACATCGCGTATAAGACCTTTTCTGCCGTTTTGTGTGAACCGCTGAAAACTTTCGTCACCACGGTTTCACACCATGGAAGTCCACAGTAGATCTTCACACCACGACAGACACCACCTATTTGTTGACTTTAGGGTTGCACATGGAGACGGGCTATACAGCGCCATGTCTAGTTTTGACATTCCTGCCAAACTCGTCAGACTGAGCAGGACGACGATGGAGAATTCTCGCTGCACCAACAAGGTCGGTAACGAACTCACCGAGACCTTCAATGTCAAAAAAGGCAAGGCGTTGGACTTGTGACATTTTTAACATAATTTTTGAGAAGATTGTTCAACACTCACTGGGTGACATTAGACACACGATCTACCAAACGTCAGTAGAACTGCTAGCATACGCGGGATCGATCGATTGACGGGACTGATCGAACTCAACGAGCCGTCAATGAGGCGTTTGCTGGTTTTGAAAGGGAAGTGGGTAAAATTGGTCTGGCGATAAACGAGGTACATGCTTTCATCAAGAAAGGACACACAACATCGATGCCTTGGCCGGAACGTCATCATAGGCATCTATAACTTTGAGGTAGTTAAGGGCTTCGTCTACCTCGGCCCCGCGCTAAACAGTATAAACAACATTAGCACCGAGATCAAACGCAGAATAACTCTTGTCAACCATTTTTTTTTTGGGCTCAAAAGGCAATTGATTCATAGAGCCCTCTCTCGGAAGACCAACTTGACTTTGCATAAGACTTTGATCATCCTAGTCCTACCTTACGGCGCAGAGGCATGACAAGATCCCAAACGGATGAAGAACCTTTTGGTCTTTTCGAGATAATAAATTCGAATTTTCGAATAATGAATTCTGCGTGCGAAGTTTGGTCTTTATTCGAAATTATTCGAATTCTGCATGCGAATGTTGGTCCTGCTTGCGTTGATGGAATTTGGAGAAGAAAATTCAGCCAGGAACTGTATGGTCTGTACAGCGAGATGAGTCTGATCAAGCATCGTGCAATCCAACGCCTAAGAAGGCTAGGCCATGTAGAGCGCATGGACAACTTAGCTCCGGCCCGAAGAGTCGTCGACTCTGAACTAGTTGGACAACGCAACAGAGGAGCCTAAGGTGGTGCACCTCTGCCACTGTCCCAGCCTGTGTCACTCGAGATGTACGCTTGGAAATCATTACTTCCATGACCTTAGGAACATTGCTCTCTTCTCCTCCAATTTTTTTCTTTGCAGGTTTGTACGACTCACCAGATGGCTGGACAACACCTCGAACAATAGGTTCACGTTGTGAATTTGAAGAATTTGTTCTCCTATTCCCTCTCGGGCATCACAATGGATTCACATGGACTTAAATGAGACAGGGCCCTACCCTGTCTACCCATCCAAAGACAGAGAGACCTCAACCAACTTGGTACGCACAATATCGTGCCAACTGGAAAGGTTTGTTGGTTGATGCCCAGATCCATCCGGACGGCAGCGACAGAAAAAGAAGAAGAATATCAGTGCTTCCTGAACGAAAACTATCTCATATCACTAGTACCTCGGAAGTACTTTAGATGGTTGTCTGAGTTAGGCGACATCTTATGAACAACTTAAGGGCTCAAATATTTCATGGAATAAATTTTTAATTAGTAAAGACATCACTCGAAGCGACACCGGTTAACATTCGCTCTTAATAACATTGTCCCCTTAATGAGAATGACTTCCCGGATAGTCTTTTAATTAAATACTTTTCCAAGAGAGGCTTCCAAAATTTCCACAAAAGAAACGCGAGTGTTGCCTCTGCAACCCCATTTTAATCAAACGTTAATTATCCCTTTCTCGAAACATAAAACATATAAAGATACTTAAAAATGCCTTCGAATGTATACTGCTTCTTAAATAATTTTTAAGATACTTTCGCAACAAAGCTATTTACACGCTGTGTTCATTGTTTCGGGGTTGGTGGCGTTCATAGAAATGTTAAATCACCAAATAAGAGCCAGCAGCGGAAGGGCTGAATGAGATGGAGCTTAAGACGAACCACCTCTCAAAAGGAGGAGTGGCTGTGGGTAATTCTTTTGCCCGCGAGGGTTGTTCATCTTTAATAGCAAGTCGCGTAAAAATGCAATTAAAATGAAGAATGGGCTGGCTCACAGAGGAAGCAGGTTCTCAAATGAATAGACATACAAACATAAACAGCCCAGTCCGCCATTTGTGGGACGCGATGCGAAAGCAACCACGTACACCGTTGTTTGAATGTAATTTAAGGAGGGGTTGCTCTTAAATACCACATACGGTACTACTTACCGACGATATTCCTAATGCTGAATACACATGTACACTGTGAAGATATTCGATATTTTTTTGCTCTTCTTTCGTTTGGTTTGCAAGAGCGTGAGTACATCACACGACACCCTTATGTTAGGATATTCCATACAATCCTTGGTGTATTCCCAATTGGGACATACGGTGGAATTATAATTCGTTGAACTTCTATGAGGTTGTTCGTGTTTCGCACACTCGCCAGGAAAAGGAAAAATATTCGAACTAATAAATGAAATATGACGCTAAAACACTTTCTAATCAGAGACGAATATACGCATAAGAGGGTGTCTGGCAACTTTTCAGGGCGTATTACTAGGGATTTCGAGACTAAGTAAGATTCCATCCCGTATTCATAGTTCGAATTCTCTCAGGGTTATTATGACTACGGGCACTCGTTGAGTGCTTCGTGAGGGGAGCGAGCGCGAAAACCAAATTGACGCCAATTACCAGTCACAGCCACCAGTGCGCCACCCTCGCTTTAATCCTCTTCGGGGATTTTGGGAAATCCTTATTCGAAGGGAACCTGAGCAATAGGAATATATTTGTTGTGCGTGTGTGTTTACGCTCCCGCTGGCACAATGAAAGTTGTGGCAAGGGCTTGGGGACTTAGTGTCTGGAATTTTGAAGGAGATTGATTTTTTCTGTTCAAAGGTAATTAAAGTATTAAATTATCATAATGAGTGGAGGAAGTGAGTGTTGCTAATGCTGGTGGCAGACGGCAAATGTGACTCTAAGGACCAATTTTGAGGAAAAAAGTCGTTCGTTGATTTTTGACAGAGATTTTGACGCTCCTTCTTGATACGGTCAAACCTCCCATGGCGGACAGCTTCTTTAGGCGGACCGTTAATGGACAAATTTTCCCGATTCACGTTTCAGTTTGCATACATTTTATGATCTCTTGGACTGACATCCCTCTCTTAGACGGACAAAAATGTTGCCACCATCGCTGTCCAATTAAGGGGGGTTTCACTGTACATCTCTCTGATTCAGAGTTGAAGCCCACGAAAAACTTCTTTTGAGTGAGACTGTATTCATATAGCCGCAAATGGATGGCATTCTTCTAGTGGTACAGAAAAGACGAGAGATGGCTTAAGGCTATCTAAAGGGTCTTCCAAAAGGGACTTCCGAACTTTGACAGCTCATGAAGGCCATTCTGTTGAAGCTACATCAGTCTGCTTTGCCAAATTACCATGGATGGACACAGTGTTAAACAACAAGTGCAGATGATAAAATCACTTTATCAAAATGGTTGTTCTGTTCAGGCAATGTTCCGCGCATTTCGCCCATTTTACGGTCGCCATAACCGTCCTACCGAGAGGACTGTTCTCATTTTAGTGGATAAATTTGAGTCCACTGGTTCAGTTAACTATAAACAAACCAAACACCCTTACGTCGACGGAAAGCAAGATCTGCCGAACATATCGCCGCTGTCCGTGAGAGTGTGCAGGAGAATCCGAGGCAGTCGATTTCGCGTCGCTCACAAGAACTTGGCCTTTCTCAAACCACAACGTGGCGGAAATTGTGTCGTGACTTGGGCCTGCACACGTACAAAATTCAACTGACCCAGGAGCTGAAGGCAAAAGGCCATAGACTACGACGTGTGTTCGCAGAATGGGCTCTGGAACAGTTGAAAACTAATTTTCATCGAAAAAACATCTTCAGCGATGAGGCCAATTTCTGGATGAATGGGTACGTCAACAACTGTCGATTTTGGGACGATATCAATCCACATGAGATCAAAGAGCGTCCAATGCCTCAAGAAGCACCCACTGTTTGGTATGGATTTTGGGCTGATAGTGTCATCGGTTGGCTAGGCCAACACCATCAACGGCAAGCGCCATAGGTCGATGATTACCAACTTCTTTTGACCTGAATTGGATGATATGGATATCAACGACATAGGGTTTAAACAGGGCGGAGCTATGTGCCACACAGCTCACGCCGCGTTGGAAATACTGCACGAGCAATTCGAGGGCATGGTCATCTCACGTGAAGGTGGTGTGAACTGGCCGACGAGATCGTGCGATTTGATCATCATAGACTTTTTCTTGTGGGTTTTTCTAAATTCCCAAGTCTATGCGAATAAACCGCAAACCACAACGGCCCTCCAAACCAACATAACCCATGCCACCGGTCAAATTCAGCCAGATTTGTGCGCCAGAGTTATGGAAAAAGTTAAATTTCGAGCCTGCTACCGACAGAGCCCATGCATGCTAGACTTTGCATCACGTACCGATATACACTACCCAACAAAGCATACATGCATGGTAAGGAGGACGTCTCAGTCTCATCCCAGATATTGACGTATACACACTGAACGCTCAAAAATGGACTGCGGACTGAACTACAACGAGGGATACATGGGAAAGAGCTGGTCTCGGTCTCGTCCCAGATGTGAAAGTATACACTGGCAGCTCAAAAATTTACTACGAGGTCAGAGCGAGTGTTTACTCCAAAACACTTAATGTATCCACTTCTTTCAGACTTCCAGACTATGCTAGTGATTTCCACAACGGAAATCGTCATTCTTCAAGAGGCTTGTCATATCTTAAGTTCACACCAGACCACTAGACCACAACATAGTTATCTATGTTGACACTCAAGCTGTTGGCCAAGTCGCCCTGAACAGCCTCAAAGATAGTCAAGAAATGTCCCTATGAGCAGGCTTCGTGGAAGAAACAGTGCAGTGTCACCTTAGTTATGGTTCCAGCTTTCACATGTACTGTCTGGACCTACATGTGCATGTGAGACACATGTACTGTCTGAACTGTCTGGACCTACGTCGGTCTATGTCCCTGGCCCCTATAGACGATTCCCCATTCAATCTAGCCTAACAACTTTACCGCATCCCAGATACACTCTTTTACCTGAATCAGGCATAAATCAGTATTCCATTGCTCTCAGAGGTATTTAGCTGGGTTTTGGTATTTTGATTCCTTTTAAAGGATTAATTGAGCTGCTTCTTTGAAAACTCTGATCTAATGAATAAATATCTCATCATACTAGGCTTTCGAACAAATATGTCAAAAATATTTTCATCAACATGCCCGGCGAACACACTTGGCGGGATTAAAGTCTGTATCACTCGTTTACCCCGAAACTTCCACCGCGTTGTGTTTTCTTTCACGTCATCTAGGTCTCCAAGTGTTCTCCCAATCGAACCGACCAAAAAGAGCTTAGGAAATGATTAAGAAAAAGAAACCCCAATGAACATATGAGATATTTATGCGTGGTTTAAGATCTTTTTTCTGTTTCTCCCTGATCTTCTTAGAATCGAACGGATTGACATTCTCCTTTTGTTCATATTGAGAGAGGGCAAACTCATATACATATTCCCCAGTCCATTTTGACATTTGTTACAAAAAAAGAACAACAGAAATCGAAATCTTAAATTTTCAATGGCTTCCAAAGAAATTTATTCAAAATTGAAAGACCATACGCGTGTGTGAGTGTGTGCTTTAGCTAGGAATCGATGGGGATCGGTTGCGTTCGCCAACTCGTTTTGATTTAGGCCACATTTTGAGGAATGTCACTGACCATAACCACGCCGTCGGCTATGAGCATGAGCTATGCACATGCCCCAGCGAAACCCGATCCTCGTGACCGATCAAAGGAAAGCACTATTATTAACACCATGTTAAGGGCGTAAGCTCAAAAGCAGCTTAGCTAATTAAGTGTGGTTTCGCTCTTTTATCTTTCTTCTTTTCTTCAATCCGTTTTCGCTGAGGTGTATCTCTTGCATTAGCTTATTAGAACAAATGCCTACACTTGTTTGCAATTTTATCCGCTTTTCAGAAGCCATACTATGCACAGAGGCGGCACTGAACAGAGGGCTAGAGAAAACTTGTTACAGTGAATTAACATTTAATGACTCAAAAGGTTGTTGTTTTGTTGCTCCTAAGTCCTCCGGTGGAAGTTGGGCCACGAAACCCCCTGACAGTTGGTGTAAACCGCTTGCATGATGATTAGCTAAAACCTTTGACTAAAAGGGGATTTTCGTACAAAAATTACTCGAGTTCAATTGCTTCGGTGGATTAAATATCAAAGGGTCCGAATCGGAGGAACTGTACAGGATTTTATTGGGAGAAGGGGGATACTGTGTTCGGCAAAAGTGAGGTCAATTGAGTTTTTCTTTGTTTGCGTGTCCATTTCCGTAAGGCATATGTGGGTGAAGTGAATTAGTGACTCTTGAGCACTGAAAGGGTTGATTTTTGGGGCACAAAATCCGATTAATGGCCAGTAATAGATGTGGTTTCGTATTCGGAAATTATTTATTTATGTTTCAAGTGGATTCCTATTGGATTTTGGTTTCGCAGATGCAGATGCATTATGGTCGGGGGGAATGGATGACTCAGTTTGAGGGTGAAGTGACCACTAAGTGTGGTCTCAAAAGTTTCCGAACTAAATGTGGCAACATTCCCCAATAGAAGCTGGAGAATGTGGTGGCAAAACTTTTGTCAGGTACACAAAGGAAATTTAAGACAGTTTGACGCGCAGTTGTTCATTTATCTCAGTGAGTCGACTTCAATATTTTTTTTTTCGGAGGATTTTTGAAACTCTACTGAAGCACTCAGACTCAAAACTGGTCCATTGCACTGACAGGTAGCAACATACTCCAGTGGCGTTAATTTGATCCCAACAGCAAATGGTGACTGGACCAGATTCGATTTCACTGAGATTCGAACCTGGGACCCCTCGAACTTGGGGCAGGCACTTAACCAACTGCGCCATCCAGTGGTGCCTTCAATATTACAGTGAAATTTAAAAAATATCGAGAATCGAGCGGTCATCAATGCACGCAAATCAAACATGAGTTGGATGCTGTGTACGAAGAGACTCTGCACCATCATTTCTGTGGCTGCTTGTTCTCTTTGGGGTTTTACAAATTTTCTAACGACAGGAGTCTTAACAGAGTCATTTGTGTAGAACGCTAAGATGGGGTGGGGGCATTCGGAACGAGAACCAAGGCAAAAGCCATGCCGTGGTAGTGTTTTATTGTCGGACGAGAATGGGGATGAAACCACTGCGACGTTTTGGGCAGCTGACTTAAATTGTGCCCTTGCCAGCTTGAGAGACAACGAACGTTTAAAAACTTTTTGCCACTGACGAAAACATCGCCAAAGGATTCGAAATGAAGCCATACGACCATCGAATCAAAGTTAGAGAGATAGCAGAGGCTATGACGGTGTCCAAAGAACGTGAAAACTCTCAAAGCGATAGGTGCCACGTTTGCCTATTTCATCAAGACAATGTGCCGTCTCACACCTTAGCGGCTGTCCTGGTGAAGATCCACGGCTTACGTTTAACGCTTGACCAAAGCCTTCACTCACCAGATTTAGCCCCAAGCGACCTTTTATTTTCCCTTATCTGAAATTTGTGGACGCCGTGAAGTAGTGGGTTTGTGCGTCAACTCCTACGCTCAAAGTCTAGGTTCGAATCTCGAAAAAAAACACCTTTGATATTTTCACGACTCCACCTCTTTCGAGTCACTGGCAATGCTCAAAAAGTACAACTGTCTGGAAAAAGCTTTTCAATCTCGCAGTTCGGAGTCGGCATTAAATTGTAGGTCCCCTCCACTCATGAGAGAACAATAGCATGCACAACACGAGTGGTTTGCGAAGTCAGGCCCAGGTCCGACCCGAATTGTAACGCTGCCATTAGGGCTCGGAGGACAGAGAATTTCGTCAAATGAGGAGGCTATCGCCTTCGTAAACGTCTATTTCTGAGACAAAGATCTCGAGTTCTTTTTATACGGATTAAAGAGGTGGGTGCATCGTTGGGAGAATTGTGTAAACTGTTTAGATAAATGAAAAAATAAATTGAAAAAAAGTGTTGTCTTTGTTAAGTCGGAAACTTTTCAGACCACCCTCGTACTGTGGTGTATGTAAAAATGCAAGTTACCAACATCTCGACTGCCCTCGTACTCGTACCATTCATAGCTCCTCCTCTGATTATAACACCCTATGCCCATCATCAATTATTTCTCCATTTTGCAGCTAACACTTCAAAGTCTTCAAATCCAGAGCATCATTCCTAACCCGCTCCATCAATTCCCAAGTCAATAGCAAAAACCGATCCCCAAACAGGGATTGGCGAAAAATTCCTCAAATTTTCTTTATCATTCAGCCCCGACGAATCCCCTCGGTCGTTGCGATCAAAAAGGATTCAGACCGATTTGTTTCCGGGACTAAGCCAAATGAGCGAGAACGAGAAGGGACAAAAACAAAACAAAACCATGAGAGTCTTATCCCCAAACCTAAGTCCGTATCAAGGATTTTAAATTCATCACCGAATCGTTTCACGTTTCACGTTTACGTTTATTTATTTTCGTTACTGTGCGGCAAGAGAACCTTGAGTGTGCTCACAAGCACACAAAACGTCGAAAAAGAAAAAAAAGAAAGACGTATCTACCTCAAACCGAAGGAGAAAAGAATTAACACAGATCACAAAAGGCGAGCTAATTCGCACTGAAAAATATTCCAAACTAACTAAAACAACCAAAATGAGACGTATTCTCAAAGCAAAGAAAAAACCAAAAATAAATCGTCACCCGAGTCGCAAGAGGCAGAGAAGTCGCATTAGCCATGGGTAACTCCATGAAGGACATGTTGTCCGCCAACAACCCATCACTGTTTGGTATCGTTCCCTTGGACACAAGAATAAGAATAAAATGTTGTCGTATGGTTCTGTTTTGCTGTTGAATTTTGGTGGTGTGGTGTGGTGGTTTTATTTTTGGACCGATTTGGTGTAGAAGCACAAATATGTTGCACAGGTATCCGAGGCTTGTCCCAAAAACACCAAAAACGCAAACCGATGAAGCGACAGTGATGACATTTTTGTGGTCAACTCTTTTTCCTTTTTTACCTTTGTTTTTGTGTGTGTGTTTGTTTCTTTTTGTTTTTCTTATAATTATTGTTGTGTCCCATCCGTTTCGCGGTTGAACATTTTTCAGAGACGTAGTCGGCATAGTTGGTGGGGCACCAGCATCGCCACCATCCGAATCATCATCATTATCGTCGTCATCATAATCATCGTCGTCGTCATCGTCATCGTCATCGTCAACAGCAGCAGCAGCAGCAACATTAGCAATCCAAAGCAAAACCAGACATTTTGGCAAACGACGAAATTGATGCAGCAATCAAAACGAGGATAACGAGAATCAAACGAAACGAAACGATGATGGTGCGGAGGGACGACGGACGGATTATTAAATGACAGATAGCCTTCGTAAGGCTTCGTCTCGTTTAGGTAGAGAGTTCTTTGCTGTGTCTGGTTGATCTTAAATTACCCGATTGCTACAGCCTGATGCAGACTGTATGTCTGGAGAATTCTGGGAATCCTTTTCATTTAAGTCCCATGTCAGAGTATGCTCGTAGTACGAGTACTCTCGAGTTTCAGCCGCACTCCTCAATGGTGGGCTACACGCGCAACTTCCACTGTTTGAATTTTTGTATTTATTTTTCGGAAATACGACTTCCCATACACGAGACTCACATTGCATTGCGCTCTATCATAGTACAAGGCAATGTCTAATGAAAAATTTATAAAAAAAACTCTTAAGTGGATACGTGCACGATGAGCAGAAGAAGCAGAAGAAGTGTATCCAATGGAAACCGCTTATTCTTGGGGTACAAATGGAACGCAATCGGCTTCCTGGAGGTTTTCATGTTTTAATTAATCGACAAAGACACGCCATACCAGTGCCAGTGAGTCCATCATCATCTGAGATTTTGATACACAGGTGAACTGTTGTCGTGTATATCTGTCCAGATACGGATACATCGCGTTGTGGAGGCTTCTCGTGCGACGCGTCTCCTGTGTGTGGTTTTCAACACCCACATAAATTACGAAACACGGAATTTTCATCCAACAGCAGCGTGTGTTTAAAGGTAGAGTTTTGTCGGTCGGTTGGTCGGTCGCTCGGTCTGCCAGTCTGTTAGTTAGCTTAGGGTAAGGAGTGAGGTCCAGTCGTCGTTTTAAGCTCTCTGGCTTAGGGTAGAATACACACATATATTCGTACGTTTTTTTGTTTTTCGTCTTTTACACTTAAATGGTAATGAAATTGCTCGATTAGAAGTAACAGCCACGCCTTCAGTGATCACGCAAATTCTATGTATTCATTTTTGTGTGGCTGCTTGTTCTCTTTGGAGTGGTATAATAATTTTCTAACGACAGGAGTCTTAACGGAGTCATTTGCGTTTTGTGTCGAACTCTATGATGGGGGTGTGGGCATTCGGAGTGAGAACCGAGGCAAAGGCCAGGCCGTAATAGTGTTATAATGTCGGACGGGAATGGGGATGAAATTGGCCTTCAAAAAGTCAGATTGCATGATGACTTGTTCTTTTTTTTTCCTGTTTCGTAGGTGTTCTCTGTGTTTTTTCTTTTTATTATGGGACGAACGGACGAAAAAATGGAATCCTAATTGATGGGGTGGCAACGAAGTCATCACCGCTTTCGTTATGATTAATAGCACGAAAATGGAAGACCGAGCTATGAATGGACTTAAGAATGTGACGAATTAGATTTTTGGTTCGAAATAGTTGCTGTGCTTTGCATGCGCTAAATGAAAAACTTTCAAAATTGTAGACTTTACGTTGATGGTTGAACAAACACGCACGCATACTTGATTTAGTGGTCAATTAAATAGATG
Organism: Myathropa florea; assembly: GCA_930367185.1. Lineage (NCBI taxonomy): Eukaryota > Metazoa > Arthropoda > Insecta > Diptera > Syrphidae > Myathropa > Myathropa florea. The sequence continues at coordinate 118,709,681 of OV884003.1, forward strand.
CCACCTCAAATTTGGACATCTTGCCATCTGGTCAACTGTCTGAGTCTCAATGCAACTACATGTGCGACGGAGAGGAATTCAGGTGAATGGAAAAGAGTGGATCGCATTCACATGGTTGGACTGACAGAAAAGAACTCAATCAGGAGGACGGCGTGTGCTACTTTGCATCAATGAAGAAAACCACACAAGGTGCCAAGCAGAAAAATACCACCCTAAGTCCGTTAACAGCTCTTCGGAATTGAATTCTGTGCATTCGCAACAGACGAGTGCACATGTAAAGGAAGGCACATATTTACTTTAAAATTAGTTTTGTAACAAATTTCTACAAGACGTATGCATATGCAATTCAAAACATTCACTTATAGAAAAAGCACTCCTTCACTTTTGAAACATCAAATTTGTCGCAGGACGAGAATGATTATTCATCCAGTACACCACCAGACGGAGCATGTAATCCATACCTCATTCCAGGCTTTACGACGCCACCAATGATGTTGATGCTGTAGCTGTTGCTTAGGATAGCACCCCCTCCAAAATCAAACCCAACAAAAAGAAACCATCAGAATTGCTGCACCGAAACTTGGCAGAGTCTATCCTGAAAATTCAATTGCACTTTGTCACTGTACTGCAGATGATGATTGTGACTTCATCAAACTCAAGAAGTTGCCGACGAACTGGAGACACGAAAAGTCTCAAAAGTGATGTAACTTGAGTGGTATCCATTTTCTTGGACACGAATAGGCCGGATACATGGATAAGTGGAAAAAAATCGATAAAGTGTTGGAAATTTGATGCAAATATCGAATCAATTGCAGGATTATTATATCAGACGGCTAGTCGGAATTATGTGAGATATCGGATAATAATGATGGATTCATTTCGTTGATTATGCCAAAAATCTTAGTAATTTGACCTAAAAATAATGTTTAGTTTAAATGTGTTGAATATTAAGACGTCAAAGAATGAACTGGGTTCATCCTGCATATCAAAACATAACTTATATCTGCTCGAATTTTTATAATATTTTTAAGACGTAATAAAAATAAATCTATCCCCAATAAAATACCTAAATAAATTCTAGACTCAATAGTTACTTAAATAATTGATGTATCTCTAAATAATTGGTTAACTTAAATTCAGCAAAAACAAAGTCCATTCGATTGAAAGACAATGCTGATGAGGTCCAGAAGAGTTACAAATCAAATCGACGACACTGATGAAAGTCCGATATCGTCTTGGCATCTCAGATGTAGCTGCAACATTGTTCCGCAATAAGAACTCAGATTTGTTTTTTAAATTATTTTATAACAACAAAACATTTATTTTTCACTTTTGTTTTCATATCCTCAATAATAATAATTTGTTAATTTTTTTTTTGTTTTTGTGTTTTTTTTTTTAAGTTTGCATTTTTGTTTTCCATAAGATTTTTGTCATTTTTAAATTTAATACTTTGTTTTATTTATTTTTTTTTTGTTTCATTATATAGTAATAAAAATTTGCGTTTAAAATTTACTTCGTATCTCTTGCGGTTTTGCTAGCCCATTCCTAGTTAATTTCTTTGTATTTATAATTTATTTATTTAATAATATTCTTATTTATTATCAAATAAGTTATTGTTTTTACCACATTTTCATTTCGGTATAGGTATACAATTTATTCTTGTTTTTTTTTGTTTGTTTGTTTTTTTCTTTTAATTATAAGTTACGTTAAGTTATAAATAAGTGAAGGAAGTTTGTTTTTTCATTATTTTACTGCAAAGAAATCGTAGTTTTTACGTACGTTCTTCTTTTTTGTTTTTGCATTTTACTATATTCTAGGCTGTTTAGTTTTAGTACTTATACCATTATCAAATAATCAAAAATATATTTATATTTATGTATACATATATATTTATTTATGTACTAGTATTTAATAATTTATTTAGTATACAATATTTACTCATTTTACGTATATCAGTTACGGAGATTGTTGACAACTCAGAAATGGACACAGAAATTATAACGAGAACAACAACAACACAGCTGCTGAATGGCATTTAAGAAAAAAAAATAAATGGACTTGCTATCGCTTGGAAAATAATTACGCGTGTATGCAAATGAAAACAGACAAAAACCTAACAGCATGAACGTGCACAAAAGGAAATAAAAACAGAAAAAATATCCTTTTTTAATATATTAATAAATTTTATTTTGCTAAAAATAAAAAAATGCTAAGTAATAATAATATTTTGTGGTTTATTACAATTTTGCTAGTATCTAGTATTATTTTTTTTTATCACTTAAAACATATTACGTATATTTGATTTGATTGGTTTTCTTCATTTTTAATAATTATCCACAACATAACATAACAAAACAATAGAAATGAATAACTAAGCATAGCTTTTAATTACGTATTTTGTGTATATATAAATTTCTTTTTTTTACTTTAATTCTTCTTTTTTAAATAAAAAAATCAAATTGACTTGCATTTTTAACGAAAAACGAAAGAAAACGAAACTAAAATTATTCTCTTAATGCAGCAAATCACAATTTTTAATTGAATATTGAAGCACATTCATTTCTTTTCCTAAAATATGCTCGCACAACAACTGCATAAAACAGAAAAAAGAAAAAAATAATCAGGAATCCGTTCACAACTCACGTACTTTGGAGTATCGCAAAACGACGGAAAATAAAACAATATATAAAATGCCCATATAGCTTTACAATTGAAGCGTTTGAATTTGTTTTTTTCATTAAGAAATAGTAAGAATATTTATACATATATATATATAAATATATATTGTTTAATTTTCATTTCGATTAAGTACGTGTTTGTTTCATAGTTTAGAAATTAATCATTTTTAAGAAGACAATACCCAACCCTTGTTCGTATTTTGGACAAGAACATAAAATTGAAAATACTTTAATAATGTTAAGAGTTACGTTTTTTTGTTTTTTTTAAATCCCTTTAAGATTGTTTATTCATTTTAATCGTATATCCTTGATGTTTGTTATTTTTCTAATAATGTTTCATGTGATTCGTATACTTTTCATTTGAACTTAAGTTTATATTTTACGTATATTTGTTTCATTGTTTTTCCCTTATCAGTGTTGAAAACAAAAGAAATACTTTCTTGTTAGGAAAAAGTTTGGCAAGATGAAAACTTGATTTTTGTTTTACATTTCTTCATTTTTTTGTTGTTTTCTTTTTTTTTTACTTGATTTTTTTTCTTCGAATAAAAGGAGAATGATAGCTCTTACTAATTAAATAAAATAAGATGAGGACGAAATAATGTTGTAATCGTATACTTTTTTCATGTTTTCTTTTATTTTTGTGTTTTTTTTTTTAATTTCTTTTTCTTTTATGTGCAACGAACTAAGAACTAAATGATGATAAGCAATAAATCAAAGAAAACAATAAACAGAAACGGAAAATACTTAACATTTCCTACTTCTAGATTAAGTTTAACGTATAATTTTTGCAATCTTACTAAATACTTGGTTTTCATTTTTTTGTATAATTATGTATACATATATATAATTTCTTTTTATATATTTTAATTCATCAGTCATTAAAAAATTACGTATATCGTTTTGGATCCTTAATATGCTTTAGAAAGGATAAAGAGGTAAACTAGAAAATATTTGTTTTTTGTTTAAGTTTTGTTCTTTCTTATTGCGTAACTTATGTGTGTGTATCTATGCCCTCAGGGATGTGTTCGGTTATGACAACACACGCGTGCATACGTTCACAGCTCACAGTCATTATTTTTGTTTTCTTTTTTTTCTTTTTTCTTTTTGTTCAGAGAAGAAAGCGACAAAGTGTGTGGTTTATTTCGAATTTATTGAATTAAATTGAATAGAAATTGCCATTTGTCGAGTTTGTTTTTATTGCATAGGTGGAATTTCCTATTTAGCGGGGGTTTATGTGAATGTTATGCATTCTGAAAAGGACAATTTGTACAAACCAAAAAACTGCATAATCGTAATATTTTCTAGGTGTTTGGCGAGAAAACAAAATGCTTATGCGTATCCCCAAAACAGAGCAAATTGAAAAGCGATTACGAAAAGAGCATATTTCTGACGATCATCTAATTTATGGCAATTTACATAGATATCGTTGAAAATTCTCTTTCTTTTTTTCATTTTCATTGTGTGTTTAATTTGGCAGGACTAAAGCTTTTCCCTACGTTTTGAGAAATTACGATTCTATAAACCAATAGACCCCACAGAAAATAAAAACGAAAAATTTAAATGATAACTTTAAAAAGAAAGATATTTATAGTTATATATTATTTTTTTTGTGTTTAAATACATCTATTTACATGCAAATTAAATAAAATAGACATCAAAGAACACTTTAAATTTTATTGAATTGCTTTTTATTGGAAAATTATACTACCTGTTTGCGCACCCACTAAGTCTGAGTGTTGGAGCAACAAGTTTTTGAAGCGACTACTTCAGCGTTCATAGCGTCAGAGTGCAAAGAGTACAGTGAAATGTCTCTTTGGATCTGACATAGCTTGAAAATTTTTACTAGAAGTGTTTTTTAATATCTATTTTATTTAATTGTAAATTATAAGAAAAATTTTTTTTAATTATTGGCGAGCTATATGGGCCTCTTGCAAAAACGAAGTTTTCTTTTTCATTCTTAAGTATTTTTTTTTTAGTTAAAGTTATTTGTGTGTTTTTATCTTCTTAGATTTTTGAAATCATTTTACTTTAGCGGTTTTTGTTTTTTTTCTCTTAATTTAAGTTGGGTACTTTTTATACAAATTTGTTACTATTTTCATTGTGGTTTTTAAAAGTTTGTACAATTATTTTTGGAGAAAAAAAAATAAACAAAAAAACAAAAATTTTCTTTTAAAAAAATTTTGTCTTATATTTACTTAAAAAATTGGAACTGAATGTTCAGATTTTTTTTTTCATTTTGGCATTGCTTCACGTATAGGCAATAAAAAGTTTAAAAAACATTCATCTATGCCGTGTATAATTACCCGGAAATAGTGTTTTTATATTTTGGGACAACAACTTCCACCAGATATACATTTTTGCGTAATTTTTGGTATCCAATTGTTTTTTTTTTTTTTGGCGTGCCGTAGAGTTGTGTGCGGTACAATGTTTTTTTTTTGTTTTTCACTTTTTCTTGGTCTATACGTGTGACAATATGTCTATTAAACTTTTGTAGTGATGCTAACTTTTCACATTTTTTGTATACTTTTTTTTGTAGTTTTCTTTTATATAAATTAAGTTTTTTTTTTATTTAATCCCAGGGCATTGTGAGCACCCGCTTCGTTTTTGCAAGAAGGTCGTTATCGTACTACGAACATGGGTGCACCACCGCATTGTAGCTCGCCAATATAGGACCATGTGCTCCCGCGAAGGGGGTACTCACAACGTCTGGTGTACTAGCTCCATCGGTGTGCGATGTTGAATCGGCATTACTTCTTCCTTCACCATTAGCTGAACCTAATTCTGGTGGTTTGGTGGTGTCCCGTTCGTCAATCACTAAATCTATTGGCATTTTACCCTTTAAACATGATATATACCGATGACAGAAATTATCGCATAATTCATGTACCTGCAATGGTAAAGAAAACGTTTTGTTCGTATTGGTAGTTCGTTGTGAATTGCGATTTTTTTTTTATTTTTTTGTATTTTACTTATGAAGTCGTTTTTGTTTTTTGCTTTCTTTTTTTTGGGTAAAATGCGTATATCTAATTTACTTAAGTTTTTCTGTGACACTCCACACAAGGGCTTGGTTATATAAATTTTATAAAAATATATTTTTAAATTTGTACTTACTGCACTTAAATAAATAACAAATACTCACCAACAAAAGATTTTCCTCAATTTTTAATAAAATTCATAATTTTTAAATGTCTAAATAATTGGACCTGCGTTTTGTATTCTTTTGAATGTCCTAAGATTTTTCTAAAAAAAATGCTTCTTTCTAATAAACAAGTTTTTCGAACTGTTTGAAATAATTTAAAAATCAACTCTTTCCTAACTCAATTATTTTCGTTGGGCTCAGTGTCTTAAAAGGAAACATACATTTTTCCAATTCCTTACTCAAGTATTTCTCAACAAATAACCTCCCTTCAACTGATGGAAACTAAGAATGCGTTACATATCAATTTATCTGCGTACATTTTTAGTTCACGGCAACGGTGGTGCCCACAAAAATTGATTCGTTCGCATGTAATCTGTCAAGTCTCTACCGTTTCCCTACCCACATACATACATGCATACTCGTACATACTGCTTTTTTTTCCCCTTGCTTTTTATGACAGTAATAATTGCTCGGAAATAAACTTGTAACAATTTAACAGCACTTCCATTGCGGCAAATTTAACAAAAGTGAATAATATCACATATTTATTATAATGTCACATCTTCTTTTGCGCGGGCTGTGTTCAAAAAGCAAAGGAAATTTTTATGACATATTCCCTCGCGACAATCTGGACACATACCAAATACCAATTTTGTCTGCGCCTTATAAGAACTTCTCTCCTACGTCAATATTTATGTTTGATCCATTGGAGAAAAAGATACAGATATAAAAATACAATCGCACGCGAAATGAAAACGAAAAGCGGGTCGAATATCTGTCCCAAGGAGACCAGCCCAGCAGTAACACGTCTAACAAGAACAAAAGCGAAACATTTCGCATCTTTTAAATGTCCGGCTAGGACGAATCGCCACCGAAAAACCTCTTCACACACTGGCGACAAATAATCATATACATATACATATGTATCATATATTTTTTTTAACAACAACAACAATAACAACAATCGAAAGCTGTATAAATCGGACAAATTTTTATACCAATCTCGAGATATTTCTTGGTGTAGTATTTTCATCGTGGGCATCCACGGTGGATTCATTGGTATCCACTGGACAGTAACCAGCCAGTGGAGAAGCCAGCAGAGCGGTCCAACGCAGATACACAAAACAAAAATTCGTTTACGTACAAACCTATACGTCTGTGTCTCTCGCGGAGTTCGCATTCGATTAACTCCATAACAATGAGATGGATTTTTTCCGGTAAAACGGGTTCTTTTTTAACAGTTTTTGAGTTGTTGTTCTTTTATTATTAGGTTTTGGTGCGGTAACATGTATATAAGAATATCAGACGGAGTTTTTAATGAAACAAGTTTTCGTACGAGTATATATTCATTTTTGGCAAAATCATAGGTGTGTTAGGTTTTATAATAGACAAAAATCGCGAAGTATGTAAGTTTCTATTTGACTCATGCCCAGGATGGAAATTCCATTGCCATTCAACGACCACGTGAGTAAGTCAAAGTTTACAACACAATTCAGTGGTTGTTTGCGTCAGAAGACTGCTGTCACTGCGATATTATAAGTACGTCCGTGTGTGTTTTATATTTTAAAGAAAAACAATCCCACCCATAGTCGGATTGCCAGACTAAACTAGACGACAGTGACACAACCGTCATCGTCATCGTCATTGCCGGCCAACAACAGCCACAACGAGCCGATGCCCACTCAGAAAGACAAAAAAGCTTATACATATCTCTATATAGATGTATGTACATAAATAATTCTTAAATGCTCTTAGCGCAGTGTGACCAGATCTTATCGCATCCCACGACAGGTTTGGTTTGTCATTTGTCACTCACAGAACCAAGGAGATACATACATGTTCCTCTGGCTTTTACTGCTCACCAGTGACATTATTTTATTTATTTTGATATCGTCGTCGATTCCACTTCAGTCATACTCGACCAGGTGAACTCCTGACAAAATGCATTAAGATATCGCGAAAACTATTCGACGTAAGGGAATCAAATCCAATTCAATGCAGAAAACAGAGTATCTGAACCAAGTGAAAGAGGCATTTAAATGCAAATGCAATTACATCTTGAAACAAAAGTTTCATGGGTCCGATGAATAAGACTGGGACAGGAAAAACCCCCCCATCAGCTTGGTTCGAACATCGAACGGCGAAGGAATGTTGATGTTTAGTTCTGTGTCGCACACAGTTGATGATGGAAGGAAAATTGAACTGAAGCACAATTAATTCATCCGGCCAGCAAGGAAAATCAAGTTGTTGTCGTCCACACAACCGCACAGACATACAGAGATATCTGCAGGGGAAAATCTGCAGAAAAATGCTGAAGCAATTTGCATTTTGTGTGTGCATCCTGCATCATCTCGATATATACATGTTTTAATGCAAATTTGTCGCGAGAGATGGCCGACGCCACCGACGCCGTTCGACTAGCCGCGATCGACCTTCCGTATTTTACGAACGGACAGCTATAGATACTGCTACAGAAATAAAAGAACACATGCTGGTCCGAGATCGATTGAGACACTGGAAACTATGAATGAAAATGTAAAAACATGTTGCTGGCACTGGCATGAGGACGACATGTGCACTGTTTTGCTTTTTTTCCACGTAAAAATCGATCAGAGGAATGTGAACCCATTTTGTTGAAAGATTCCAGATATAGGTGCACACAGATACAAATCGCAAGCATAAGTTCGACCAGAGGACCATGTGTCAAAGCACAAATCCGCCAGCCAGTCTAGGAAACGAAGGAGAATTCGTTGATTTATTCGGGGAGTTCTTAACTTGCAAAGCAGATAAATTACAAGAACTGCGTCAGGTAAATAATTACACTGCACAAGCAGTGAATGGTCTCCAGTCGTGTATTGTAGGGAATACAAAAACCCGGCATCGCGCGCACTTGTTTATTTATCTTAACTCACATTCTGAAGAGGATGCCTCTTGCTGAATGCGAATCTCCCGAAATTGCGGCCTAATCAATGATGCAATACCCGGCATATACGGCTCAAATTATAAACGACTTAACTGCGCCCAAAAATGCGGATGCAAATTTGTTGTTTCATTTTTGTTTTTTATTTTTACATGCAACGAAACGCAGGACAAGTAGCGAAAAACAGCAGCCAGGGCCAGTCGACCAGCCAGCAGCCACCAACTGAAATGAAAAAGCGCATTCACTCCACAATTAATTTCTTTCACATGTGGTGAGTGGCGATTTCGGAGGACTCCTTCGTCAGTGTTTTGTACTCTGAATTGCATTTGTTCAGACTGAAAACGGTTGCTGCCGCTTCTGCCGCAAGGAAAACAGAAGAAGAAGAAACAACCAACGACCAAAAACAAAGCTGCTGCTGCAGCACATAGGTGAAGCATTCACTCTCCTTATCGCATTTGTTTATCTCAATGTTTAGGTTTCGGGCCAAATGTGTGTATTCATGAAAGAGGATGTCTGCGCGGAGCGAGCGCCCAGTCTCTGAAGAATTTTAAGCTGGTGGACTGAATTCTTCGTTCTCCGTCTGCATAGCCTCTTTTAAAAAACACCGATCATGCCGACGACGACGACGACCATGATTACGATGATGGTAATGACGATGATGATGATGGTGGTGCTGGTACGCCATTTTTGTATATAAAATGCTTCTGCCACAATATACTCATTTGCATGTCATTTAACGCAACGCAACACACACTAAGCCCGAGGCAAAACACATCCCCACCACCATCACCTTCCATCGTACGAATAATGATGCAGTGAACGATTTTGTAGGCCGATACTTTTGTGCGCGCCCAAAACCTGCTTTCGCGCTTCCATACAAATTAAATTAACATACAGTTCACTGCCTGGCATGGTCTGCCTGTCTATTCTAAAAGTTGAGTTCCGGACCTCAACTTTGCACTGTAATTTGAATAATTCCCCGCCACAGTCAAAAGACCGTACAAAATGGTTTCTTCTCTGACCAACTGCAGGTTTTCCGACGTTGCGACGTCTTGTTCCCGACACGATTCAGTCTTTTAGGGCTTATCTTTGTCTATGACCAAAAAGCCGAAAACAAAAATCCTCAACTCACAGAGATGACAATCGCGAGAAGAGAAACGAACGTGTGCAGTCAGCAGGTTGATTTTTCCACCTTTTCCACCCGGTAGCCTACCACCCCAATGGGAAAACAAAAAAAAAAACATAAGAAAATGCATCGCAACATAGACGATAGACGGCAGTAAGCTTTGAGCTGAATTTCTGCTTCCACTTCTGTTTCCACTGCGGTACGTGTTTTTGTTCACAGGTCGAGATCATCTGAAGTGGAGTGGTGTACCCAAAAGGTAAAAGGAGTGAGGTACACCAGATCAGATTAGAGACTATCGTCATCATCATCATCATCATCATCACCAGGTGTGTAACTGTGTAGAGGAATACGAGCGCATATGCACGGGTGTGTGTAATTGGAAGCTACAACGGGGTGCAACCATCGAATCTAACCAACTTGGAAGAAATATGTTGAAAGATTTCAAACAGTAGATAGCAGATACAGTACGCATACGCGCAGTGACACGAGGTGCCTACGGCCTAGGATATGTGTGTTTTTTCCCTTCATAGATGGAGAGGAGGGAGAAAAAACGCAGAACAACGAACCGATTACTTTTTGTGTTGGATGATAATTATCGACACAGCTCTGACTCTATTTGTAATGACTCATATAAATTTTCAATGTCACTACTGTGCATTAAGTCGTTCACGGGAGAAGAGATGCGCGCGTGGTTTTCATGTCGCAGCTGATTATGGTTCAGGGTTCGATGCAATTCATTTCATGCGATCCAAATCGCAACCAAAACCGTCCATTAGAAGAACACAATCGACTTGCAAGATGCACCTTTACCGACTCAATAACCTTGGTCAAGATAAACTGTGCAATCAAATAAAATGTTGCAATTCCAATCGAATGCATAAACATTCACTACTTAATTGAGAGACCATGAAGCAATAAAAGCAGAACAAAAAACGAAAAACAACAAACTCCATTCCCAGCTAAAAAGTGGCGCCCAACGAATGCGACCTTTTTAATTTAGTATCTAAAGTAGTTAATCTTTTTGGTTCGACCGTCGTCGATCTACTGCAGCAGGCCTAAGCTCTTACTGAAAGATTTTTGCATTTTTCGCAAAAAACTAATTCGCACGACAACAACGCCGGAGACTACTCACTCAACTTCTCTCATGCATCCACCATTTGAGTATCTGTATAATTTCTTAAGTCATTTGCATGTTTTCATGTCACCATGCGAAAGTTGAGTTTGGCACACCAGACTCTGTCACAGCCGCCTCTTAATATAACGGGCGGAGTGCAGAGCGGCATTCGATGGTAATTTCAGATAAAGTCAACCAGTTTGAAGTGCACTTTTGCTGTTGTCGGTTACTTTTTTTTTTTTTTTTTGGTATACACACAATGACACATAATCTCACCCACAGTTCTCGTTCTGTCTCTCTCAATTTGCATTATGCACTCTTGTCATGAAGATGTGCCACATCTAGCTTGTGTAGCTGCTGGTAGGCACATTTCGGGCGCAACTTTGTAAACCGCATAAAAACAAAACAAGAATTTCATGGATCTACGAGTACATACACTCCACTCCACACATAGGTACAATGATCGATTTATGTCGATGAGTATGTCAACAGACAAGTGATTCGCATATTCATGGTGCTATAAAACACGGACGCGCAAAATTAACCCCCAATCAATTGTCTTCATTAGGCGCAGTAACTCGTCGGCCACCGTTGATTGGATGGATCCTTAATTTTTTCCTACTCATGTGCGTGTGATTTGAGGCGAATTTCATGCCACAAAAATATACAAATCTCCTCAAGTGTGTAGTATAATGAGCTGGAATAGCGTAAGAGTGCATATCTAAGTCCAGAAGGGAGGGCAAAACAGCTCAATGGACAGACACGGATACATGCAATTTGTATCGAAAACACAGTCGCTGAGGAGACGATTTAATGTGCAGAGGACAGCAGAGGCTCTTCTTGAATTTTGCTAATTAAGATTGTAGAATGATTATTGTCGTAGAATTTTTGTGTTTTTTGCAGCAGGAGCAAAACAGAGACAAATGCTTACTTAATTAGTGATTAAGAGATTCAGCTTGTTAGCTGCAGATTCAAAATCACCATGATGTATCTTTGCGAGTTTCCAGTCGTGGTTGGGGTATCTTTTGGTCATTAGTTCTTAGCTGAGCCGCAATTTGTTCATCGTTTGCCTTCGTGATGATGCGATGATGTGACATGATGGTGGAATAGGGAAGTCTACCTTAGATTGGTCACTAAACCAGAAGACACACCTACGAGCTCATTAGTTATCACACGCTCATGGCCAATATAAATGGATTCGCCATTTGGCAAACTTTCCGCTTGTCATCATATGGAAATATCCATCTATTTGCATTTCATCGTTTCTATATCTCGAATCCTCGAAATCAATGCTTAGACGATTATTGTATTGTAATCTACGAAAATGAAGCACAAAAATGCTAGACTAATTGACACAAGATGGCTATTCTCTTGGGCATCTGCCTCTTCTTTAATATATGTGCATATCTAGTCCGCAACGATCCGGTTTTCGTGTTCACATGTGCACCGAGTGGGAGGCTCTTTGGGCAAAGCTCGCTGAATATGGCAAATGATTGTGAATACAGTGGGATCTCGAAAACATGAACAGCTCGATTTTGTTCCCAGCTTTCTTCAGGGATTTTTGTGCGCCGAGTGGGAGGCTCTTTGGGCAAAGCTCGCTCAATATGACGAATGAATTTGAATACAGTAGGTTCTCGAAAACATGAACAGTTCCATTTTGTTCCCATCTTTCTTACAGGCGATAGTCGACCTAGGTCTAGTGTAGTTTTTAAAGAAAAAATGTCTAAATAAGTCGGCTTATTCCTCTCATAGGCATTTTTTTTTTTAATTTTTGATGTTTCGTATTTTTTTAAAAACAAGATACATGCTATGCTCTTTTGCATGGCTAAAGGAACTTCTTTAACCACATTTCGTTGCTTGGAAAGATGGACAATTCGAAAATATGAATGGGGCCCATTTTGGATCTGTTCATCTTTTCAAGACTCTACTGTGACAACAAATTATGTTTTAAACTTGATAAATCAAGGATGTAGATACACCATTCGATCGAATTTTATTCAAAATAAATTATCAGTTGAATAAAATTGATATTTTGGGGTTTTTCTGTGCAAAGTTCAAGTCTCAGAACGACCACCCTTAGGGTCACTCCGCTTAAAAGTTTAAACAAATTCATCGCAATTAATCATAAGAATACTTGGTATTCCCACGCTGAACATTGAAGACCATCAGCCATCAATCCGTTAGTCAAATTTGCATAAATTTGAATTTTTCAACAATTTATCTAAAAATCTACTAAACAAATAGATACGCCCAGAGGAAGGACGTGTGGAAAGAAAAAAAAAATGTCTCAACGCTTCGTAGAGCATTGCTTAATTATTTTCCCCCACAAAAAAGAGAAAAATAACCTCACCACATGGTAACGGAATGGACACATTTTTATGTGGACCTGAAGCAAGTAATTGAAGACTGACAATCCCCTAATTTTCACTCTTCGCAAAGGTGTACACAAGCGCGAGCGGAACGCATCTAAAACCTATAATTTTGTATTTAGTCGAATTAGAGAAGCCGGTAATTTTGTGGGTGATTTTTAATGGTGGGTTGTCCTCGGTTGGTTATAATTTTTATTAAGTACATAATTATTTTTTTTTTTCCAGACTCTAAAATGGGGCACAGCCACGACACAATGGGTGAGATTTTTTTTTTCATTCACCTTTGTTTTTGTTGCTTTTTTTTTCTATTTTTCTTTTTGATCTCCTATGGAGTCTTTTTTTTATTTCCAAAATTATATGATAATTAGCTTTCGCACAATCGCACCTAATGATTTTTTATTGTGAGTATGTGTACATAGGCGGTTCCCTGCAGATCTACATTTGGACATAAAACGTAGGTGGTGTTCTCCCGCGCGTAAAGAAAATCAAAAGGGAAGTATAATAAAAACAAAATCACTAAACAAAAACCAAAAAAAAGGCAGAAAACACTCTAGAGACAACAAACTAGCACAGGAAAGTGGAAAAAAAAACGTCTCTATCTCTGCGGTAACATAGTAAATATCAGAACAGGTGAATGAATGAGTATAATGCGAGTCGACAATGACGGTGATGACGATGGGAGAGAGACTGAGAACAATGTTTGTTTGTTGATGTGCCTTTGTTTGAAACGCGTCGGCGGAAAACAGGATGTTGATACAAAAAAAAAACAAAGTGACCAACAAAATTAAAAGAAACAATCCGGTACTTTCTTGTGAACTGCAGAATTGTTATTCAAGAAGAAACAGAGACGCTGGCCTAATCTTCAAGGGGAAATGACGAGTTTTGGCGTCGATTAACAACGGAAAACCTTAAGTCAATACCAAACAAGCGCGTGATAAGCATCCAGGAATTGGCGCTAGCCGTATCTGCAAGGCCGCAAATAAGGATGTCAATGTTTTGTCATGTTTTTCGATAAAATAATGAGAATGGCGTCTATTAAGTCTCGATACATAAAATCGAGTGTCGGTGTTCAAAAACCTCCCCCCGATGCAATGTTTGACCACCAACCGGCACAAAATCGCACAAGACTCAATTTTCTGAACAGTGGACTACATTGAACTAAACGAACTAGTAGAACGAACTAGTTCAATAAACAGATTTGAACTAAACTGAGCGCTCCCTGAACTGAACTAAAACACACAGACGTCTGAAATGAATTATCATAGAGTCGTGGAGAAATAATGACTATAATTTTCCCGTCTACGCATGTAATTTTGGGTAGAATTTATTAGCCGCCCGAGCTGGTTCTCAACACAAAAACGCATTATTCGAGCCAATGGTTGTCAATGCACATGTCTTCTGAACCAATTTGCTGACATCATTATTATGCTCTGAAATGCATATTTTCGATCTGAATATACATTTTTTTTTTGTATTAATTTCATGTTTCCGTACATTTAATTAATTTACATGGGTGTATGAAATTTCACAAGCTGCATAGCATGCAAATCGCTTTTCAAATCAGGCCGAAACATACAAGTCTCGCTCTTAGAAGCATGAATAAACCTACAGATACACGTACGTCCGTCGGAAAAGGCCATAAATTATCAATAGTCACTGCAGTTGACTGTTATATCGTTTTAATGAAATAATTGCTAAGAGCGTGTGGTACATAAACACACAAACATAAAGCAAGTCTCCAGCGCTGAAACAAACGGAGTGTTGTATGGGCTTGTAGCCACGAGAGTTGTTTGCGAGATTTGTTTTGTTTTATTATCTGTTTTTTTTTTTCTTTTTTTCGTCAACGCAATATCTTAATAAATTGATTGACATCCAACAATGTTTGGGAATTTCTTTTTGTCGTACTGTTTTCATTTCTGCAGTGTTATTGTGAGGGAGTCGTGTGTGCGATGTTTTATATTACAATGTCGTCGCGCTTGATTAAGAGATACAATTTTTATTTACGAGCAATTAAGACTTTTCGGATTCGTAAAGGGGCACAAACCATGATGTGGGAGATTCAAAGATGTGTTAATATCTGATTAAATTGACATATTTTTGAAGTGAGGCAGTTAAAATTCCAAATATGACATTGATTACATGAGTAATTTGCTGACACATTAATTGGTGAGCTAAGGCTGCATTACTTAAGCTTCATCAGTGAATTGATGATTCTGAATCTATTCTATTTGTTTGTTACATTTGTGTGCATGTATGTATGTCATAAGCTATCAAAATAAGATCATGTTGTCGTCATTTGTTTCCTAACAAGTTTCCTTTCAGATAATCGGAACAATTTTCTCTAAACAAAGGCTTCTTCTTCTTTTCATGGACATGGATCTAAACCATATTTTACTAGCTGCATCCAATTCCACACCTTAAATTGGTTGAGGTCCTTCTCTCCCTTCTGTACGCCACCTCAACTTGGACTTCCCCTGTTGACTTGCCCTACAAACTCGTAGTCGAAGTTTTTCGTCTCCTATAAGTCGAACTTCCCCTAACTTGAACTAATTTTGATATCTCATGAAAACTCGACCTAGAGGGAGGCGACTGTGTATCTATTCCCCCTCGGTAGTAAAGGATGACCAGATAGCAATTTCCCATTGTTATACATCAGCAGCTGTCTAACTTTCTAATGACATCTAGCTGTCAAAATATTTAGTAAAGTTTGCCATTTCATCACGCATCTTTTCAACCTTTCCGAACGTGCAAAAATTATTAGAAAATATTTTCGAAATTCCGGATCAGTTGATACGCAACGTGAATTTTCGTCGTGATGTTGGTCGTCATTGTGGCTTCAGTGTGCAGGCAATTCGTCGCATCACGGAAAAGTTTGAGCGTGAGAACACACTTTTGGACTTTAATCCGCCAATCAGACAGAAATATAGCCGCCGTAGAGGGCAGTATCGGAGAGGACACAGAAATGTCGTTTCGGCGCCGATCAGATCATGAATTGGGCACCGCCAGAGACCCAACCCGGGATATTTTGCGGTTGGATTTGGGTCAACAACCGTATATAATTGTGCTAACTTGAGAATTGAAGCGGCATTATGAGATCGCTAATTGGGCAGTGGAAATGTTGGCCGAAGATCGGGATTTTGACCAAAAAAATCATATTCTCGGCCGAGACCTTCATGCGTATAAAACTGTGTTGGTGCTAGAATTCTGGCCGGACGACCATAGACAACGCCGTGAGTTCGCTAATTCGGCGCTGGAAATTTCGACCGGAAATCCGGATTAAGACCAAAAAATCATCTTCTCGGAAGATGCCAATTTTTGACTCAGCGGCTCCGTCAACAAGCAAAATTGCCGTTATCGAATCGAACATAATCCACAAGTCTTTGACCATGCATCAATACATCGACAAAGATGACTGTTTGGAGCGATTTATGGCATGTCGCATTTTTTTCGAAATGAGAAAGTCGACAACGTTATCAATCCCAAGTATAAAGCGATTTTTCGCGGCTTTCTGTGACTAGAGCCTGACAGCATCAACATATCCGAGATGTGATTCGCACAAGACGCCACTAAAAGCCATATAATCGACGCAACGCCAAAGTTTTGAAGGAGAAATTTGGCTACTGGGTTATCTCACGGCAAGCGTTTATCGATTGGTTATCCGACTTGAGACATTCTCATGCTACACGACAATTCCGTAGCCTACGTTATCAAGCCAACCACTTTGGACGAGCTCGAGGCAACATTCGAGACGCTGTTGCCGGAATAACGCAGCACATTTTGGACCGATTCATCAAAAATTGGACCGACTGCTTGAAGTACTGCCAGCAAAGTCGAGGCAGCCGTTTGAATGATGTACTATTCCATACATAATGGCATGAATATAGCAAAAAGATCTCACATCGTTGTTGTTTTATTCAAATTTCGTTCTTATCTGGTCACCCTGTATATCCTGACAGAATATCCTTACCTAAATTATACCTTAAATCCTTTAGTTTTTGAAAACCTAAAGCCCTTGTGTGATTCGCCATATCCACTAAAACTTAAAGAAATTAAATTTTTGAACTCACTTTTTCTAATTCTAAGAGGTGAAACCGAAGTACTTGTATTGCTTGCACCATCTGGAAAAGAAAAGAAAAACAGATACAGATTAGATACTTTTGAAATTGCCCGTAAAATATATTTTAAAGACATACAACTATTTTATCCTCCATTGACCACAAAGTAACGATTGTTTCCAAATCGAAAAAGATACTTTTTTTCCGAGCCACAGACAATGTATCTACATATGTAAGATCCCATTATAAATACAAAGGAAAAAAACCAAGGTACATATGGGATATTGTATTTTTGCCTAATGATGATGATGATGCAAAAAAAAAAAAATCTAGATATTTTTCCTTTGATCATAAAGTCGAAGACAAAAACTTGTCCACATGTGTTTTTGAAGAACGCTGTTTTTTTTTCGCTCTCTATTAAGATGTCATATGTTTTCCGAGCGCAACGAGTAGACGACATTTACGACAGCGCCAAACACATTAACATGTGTGTCATTTGCACGGGGCACTCTTTTTTAACCACAACTCAACAAGACAGCCCACAGGCAGTAAGCAACAGAGCCATCCGTAGCAGAAGTAGAACCAATAAAAAATACAGAACATTTTTAAGTATTAATAAAAAAATATGTTTGATTTACGACTGTTGTAGCATTTTATGAATGGACATTAAATTCTTTACAAAAAATGAGAAAAAAAAAGAAAAGAAATAATAAGATTCCGTACCCTCTTAGGCTGTGATACTATGGCTTTATTGATGACCTCTGAATATTTATCTGCTTTGTTGTTTGGTCTTTGTCTAAGCTTATAAACTTTATTCGTACTGGCAATTAAAATTCGAATTCAATCACTTTTTGTTGTTGTTGTCATACGATTGTAACAACCAGGGAAGCAAATCAATCTCACTTCCTCGTTGTTTATTAACGAGTATTAAATGGTTGACAAAGCGCAATCAAAGAAACTCAAAGATTCATTAACATTTTATTTCTCGAGTTTGAATTGTGCGCTTTTGAGTGCACACAACTGTTCGTAAATTGGTTGGTTACATTCTAACCAGAAAAGAGAGTTTACGCACCAGTTCTACCTATGCCGTGATAATATGCCATTTAGTGCGTAATTCTCGTCAAGGCTGATGTTCATAGATCTCACCTATCTGCTTGAGTCATCATTATGGACGTCAAAGAACAAAACAACCACGACAACCCAAAGTGAATGGTGCACAAAAAGTAAGGAGTCAAAAAGTAAAGACAACAAACTAAACTGTCATATGGTCTATGGGGGGTTCGGCTCAGTCATACGATCGACCAACGTCAACCGACTGATATTGCAACAGCAGCTCAACCAAGAAGGAAAAACACAAACGAAACGAAAAAATAAACATTTTGCAGAGATTCCTGATAAAGTTTCATCTGATTTTTCAGTCTTTAGCTGTAGTAAACTTGTTTTGGTCTCGTGTTTTATGTATGCATTGCAAATTTTCAACAATAAAATAAGTTAACAACTCTTTTATAGATATGTACATTGTATCTGTTGTCTTTTTTTTTCGTCTTGTTTTCTCAACTATTTCCCCCTTCCGCACGTTCGCTGTATGTGGGTGGATTGATTTCAAGTGGAGCAGTTACCGGCTGTGCTTGTGGATTACTGTCACGAATTTAGAGCGATGATTGGTGCTCCATGCGACATTGAACTTCATGGTGAGGAAGTATAGTGGGTCTTTTTTTTTTCTTTTACTTACTTCTAGGTCAAGGAGGATACAATAATATGACGGATTTAAGTTAAGATTATTTTTTTGGTTTTTTTGCACTTACAAGTGAATCTACTTCGGGATCCGCTGTGTAGTAGGGTTTTTGTGATCTTATCTGGAATGGAAAATTACGAAAAAATTAAGGAAATCCATTAGTTTCACGGTATACAATAAAAGAAAAGAAATATAATTAAATCTTTAAACCAGTACATCATCTTCCTCTCGGATCAACGCGTTTGTGTTCTTTTGTATCTGTTTTCTTAAGCAAGGTAAACTACACAGATACATCTCACCAATATACGATACAATGCCTCTACCTACATATAGTATATATGAAAATACCAAAAAGCGATTATAATAAATGTTCAGTTCGAACTCACGGCTCAGCGGGAGGTTAAAATTTTTCGCTTTGCGTCTGCTGTCTGTTTGTTTCTTGTTGTTGAATTTTTAATATTCATACGAAAGGTACAAACCGTAGTCTTTCGACGTTTTGCCAGCGCGCGAGACAGCGAGTGTACCGGGGCCTCTGTGTGATCATTTAGCAATACAGATTCGAACAAGAATAAGAATATCATAATGGTAGATTCACCACACACACACACGCACACACCAGATCAACTTATGCAATTTTATACATATGTATCCAGTTTTTTGCTTCGCCTTATAAGCAAAAAACCTATACACATGTTCGGGACGGGCGCAAAACTATATTGGAAATGGGATTTTGATTAAAAGGCCCACCTGAATGTAAGGTGAGTTTATAAAATTGAGGAAACAAAAACAGAAATGAACAAAGAATGAATGATCAAGATGTATTCATACCTCGGAGACGGTCGGCATTATAATTTTATTCCTTTAGTATTCGCTGCAGTCTTGGTATGTACGTGGGTGTCCTATAGAGAGAGAGAAGGAGGTCTGCCCGTGTTCTAACTCGATAATTTTGATATGCATATGAGGTCGTAAAAAAGCGAAGAAATTCTGTGGCAGTTTATGAAGAGCAATTAACAAACTTCCATTGAGTAAAAAGCACATGATTGCAGTAACCAACGCAACCACCCCTCTCGGGGCAGCATTTATGACGGAAATTTTGTGAAAAACACGATAAAATCAAATACCCTCAACAACAGTATCTTTTCTCTTTCATTCAAAAATACCCCCTTTTCGACAAAAATAAAGCTAGACACATCACCTCACCCACTTAACAGCTCCTAACAATTTTAATCAATCACTTTAATCGCAATAAACATTTTAGCAGCAATTACTTTATTATTATATTGCTTTACAATCCAAACGAAAGAAAAAAACTCTTAAGTGGTATTTCTCGTTTCATTTCATGTTATTAATATAAAACAGAAGTGAACAACGAAGAAAAAAAAGGAAACAATCATGTGAGAGAGTAAGTGGCTTGATTAGAGACAAGAATGAAATCAAAATTATTTTTAAAAATAAATTTACTACACTCGTAACATGGGTTTTGAAATATTTCGTGTCGTTTATTGATTTTTAAGTGTATCTCTCTCCCCGTCTTAAGATGCACAGTTTTGTTGGATATTTTTAGATGCTTCTTTATATAAATTTCCCCAGCCCTGTCAGATAACCATCGCCGAGGAAAAATGTATATAAAATCGAAAAGTAAAAACATTCTTTATTAGTAGCAGCATGTCTGGAAATAGGAAAGAATTAAAGAAATCAACATCCACTTAAAATTGTTAAAATTACTTGTGACAATATTGAGAGAGAATATCCCCGCCAGCCATGGCCAGTCAAATAGAACAAACACAAAGTAACGAAGAACAAAATTCCAAAATTCATCCCAAGAAGATACAAGGGAAAATGTGCATAACACGGAGACAGACGTACGCACGGTACAGCAGCGATGTGAAGTGGGGAGTATCTGTAGGAATTAGTGTTCATCAGAAAAATTAAATGTGAAAAACATTTGGTCGACATGCTACAACGCGACAAATCCATTCACCCACGCATCACGCCAGCACATTTGGCACTTAAAATATACGCAAACGAGAGATTTTCTAAATATACTCGTACACCACACCATCGCGCACATGAATGTTGTGCTGCTGCACACACACACATTTAGATCCACCTAGGATGGCGTGAATGATTCAAGAAATTCTGATATGCAAACCATACGAGAAAGTCTATCGTTTTGGATACAAAAATCCTTAAAAATGCAGTCGCCTTCAATAATCTGGGGGAGTATTGATGGGAAAGTATCTGTCACTTATTTGAGTGTAGTATATTTTTAACTCTCATTTCTGTGTTTGGATACTATTTTGTATTTCAATGTACTTCAGTACACTTACCCGCACTCGGTTTTATTTATAGCCATGTCTCATGCTGTGAATTTACTTGTTACAATGATTTATTCGATTTTAAAAACCTCTTCTCGAAGCCACATTAAGAATTATATGGTGTGCGCGCTCCACACGGTGTTTTCCCCGTTTTAATGATTTCATTTTGTAGATCTTCTATTGTGTATCGCTGTGAATTTATGTATTTTTGTTCAAAATTACGTGAATTTCACGCTTGCAAATTTTGTACCTGCATCATTTTAGATACTTTGTATTGAATACCATATTTGGTCATCATGAACAATATGGCCGTCAGTCACACCTTTTCAGTTGCTACAGATGTTCACCGAGGAAGAACAAGTTTTTCGAACCAGAATATATTCCATAGATACCGACGCACACGATCGGCAGATAATGATCGGTTGTTGATTCTTCAGGGGGTCATATTAGGGCGTTTTCTCAAGACCCTATCGTATCGCCCTCTTAAAAGAATATGATGAAAAAAAAAAAACGAAAACTAAAACCATAAACTGAGAGAGTAAGAAATTCTGAAACCCATCACTAAGCCGGCGCACATCCATCTGTGCATCCATTCATTTTCAATCCCCATAATCAAAGACCCCCACTTTTCGGGTTAACCAGGCAAACGTGTAATCATCGGCTTTTTTTTCTTTCTTCCTTAAGTTTTGTGGCGTTTTTGACAAGATGATTGATGTGCGCGTCCAATGAGATAGGTGCGCGTGCTTCGCTAATTTTGTTTTATCTTTTTTCTCTAGTTTAGAGGATTTTCTGGATTTTTTTTCCTTCTCCCTCCCTTTACTTTGTCGCGAAACAGACTTATTTAAGGTATTTAGTAAATTACTGTGTTTTACTTTTGTCTTCTCTCAATTTGTGCAACAAAATAGAATACAGATAGTTTCGGTCTGTTCGAATTCACTACGCCTACCTCACTCACTCTCTCAGTGATTTATGGTGCTTAAAGCTAAAGTGGAACCCTCTGTCGGTGGTTATGCGTTAACACGGGGTTATTAAGTTCTGTACCATGCGACTATGACTTCGTGGTCCTCGAGAGTACTTGCCTTAGACGGTGTTTACATGAGTGGAAGAAGGCAATAATATCGGAGAGAGATCATATGATTTTCCAAAAAGTTTGGAAAGAGATGGGTTGGATCGCCGAAAGTTCATTCCTTTCCAACTGTTTAGCCTTCTTCCGCTCACGTCTTAGAGTTTATTTGTCTTAATCCATTTTTAAAGCTTCGCAAAAATTCAAACATAAACTCAAATAAAAAAAAAACATCATAATTTCTTACATCGCGGTGGACCATAACAGGAATTGTGCATTCTCATATTAATGACGGATGACTAACCTCGAACCAGTCGTTAAATGTGATACGGATACATTTGGTGCGTTTTTATTCTCTGTTCTGGTTCCACTCTTTGTGACGTCTTGCCCTGCACACAGTGCGTCAGATTTTGTATTTTTTTTATTCGGTTTTTATTTTTTACGACACTAAAAGTATCTTGTTATGTTTTGAAAAGAGAGATGCAGTCATTATTGTGTGATAACTTCTCAGCTTCCCTGCTGCTTTCAAGGGTGATTATAGGAAATGATTTTCTTTTCTTTTTTTTTTCTTACATGAAAATAAGATTTAACATGCTTCATGCGAGTGTGTGGGACTCATTCAGAAATTCTTTATTCTCCTCCTTTATTTTTGGGTACTGCATGGGTGGCAAATGAATAATAAAAACGCAATAAAGGTGAGTAAAACTTGAATAAATTGAAATTGGGTTTTTCGTTCTACATGTGAGATATTTTGTATGAATGAAATATTTTTTACAAATTTGCCAAATGGAATTACAGTTATTTATTAAATTAAATAAGATGCTAGTCGTCTATAAGATATTGTATTTTTTCAGCTAAGCAATTACGAATCGATTATCCTTAAGCCCATTAAACTATAACAACATTGCCCCGGTAATAGTGTCGTTTTTACTGCCTGTGTACACTTACTTATCTTTTTTTTATAGTCTGTGACAATTATCTCTTTCAAATTTAGATTAAGGTTAAACAAGTAGTTTTACTTTCGCACGTCAGTGTGTGACTGCATATGGGCTTACCAAAGAACACAACCTTATCAAAAATCTAAATGAAAAAAACAGTGGATACTGCAAAATGAAATACAGAAAAGTTGTTCAGAAAAAAAAAACAACAAAAAACACAACCGAAGGAGAGAAGATAATTTAATATTTATTTTTGCTTGGCCTAGAAGTGCTACAATCACACTAAGCGATCGCGGACAGGCGCAACAGCAGTACGTAAGGAATTTTTCTTATTTACACGGAAATGCGACATTATGACTCAGTTTAGAACCAAAATCGTCATCATCATCATCATCAGCAGCAGCAGCAACGTCGTTCTAGAGCCGTAGTCAGTCGTCATCATCAGCACCACCATAATCTGATGTGCATACACCTAATTTATTTATTCTCGGCAGCCGGTGGTGGTGTATATCTACTTTTCTACTCAGTGCATTCATATAGAGAGTAGGGCCACTGTCAATATTTATTTTGTGAGTCTAGATTTAGCTACTTTATATTTTTAGAAGGTGAAGCCACAGAAAAGAACTTCTCTGTCGCTCTCAAAGCGCATTGACTTTCACTATCAATAGAGCGTATCTTCACGACTTGACTTCAGTTCTTTTTTTTCTCTCTCTTTAGACTCGCATTTGATTGAGTGTTGTTTTTGTTGTTGTTGTTATTGCGTATACTCCTTTCTAATATTACAAATGTAAATATAGTTTGAGATTTTCTTTCAACCCATAGCTTCCTTTTCAAACCGAACTGATAAAGATACAACGACAACGACAACGACAGCGCAATGTTTTGGTAAGACATTCACACTCATCAGACAGGTAAGTAGTATCGTGAATAGATAAGGCATGCGACATATGTTTGAATATGTTGCCACTAAGTTGTATACAAAGAAAAAAAAAAGAGAACACTTAGATAACCAAAATTTTGGATAGCCTACAGAATATTTAAGTCTTGAGTAAACTTACCGATAGGTTTCAAGTACGCTGTGGAAACGTCGTTTGTGACGGTGAATGTATGTGGTTTGTTTACCGGCAAGAAAGTACAGTAGAGTCTCGAAAAGATGAACAGACATAAAACAAGCCCCAGTCATTTTTTCTGAATTGTTCATCTTTCCAAGCATCGAAATAATGGTGGCGCTACGCAGAGGTGGACTTGGACCTAACTTCTCAGCAATCATTTATTTCGTGCGAGATATTGTTTTCGCATGAATGGAGGTGGCCTACAGCACTCAGACTCAAAACTGGTCCATTGTACTGCCAAGTAGCAACCTACCCCAGTGCCGTTAATTTGATCCCAACGGCAAATGGTGACTGGACCAGATTCGATTTCACTGGAATTCGAACCTGGGACCCCTCGAACTTGGGGCAGGCACTTAACCAACTGCGCCACCCAGTCGTTGTGGGCCTACAGTTAATGCCGACTCCAAACGGCGAGATTGAGAAGCTGTTTCTGGACAGTTATACTCTTTGAGCAGTGACTCGAAAGAGGTAGAGCCGTAAATTATAAAAATTATTGTTTGCCTCAGGAATTGAACCTAGGCCTTGAGCGAAGGACGCACTTACGCACTACGCCACGGCAAAAGGAAATATGATCGATTAATTCAGGAGGCATGTTGCAAAAGATCCCATAGGCATTCAGAGCACCGAATTAACTTGCAGGGCAGCTTCTAAATATATTCCTTAATTCCCTTAAAAGTATAGAATGCCTTCCTCCAATCGATGCCGTCATTTCTAATTTTTTTTTAAATTTGTTCCTTTTTTTGGATTTGAACCCTGACTGAAAAGTCTAGTGCGTAAGATATAAGAACATTGCATATATCATCAAGAAACATAAAAAAATATTTCGTAAAAAGATCGTTAAAATTTCCTAACTGTTCCTGTTATCCAATAGAATCGTTCATATTTTCGAGATTCTACTGTGCCTATTATATATTCAGTCATTGCATTGCGTCTGAAGACGGATATTCATGTACAATCGGAAATTTAACTTGAATGATGTGGGATAATGCATTCAGAGTGCACCTGCCTCAAGAAATGCTGCAAATTAAGCAGTATCAACAACTCCCTGGTTCAAGAGGAATAAGAGTAAGGCACTTACAGTACCGTCCGACAAAATGATCTACACGGTCGCTTCTTCGACATAAATCAGCAACGTCCGCCGTTCTTATCAAAATACAAAAAATATGTATCCGAACTGTGCCCATATGAACTACCAAAAAGCACATTTAAAAAAAAAAGGAAAAAATAATAATCACCACAAAACCATCGATAATTAAAACGAAATCATGAATGAGAGTGAAACATATTTATTATCTTGGCCCATGCATGTTGACTTGCTGGTCTCTAATGGTCATAAATACCAAAAACAGAAGAGGAAAAGATCAAGAATAATAAATGTGTAAACGCAACACACAGCAAAACGTAAATTATGGTTATTTTAGTGTAGAGGCCCCCATAGTACGAGTGTGAAACTCATAGCGGGAGCAAAAATAATCCAAACGAGAGAGAGAGAAAGAGAAACCAAATGAATTTATAAATTATGGGTCATTTTGCAGGAAAAAGATACACGTACATAGTTGAGTAAGGTCATGACCGTTGTTCCTAGATCGACTGTGGAGAAATTTGTCAATGATTTCCGCATGGGTTTTTTCGGAATCATACCGCGATCGATTTGTGTATTTATTTGGATAATGGAACATACATATTCCGTACCTGAGAATCAACTCACTAATTATAAACAAATCGCTGAGAATTTTATGTATCGAATACTTCGTAAATCAAACAAGACATCATATCCATCATCGTTTAGATTAGTTCACCTATTCACGTTCATTGCGTAGATGAAAAAATAATGTTCGCTAATTCTCACCTATCTGAAGAGGGAGACGTAGATTCGATATAAATAGAGAAGGAATTTTGAGCTTTTCACAACCACCGTGATTTAATAAAAGGGAATGTTTTAATCAAACACAAATGAGTGGACTCATTGAAGAACGGAACGTTACGAAGGCCCATCAAAAGAGGAGAACCATATTTTAAAATACTTAAATGAAATGTTTAATTTAGCTGACAAATGCAACAAGATGCTAATGAAAAAGTTAAACAACACAAACCATAACCATAACCATATCGAGTGAGAAGGGGGAGGCGATTCTTGTCAGTTAGCACACACCATCACCTTCAACATGACTTGTGTTTGTGTCTGGATGTCTCGGGCGTGCGCCCGTTCATTTTTTTATCTCTCCTCTCAAACACCCGATGTGCATTGAATGTATATAGGCGGACAGGAAAATCACAAGGCGCCAAGTGGATTCATAAACAAACAATAATTTCTCAATCGACCTCAAAAATCAATTGATTATATTCTTTTTTTCTGTATAAATACCATACATGAAGCTAAGCAACATACAGAGAGTATCTGTGAAATCAAATTTCGATTCAAACAAAGCAAACTAGAGTTGAGGGAAGAACGAAAAATTCTAATCTAAACATGGATCTTGTTCCTTTTTTGCTCTTGAAATCGATGATGATCGAGATGATATCAAAAACATGGATTAGTGCTAGTGCCGATATCTAAACTTCGATACGCAACTAAAACTTTTTGTATATCCAAAACTTTGAACATGTGTTCAATTCATACAGACGCCGCCGACTGGATACAGATTGATACACAGCTACAAAATATACAGATACTTATTACAGAGTGAGAGAGAGAAATCATTTTTAGCGTGCGATTTATATAAACATTCGAATTCGATTTGAGTAGGGAAAGAAAAATAACTACGAACAGACAGACGGAGGAGAGAAATTCCATTCGCAGAACAAGGATAAATAATTCAAAGTCAAAACATTGGTTGAGATTCTAGCAATTTGTTTCTTTCATTTTCTGTTTGACTCTGTTCATTATGGCATGTGTCAAAAATGTTGCACACAGTTTTGCTTTTGGTTTTGTTTTTCATTCCCCCCCGCCCACTGCTGCACTCCACAATATTGCACCATAGAAATTCCAATGGAATATTTTTCTATTTATATGAATGCAATGCTGCATTTGAAAAGTGTAGCTAGCGTCAAAAACACCCTACAGATAGATGCATACCCATAATATTGCACACGCTTATATAGCAATCGACGAAACGAGTAAACGCTTACGCAAACTCAAACGCACTCTCTCTCTAGGGGCTTATTGTAAATGTCAAAATGAGTGGACACATTTTGTAGGAATTTCGAACAGAAAGTTAATTTCATTCTGCGTAGACTTTAAACATTAATCTGTCAGTGGAGCAATAAAAATACATGCAAATGTTTAGACACATGTTGACAGATATTCTCTTGAATCGTAAAATTAGAACAGGATATCTATTTTTAAGTTCTTCGATGACATTTAACGCGAACAACTCGAAGCAATATAGGGTTGATTGAATTTTAAACGCTGATGTGGACTTCTTTTCGAAAATCGCAAAGATCACACATCACAAACTGTCAGAGGATTCATGTTTCAATTATTATGTGATATGTCGCTTGATTTGCGACTAAATCAATGTGTCCGCGAACGACATGTGGCATATCATATCCAGTTTTGTTAAATCAAAACTCCATGGGATTCTATAATTTATATAAAAAAGTTGAGAGAGAGAAAAAAGAGAAAATAAATGAACATCGCGCTACGCTCACTTATATCCTGCTGCGCATTGTTGCGCATTTAAGTTTACTTCATTCATTCCCTTCTCTATGGTTTACGACCCCGACGAAGAATGCACATCAATGCACGTGGTGGTTAATTTGTATGAATGTTCACTTTTTTTTTCCGTTCTTTCTCGTTCAACCCAAACAAAAAAGAGGACGGAGAGAGAGATATTTTCCACACAGCGTATGCTATGGTACAATAGGAAATTTAAAACCTTCCTAGGGTTGTGCTCTCTTTCATTCATACACAAATTTTTGGCCATCGCGGGAAAAGAGGGATTTCTTTTTCTATGCTACTGCTGCTTCCAATGAAGGAAGCAAAAAATTTTGAACAAAGTAAGGATTAACCTTTCTGCGTTCCATGAAAAACAGGCAACCAAAAACTGAGCAGTCATCATCGTGTCCTTGTTGTTTTGTTCTAAAGGACCCTTTTCCTTGAAAACTGTACAAAGGTTTTCTTTCTTTTTTTGAAATTTTTCAAAATTTTGCTCACTAACAATGGATGAGATACCTGTACAGGGACAATGTAAGCAGCAGAGGATTCTATTACAAAATCCATGTGCGCAGTAGATTCATTTCGTTTATTCTTTTGCCAATCGTCGTTGGATTGGTGAGAGATTTTCAATTCACACGAATCGATGTATGCAACTTAAATGACCATCGGCTAATTTATTCCCCAATTAATTTCCCCTGTCGAACATCAGCATAGTAAGTGTATCTCACAAGTGATTATAAATTTTCCAACATCATTCAGTCCTCAAATGGGTGTATGCAAAAGCAAATTAGCTGCACCTACTTAGGCAATGATTTATAATAATAGATACGAGCAAAGTGTCAAGGACACAATTAATTATTGCACTTGCGTAAGCGAACTAATGCATTTTTAGAACAGAACTTCAAAGATACACTCTTCTTTTTTGTGCATCCGACTTTGTTGTGAGATAAATTTTAACTACCACAATGTTTTTGCATACCACATGAATTGCATTATTTTATAGCTTCGTAAACCCAAAATCTATAACCACATGATTTCGCCCAACTGTCTGCTGCGCCCCTCCCTCGTCACGCCGATGCACTGTGCAGTGGACTACATTCATGTGACATTAGGTGGCTGTGGGAATATCTAATACGCGTGATTGCGATTATCAATCACAAAATACCACAAAACAGCAATTATAGTTTGGTAATTGTAATTGCTGCAAATAATTTTGCTATCTGTGCTCAGTGTAGTAGTACGATCATGGTGTGTTAATGCAAATTATGCAGTAAATTTTGAAACCATAGAAACCGCATACATTTTGGGGGGGTTATCTATGCACGACGCTTGATGGTGCACACTTGAATTTTGATCTTTCCTAGTTTTGAGTGGGCTTTAAACAGGTGCAATCGTTTCTGATGCATTTAAAGAATAGCCAGCATCCTTAATGCATTTTCAATGTCATGCAACGGATAAAGAACCATTAATTACCTCCAACCACATTATTTTCAATTAACCGCTGTTAGGGAGATACATATGAGCATAGGTATGTATATGTCTGCTTTTCGAAACATCCACTGCACTTCTGATTGCCTTGAACTTTTTGAAATGAAACGTGAGGGAGCAAGAAAAAAAAACACACAACTGAAGCTCACAATTTGCATATGTGGCACTCGTGAATAGATCGGAGCACATCACGGAAAAAATAAAACGAACAACAAAACACATAACGAACCACATCTACTCCACTCGCACTTCATTAATCATTGTGACACCAAGACAAGTCAGCATGAATATGCAATCGACTGGATATGGCTAAAGATGCTAGCGGATGAAATCAAGCATATTCGCAGCTGTGTAACGTTTTTAGAACGCTTTTTAGTTTTCGGGGACATTCAAAGTCTTGTTTTTTTTTGGAAGACAACAGACAATCATGAGGATGGATGTTTCGGATTCACACAAGAGAAAGCTTGTGTTGTCACTGGCAGAGGATGCATATCATCATTATCATCACACTCCCCCACCAGCAAATGCTGTATCTGCTTAAGAACTTCATCATGTGTGAAACATATGATGAAGATTTTTCTTGATTTGACGAGGGTCACAGACAAAAGATTCAAATTTAAAATAAGAACAAGGGAATAATATAAAAATACTCATATATTCGGATATGAGAAGGAGAGAAAAAAAAAAACCAAAAAAATGTTTGGTTAACTAACCAGAGCACAAGCGATCATTCTGAACACCCAATTTTCAGTCAGCAACCTCCCTCTCTGTGACTTAATTCCACTCCCTGCCTCCTTTTCTCGTCTCGCTTCCCAAGATACACACACACCACATTCACAATTTAACAACAATCAGACAAAAGCGAATGCTGTAGTCTTTCCCATTCTTTTTTCTTTTCATTTTAATAAAATGATTTAAGACATCGAGAGTGTGATCTTGGAATTGTTCTTAAAAGCGCATCTTTGTGTTGTTAGCGAACACAACAGAAAAGGGGTGTGGAGCGATACACAGAATTTGTATATTCTGGTGGGTAGGAATATTCTTAACTTCAAAAGTCACATGTTATACGAATTATAAAGTGATTTTCTGACGCATCATATACATTTGCAACACCAGAATGTCTGTCTGGATTGAGACTCATCTTGGGTTTTGTTTTTTTTGTTTTTTTTTTGTTATATTATTTCTCCCTTTTCGCTCATTCCTTCATCTGTTAATGAACTGAGACGTTTTTTTTGTTGAATGTAACGAAAGCAATTGGAGACAACTGCATAACAAGTATCTTGTGGCAATTGGAAGAATAGAGAATAGCTTGCAACGAACTTGTTAAAAGGGCGTTTGCGGAATGACATTTTATGCACAATAATCCCTGAGTGCCACAAACTATTCAAATTTGGGTTGATTCCCACAAACGAGTTAATTTAAATAAATTCCAAAAAAATATTACAGTAAAATCTCGAAAAGATGAACAGGTTTAAAACAGGCCCGTTCATCTTTTCGAATTGTTCATCTTTCCGAGCCTTTCAAGAAAATGTGAGGAATCACTAATCTAAATAACTAATTTAAATAAATTACAAAAAAATATTACAGTAGGACCTCGAAAAGATGAACGGATATAGAACAGACCCCGTCCTTGTTTTCGAAAATTTTAATCTTTTCAAGCATCGAAATTTAGTTAAAGAGAACGTATAGCCAACAATTTATTTTATTTTTTTAAAAAACAAGAAATACAGTTGCCTCCCTCTGTGTCGAGGCATTCTACCCTCAATTTTCCATACAAAACCATCCTCTATCTCGAACAAATTTGGTTTATCCCATGAAAATTCGACATAGAGGAAGGCGACTGTACATCAAAAACTAAACAAATTCTTACACGACTGGATGGCGCAGTTGGTTAAGTGCCTGCCCCAAGTTAGAGGGATCCCAGGTTCGAATCCCAGTGAAATCGAATCTGGTCCAGTCACCATTAGCCGTTGGGATCAAATTAACGGCACTGGAGTAGGTTGCTACCTGGCAGTACAATGGACCAGTTTTGAGTCTGAGTGCTCCAGTAGAGTTTCAAAAATCCTCCGAAACAGACTCTACTCTTATAAATAAACTGCTGCCCGAAAGGGCGATGGGAAAAAATCATTCATCTTTCCGAACTGTTCATGTCATAGAGCCGTTCATATTTTCGGGTCGCTACTGTACTTCTCAATTGTTACAGAATCAGCGACGAAGGATGTCTTCTTTAAGGAATTCAGTGGACAATCACTGCTCCAAGACATCGCATCTTCTCTTGCATTCACAGAGTATTTTTCTTGTGATTCATTGAATCCGCTTTCGAAATTTGATTGAAAATCCATCACACAACTGCCCCACTATCCCACCCAATGGCTAGAGTTAGCATTGCTCACCTCGTCAATCCCCCGCGCTACATTTTCAATCAAAACTCACAGTTTTGCCCCCAGTATGGTCGACAAGACATTCGTGTCCCACACTCTTTTCCATTGCATACCCTCTCCTCCTTCTCGTTTAACTGATAACTTGTGACTGATGGCTGTGCTTGTGCTGTTGCTGGTTGCTGGTTGCTGGTGATGGTGCTCTTCTTAAGCGCACGCTCAGCGAATTGATGGTCATAAAAAATCACACATAGCCAAACAGAGCATCTCGCACATATAACATATAATTTTGATGTTAAAGGATCATAAATTATCTAAATGTCAGTGGCATAAACTTTATTAGTCAGTTAAAGAGTTTTATAGAGTATCTTCGGCTCTCTTTTATGCGGTTGTGATTCGGTCGGTGTGTGAAACGGTTTCACTTTTAGGATGTGTCGTCTTCTGTTCATTTCTGTTTTTCTGTTTTTATTGGATGCGAGTTTGATTTTTCAATTTGACACTACAACTGTCACTGTTAATTATTGAGAGGGCAAACTAAAAATAACACATTTGTGACATCTGGAGGATGAAAAGTAATCTGATAGTCTTAAATCATGTGTGACACATATGTCTGTCATTTTTATTGTACACATGTCCGTCTGTATGAGAATGTGTGCGTGTGTGTGGATCTGGGTCTGACCTAAATTTCATTTCCCTTGGTAGATTTTCATTCTTTTTGTATCGATATATTGATGAAATATCCTCGCTTTTAGGTTTTGAAACAAAAAAAAAAAAAAACTTCGGATACATACCTGTTTACTGAACATTGCTATATCCTCATTAAACGATTCTGACGAACAGACATCACCACCTTGTACACCGGGTTCCCTAGGCGTACATGTGGCCAATTCACATTTTTCGAATATAAGCGCCAATAGTGGAAAGAGTGGATGCCTGCAATGAAAATGAAAGAAATTTATTAAAAAAACCAAAATTCATCTACACGCATGTACGGATGTGTTGATATAAGGAAGATTGTAACTGTTTTCAAATAGATAAAGTGCACCCTCTCGTGTGGTTCACCACTGTTGGGTTGTAAACCATTCCCTTTTCGGTGGTGTTGGTGGTGGTGGTGGTGGCATTGTAGAACTAATAAAAGAACCACAAGAAAAACAAACTTTTCCAAAAGTAAACAATTTTTAAAGTCGGAAATCCCTCTCCCACTGTCGTCGCCGTCTGACGAAAGCAAACCAAAACCAAAACCAAACGAAGAACACTGTACGGTATGTGATGGCACAAGGCAAAATTTCAGTTGAAATAAAACGAAAACGAAATGAAACCAGAACCAAAACCGAAAATTAAAAGATACGCACATAAAATCCGTAATGAGTACGCAACACGTTCGGGTGTGTGGAATCTCAACAACCCGAAGTAGAGAATGATTTTGTGATATGGAGCATCATCATCATCATCAACACCATCTCCCTCTCTCTCTCTGATACATAGTAGCGACCGCGATGATGTTTTGTTGTATGTTGTAGCTGGATATGCGTTCCTACTGCATCAGAAGCATGCACCATGAGATTGACAAAGACGACCAAAACAACAGCGAATCGACGGAACTGGCTTCTGATTCTACGTCTTCGGTTGTATGCATCACTAGTGTTTATACAGTGGCGACAAGGCTTTTCAAATTGCACTCTCTACTTCTGCTGCCTGAACATCGAAATAGTGTATGTGTACAGTGTCCACGACGGATACATTCATACGTGATTATAAAATGTGTATAAACAAAATTGTTGAATGGTAATTCAGAAAAAAACAACACGCATGGCCATGATAAGGGAACCGCGAGGAACCGGCGCATAGGTGTGGAATCTTCTTTCTTTTTTTAGTTTCTTACATCTCTTTGGTGGTAGCTCGTGCTCTTTCGAACTTTAATTAGAGCGCATCCGTATTTAGAAAGGCATCATCATCATCAACGGCATCGGCAGCAATAACATATCACCACTGCGCGCACAGAGTGGATTGCATGGCATTTAGGAAGATTTTCGATCTTCTTGGGGTTTTTCTTTTTTCCGTTTTTTTTTTGTATCATTTAAAGTTTTTTTTTTTTTTTTCTTTTTGAGTTTCCTAAAAATATTTGAATAAAGGCCAACATCATGGGCTATGACTTAGTCGGTTGCGTTAGAGTGTTTGACGGAGGCAGTAAAACAACACATGATCTTGGCGCTTGGCGTTTGGCGTTCAGAGCCCCCAAGAGATAAGTATCTGACTCCCCAGAGACGGGGGAGA
The DNA here is from genome assembly GCA_930367185.1 of Myathropa florea. Lineage (NCBI taxonomy): Eukaryota > Metazoa > Arthropoda > Insecta > Diptera > Syrphidae > Myathropa > Myathropa florea. The sequence goes on from OV884003.1 coordinate 118,744,046, forward strand.
CATTTCTGTTTACATTGTGTCAGTGGTGGTTTAATTTTTCTCCTTGCGTCGATGACAACCAAAATCCCCCCGCAACACAAACACACACACACACAGATGGTAGATATTGAAGCAGCAAAGAGAAATGCAACAGCTGTGAAAAGCCTGAAATTCTTTTTAACATAAATTGTCCTCGGCTTTCTCAATGAGAATTTTATTGAATGCAATTCCAAATCAATCCATACAGCAAAACGCAACGACACACGCTATAGGCCTTGACCAATTGTTAATTGTACTTAATTGGAAATGATCAGAGAGCTTTAAATACATAGCCAATGATAAATTTTTTAAATTCCACAAAATAAAACTTATGCGCGCACCCCAGCACCGTGAAGAGTTACGCCGCCGATGAGCAACGAAAAGAATTACGTCATGATCTCAGGAATGTATCGAAGCGCATTGTCTTTTGAACAAAAATTGGAATCAGGATTTTTGCAGCTGTTATAAATTAATTATTCACAATGACAGTTGGAATTGAAAATCAAAAATGAACGTTAACGAGTTTTGAGAGGAATGAAATACAGTCGAACCTCGAAAACGTGAATGGTTCCATGACATGAACAGTTCGGAAAGGTGATCGATTGATTCCCCATCTTTCTTACGGGCGACAGTCTAATCTAAATTTCTATGCTTGGAAAGATGAACACTTCCAAAAGATGAACGGGGCCTGTTTTAGATCTGTTCATCTTCTCGAGACTACTGTATGTTCAACATGTTTACAAGCAATTGCAAAAAGGGAGCAATTTCCTTTGAAATTTACTTCGATATTTGTCGCGCAATTTCCTATGGATTCATTGAAAATATGTTTTTGCATAAATGTTGGTTAAGGATATTGCCCCTGCTGCCATCAAAAAAAAAAGAGTGCAAATTGGACGACTAGCCGGCAATAAATCTACGACCACTTACATCGTCTCATTTCGTACAGAAAAAAATTTATTCTAAATATAAACAGGTCTACAAGGCTTTAAATGAGTTTATATTCGCCGTTTATTTTTATGGGCCTAATCATTAGGCACCAGTTCGCCGATATGCCTCAGTAACTCAAAGCCAACAACGTTGTATGTAAATCGTTTTCGTTTTTTTGTCGAAAAAAAAAAAACAACAACATGGTCCATGTCTACGTATTATGATATAATAAAACTTTTGGCGTTGTTAATGGGTTTCTAAACAACGCTGTGCTGTCACCAGTTTTTGTTTTAATTTCAAACATCACCATTGATCTGTTAAGACCATTCTTCGATCGGTCAATATATGATTGACGATCTGTTTTGCCTAATACATCGCCACGGCCACTTAAATCGATGTGATTTTAACATAACTCGTTTACGAATCACTCCAAAATGCTGACACATTTTACGAATTTATTTGAAATTCCCTCGCAGAGTGTATCCAAAAGACACATCCTGAAGCGAAATATCTGAGGGAATATGAAGCAAACATGTACATAAATCCAACAATAACTGAAATCAATATCAGTCTCTTAAAAACCGGACACCTGCTATTGCAAAGTTATTCTAATTGAATCACGATTTTCATATTTCCCTCGCATTTAATTAGTTAACTCATTTGTACGGCACGGCGGCGGCGCGAAGAGCGAGCTATGAATGTAAGAAAAAAATAAGAGGTATACAATCAAACAATCAATTACAGCAACAGACATGCAGATTTAATTTTAGTGAGATGAAAGATGAAGGAAAGAAAAAACAGTATCCAAGACTGCATTGACAGCGACATGTCAAAATGACATGATTAACATTGACAGCTAGATTGTCAAGCGGAACGACTTTTTCTCACCGGTTTGCTCTAATGTTCCACACGCTGCGTTAGCCTCACTCCCTCTCTCCCTCTCTCTCTCTCACTCAGAGAGCGAGCTCTGACTCTGATCATGTTTAAGAGAAAAACGTGCCCGAACCGAACTAAGCTGTTCTTCAACCTGAACTTAATAAAATGTTTCTTCCCAGGAAGAAATAAATTCTAAGAACCTTTTTTTTTCTTTCTACTTTTTTGCTTTTGATTGGGTGTGTGACTTTTTTTTGGTTTTGGTGAGAGGAGAAAACGAAATCCTTTTATTCAAATTTTCAATCGATGGTCATTCAAATTCACCCGCCAACTCAAAAGTTACAGAGATTTAAAGAACTAGATCCCCCATTAAATTATCCATGTTTCTCACTGACTGTCTAAGTTCAGGCAGGCATACGTAACACGACAAACAGGTATCCATTAGAATGCTGTAATACTTAATATCAAAAAGAACATCACAAGACGTTGGGGTGGGGGAGGGGTGTTCAGTTCAGTTCTGAAGAGAAGACGTGATAGAGATTTAAATAATTTTCCAATTAATGTGGAGAAAAGTGATTCGTTATTAGCTGGAAAAAATGTGATAAGATTCATTCTGGGGCATTGGGGGTCATGCACAACTCAACGACTGTTCTTCAAGAACGCCACACAACACAACAACAAAAAAAGGAAAAAACACACTTTAAGAGGGAAGAGAGCAAATGGAATCTAAAACTGGCAGATACTTCTTTCAGCTTTCCCTTCCTGAAAGGAGGGAGAAAAAAATATTCATTTTAATGACCAAGAGGCGCGCAAGATGGTAGATAAAATCATGTCGCAGCAATATAGACAGTCATAACCCTCCATAAACATCTCCGGATATTAAAAGGGCCATTCGAGAGATCACTAAATTTTCCGCTAACGGACAGAAATAAGTTGTATTTTGCAGATATAGGGGGAACAAAATGTATTCCTCTTTATCACAAGGGAAGTGTTGTAAATCATATTCTTCGCCCAAAATCAATCCACTTCAGATGGGTAAAGTACTTTCGCTCGTTTTACCCTGTGTTCATCTGTCGGTTTTATTGTGAGTGCAACTATGCGTCTGTAATTAAAAACTTAACACCTTTGGCGTTTTTATTGCTTTATAATAGGCAAACGAAAAAACATCCTTGAAAGTCTGTTTTCCATTTTTTTGTGTTGTTTATCCACCTACCAATTTGGTCATTGAGGGTATCTCTATTCTTTTCAGTTCACAATTCAGGGAAACAAAAAAGAGAATCGATCCTTAACACCAAAAAAGAAAACACCTAGAGACGAAAGTTACAGACTTGGTGCAGTGCATGGTGCAGAAGTGAAGAAAAGGTGGTAATTGTGAAAAAAAAAAGAAACGACTCAGTCATAAAACTGCGCGCGCAGTTAATCATTTTTGTTCGCCTCTACAGCGGTGAGTGTGTGTGTTTGGTGAGAAGGACATGCGCCACTAATTTCTTGACATAGCAGGAGCACACCCTTCTGTGTGTAATAAAACATCAAAAGAAACAACCTGCTAAAAGGATCAAAGCTCCATAAAATGTGTTCCCTTTTTTGTTCCTTTCCTATCCACTTTCGCGCACCACCACCGTTTGTTGTTCGCCCTCATTGGATCATCATCATCGCCCCATTGTGCTATTTACATTTCCATCAGCGACAAATTAATTTCTTCTTCGTTCAATTAATTTTTTTTAGTTTTTTTTTATCTTTTTATCACATCCTTCATCATTTCACGAATGAATGTAGCAACTAATAAGATAGTAAAACTAAGTCCTCAAAAAACTGAGGGGAGTTTCGTTCGGCAAAAGCGGTTAAGAGGATACGGCCAGTAGGTTTTCGTTCTCCCTATTTTCGTGTTGATATTTGAAATTCTAATTGAAAAGAATGAGATATAAATTAGGAGCGTTCATTTTATTCAAGGGGTAGCGCGTGTATCCCTCGGACTCATGTGTGTGCTAGTCTCTCAGGTGCAATTTGTAAAGTGACCACCACTACGTTTTTGCCTAATCCTGCCGAGGGGTGTACTACACCCAAAAGTGTGAAAGAAAACAAAACAAAAACTTTAACCACCTAGAAAGACTGGAAAAAAGGACGTAGGGATTAAATAAAATCTAACGAAACAAAAAAAGGTAGAAGAGTGAACCTTCATTCACTCTTAGATACATTTCGTTGCCGTTCTGTTAGTGTTGCTGCTGTTCTTATGTATTCTGTATTTCTCACTGATAGACCGCGCAGATGTTTCCAGTTGGTTGCATTTGTACGTTTTTATTCGATATCCTTAAATTTTTATATCCTAACTTAAGCAATGAAGGAGACTCTGTTTGTCGTTACAGTTCTCAAATAGAAGCAACATACGATGGTTTTGAACACATGAACACACATTCAAATGTGTATAGGTATTCCTTACCCTTACCTCAGATGAGTATTTCCGTTTATCCCTACTTAACATCTACTTAGGGTATCCTTGAGGTGATTCAATTCAACTCCTCTTCCTGAGTATAATTGAAAAACTAGGTGTGTGCTGCTGACGTATCTGTAGCTATCCAAGTAGAACATAGCTACGTGCGTCTTCATATGGGTATGGATACATTTGGGTTAATAACTGTAATTTTTTTCTTTAATATTATCATCCCACATCACAGGCACATGTGTCCGATTAATTAATAAAATACTCATTCAATTAAAATAAGGCAGCGGTGGTGCACTTATACTGTCAAGTCTGTGGCGTGGCATGGTAATAGCGATTGAATTATTTTATAAAATATGGAAATAACTCGCTGAACATACACACAATGGCAGAGAAATATGAATGCGGTCGAATCTGCTGGTAAAAGGATGTGATAATGTGGACGGACATTTTTTATAAAATGTGACCTATGCTTTTTACTTAATTTTATAAAGTTTTTTAAACTTAAATTTGAGCAACATCTTTCTCTTTGTTAAATATTAAAGTACAAGGCTATTCGTCAAAATACTGGCGTATTTTTAGAAAAACAAAATTAAGTTTTCATTGAGACAATGTGGAAATACACTTTTTTTAGGGGCCTATGTTTTTTATTTCTATTTAAATATTTTTTTAAGGTAACCAAGACAAGACAAATTTTGTGTTGAAACTACCGCTACAGACAATTTATATGGGCATTTTATTTTTTTAAGGGGTATATGCTTTTTCTTTATTTTTTTAACTTAAATTTAATATTAAGCAACATGGATCTTTCTATTAAATATTCAAATATACTGCTATGGGTCAAAATACTTGGGTATTTTTGAAAAAAAATTGTTTCTGTGGAAACAATGTGGAAAGGCAGTTTTTTTTAAGGGGCCTATGTTTTTTATTTAATTTTTTAACTTAAATTTTATACTAAGCAACATGGATATTTCTATTAAATACTCAAACATGCTTCTATGCGTCAAAATATTAGTGTATTTTTGAAAAAAAAAAAAAAAACAAGCTAGGACTAAGTATCAGTGGAAACAATGTGGAAAGATAGTTTTTTTAAGGGGCCTTTGCTTTTTTTTATTTATTTTTAAATAATAAATACCATGGCGTTACTAAGTTTTGGTTGAGACAACGGATACAGACAATGTGTACGGGAATTTTATTTTTTTGAAGGGACCTATGCTTTTTATTTTTTTTTATACTTTTTTTAATCTAAAATTATTGAAGCAAAATGGACCTTTCGCTTTCTTAAGTCGTCAAAATAAGGGAGCATTCTTGAAATAAAATCCAAGGCAAGACCTAGTTTGTGTTGAGACTATGGTAATTTTATTTTTTTGAGGGGACTATGCTTTTTATTTTACATTATATATTTTTTAAGCAACATGTGTCTTTTCCTTCGTGAAATATTCAAGTACAAGATACTCAAATCCTGGTAGATTCTCTAAACAAAAAAAAATCCAAGGCAAGAACTTGCCTTGAGACTACGGAAATTTTTTTTTTCTAGACAAGCCTATTTCCCCTATTCACGTGAGCAAGAGACTTATTTTGAAAAACGTCGATGAAAACATGTTGTATCAACGCATATTATTCTAGGCACGATTGCTGACAATGCATTTTGCTGATGAGAATAGAAAAGCAAAGCAAAAGTACATCATTACCACATTTAACTCATTTTTTTGTACTTTTTTTTTTGTGTACTTGTTAAAACACTTTTCGCCGGTTGTATGTATTTGCAATGGGATTTTTGCGTAATACCTCTCATTCAAGTTTAGCCTTTTTTTTCTATCTAAATGGTAATATGCAAATTTTTTCCAATGACACAAGTGCTCAAACGGTGAAGTCAGCTTCCACAAGCCGCTTAAATTGTGGGAGACGACCGGGGTATGAGAGGTTGAACTGTTGACAGTTTGGTTGCACCCCGAAAAGGTAAAATCAAGTTTGTCGTCGCAAAATTGTTTTGTTCTCTTTCAAGTGAAGTGAGTATCATTTTCATACAAATGCAACAAACGGGTCAGGGCTACATAAAACAGTTTACTTAAGGTGAAGTGTGTTCAAAAAAATAAAAAATCAAAAATCCAATTTAAATTTTGATAAAAAATAAAAATGAATGAATGATGTGATGGAAAAAAAGGCACCATCTCCCAACACATGACATCTCTCTGGTTTTATATATTTGTTCGTTGTACGATCGAATGCACTCATCTATTCTCATAAAAATAAGAATCACAAAAAAAGTGAAATAAAACCTAATGATACATACTCATAAATAGCATCCTTATCACGTTTATGTACTTCGGGTATTGCACCCATTAAATGATTAGCAACCGGTGATACATGACTAGGTGTACCGTGTCCCCCAGCTCCTGTGTGATAACCATGCATACCAACTGTGGCCGCAGCTGCAGCATGACTCATGTGTGGCGAATGATGCGGTGGTAGGCCTTGTAATCCAGGCGGCCGATGTCCAACATGTGGATCATACATAGCTGCTGCTGCTGCGCCAGAATCCATATAGCCATGCAGGCCATCATCGTACTGTTAAAAAAAAAAAACAAAATGAATAAAAAAGAAGATAAAATAAGTTTTATTTTTTTCTTTTATTTTAATTAATTATGAATATTTAAACCACGCAGTGCGCAGTTACTGCATGCATGTATGAACCTAGCAGTCAAAGTGGTTATTTACGATATCTTGTTGTTTTTGTTTTCCTCAAGTAAAGATACAAATAAATAAATTTTGTTTTAGTTTTATTTTTGTGACGTTTTAATCGCTTCAGCCTAGGGAAGACGATACTACATTGTGTAATGACTGACAAGAGTGTGTGCAGCAATTAGTTTAGCAAACGAAGGGGAACAAGTGGTTGTTATTTAAAAAAAAAAATGAAAAAAAAAAAAACAGGGAGCACATAAAGAAAAATAAGAAAATGTCCGTTCATTCTATGATTGCAGTTAATAACTAACAAAGTGGTATACTTGTAGACTGCATTTAAGTGGAGCTTTTAGTTTATCTGCTAGGTGTGCTGCAGAATTAACTGTTGCTGGAAATTGGTTCTTTCATATAATTTACAGGTTTGTTCAGTTGATTCTATGGAATCCATTTATTTTTTCTGCTTTTTTTTTTTAAATAAATGATGTGGACTCAACGTGTTCGAATTGAGTTTTGCTTGGGGGATTTTGAATGAATAGCTTTGTTGTCTATCTACTGACTTTTTTGATATTTGAAAACCTGCTTCTGATAGTTGTTTTTAGCATAAATTCAAATTTCGAAGCTTGCGCAACAATTTAGGTATCGATTACTGTTTTTTTCAACGACACTCCTTCGTAGGTCTTCTAACTATCGCCCATCGATCATTTCAGATCATTTAACTATCAATGATGACATAAAACTTAACACAAAAGATCACAATAGGATAGGTCAAGTTTCAAATCCCTCCCCACCCTCCGTTTCTATGCCACAACATTTATCATACACGCCAAAGTTTTATCCAATAAGTTACGTAAACTAATTCCACAAATGGTAATTTGCATAAACTAAACCATAGATTCCATGTGTGTTGACAAATTACCGAAAACGAAAACCAAAAAACGCACCAAACACCACGAATATGTTAATCCAGTGTCTACGCGCACACGATGGGCCTTAAAGGTTTTTTTGAACCCAATATATTGTACTCGACAGCGCCGCCATCAAGTTATGACCTTGCTTACTTGCGTGAATAGAATTTTTAATTAATATCAAATCGGATTGAGAAAAAAAAACAAAACAAAAGTTTTGGTAAAGTGTTTTGATTTCGACTTCTCTTTCGAGGCCGCTCTTTGTGGGTGCATTTTCAACCTGTTGACATTCTTGACACTCCTGCCGAAAGGGACTTTTTTGTCGTTTGACACTGATAACATCGGACTTACTGATGTGTGATATAATAAGCGTAGAAGTGATCTTCTCCGATCTTCAGACGCTCATAGATATATATTTTTTTTTTTTTTTTCAAGTCCGGATTGTTCTTTTTTTTTTTTGTTGTCGTTGTACTGTTCGTCCTACTCCTCTGATTCAGTCTACTACTACTACTTCGGTGATCATTTAATGCCGGCGCGTAAACACTCGGAGAGTCTTATGCTTGCTTGCCTGCTATGCTCCTCTCCGATGGGAATACGTAATATGCGCGCGCGAAGTACTGAGAATCTGTGTTTCTTGTATCTGCTGCTGCTGCAACCGGTGTTGTTAGAGTGGTGGGCTTGAGGTTCTCGTTCGTTTTTTTTTCTTTCAGATTTGTTTTCTTATTCCAAGAGAAAACATTTTTTGTGTGTTTGCGCGCTGCTCCGGTTTTCTTTTTTTTTTTCGTTCGTTTTGTAAATGTAGGTACCTCAGGTGTGTTAGGAAGGTAACCCACCTGCACACATCAGATCATAGATAGATACTTATTGTTATATTGTACCAGTGTTGAGTGTCCTCTAGATACATGCTTTAGATTAACTGTGATAGGTTCTGGGGATCTTGTGTTTTTTTTACTCTGTTTTGTTCGTTGTGCTTTCGATTGTCATTTGGTTACCGGTATACAGTTCATACATATGTAAGTGTATGTTGATGCAAAGGAATGGGGGACCGTGTATTCAGATACAAAAGTTATGAATGTGAGAAAAACGGAATGCGGTGGCTGAGGTCACACAAATGATATCGTAAAAAGTGGTTATGCTAATATTTTAAGTCGCCGCGATATTTAACTGTAAGATGCAGACTGCGTCTAGTTATGCTTTGCAGGAAGTGTCTTTTGTGTTTTTTTTTTTTTTAATGAATGAAATATCAAAGAATTTTCTTGAAGAGAAGGAAATTATTCTAGGCTATCATGGTGGCATTTCTGTGCAACATGTTCATAAGAAACATGTTGCTTGGGATCAACTTTGAGCCTGGATCCGGGAGATAAGATCCCTACAGAAAATAGCCACTACAGAACTGTCTGTCTGGCTTTTCAAAGCTAAATGCATTTTTGAATGGTCCTGCTGCTGCAGCAAGAAAATGATAAGGTTATCAATTTTGACCCGCAACTTGCATAAAAACACAAAAAATCAATTAAATCCTGTTTCCCCTTTATCTTGAAAGGAAATACTTCAAAGCCCTGTTTTAAAGCGATAACACCCAAAAAAAAATGAAGGAAAAAAAGAAGTGAACTTAAATCCGCATAGCGAATACACCGAAAAATGTTGAAAAACAAAACTACAGAGGAAACAAATAAGGACGCTGAAGTGAAACGAAATTTTGATTGATGATCGTGAATTTGTTTTATTCTTTCCCCGTTGTATTTTTTTTTTCTTCTTTTTACAGAACTGAAAATATTTTATGCTGTGTTCGGGAGTATGGTTCGCATTCTTATTTTCATTGGGTGCGTCTGTATAGGTATATATGTATGTCTAGCCCCATATCCATGACATTGTTGACCTGGTAATGCTATCTCTGTCTGCGCGGCCATTATTTTTATTTATTACACGTTTTTTTCCCTTCATTTCTGTTGTTTTCGGTGCTGTTTCGAATACTCCCTTCGCAATACTCGACTATATAGCAACCAGAAGCACAGAACAGAAATAAATAATAACAACCTCGAAGTATATGCTAAAAAACAATGCGCCGCATAGAGTAGCCCACAGATAGGGAACCAGTAAGTACCCTTTTTTCGCCAAACAACTGGTGAAGTACAAAAGACAGGGAAACTAATACAAAACCTAAGCCAGTGAGAGTATATAAAACATAGAAACGACGAATGTTGTGACAGAATAAAATGTTGCATGACAAAATTTGATTTAGCTACTTTGACGGAGTGAATGCGATTTGGTCCCTTAGATTCATTGATAGCGAGGTGTAGGGGTTATTCATGCACTCCTTACGGTGTCGAATGGAATTTTTCTTTATGGAGTTAAGAAATATTTTAGAATTTCGACGGGCGTAGATTCGAACTGTGAGCAACTCTGTCAGAAATAAGAGAGTTGTGAACGTACTTTGAACTGTTTCAACTGTGGTTTTGCCATAAGTCGAACTTTAGAGAGTTGCCAACTCCTTTTCAATCAACGCTTCGAAGTTGTGCTTTGCAAAGGGCCCGTTAATACGACGCTATAGTCGGAGGCTTACTTGGGCCTAGATTCAGTACTTTCGGACTGTGATTGTTCACCAAGAAGTTGAACATTAGAGAGTTGCGAACTAATTTTCAGCTTCAAAAAGGAGCACGTTAACATGGAGCTACAGTCGGAGGGTGACTTGGGCCTAGCTTCAGTACTTTCGAACTAAGATTGTTCACAAAGAAGTCGACCAGAGTTGCCAACTCCTTTTCAATCGATGTTTCGAAGTTGAGCGTTGTAAAGGAGCACGTTAATACGACGCTATAGTCGGAGACTGACTTTTGGGCCTAGCTTCAGTACTTTCGAGCTGTGATTGTTCACAAAGAAGTCAAACATTCGAGAGTTGCGAACTTATATTCAATCAACGTTTCGAAGTTGAGCAGCGCAAAGGAGCTCGTTCACATGGAGCTACAGTCGGAGGCTGACTAGGGCCTATCTTCAGTACTTTGAACTCTATCAACTGTGGTTTTGCCATACGTCGAACTTTAGAGAGTTTCCAACTCCTTTTCAATCAACATTTCGAAGTTGAGCACGTTAGCATGAAGTTACAGTCGGAGGCCGTCTAGGGCCTATCTTTTTTAGCAACTGCTCGTGTTGTGCGCGTGCTATTGTTTTCTCCCGAGTGGACGGAACCTTCAGTTTTTTGCCAACATCGAAGCTGTTGCTCGACACTCACCCTCTTGGAGCATTGTTAGTGAATCGAAAGACGTGGAGCTGTGAAGTAAGAACTGTGTTTTTGTCGAAAATCGAACCGAGACTTTTGCAGTAAGAGTCGAAGCACTTAGCCACAGCGCCCGTTGACATGGCTATCAATTGAAATTCCATCGATTTTCTACCTCAACAGTCAAACTCGCAACTTACTTTTTCTGTCAATCTCTGCATCTGTTCTCCACTATACTTCGTTAACCAACAAAATTCGCATTAAGGTATACGTCCTACTCTACACACTCTCCACACTCGAGTTCCTCGTGTTCTATTTGCATAAAATATTTCCTTTTCAAAGTGACATTCCACAGCCGCCTGATTTTGACAATTTCAAAACAAATCATAAAATATCCCTTGTCCTCTGGCTGTGTGTGTGTGTGTGTGTGTGTGTGCGTGGAATGTCTATATCTACACCGTACCTACTTACAACAAAATGGATTCAACCTACATTTTGTGTGCGCCGCGCCGCCATAACAACAATTAATATTCTAATTTGTATCTGGATACAAGCAATCTATTCTCTGCTTAGTCTCTATCTGGATTTTTTGTTTGCTTTTAGAGCAGGGAGACTTTCTGTTTTTGTCTCCATAATGTTGCCATTGACCATGCGATGGGTTCTATATACAAACACACAGCTATGCCTCTATGTATCTATGTATCTAGGGATAGTAGCGATCGATTTTCAACATTCATATGTACGCGCAAAATTTTGTATCTAAAACTACGCAGTATTCTTGTGTAAAATTGCGTGAACTTGAACGTTTCCCTGCCGAAACTCCATTGTGAAATGTTTGCATTCAGCTGCAAATGCAATCATGTAAAATGCATATGGTCAACCATCTCTTCTGGTTCTACCAACTGCACTCGGTTGTGTGCATATCTGGTCAAAGACCGACCGTACGTTAGTGTGCAGTTATTATGGTCGAAGGATACTTTGAACGTACATAGAGTGGGCCTCACAATCTCACCACTCAGCCACACAATCCATGTGCAATGTGCAATTTTAGACTAAAATCGAACACATGGATGTATCTCTTCTCTAATACGTGTATCTAAGCAAAAACTAAATACCGAATGCAGGTTCTAGATGCCTTTTGTTTTTTAGTCAGGATTATCTCTAGCTGCAGGATGGCATGTGTGTGCCTATGCTATGTGGTGGCAATGGTGTGTATGGTGGATTTTTTGGTGGCGTTACTCTCTTTCACTGTTTGCCGTAAATGCGCCTCCTCTTAGGCTTATTCTTGTTTTTGCTTCATTTTTTCGAGGGTTTTCGGGGTCATTTGGTTTTATTAATGTTGTGGGTGATTGTGTTGGCAGTTTTATTTACTCCACTTGCATGTGCTATGTGCGGGTTGTTGTTGTTTATGCGAGGGACGACTACACTAAAGCTAAACACCCGACATTGATTTTTGTCTTCATTCACAACTTAATTTTGTGTTGGGTTTGAAGCTCGAGTTACGCATCTTCTCATACTCTTCTGGTTTAGGTTGACGGCTTAAAATTTGAGTTACGATCAGGGTTTTAACAGATCGATGTGTTTGTGTCATTTGTGTTATTTTTATAAATAATCCACCAATCATCTTTGAAAGAAAAAACAAATATCAAAAACTGTTGATGAGCTAAAATGATAAATGAACATCAAACAAAGATTGGCTGTTCTTGTTTTTTTTTTTAATAAAATTTGCTTAAGAGATGTATTTTAAAAATGAAACCGACCAGAACAAGCAAATTCAAGTTAACCAGAAGAAAGAATTTTCGGTATTTTTGTAAATAAAAATTGACTTTGATACATTTTGTGTTTCTTTATCTTGTTCCTTTTTGTTTCTGCCAATTGACGTCATCGGCAGATTGTCAAATGATAATTAGAAAAACAAAATATACTTTCAAAAGACAAATATTAATTACATTGCTTTTTGTTCTTTGCTCACCCAAATCGAATGACTTTTTGCTGAGTTTGAGTGTAGGACTTGTTTGAGAACACTTCGAACGGGATGCGGATTGCTGTTCTAACAAATTACACTTAAACCACCTCAAGATGCATGGAGTACTTAGCACATAATAAAAAATCGCTTAAAACACACTCAAAGATCATACAATCTGAAATATCTGTGCGACTTCGTTGCAAACATTGTGCAAGTGTAAAAGTGTTTCTTTTTTTTTCTTCTTTTATCTGAAAGTGCACACGCAAAAGTATCATTACACGTAGCCGCGTTGTTGAGTGGATTAATCCTTATTCAAATATTACTCGAGGACTTTAAGTTGATCGTTCGTTTTGGATTTTTTTTCTTCACCACCTCTCCTCTCCTGTTTCTTTCTCTCTCCCGTATTATTTCTATACTTCACATTCATCTTCTTGAATTTAATTATTTTTTTTTTTCTGTTGCTTCTTCACATAAGAGTTTGTTAATATTTACCACAGTAAACAACACTTCAGAGCGGTAACTTTGTTATATACAATTCTTCAATTGCACTTTTCAAAAGTTGTTTTATGTTTTCCCTCTTCTTTCTCTCTTTACTGGCGGTTGTGTTCTTTATTTTCTTGTGTTTTATTGTGTTTCGATAATAGAGGATGAATTGCAAATTTCGATCATTTTTCTTCAAAGAAATGAGGAATAATTTCAACGGAAATTTGATATATAACCTGTTTTGTAGACGAATATGCGATAAAAGATACACTTCAACTCTGGGAACACTGCTTTTGAAGTGCCGACGGTATTTTTACTTTGGTCAGTTGGATGGAGTATGTGATTGGAAATGGATTTGACTTTGTAACTTAATGGAATGAGCAGAATGCGACTAATGTATCTAGTCTATAACTCCTTAACTTAATAGATTGAGCAAATTATGAGCCTAATGTGAAGGGTCAACTATTGCAGCCGTTTGAAAACGTAAGCTTGTGTCATAACCACACGAAAAGTGAGAAGAAACATCCTCCAATTTCAAAGTGTTCATAATTGCCTGTCGAATTTTCGGTCCCGAATGCGAGGAGGGCGAATGGAGGAGAAGATACAACCGCGAACTCTACAAGCTGTACATAGATGTGGATATAGCCCAATAAGTCAAAAAACGACTACTACACTGGCTCGGCCATATCGAGCGAATGGACAACAACGCTCCGGCAAAGAGGATCTTCGAATCATAGCCCACAGGTTTGAGAAGAAAAGGAAGACCGAACTTCCGTTTCAAAGAGGAGGTCCCGGGCACTCTGAAAGCAGAGTGCCCGGGACCGCAGGACATTGAAGGCTGCCGTGTCTCAGGCAGGGACCTTTCACGGGTCGGGAACCCGTTAAGTAAGTAAGTAAGTCATAATTGCCTATAGAAACTAAGAAGAATTCTGCTGTCAAACTGACGTTTGCATACGCAGAGAGCGATCCATTTTGCTCCCGCGTAGGTAGCCAATAGTGACCAAATTTACCGAAACTGATTGTAACATTTTTCTGTTTTCGCTTGATTGCTTTAGTTCTCTTAATTTTCCGTACGGCCATTATAGTTGGCCCTTAAAGCTTGCATACGTAGAGAGCGATTAATTTCGATCGCACTAAAATAGGCAGAAGTTAACGAACTTAACGAAAGTGATCGAAACGGCTGCTATGGTCACAGTGTACTGGTTTTGTGTATTCGGTCGGTTGCTTCAGTTCTTTTAAGTTTCTCTACGGTCATTTTAGTTGGCCCTTAAGTATTTTCATCTACAACAAGATTTAATGCGTATTTTGCTGCCACAAGGGGTTGGCACATCAATTCCTGAGTGGGAGTCAATGCACTATTTACAGCATGTATCTCTCAAATTTCAAAATGTCCATAATTACTCATAGAAACGTAAGGAAAAGTCTGCCGTCAACTGGTGTAGAGAGCGATTTATTTCGCCCGCACGTAGGTAGACAAAATTCAACGAACTTAACGAAACTAATTGAAGCGGTTACTATGGTCAACAGTGGATTGTTTTTGAGTATTCGCTCGGTTTTTTCAGTTCTCTTAAGCTTCCCTGTGGCCATTATTGTTGGCCCGTAAGTATAAATGCGGATTTTGGTGCCATCAAGGAGCTAGCACTTAAATTTCCTACTGCTAGTTGATGCACTCATCTATCTAGAGCATGTACGTCTGCGGTTTTCTGCCGAGGATGCCAATTTTTTCCTACTAAATTTTTAATTCTGATCAAAACCCACCAGTCATTTATTTATTCTGTTTAATAATTATTTCTTTCTATTCCCTCCTTTGTGTTATTTGTTTAATTTGCGGTAAGCCACATGAAAAGTGAAAAAATGTATAATAACCACAAATTTGTCACAACACTCGGATACCATTTTTTTTTTGTCTTTTTTTGTATCACTCCCAATGCGGGAATAAAATAATCAAATTATAAAAATTGTCGCATTTTTCACTGGTGGCACTTCAAACGCATATCCATACGTACGCGCATCTGACCGAATTCATGTGGGAGAAATATGGTGGCATTGCATTTCCTGCTGGCAAATAAAAATAAATTCAACCAAAGATGACTGAAACAAAGTAGACAAATAAAACAAAAATACACTGAAAAAAAGCAACACACGACAAACCATCATGTAAATAATAAAACCGCACTGTAAAATGGGTTGGCTGTTGCAATAAAATTGAATCGCACACCTCTCTATAGACGCATCCATTTGCTGTATGTTTCAGCAAACACAAAAAAAGAAATACTATGGAGCAAAAAAAACGCCGTGTATACAATCGAAAATTAAACCGCAAACGACAGTTTACACGTCCCTACATACAATAATACCTGCATACATGCTCTCATCTATCTGAACGCGCCTATACAAATGTTGCAAAGGCATTTGCAGATGTACGCGTTTGCCCGACACTTTTTTGGACATTTATTTTATCACGAGCCGATGTAGAAATTATATATGAAACAAAAAAAAATAAATAAATTCGCATTTGAATAAAGAAAACCACAAACACAAATTGCACTGTGGTTCCACTAATCTTTTTTCTTTTTTTCCCGTTGCTAACGTCTCCTTGAAACGGATATAGAAAATTTTCCAATCTAATAGGTGGTAATCCGCAGTGAAAATATCCCTGATTCAATTTTAAAAATTGATATGTTCCTATAAAAATGGCAGACACTCGCTAATGGGTGAGTGAGTGGGAATTTAACAAAATACGCTGAAGATCTTTCGCGATAAACGGTTTACAATTGAAGTGTGTAAATATGTTAACTGCTGAGAAAGGTTACGGTTTTTTCTTTTCTCTTTTTGAGTTTTTATAAGATTTGTTGACATTTTCAGTTAAATTTTGATGTGATAGAGTTGCTAACTGTTTGCATGGAAATATTTCCAGTGCGTCGGAAACTTTTTTTTTGGGCCATTCACGATTAAGTGCGGTTGTTGACTTATACAATATGAGGTCTAAATTTGTGTTTGATCTTGAGAATGTAGACTGATGTCAAAGGGGACAAGGGCTATGTGTCCACATTGGTCTAGACAGTAAACATTTTATGGGCCACAAACATATTTCGCAGCTTCCATTACGATAGTCAAATTAATGTCTATGAACAAATGTACGTTTAGATTACAGTACAGGGAATACAGTTGCTCCGTGTCAAACTTGTTCACTTCCAAAATGTAGTAAAAATGTTCAAAATTTCCTAAGCAAAAAACAAAAAACAATTAATTGTTCTACAGATCCAATTTCTTGCTTAACGCAACAAAAATCTGCAATCCCAAGCGAGTTCTTTGTTGTTAATTAGAATTTCGAAACCTGACGGTTTTGAACAAGTGTGGGAATTTAGTTTGGAGTGACTGTAGCTCCGACACTTTGGCACTGTTTCTAGACAAACACAAAGAAGTTAAACTGAATTTACGTCAAAATTTGAAGAGGAGATTGGAGTTTTTTTTATATCAACTCAGATATCTACCAAGTATGAAATTGAAATACAAGGATAAAGTCACATTGGGAATCCGTAAAAGAGGCACTAAAGGCTAAAGAGTCTTATTAGCTTGGAGAGTCCGTAGAGGACCAGAAAGTTAGGATTAAGAACGTTGTCCGTTCAAGAAGGATAGGCATTTTGCCCTGTATATAATAATAACAATATAATGGCGGCGCTACAATCCGAGGTGGACCTGGGGCTAGCTTCTCAGCAACCTAGTATATAAGCACACTGAATTACTCAATAAATGAACTAAAGAGTCTTAAGAATTTACTTGAAAGTTAATGATTATGGACTACAGAAAGCCTTTCTGTTGTTGTTGTGAGGGCAGGCGTGGGTAAATGGCTAAGTCTGTCAACTATAATGCTCAGAGAAAAAAACTGACATGCAAAGCTTCTTAAATTTAGTCCTTTCAAGTCAGCGAAAAACTGTACGTCTCCTCCATTCGCTAAGGAACAATAGCATTTACAACACAAATGGTATGAAATTCGAATACAAGGAATTTTTGAAACACTACTGGAGCACTCAGACTCAAAACTGGTCCATTGTACGGAATACAAGGATAATTCAAGATAAAATCACATTGGGACGTCGTTAGAAAGGTGCTAGGGCCTAAAGTGTCTTAAGAAGTTCCTCGAAAGTGAACTGACTGAAATAATAATAATAATAACGGCGCCGCTACAGTCCGAGGTGGACTTGGGCCTGACTTCTCAGCAACTACTACTAACTGAAATACTGACTACAAAAATTACACTGTGAAGTATAAATCTGTCGTGGGGGAATGAGTAAGTGCGTCGACTACAATGATCAGAGAGTAAAACTGTGATGTAAACCCCAAACTTAGCCGTTCCGGCATAAAACTGTAGGTCTCCTCCACTCCTTACACTCGGAGCAATAGGATGTACAACACGAATCGTTTCTGTAGAAGCTAAGGTCGGAGAATACAATTGTCATGTCAAGCTTCTTAAAACTAGCCGATGCGAGTCGGCACAAAACTGTAAGTCGAGAGAGCCTACATATCACGAATGGTTGCTGTACAACTTAGGCCTGTCTACAGTGGTGACTGCCTTGGAGAACTTAGCCATTCCAAGTTGACATAGAACCGCAGGTGTTCTTCAATCGAAAAGAAACTATAGCTTGCACAACTCGAGCGGTAGCTGTAGAATCTAGGCTCAGAGGATAGAACTGTCATGCAAAGCTTCTTTAATTTAGCCGCGCCGAGACGGCAAAAAATATCGTAGGTCTCCTCGACTCGCAAAGGAACTATAGCATGCACAACTCGGGTGGTAGCTGCAGAATCTAGGCTGAGGGAACAGAATTGTCATGGAAAGTCTATGAACCTAAGCTCAGATGATAGAACTGTCATGCAAAACTTCTTTAATTTAGCCGTTCTGAGACGGCATACAATTCTAGAACTCCTTTAAAAGTGAGAGAGCCATACCAAGCACAACATGAATGAATTCTGTAGAAACTAGGCCCAAGTCGACCTCGAACTGTGCCGCCACCAAAAGAAAAAGAACAAAACTTAAAATGCTTCAAAATTGTTTATCTTTGGATGACCAATAGAAGAGCTTGTTTAGCGACGGCTTATAGACTCAATCAAAAGTGAACGTCTTCGCCTTTTTTCCAATTCAACAACAGATTCTTTCATGATAACATATCTCAATCTTTGACGTAATGTCTCGACCGTTGCATATTCTTAATACGCAAAGTAGTCCTTCGGTATTCAGAAGTTCATTCACAGCTGGGCAAAACATTCCATTTCTAATTAATTAACGATTAATGATAAGATTTCCTGAATCATACACCTCGACGATCGATAAATTGCGATCTTTTTTCTTCAAAAAGTAATTTATCAGCAGATAAAGGTGTTCCAATGAATTGAGTCTATCGATAAGATGAAGTGATTTTCGCTTTCGATTGCAATAATAGAATGAAGATATTTGAATTTATGATAAGCGCACACAGAATGTGTCTTCAGGTCTTTGGAATGGAATGGAATTCAGAAAGGAATTTTTGCATTTTAAAAACAATTGATTGTGTTTTTGATTCATGTTTCATTCAAAGAAACCCTTAAACTGACTCCAAGGCTTGCCGACCATCTTCAGTTCGGCTGATTCAATTCGACTGAAACCCCTTCGAAGCTTTCCCACCATTTCTAGCTCATCCTCAAGCAAATAGATGTTTCGAAAAGAAAATGCCGCTCTGATTTCCAATAAATTGGAAGAAAATACTTTGATTTTGAAGCAACATAGCGACGGTAGATTACACAGCAGCACCGAATTTCAATCGGCCGTGATGCGTGTATCCGTAGTGATTTTCTCTGCATACACTTATCGCGATTATCTTTTGATGGCAAAGTACAATAGATAAAACTGCAACAGTGTAGATAACATTTTTTGATAACTCCGAGAACGAGTAACTAATCTGCAATCAATTTCATGACGCTATAAAAATGTTGTTCCAAATGCTCGAGACAATCTTATTGATTTCCCGGCGAAAACCGAAAACCGATTGGAAAAAAGTTAGAAAACACTTTCTGAAGCCAAACTTGCCCATAGAGTGGGAACTGCATTCCAAACAAGACTACATTTCCACTAACCCATCACAGTAACCCCACATCGAATTGCCGTCGTGAAATGAACATGACGATGGAATCCTGCACTACATTCACTTTGACTGCTATTTCATACTCAAAACTTAACTAAAATATATTTAAGTGGTTTAGACTTACCCTAGGTTGAGCCATTAATGCTCTAGGAGCGACGTCCAGCCCGACTTGTGCCACTTTTGTAAGCACAAATTGATGACTATTTCCCGAAGAAAATACAACGACTAGCCGCCAAACACTCTGCTCTGTACGTTATCAATTCACTATGCACGTATTCTTTTCTTTAATTCTTTTAATTTTGTTGTATCCTTTTGTCGTGTATTTTATTCACTGAATCTCTCTCTGTCGATGAATAAAGGTTTATTTTTTATGCAATTTACTAACATTCACAGACAACGATTTTGGCGCATTAGTGAGAGAGAGAGAACTTATTTTTCTTTTTACAATTTTTTATAAGAAAAAAAAAACAATAATCTGCACACAATTGGTTTCTTTTTATTTTACAATAAGGAATTAATTTTTCATTTATTAATTTTGGTTTTGGTCATATACATATTTTTATAGGCACATTTGTTATCCTTATTCTTTTTTGCTTCTTAGGGACTTGTGTTATTATTCTTGTTTACAGTTCAAGTGCAGAAATGTGTTTAAGATGATTTATAGTCATTTAGGTATACACGTGTATATATATAAAAAAAAATTGAGATCAATTTTTGTTTTCTTTTGTTAAAAATAGAAGAAGTAACAATTTGTGTTTTAAAAGGATATTCTTTTATGTTGCATCGTATACAAGAATTTTATTATTTTATATAACATATGTTTTTCTTAGCTTTTCTTCCTTGATCAAATCGCGAAACCGAATTCCACTTTGAATATTGAATAGACCGAGCGTTGTGTTGTGTTGTGTAGAACAAACAGAGTCTTTATCAGAACAAACAGATAGGAGAGGAGTTAAGAACGAATTGTCTTTGAACGTTTTAACAACTCAAAAGCTTGTGCTTTGCGCGAAAATAGTGATGAACACTACTGACCAGGCTGGCACAATTTGGCGGGATATTTTCAAGTGAATCTGTTAAACGTGACATGTTCCATAATTGAGCTCAGTGATTGAAAATCTGTTGCTTTGAGTATATCTGACGTCTGTCATAAGTGAGCTGATTGCATTTTGAGTTAAGTATGTATTTCAATATATTTTTTTCTTCTTTTTTGTATCGCGCACTAATTTGAATTATGTTTGGTTTGGATATTTCTTATTTCTTTTTCACACACAATCCCACCACTAGGTTTGGTATAATTGATAAATTTATGACATCACACAGAAAAATGTAATCAAAAAACGAAAATATTTGAAAATTCAATTCATTCAAATCAAAAGATGATGATAATGACCGACGTTGAACCGCGAAACCGAATTTATGAATTGAGGCGGACCGACGACAACAGCGACGACAACGCCAACGACGACGACGATGAAGGCGAAGACATTAAATGCGTGCAATTCCCGTGCTGCATCAATACTGTTGCCGATTGATTTGATGAATGGTTGTTGGTGTTGTGTTTTTTTTGTTGTTGTTGTGTGATAATAATGTTGCACTGCTCTCTGTTGCTACTACTCCTGCTGCTGCTGCTGCTCTTGCTGCTGTTTCACCGATGTTGCTGGCAATGTTGCTGGGTGTAACTCTAGGCTCTCAACTGACTGCTGGTTCTTCATCTGATGATGCACTTCGCGACACTGTGTTGCATATTATTTTCGCTTAAATATATTTTCTTTAAATTCTCATTTTTGGCGCAACCATCCGTTTGTTTGAACTATGCAGTGGCAATAATCATATATGTACATATGAATGTAGTGAATTTCTTTGCGGTGTTTTTTTTTTTTATACAATTTTTTACAATTTTTAACAATTTATTTGTCGTTTGTTGAAGGTAGGTGGTCGCAACAAACCAGCGAAACAGAAATCAAACATAAAACAAATTTTTTGCAAATCGGAATAAAATAACTCGTACTCGTATCGCCGTCGCTCGTATAACTGTGTATAGAGAGTGCAAGGTGTAATTTATCAACAGCAAATATAATAGCAATGCAGCAGAGAATAATAAATTTTATTTTCGTGGGTATATACGCAAAAGCACAGAAAAAAAAATACAACGAAACAAATAATAATAATAATGATTATGAGGGGTTTTTAGTTTTTATTATTATTATTACTGCTATTTTATTGTTGTGTTCTACACACGTCGTACGCGTTTCGAAGGCAAATACACACTGGGCTTGTCAATCAATGTGTGAACTAAACTTGGCGGGGGTAAGTTGAGAAACACTTTTGTTGTTTTCGACAACGGCAACGCACACTCAGCCACTGTCGGCCAAACCCATACATTCTCATCCCTGAGATGGCATTAACATTTGCCTGACGCTGAAAAGAGATGAATGCACTGTTGGGAGCAGAGTCGAGGCTATCTGTTTCATATTTTTGGTAGGGGTACTCTTCAAGACGTCATGGAGTGGAAGAGATGGATGGTTAGGTACTGTGAGCACACACCATCAAGCCATCTCGATGTGGAGGAATGACTGATTTGACAGTACGCCTCTTCTGTCAGCCAATAGAGGGAGATAAATGCCTAACTTATGGCGTATGTGAGTGAATGCGAGGGTGCGCGCGTGTTGATTTTCCCTCTATGCAGCACCAACAAACAGAGCAATAGATATAAAGTACTACTAAAAACCAATCCCATTTGTTATTTTTCGGCGTGGTGTGGAATTTTCGCTCAATCAGCACCAGAATGATGCATGCGCCTTCTCTTCTCGGACGTAGAGTGTAGTTGGATCCAGAGAAGTGCCAGAGAACAGAGTACATGATGGTTTGGTGTTGGATTTTTGAGAGACAAGCGCTTCTTGTAGGTTGTAGGTTGCAAAATTGATTGTGTGTGGGGCCGCATTTAGGTAACGCCTTCCTTGAAAAAAATACAAAATAAAACTACGTCAGCTTCAAATAAAAGCTTGTGCGTATGTGTTTGGAGGAGACACCTGTGCGGTGGGATATATATCATTTCATTGGCTTAATTCGTCAATAGGAGAGAATATTTTACAAAATTCTTCATACATTCATACATCGCCAAAAAAGCAAGTTTTTCGCTAACTTGTTGTTGCGGCAACAGGATGAGGGGATTCTTCAAAAATGTTTATAGATTTCAAATTCTCATAAATTCTCACATCTAATTGTGATTTTATGGAATTTTATGCCAACCCAGTTGCGCCCACAAATGCCCAATGAATTTTCGCTGAGTCGAAAATCACTAAATATACGGTGCTCCCGCTCATGGAAAGTGGGTGGGGAGCCATCTCCCATCGTCATCATCATCATCTCTCATTCATTCAACCGATTGTCAACGCAAACTCAAATTGCACACACAGTCAAGCCAGGAAGAGTATAGGGAAAAATGATTTACAACACACACTTAAAATTTTGACTGATATTTGCTATCCGTGTCGTGTGTGACGTGTACGAGAGGTGTAACCGGCCTCTCATCATCGCCATTATACAACGGTGAGGCAGTCAAAAAAAAAAAAACAAAACCCTGCCTGACTGATACTTGGTTCTCTCGCTCTCATGTTTTGCTCATATTTCATTCGGTTAGGAAAGGTTCACATGTGTGCACGTGTTTGCCGTCAATTTTATGGTTTGTTTTTGTCGTTGCAAAAGAGAAAGCCATATGCTGGTCGCTCTTGTCATCTCACTTCTTTGTTTTGACAGTTCTGCTATAAAAAAGTAACTGTCCTCCATCTCGTTTTTCCAACCCAACCAATACTATGAAGAAAAATGAGGAGAAAAAAACTTGAGCAAGAAAAGAAAAAGCTACTATTTGGCCCAAGAATTTGAAAAGTATTTTTGGGGCTGGATTTCTGGAGTAGTTTTGGAGAAATGGCAGTCACTCTGTCTCGCTCTGAGTAGAAGGTTGTCATTCCATCAGTCAGGGAGAGATGGAGGAGATCTCTCCTTAGTTGAGTTAGTTCGTTTCCGCGAAACGTCACTTGTGTATCAAGTGTAGTTGGTGGTGTTTTGCGCGCGTAAGCGTTGCTGCTGCTGCTTACCACAGCGACAGCCTCTCCCTCTCTCACTAATTTTGAGTGGTGTGTGAACGTGTGTGTGTGTGCTCTGTTGCTTCTTCTCTCAGAGCCCAAGACCGACACTGGAATTTTTCATCTTCTTCTTCTTGTTCTTCCTCTGATTCTCCTTGATCATCGGCTATCGCTTGGTCTTGTTGTTCTCTGTGTGGAGCCAAAAGGTCTTCTTTTGGGAGAAAATACGGAGTGGCTACGCAAAGAAGCTAACGGGTTGGCTGAATATGAAAAATTGCACTATTTGATCTGCAGTTGTGTGTTCATTAATTCGTGTGTAGTGGTGCGAGTTGTGTCGAGTGCAAGTGTGCGAAGTAAGACCGTTTGTCAAGAAATGAGACCACACCATCAATCATGGCCAAGCAGAACGAAAGGGAGAGTGCGATATGACTTTTTGATTCGCTCGGTTTTGATTACCCGCACTACCCTCAAATGTCTTAAACGCCAGATACGTTGTGTTGTTACCCTGTTTACCTGCGGTAGATAATTTCCTGATGCGGTCTCCAAGACAGAAGGTGCATCCCGAGGGTTAATGTTTTTCCTCATCCTAATCACCTTCGATGCCCGATTATGAAAATCTGATTTTGATTTTTTTCTCTTATTTTTCATGCGTTCTGTTTACCAATCGCAAACAATGCAAAGCTAACCGGATGAGGTGCCCATCACACCCCATGGCTCTATCAATTTTCCAGGTGTCCCCCCGATTTTCCGAGTTTATTACAACAGCAGTCAGTCTGCTGTTCAGTGCACTCCTCGCATACTGGCTGCATACACGATTTTATTTACACAAACTTTGTCGAGTTTGACAAGTGGGCGCACATGCATCCGATACATCATAATGTTGTCAGACACAACAAAAAAAAAATACAGAAAAATAGCCGAAGAGCATAGATTGTATGTAAAGCATAAACTGTGTGTGGAAGAGATTCCTTGCCCAAAACCAGGAGGTGTTAGAGTCGTAAATCAAATGCAATGTGTTTTACGATTTTATTTATTTTCCACATTCGGCTGTCGGGTTTTATATGAATTTTGTGGCCGGCGCTAGTGCCACCCCGTCGATGTTGTTGATGGGATTAGGAGGCGCATACTGTCTATGCTGTGCATTGATAAAAAATTGATAAATAACAACAACAAAAAAAGGGAAATTAAACAATTCATGGGAATTTAATAAGAAAAAATTGCATTATGGAGTTTGAGAGGATATCAGAGCTTTTTAAAAAAGAATTGTGATAGGAAATGCCTTTGAAGTGAAAACGATTTCGTCTCGTTTTTCAAAGATGCCGCGAAAATGTTTTTCACTTGTTTCTTGTGCAGATGAAGTCCAGGAATATGGAGTAAATTGTGTCCTTGTGAGAATTTTCATGCACAACTTGAAAAGGTTCTCTTGGAATTTTTTGTGTGAAATGAATTAGATTTGTTTTGGCAGTTAATAACTGAAAGTCATTGCGGTGAACTTGAATGGAACCTATCAGACAGGAGCCACGTTGCTCCGGAGAAGTATAAAGGGTGCATAGTTGACATCAAAAACCAGTCAAAAGTGGACATGGATGCAGTGAATCTAGAATTGTGTTCGGTGATAAATTCATTACTTTTCGCAAGTCATCTTAAGTTGACCTCAAACGTGATAATTTACCTCGTGGAATGTGCTCTCCCCGTCGGATATACTCGTACAAATAGGAAATTTAGTCATAGATTCAGATTCAAATTAGTTCAACTGATGGTGGAATAAAAAAGAGAAAAATAGGATATACAGTCTTAGTTTCGAACGAAATTGATTCTTGGTGAAATAATTTAAATATCGGCTGTATAAAACCGTAACGAGCCATTAATTTGAAACGACCTTATCGTAAATTAGTTCAAATTAAAAAATATACACAAACGTCTTTACGACTAAATAGCAAATGTGATAAATTTTTACTCGTTTTGGACGTACATTCTGTACAAATCCATTCATTTCAGGATTTCAGTGAATTGCAAGCGATTATTCAGAGAAGATACAAACTCCTTCCCACCAAACTGATAGCCAGAGTTAAACGTTGTGACAGATGCTATTCGTTTCTACTTTCTAATGTGATACCAAAGCGAAAGAACCG
This sequence comes from Myathropa florea, assembly GCA_930367185.1. Taxonomy (NCBI): domain Eukaryota; kingdom Metazoa; phylum Arthropoda; class Insecta; order Diptera; family Syrphidae; genus Myathropa; species Myathropa florea. Next base: position 118,769,875 of record OV884003.1, read on the forward strand.
GCCATTTTCCTGACTGCCAATAAGCAGATTCAATGAATAAAATGCACACCTCAAATCTCATCGATTTTCAAAGAATTTCTTCAAAAAACTCGAGCGCAGTTATTTCAAAGACTGCATAAAAATAGAAATAGCAAAGTTATGCTACAGAAAAGCAGTTTCACAGCAGCTAACAACAAAAAGGAATTTATTTAGAGAATATTTGAGTTAAGAAAATGCTCTAATATTTAGTTATTTCCCAAACGTTTTTTTTCCAAAATTTATCAATTCTAAATATCGAGTTTCTGTGGTGATATTTTTTTTGTTAAAAAATTCCAAAGATTCCCAAAATTGCCTCCAATCCACCGATAAAAAAAATGCCCGTGCCCACAACACCGCCGCCGCCGTCGAAACGATACGAAACGAAAACAACATAATTTCATTTTGTCAAAACCAACCAAAAGAAACGATTGTTGAAATTTATATTAACTTGAAGTTGAAATTTACATCACGTATTGGCTGACAACGGTGAAAGACATCACGTCCTTTTCGCTTAAAACGACTTCTTAAGTGCCCACTAACGACTGCTGAATATGATTTTGATAAATTCTCTGAACCGAATCCCACCAAGTCTTTAATTTTGAGTATTTATTTTTATTTTTGAAAACTTTAAGGAGCATATTTTTAGACGATCTAATACCGGAAAATGAATGTCGAAACGAAAAATCAATAAAATCCCGAAAAAGTTCACGTGTCCTACAAATCTGTAGCTGACAGGCCTCAATGCCGACGATGACATGCATTTTTGTAGCCGGCGACGTCGACGTTGTTCAAAATGGAAAAACAGAAAAAAAAATACACCAACTTCCAGCGACACCAGTCCTGGCATCAGGATTTGGTAAACAGGGAGCCATACAGCAATTATTCATCCAGAATCAACAACCTTGCGCCCTATTTGCTTGCGTATGTTTGTATGCACACAATTTTATGGGGATCTGTATATGGGTGTGTGTGTGTGTGTGTGTTTGGAATATGGGACGAACACTTAAAGAGGCTTTTAACTTATTCGCAAAAGTCCAGCACTGCGAAATTGATTCATAAATTCAGAAGGATAATAACTTGTCGCGTCATAGATACCCCTTGATTCTAGTTTTACTGCTTCTCCTTTTGTTTTTTTGTGTATGCACAGATACGTGTGTCCGTAATATGTCATCACCAACGAAAGGACTAAGAGGACCACTACTCAGCAATCCGGCCGGCCGACCAGTCGGTCGGTGGTGGCGGCGACTGCGACGACAACGACGATGACTATGAATCGATTTAATGAACGAGCGCGAAAGTGCAAAACGGTGCGCTGCTATTATTCATTTTCAGCGGCATCGGCAGCCAGAAAAGCCCCAGAACAGCATCCATGGTCAACCGACTTAGCACACCGATCCTGGCAGCATGCATATCCAGAGAGGTGCACACAAACATCCTCATGCACACACCAAAATGCACATAGTCAATGCAAAACAATTGGTGCAAGTGATGAAGAGCGGGTGAAGCTCAGACAGCTAGAGTCCAGGATGGGCGCCTGGCTGTTGGGAGGCCGGCGCGGCGGGGGAATCCTTTGCCACCTTCCCTGGCCATGCCTGATGCTGTTGAATGGCTTAATGATAATGACTGACAGAGAATGACGGAACCACTTTTCTAGCTTATTTTCTTGTCATATTTTATTGACTTGATGTGGTTTCGGTTTTGCGTTCGGCCTTTTGTTTTATTTATTTCTATCCTTTTTTCGGTGGGAGCGCTTTCGGCTGGCTGACTGGCTGCAACACCCTTTAACTTTATTTATGTCGTCCATTCAAGTTTGGTGTTCGATTTTATTGATTTTTGAACTGCGGTGACAGCGAATGATTGAGCGAAGGAAATTTATTCTCTCGAAATGGAACAAAAAATGAATATTCTGTGGAATCTTCGTTGTTTAAACGAATTAGGTGGTTTTAAGTGGTTTTTCACTTTGAATTTATTTAGAAATGTCAGACTGGGGTTTGGTTTTGGTTGGTTAAAAACAAGGAATGTTGCACCGAAATACTTGCTGATGATGGCGTTCTGTGTTGGGAATGCGATTTTTAAATCGGTGTTTAGAATATGTTTCCTTTAATGTCACTGATGGGGACATTCCACTCGCGGGATTGATTTCATTTCATTCGATTGTAAGGGATTGTAATAAGAGACAGTCTTGAAAAATCCTCATGGGAAAGGTGCGTACTTCAACTTCAGTTCGGAAACTAAAATAAAAAGTAACTTAATCTAACTTCTACACTCTATCTAGATAAGAAAACGACTTTGACGTCAATGAATTATCTTTTGAACTGATTATTCAACGAAAGGCAACATTTCCCAAAGGATAGCAAACAAACGATGGCTGAATCTGAACATTGCGTCAACGAGGCGGGCCTTTTTGGATCACCATCGAAACACGGATTTGAAAAACCCCGATGTGAGCACTGAACATTTAGTATACAATGTCCATTTTATTAAAAATCTACAGTATTTGATTTGATTGAATATGGGAAACTCTGTAAACAATGTACATTCGTTGGGCCCCTATTGTTGAGCCAACTCTTCTTCTTTCGTCTTTTGTATTAGTTCTTAATTGTAAATACCAAAACTTTCAGAATAAAATTTCAAATTCAAATTCAAATTGTCACGCTATGCATTTCGGCATCCCTATTGCATCTGTAAGGGAGGAAAAGAAATAGAATCTGTTCGTCATTTGATTTAATGGGAAGAAGATTGTAGCTACTAGACAAACAATCACTTCTTTGACGAACTGGAAAATCTGAAAAGGATTGAGTTGAAACACCTTCTGAGATTCATACAAAAATCTGGTTCGTTTTGATCATCAGTGAAAAGTATATGTTTCACTTTCGTAGAATATCCCATCTCCACAGCATAATGGACCCAAACTATTGATCTGCGTGAGCTGTAGTCTTATGTCGCTATGCCACCCACATAATTGCACACCTTTTCAACGAAACCATATGAATGTGCCATTCAAAATGGTTAATGCATTTGAAAAAGTGACCTACTGGCAGCTAAAAGGACTTTACTTCAGACAGTCAAAAAGTGGTAGTGTCCATCATTTAATCATTTTAAATTTCAATTGTTTACTTTTGAATGAAACTCGTTTATTTGCTCACTATTCAATACAAATCTTTGAAAGAATTGGACGAGGAAATTAATTTATTTCAGACGTAAAACTTGTACGTACGTTCGATTTCCATCTGCGTGGTTGACGCGAATGTTGACAATGTATGTAATGTAAACCACTTTATATGCTCAATCGAGAATATTTGTGATCTGGACCGGCCATTGGAGATAGTTGCAATAGTTTTCATAGAACATAACATTCTTCATTGAATTAAAGATTCCATTTAGAGGAGCTACTCTTAGGATCTGAACCTGCGCTAGGATTGCCTGCGTTCTTGGTTAGGGGTTCCATCGATGGTTGGATCCCTCCAGAGCACAACCGGAGGTGACATGACTCTCCAGGATGTAGACAGACCAAGCGCTAGCTCCCCAACGTCTGTAAGAAATCCGCAGCATTATTGTTACCTTTTGACAGAAAAGACTGCAGACAACTTACCGGCGTACTAACGACTACACCTTCGCCAAACACCTAAATGGTCTAAGTGATGAAACCCTCTGCGATGCCTATGGAGAAGACAATGACACTGCAGAGCAGTTCCTTTGCCACTGTCCCGCCTTTGCTCGGATCAGGTGGCAGTTATTCGGTGCTGATGAGCTGAGAGCTGATGATGTAGGCTCCTCATCACAGAAGCGCCTGCTGGTCTTCTTCTTGGAGGACCATGAAATTCCAGCAAAAGTAGGCTGCTGCCAGGTAGTACAATGGACCAGTATTTGAGTCTAAAACTGAAACATTCGACAGAAAAAAAAGACTCCATTGATGCCCTCTTTGAAATTTAGTAGCACGAAGAAGTTTGAAATCGATGTCATATCAAAAAGAGCTAAACAAAAATATTCGTCCAAATATGACAGCCTTTCATAAAATATGATATAAAGTTAAATCCTTGCTGACTTAATAAATGATCTGTGGTCAGTTTCTGTTCATCAGCTTAACCGACTTTACCGCTGCGACCACAAAAAGTATGTATGTTCGATTAAAATGAAAAGACTCAGTCAGAATGGCAGTCGTAGGTTTCTACTTCGCGCTACACTCCTCAAGCCGCACGAACTTGCCCAAACTTTTAATAATTGACCGCCGTTACTCTCTGCGACTTGATTTAAGTCTCCTCAATTTTCGTTTGCCAATCTAAAAATAGCCTGCTAATAGCTTTTTGAAAACTTAGAAAAACTGAAACAACCGAGCGAATATACAATTATTATTCACTGTAACCATAGTAACCGATTCGTTCAGTTTTGGTAAGTTCGTTCAGTTTCGGTAAGTTCGTCCACTCTTGCCCACATACGCGAGAGTGAAATAAATCGCTCTCTACGTACGCAATGTCAGTTGATAGTTGAGTTCTCCATAAGTTTCTATAGTTAATTGTATAAGTTAAATATATAAAATAAGTTATGGACTCCGACAAAAATTCTTCTGAATTATCCAAATCAATAGCAGTGAGTTAACACACTTATTTATCAGGTCACTAATGAACTATTTGGGTTAAGCTGAAAACAAAATTATCTGATACTCGTAAGTCTGCAGTTAGAGCAGAAATGAATGTCAAATATACCCAGCCTGTGACAAAGAAGTCGCCACAAACGCACAATTTGATTGGCCATTTTTTTAAATTTTCTTAATCTTTTTCTTTTTGGCCAGAATGTCACAATTATAAAAATAATAATGGCGGCGCTACAATCCGGGTGGACTTGGGCCTAGGTTCTCAGTAACCACTCGTGTTGTGCGCGCTATTGTTCTCTCACGAGTGGAGGGGTCCTACAGTTAATGCCGATTCCGAACGGCGGGATTGAGAGGCTTTTTCGAGACAGTTATACTCTTTGTGCAGTGTTAGTGACTCGAAAGAGGTAGAGCCGTGAACAAATTTTTTGAAAAATGTTTTTAAAAAATGTTCTTTGATTTGAACCTAGACTTGAGAATCTAGTGCGTTGAGGTCGACGCATACATCCACAACGCCTCGGCGCGTGTGTGAGTGAGTAATAGAGACCAAGAGGAATTTGTATAGGTTAGGTTAGGTTAGGATGCTGGTAGTGAAATTCATCAGCACACTTAGACCATGTTGGTCCATTGTGATACCCATAGTCAGACTACTACCACTGATCTACAGCTCCTGTGATAGTGCCAATAATTTGATCCCAACAGCAAATGGTGATTGGGTCAGATTTTAAAACCGAATAAAAGCGTATTAACTTTGCTTTCACTGAGATTCGAACCTGGGACCCCTCTAACTTAGGGCAGGCACTTAACCAACTGTGCCATCCAGTCGTTCAGACTTTGTATAAGACATTGATCATCTCTGCAGTGTAATGTAAATTATCCAAAGAGAATGAAGTCCTTGATCTATCTGCGTACGATCTTTGATCCTGTTTGCATTGATGGCGATTGGAGGAGAAGATTCAATCACGAACTATATGAACAACAACATAAGCCCAGCCAGGCGTCTGCGGACTCAACGGCTAAGGTGTTAATGTCATGCAGAACGCATGGACAACTTAGCTTCGGCCCAATATTCTTCGACTCTGAGCCTGTTGGACAATGCAACAGAAGAAATCGGCGTTTAAGGTGGCTGACACAAATGAAGACGGCATTCAACAAATACTCAACTGGCGACGTGTTAACTAGAGAGGCTTGTTGGTTAAGGGCTTGGTCCGGCCCAGACAGTAGCGCCGCAGAAGAAGAAAAATATGGTTTTTTGAAATTTTTCTGCATAAATTTGCACCACAAACAAGGAAGTGGAAGTAACGATTGGCCAAATTTTGGTCGTGGACTGGAATTTCTATAAAAGACTTACTGCTCGAATGGAATCAAAAATTAAAAAACAACTCTTTACATTTTTGTGTTATGACATAAATTACTAACATGCATCGTGATTTAAGAAATCTATTTGTCCTTTTATAAAGGATGTATTCAAGTGGCTAATAAGAGCATGTGTCAGAAGAAATTGAAAATATGAAACCGTTTAACGTGTGATCAGATCGCGTGGGTCATTGATCTCTAGAGATTTTTCGTTATAGGGCGTCCTTAGAGGGATATTCTTAAAAATCATTGTGGCTTGAGCTGAGCTCAAGTCCACCTCGGATTGTAGGAGGTGGACTTGAGCTCAGCTTCAACAGCAACTGTACGTGCTATTGTTCCCTTATAAGTGGGAACATTCTTACCTCAGGTTATTTTGAGAAGAAATTGAGAGGGACAGCCAGGATAACCATGGCGTCGTTGGACTTATTGCATTCCAAGGATCGGTGGGGAGGTAGGTAGGCAGGAAGGTTGAGGGTTGTCCTTGCATCTAACGTTGCAGCTCACTAAGGCCAACAGTTTGGATCCATTGTGCCCTTAGTATGGGTTATATCCCGTGAGACCTACATTAAAAACGCCCACATTGTTGGATGTAGTATCTCAGGAGGCGCCAAAGCTCTATTTTATTCGATCCTCCAGCTCGTCGAAGAAGTTACTGCCCATTATTAGTAGTTTGCTTCCCCATAGGAGCTGGACAAAGCAATGCAGGTGGCGGATGGACTCTATTTCTTTCTCGTCCCGGTAACTTCTACAATAGTCGCTGTAGAAGATCGGAGGGAGAACTCACCCTATATGGACGAATCGCTCTAGAGTTTCTCTAAACAATAAATGGACTTTACGACAATTTGCTCATTTTTGGATATGAAATCATTCTCAGAAATCTGTATACTATCCTGACACTCTTACTCTGGGTTCAATGGTGAAAACCAAGTTTCTTTTGTTGGCTTTTTTTTTTATTTGGCTTTGTTCAGTCAGCTTTGAGCTCCAACTATTAATACACTGTACGTCCTTGTTATGTCCAGGATCACACTGTTTCAACAAACATACGTCTTTTTTTCTCCTCTTGCTCAATATTTGAGATTGCTCGCAAATTCTTTTGAAGCAGAGACATAATCAAATATCAAGTTGTAACAAAATAAAGGCCAAATGAAAGTTAATTTATAAATCTTGCTTCGAACAGTTTCTCTTTATCTCTTGTTTAAATGAGCGTTGCACTTATAGGTTACTTTCGTTATTCGAATAAGTATTAGTTTAAAAACTGGGTCCACTTATCTGTTGCATGAGACCGTTGCATGATACTTATCTGTTGCATGACACCATTGCATGAGACTTATCTGTTGCATGACAGCATATGCAAGAGTTATTCTCGCATGCAACTGCATACAGTAGGAAATGATCTGTTGTGTGAACTAATTCGCAAATCTTTGAAAAGGCAGAACAAATTCAAATAGAACTTGAACTTCTTGTCTTCCTAACAAACAATGACCCTTCAACTATCTTAAACTGTGACATTGACAGCAGCTATCACGCTAGTTGTAGAGGCATAAACCGGTGAAAATAATTGTCAATGCAAAGCTTGTTTTCACCCACACTAAGGTTGACTTTATGCGAATGGGAGTGTAGGTCTTTGTTCCTGAACTGGTGCGAGATGGCATTTTATAACCGCTATTGTGGTTGCAACAAGCAATTTCATTCAGTTTTCAAATGTACTTGAAGCGTTGTCCATAGGCATCTGATCATGAGGAAGATTTTTAGCAGAGAAGAGTTGAAGGTTGGACATCTGGGAAAAAATTAAAACAAGCTTCTTACCAACTTCCGACGAAGAGTTTATGGTGTCTTTAGAAGTGGATAGATTGTCATTCCCACGCAACTGAATTGATGACTCATTGTCATCACCAAACTATTCTCCGTTGCCTAATGCCAACCATTTCGTTGGATACAGCATACTTCTAGCATGAGTCAGACTTGTTCTAAAAAAATTCAAATCCAAAAGACTCCAGACATCCGGGCTGATTCTTTAGAAGTTCCCTACCGTTCACAAATATCTTTACTATTCAAAAATCTATTTTCGCTGTTCGTTACAAAAATAAGAACAAAGATCTCTTCAAAAGAATCCAAATAATTAAAAGTCATTAACGATCTTGTGATGTTCTTCGTCCGTTCGTTTTTTTTTCTTTCATATTTGCTAAATTGCCAAAGTCATGATTAGCCCGTGAAGACTAAAGTTAAAATTATTTTGCAAATTTCACTCCTATTCTACATACGTCATGAGCATAAATTAAATCAAAAACAACAAAATCTTCTCTACCTCATTCCGAACTCATTTACATTTTATTTGGCACATCGATGCTTCAGCGAATCACTGAAGTGTGTGCTGTTTTCGAGTGGTTTTTGAAGCGTTTAAAACATTTTTTCTTTTTTTTCGGTTCCCTTTTTTTTCTTGTTCAGATGTTTCAAAGATATTTGGAACAAATCCGATGCCATGGCACGTGAAAATGTTCAAAATTATTTATTTTCCATCGAGCGGCATTGACCGCTTTGTGCATTTCGAGAGGTAGAATGGATTTTGCAGGTGAAACGCTTTCTATTTTCGCAAATTGAATGCGCCTTTGCGAAGGGACATGTCTCACAATCGGTTGTGAAACAATTGTCAACAGACAACCTCAATGCACTTGTTATAGAAGGAGGACAAGTACGAGCACATTACAAAATCCCAGCCAGACTGCCCATTTATTATCTCTACCTAAGGTCAAGGTCTGCAAACCTCGACCCATGGGTTTCTACAGAACTAGCCCACAAAACGACGAAAGCGACATGGCACAGAGAACTGTGATTAATTTTGCGACGGCACCGAGCGTCTGATGTACCACGATCCACCCAGTCACCTTCGGCAAACTGAGTTGTTGGTGAGAAATCGAAAAGATTCTTGGATTCGTTGTAATGCGAAGCGATAGATGTTAATTCTTGAAAATTTTTTTTTTTTCCTCCAGTTCTTGTGAGTCCAATTGCCAAAGGCTCATAGATACGAATTTGAAGATTCGATTTGAAAACCAATGGGAGCTGGGTACTGCTCGTCGGAGGATTGGGTTACACTGATTCAATTTGCATAATTTTTTCCATTTAATTGGATTTTAATCGAAGTTCTTTTCTTCGTTTTTGAAGTTTTTCTTTCATTGTCTGATGTCACATTCGGATGAGATATGGAGACAACTTGTTTGGGAGGGAGCATTATAATTCCGCAGACCGTTCGGAATGAAAATTAAGAAGTTAATACGGCGAGAATGGCTTCTTAATGACGAGCTGGAGATACATGTGGTGTGTGTTGATAGATTTGATTGAATAATTTTCACACACGCTGTTGTGACTTGCATATTTGAGGTATCAACGACTATGGAAAGTTAGTTTTTGCTTGATTTTGTGGCGATGGTTGTCATCAGATTGGGTTCTCTGTGATTTTAAGCTAAAATTATCATACGACTTCACTTTTGAAAATGTGGTTCTTCTGACGGCAATGCTGTTTTGCTCGACACGACGAATTGTGGCCACATTTACGATAAACACACGCTGTGATGATGACAAAAATGATTTTAACAAAATTATCAAACATCTTTACAGCCTGAACTAAGGTTCCAACGTCCAATCGCAGTAAAAGAGTCAACCGCACAAAAAGCTCCTTTCTGCGATCCTTTTGCTTCTTGACTTTCTCTAGATGTCTAAAGGTAAAAATTCCCAACTGCTATACTTGAGTTAAGGGACGAAGTACGCGATACAATCATTGTACCAACGGTTGGACAGATTTGATGTTGCATACAACAAATGAATTGTTTGTTGTCACACAATCGACCGTTGTACTGGTATTATATGGTCGCATGCTCTTGAGTGCACAACGGCTGTCGCATGTAACATGTTGTATGGAAGTTGTACAGTGTGTATCAGCATATGCAATTGTTGTATCGATTTTCTTCGTATTTCAACTGTTAGAACTGACGGGCTGTTAGAAAACGACTTAATAAAATGCTCGGTTGTACATAAGTTGTAGGCAGATTGGGTATTCCGTGTGCTGCATACAACAGTTGGACTGACATCGGCCAAAGCATGGCCGTACAACCATTGCATCGGATATTTCGTACTTAACAATATTCAGAAGAATGCCAGTAAATGTAATCAATTTTCTGTCAAACAGTCAGCAAAGTTGTAGAGTGAAACAAAATGCTCAAATGAGAACTATCAGAGGGTGGGTCAACTAGTCCGCGACTTTTTGAACTTCTCTTATTGTTAATTATTGCTACTGTCAATAGACTGCTGTCAAACTTTGAGCAGGCTCGGTTATTAGGTTTGTGTTTGGCAACTATTCGACCGATAAGCTCATCTTGCCAACGGTTCGCCCGAAGAAACACATTGTTTAGACTGCTGCTTGGTCTACGATGTGTTGGATTGGATCCATGCTTCACCACCAACTCATTCTTCCTTCTTCTATTTGTCTTCATTTCTAGTTTTGATGCAATCCGCATGTATTACATAAGCAAGAGAGTACAATTTGGTACAATTTTAGCGTCTAATGTAAGTGAACGTGAACAATTTGAAGTCGACTTTGAAAACAGATTTGGATGAGAAATTAATTTATTTTAAAGTAATAATAATAGCATTGGTGGAGCGGCGAGGTAAGCTTGGGCCTAGCTTTTCAGAAACCACTCGGGCGTGCTGTTGTTCTCTTACGAGTATACCTATATATATATACCTCTTACGAGGGACCTATACTTTAATGCCGACTCCAAACGGTGAGATTGTGAAGCTTTTTCTAGACAGTCACACTCTTTGAGCATTGTCAGTGACTCGAAAGAGGTGGAGCGACAAACAAATTTGTTTTTTTTTAAATGTTTGCTTGTGCTGAGATTTGAACCTAGACTGAAAGTCTAATGCATATGGGTCGATGCACATACCCACAGCGCTACGGCGTCCAAAAGCAATAACAAATTTATAATTTTCTTTAATTCATTACGCCAAAAATAATTCATTCCCCGAAATCAATTGTCACAATGACAGAAAACTAATGCGACGCGATGTCAAAACTTACTGCACGCTTGTTTCGTTGTGCTGTGCACATATTAATGCATGCAGTATTGCTGCACTGGATGGCGCAGTTGGTTAAGTGCCTGCCCCAAGTTAGAGAGGTCCCAGGTTCGAATCCCAGTGAAATCAAATCTGGTTCAATCACCATATGCCGTTGAGATCAAATTAACGGCACTGGAGTAGGTTGCTACCTGGTAGTACAATGGACCAGTTTTGAGTCTGAGTGCTCCAGTGGAGTTTCAAAAATCCTTCGAAAAATAAATTGCTGCACATCTGTTCCATGCTTTGGATTATGAATCTGCTGCATGGATCTTTAGAAGACAATGATTCGACTGCAAGGAGGGATGTTGAATTTCTTGCTGCATCCTCAGCATTCAAAAAATTGCGTGTTTTTCAAACGATACCGAGTGAACAGTTATTTATCTGAAGACCAGCAGCGTGAAGCCAAAGGAATATTTGTACTCTTGCTCCCAAAAATTAGACTATTGGATTAATTCGTTTAAGAATCATTGGTGTGAATAACAAGTGAATAAGAAACGACAAGCAAGGCTTATCCTTTAATGCTACTGTCCGTCAATTAGAAACGTCTCAATCGTCTCCATCAAAGTCTGTGCAATTTGGTTAAAATCTTCAAATGCCTGGCTGGACAACGCGTCAGGTACATTTTGGAAACTGAATGAAATTGCCTGTTGCAACCACAATAGCGCATCAGTTAAGGCATTAAAATCTACAACCACATCTACATAAACCTTAGTGTGACCCAACCTTAGTGTGGGTGAAGACAGGTTTTGCGTTGACAAATATTTCACCGGATTACGACGAAGAGACAATGAATTGTTTTCTTTTTGTTGCCAAATAATATTAAATTCTGAAGTCACTGCTGAGGATTACAATCCGAGTCTCTGAATTTTGAACTTAGGTAGAAAAATATGTATCAGGCGCAGGTACACATCGCAGTGTCAACGACAGCAATAGGAAAAAATACACAAAATGTAAAATTTAAACATTTTACAATCCTTACATGCCGACGGTGGCTGAGGAGGCAAACACAGCGACGACCACGAAGGATGCATTGAACTGTCATTTCAGTTCACTAGCTCACTGGACTTAAGAGCATTCACACACAGGCAAGTGACAGGCTGCTAAACGGGTATGAGAAGGATTTAAGAGCAAAATCCTTAATTGGATTAGCAAGAAGTGGCAGGAACAATTTTTGAGACTTTTGCTCAGTCTTTTGTTGATGTGTGCATACCACGAGTGAGACAGAGAAATGACCTTGTCTGTGGCTTATGCCGTAAAACCAATAAACATTTTCCCACTTCATTTTGGTGTATTCGTTTTTGTGCAAAAATAACGCACAGAGAATACGGAAAAAGGCGTTCTGAGGAGGCGTTTGCATTTTTAATCTGAATTGGTCATGCCACTGTGGTCACGGTTTGGAGTGGTTGCTTTTGCGAAACAGTCAGAATACATTTTGGAAATTCGAATAGACACCTTTCGAGGCATGTATGGGTGGGTATTTCGATTTCCGTCGGTAAATCAACACTCCGAATGCATTCAGATGGGTGAGTGGCACTGAAGCAATGATTTTTAAGTGTGCGTAGATGGGTTCTCAATATTTTGTTCGCAAAGGCAGTGATGTTGGTGAATCAACAAAAGACGTAAATTGGATTTTAAACACAACTTATGTAGATACCTACTCGGGCAACGAGTTCCGCAAAAGCAAATAGAGGCTTGATGGTGAAATCCCGAGAAGTCAGTTTGACAAATGACTTCTGATTTGACGATGTAAACGATTCAGAAAACCGTAAAGCGTCTAAAAACTCATTGAAGAAGTTAGCAAATCGCAACCTATTTGGTAAGGAATCGTTGAAAACATAAAATGCACTCCGATTCCAATGAATTCTGTCATACAACCGCATCAACTGATGGTGAAATGATGAACGGAAAAATTGGATTTATTCCTAATTTTCTAAAAGTCATTGTGACAGAGAAAAGCGGCAAGCGTCAACGTCCTTGTTGATGAAACGTTTTTGTCAGATCAACGATCCATGGATGGTCTGAACTAAGATTGGTCTCCAGTCTTAACTGTCACGGCCATGCTTGCATTAATCTAGACTAATCATGCTTACACTTATGATAACTTTTGTATTCACATCGGAAAGGTTCTTTGTCTTCTTCCCGAACATGGAGGCTGATCATAGGTCAGTTCCAATGTAGTCGTAAGGGCTACAACCACTATCTCTTCGTTTTCTCACCGTGAATGATGTACAATTAATATATAAATATTTTCAATTCCCCCAATTGACCTCCAAAGAATAACACATTAGTCATGAGATTGACGTTTGTAGCCTTAGACACCAACAAATGACTTAAAAATCCAATTAATGACGCTGAGTCGAGTCATATTTTCGAAAAATCTCAACTATTGTGCCTTTTCTGTGAAAAGAGATAAAAAAAACAGAATCCGTACTGATGCAATAACCTCTCGTAATTATGAATACTGAGTTAACTATAAAATGAAAGAACTTCTCTAAGAAACATTTCAACACTCACCATCTGAAGTTCGCTTCTTAGTGAATTAAGAGGGCAACATATTTCAAGACATTATCTTACATGGAGACAGTATCCGCACAATGCGACCAAGTGTTTACGCATGCCACTGTTGAAAGGTAAACGTTGGCAAGTCATGATCACAGTTAATATTTACCACATGCTCAACAATTTGAGGCATCGTGACATCCTGTCATGGGAGAGTACACAAAATCAACTTTTAATAATTCTGAAATATTTCAGACTAAGAGTTCATTAATCTTTGAGCGTAAAAAACAGAAATAAGAAAACTGTCAGCGTATACTCGTGATTTAGATTTAAAATAAATCTTTGAAGTGAAGGAAAATGTAAGGCTACTACTTTGTATGATTTGTAAAGGTCTTGTCGTATGTCGAAAAACACTGTTGTGCAATTTTGTGCATTTTCTTATTTATTTCAAACCTCAAAAAACAAAAAAGAACCAAAACTCAGAATTCCACATAAGCAATGAATCATGCGAAAGAAACTCTAGTTTTTTAAGTATGTATTCAAATCTGAAAAGTAGAATTTTGTATTTTAACCACGAAAATGTCCAAGAATTTTTACCTCTTTGTCATCCCACAATAACCGAGTTTTCCTTAAATGGGACGTACAAAGTAAGATCAACTTTTCCCAAATAGTTACTCAGTCTATTCAAGAAGATTCAATTCACAAAATCGGGTGCAGATATTTGACTAGCGCTACGTGCCACAAAAGGTAAATGATCTGGTCTAGATGGACAGATATTTATTCAGATTCTTTAAAAAAAATGTACAGTCAGGAAAATTAAGTTTCATACGACATAATTGGCTTATGTCCTGGTAAAAATGGAAACTGTTTTCTGTCCCCAATTTTTGAGTTCTATGAACTAATTTTTTTTTCAAAATTGCCGAGTATATTTCTTTGATTATATTTCCATCAATAAATTCCAAATTTTTAACTTCTTCATGGCCCTATACCATCATTGACTGGCCACCAAGCTTAGTGAATGTGAAATTATGAAACTGAATGTTCCTGACTGTACCTGATCTGAGTAACAGCACATTATCTTACGAAGAGATTTGATATCCAATTGCATATTTCTACAGAAAAAAATGTTTTTTTTTTTTTGTATAAAGGAAATTACTATTTGAGGAAAAAACTACAGAAAAAACATCACTTGAACCGGCAAAAAATAAAAGAAATAAATAAATTAATTAATTATTAAATAAAAAATAAATAAATAATAAATAGAAAATATAATTGAACAAATTAATAAAAAATTAACGTGCAAATTATCAGAATAGCATGGAAAATAGTAGAGAAACTACGACTAGGAAAATACATTTTCCACTAGAGGCTTCCCGAAGCAGCCGTAGCGAACTTTACATGCGTTTAGAGTCCGACCGAACATTCGGCTTCGGCTTCGGCTTCGGCTTCGGCGTCGGCTTCGGCCACCTTCCACTAAAAAGCCGAAGTTCGGCTTCGACTTCGGCTTCGGCCAAAAAACTGGCCTTCGGTCGGACTCTACATGCGTTTAGTATTTATTCTATCGGAGATAATTTCAGCATTCTAAATTGGATCAAAACCGCTCTAACAGTCAGGTTTGTCTGGTGAAACAAGTCCGTCAAGAGATCAAAAATCAGAGCCATTGTAGAATCACATGCCGTTAGGACGCATCTCTCCGACGCGGAAAAAAACCACCATAACTTACCTACTAAAGCAAACGTTTTCATTTATAGTAGATCTTGCACTTGTTCTTTTTGAGAAGATGCGACATAGTAAACCACCCGGGACAAATGTCACATTTGTAGAACATTCTGCCCTTAATTGGATCAAACTCGATGGTCTCTCTGGTGCGACAAGCGGCTCAAAAGATCAAAAATCAAAACCTAGATAGGTGCTACCACAGGGCACTGCCTCATAAGAGCACGGCCAAAAAAAATAGGCAATATCTCTCTAACGATTTCAGCAGGGACTGTGTGGACGAAGGGTATAAGAAGTCTGTTCACCAAGTTTGTTGTCTTTCTACGATAAGCATGTGACCGCACTAAGCAGTTCACCACCTTTTCTGTACTTTTCTGGATCTGGTGCAGCGTAAGCGTCTATACTTAGGAGCATAATTTGTCAACAGTCTCTGCAAAATCAGTGAGATTTCCATTAGCTGTTTTGAAATTAATAAGACGTGGATGGCACTCGTCTACACGGTCATCTGAGCTCACAATTAGTTCTCATAAGCAGATAAGTTGATTGAACTTCTTCGTGGAACCACAATCCTCGGTCTATGTGCTTCTCCTCGACATGGGAGATGGTCACCTTTTATTTGTCATGGACTTTTTTTTCGAAGGGGTTTTTGAAACGCTACTGGAGCACTCACACACAAAACTGGTCCATTGTACTGCCAGGTTGCAACCTACTCCAGTGCAGTTAATTCGATCCCAACGCCAAATGGCGACTGGAACAGATTCGGTTTCACTGGGATTCGAACCTTGGACCCCTCTAACTTAGGGCAGGAACTTAACCAACTGCGCCATCCAGTCGTGTTAGCTCGCAATTAGTTCTCACCTTTCATAGACTTAGTTGTCATAATCTTGTCATTGTTCCACTCTTGCAATTAGTTTAATCCCACCAATGATGTATCAATAAGTCGTTTTCTAGTTTATCACTTCAAACGTTGCTTTCGAATTCCAATCGAATCTGACCCACATAAAATAGGTATTTATATAAATTTTGGATCATATTTAATAAAGCAGTGTCAGTGTATACCTACGCACTTTTCGCATCAAAAAATCACTGAATGCACCTTATATATTCCACGAAAAGTGGAAAACATCCGAGCCATCGACCTAACGTGTCAATGTGCAAATTAGTAACTACAACTCGGCGATAAAGGGCAAATATCCGGAGTGATTCAAAGCAAACCATCAGCAATAAACGACCGCCTTAGCTTTAAGTTTGTTTTTTTAACCTTCGGATTTATTCTTGTATATTAAAAATGAGGTAATAAATGTAACCATAGGTCAAATAAGTCGTGTTCTAACTAGAGTCCGACCGAAGGCCAGTTTTTCGGCCTAAACCGATGCTTTAGCCGAACTTCCGCTTTTTATTCATCTTCCGCCGAAGCCGAAGCTGAATGTTTGGTTGGGCTCTATTTGGAACATATTTTGCAAGTTGGATTCGCATAATTTTTACGAAATAACCCCAAAATGGCTGTCATTTTTGATGTTCTGAAACCAGTTCAAATAAATTGCATGCTTTTATACAGACTACTTAATATTAATATGTAAACAAGCGCACTTTCAAAATACAAAATATCCGACAATAACAAAACAAGAAACACACAGTTCCTTGCAACTTCTATTTTTACAGAAAACAGAAACTTCAACATTCGGCTTCGGCAAAATCTTCGAGCTCATTGGCCGAAGCCGAATGTTTTGCTCACCTACGGCAAATTTTTATATATATATTTTTTTATATTATTATTTATAGCCCAAGGTGGCCGAAGCCGAAGCCGAAGTCGAATGTTCGTTCGGACTCTAGATCTAACTTATTAGTACAGATTCCGGGCTTTACTTGGCAATTGAGTTGGCCTGCAAGTACTATGCTCCAATGGCATGCCTTTCCTCTGTGACTATGACAGCAATTGTAGAGAATTTCTTTCATCTCACTCAAGGTTTATCAAAAAAAGTGCTCACGGAGTAATTAATTTCCTACAATTGCTATTAGCATTTTGTAAAAATTGTCAAGCACAGTCGACAAGATTCATCTATATCTGTGTGAATTATTTGTTAAGCTTGCACTGACCAATGACTTTCATTTTTAGAAAATTAAAAAACGCTAAAAACTTTAAAAAACTTAATTTTGAATAGGAGAGCATTTTTTCATTCGATTTCGAATTTTTTTTAATAATCTAAGCTCCACAGTCAAAAAATTAAAATTATTAAAAACTAAATAATTTCCAAGATCAAAATAAGCTTAAACTAAATGCTTAAACTAATCTCGTGGGAGAATAATAGCACGCACAACACGAGTGATTGCTGAAAAGTTAGGCCCAGGTTCACCTTGGACTGTTGCGCCGCCATTATTATTACTATAAACACAAATAAGTCATCTGAGCTGAAGATACCTTACTGAAAATCTATTATGAGTACCTACTATAAATGTTTATCTTCTCCCAAAGTAAAAACTTAAATTCAGTCGAAAGATAAAATTAGGTATCAAATCTCGTGCGGCACCTGATTAAAAATATCTATCTATCTGTCTTAATCTTCTGATAAAATCGAACAGAAATAAAAAAAAGAGTTCACAATAGTAGAACCTCATCGTTCACAGTCAACATTAAACTGACTTAAGGGAACTTAATTTTAAGAACTACAGATTTAGGAGAGTTTAAAGAAAAGTACGGAGAATTCTCGGGATCAACTTTTAATCACAGTTGGCTTTCAGCATTAGATCGCAATACTCGGTCTAAAGGGCTCAAGGCTTCTTAAAAAAATATTCTGGAAATAAATTTCTTCTCATTATATTTTCTTTTCAATCCAGGAATGACATTTTGACTCGATGCACTCCGATTGAATTCAAATTTGAACATGTACTTTTATTTGAACTCAGAATTGTATTTATATTTGTCCACAACCATTTTAACATTTTAACAACGTTAATTGCCCATAAAGTCTTTTCATCGCACGTTGAAAATATTCAATTTTTAAGTAAGAATATCCTAAAACCCAAGATGAAAGAATATTTAGTTAGAGGCAAGCCTAAAATTCCAGATGACATACCTTCGTCTTAAGAAGATTTTCATAAACACACACAGAATCTTTGACACCTCTCAGCTGGATGCAAACCATTGAATTCCGGCACAGCAGCAAACGCACCTCTGCATTGTGACTCTCATTCAGATGGTTACAATTCCAAAGGCAGCCACTCTGCAGCTGTCAAACAATCTATTCCACGTGCAAAAAAGAAATGCAAACGCCCTCAGTACACACATTTAATTTGAATCTCCTCAACATCTCTCGTTTCCTCAAAATGACTACCAAAATACACAGCCTCCCTCACTCCTCCCCAAGCCAATTATAAAGTCATGTCAATAATATTAATTCCTCTCTGATACCCATCATCCCATCATTCATGGCATTCATTTGAAATTGCATCTTCCGCGGAATATCCTCAATCGCCCATTTAATGGTTAATATTCCCTAATAAAATTTGAGGCAAGAGAAAAATCCTTCATCGGAAATATCTCATCGACCGCAGCAATTCCCAATTTTATGGGATCCCTTAAAAATACGACATTTATTTGAAATTAAGTTTAATTGCAGTTTCAGTTCCGCTCGCACACATACCCATAGGTGCGCTTTCGAACCCCGTGTCACACGCTCTTCCCACTCCGCTACTTTCATCTGTTTTAATTACGCCCAAGCATAAATCTCATTTTATTGGTCTCCTTCGAGTCCTTTTGGGTCGATGAACACCAGAAACGCACTCAATAGACTTTCACTCTGGCGCACTCAGTTGCTATAAAACGAAGATTCATCGCGCTATAATTTCGAGGGGAAATTTCCCCTCCAGGACTGTAATGAATCTTCAGGGGAACTCTCCGCCACGGACAGAGACAGCAAGCCAACCAACCCAATTCCCCACGAAAGGGACGGTGCCCTCCGTCTCCCTCTCACTCATGCACACAGTGCTCTTGAGCCCGAAGAAATTCCCCCCAGCAAAGTGTAGACAAAAAATGCACTTATCCATTACGAAAATTGTAATGGCCGAGAAAGTGAAATAGACATATGGTGGAAGGGCTTAATGTAACAAGGTCGGCGATAAATCATTTCGTACTCGTCGCTCCATCTCGCTTCAACTGCTGTGGTCTTTTGCAGTACGTATTGTGGGCAATTTCTTTTCGTGGGGCATTCAACATGCGAGTGCACTTGCTGTGCTGGCTACTCTTCTTTGAACGAGGAGTGCCTAAAGTGTGAGAGGGAGAGCGCACTCGGCCCTTAACATTATTTGCGACTCATGACAAAATGGACCACAATGGAGTTGTGGAAGTGAGTGACTGTGGATGCATGCTTGCATCATCTCGGGTGATTGATTTGGGTAAACATTGATGTTTGGCAACATGTTGCCGGCAGATAATAGGCCAAATGGATTTCATTTTGAATATTCTAGGATTACAATTGGATTGGTCTTTATATTCCAATAAAATATGTATTCATCGCAAGCAATTAAGTGAGTTTATGATTAAATGAAGGAAATATTTTGGTTTAAAACAATGATTTCATTTGAAATTAATACATGCGTTTTATAGTAGGAAAAAGTACGGATCACCTCACTTTTTCCTTGACAAGGTAGAATCGTAGGCAGTTTAGGAATAATTTGGATTGATGACTCGTTAGCCGAAGGCAGACAAGCTAATGACGAAAGATGACTTAAAGCAGGTTTTTTCTGCAATTTCTGCTAAAAGAACGTTCACATTTAATAAATCTTAAACATAGTACAAAATGGAGAAAAAGACATGAACAAATTTATAAAAATTTTATATTTTTAGAATGAGGTCTTTCTCTTCGTCATTAAAAACTAGCATTTCATTAAAGGTTTGGAAATATAATTATAATAATAATAATAAGGGCGGCGCTACAGTCCGAGGTGGACTTGGGCCCAGCTTCTCAGCAACCACTCGTGTTGTGCGTGCTATTGTTGTCTCACGAGTGGAAGGGACCTACAGTTTAATGCTGACTTAGAACAGCGATTTTTGAGAAGCCTTTTTTAGACAGTTATACTCTTTGAGCATTGTCAGTGACTCGAAAGAGGTGGAGCCGTGAAAAATGTCAGAGGTTTTTTCGAAATTCGAACCTTAGACTTCGAGCGTAGGAGTCGACGCACGTAAAATATACACATCCTCATAAATAAGTAACTAAACAGTAGCAACTTTTACTTATAAGCTTTCATTAATAAATGTACCCTCGGCTTTGAAACAAAAATGAAAAATTACAATCATCTAGAAATAATCTTCATAACTTTATACAACCGAAATTCGGGGATGCCGTGGCTAAATGTAAAGGGCCAGTCATAGTGGCCGTTCAGAAACTTAAGAGAACTGAAGCCATCAAGCGAATACACAAAAATGTCATACACTGTGACCATACCAACCCCTTCACTCAGTTTCGTTAAGTTCGTTCACTTTTGTTTACTTACGGGGAAGTGAAATCAGTCGGTCTCTACGTACGCAAATGACAGTTGTTATTGAATAACAGCCTGATTTTGACAAAGTTCCGAAGAGCAATTATGGAAACTAGAAATTTGTCGATGTTTCTGGTTACTTTTCGTTTGATTCCGACATAAGCTCAAGTTTTTGTACGACTAGTATTGCATTATATTGTGTAATTTTTTTTTTCATCATTTTATCATCATCATTTTCAGCGACCCGCATGTTTCACTAAAGGGGTCGCGGGGACAATGCATGTACGAGAGATCTCCAGGCCACTCGATTCTCCGCCATCGACTCTAACTCATCAGGAGCTATGCCCAGGTGCAACCAGGCGAGTTTTTGAACTTGGTCCAACCATCACGTCCTGGGTCTGCCAAGTGGTCGCCTTCCAGATGGAATCGCATTCAAGGCACGCCTCGGAAGTCGTAATGATGGGGACATTCGTGCCACGTGACCAAACCATCGAAGTACAGCCCTGTCCGTACGAAGAAGCAGCTGCCCAACGTTGAGCTTCTCGCTCACTGCCGTGTTTCTCACCCTATCCCGGCGAGTAATTCCCACAACAGCATGAAGAAATCTAATCTCGGCAGATTGTATTCGCGCTCCTATTCTTTCTGCCATTACCCAAATTTCATGACCACAGTTGAGAGTTGGAACAAATACTGCGTTAAAAACCGCTAACTTGGCTTTGACAACAAGCTCCGCCTTCCTGATTACAGATCGAAATATAATAACTATTACATTCAATTACCACGAAAAGTTCACATGACAAAATGCCGTCTGTGAGGTGAGACTTAACCAAGTGTATAAAAAGAATTAAAAAAGGATATAAAAAGACATGTGAAAAATGAAATTCGTATGCCGCAGCAATATAAAATATCTATTTAAAGATATTTCAGTATTCCAAGGCATGATTGCAAAACTGGGGAAGCAGATTAAAACCTTCCATTCTATTTAATCCTTCGAGAAGCTTTAGTTCTAACGCAGTTTTGGCAGCATTGGTCATACTCCGAGAAAGTGGTGAATATTTTCAACTTGCAAAGGGTGCAGATAGGCCAAAGATCTTGTCTATGTGGAATGAAATTAAGTTTAAGTAGTTACCTCGCTCTAAATATTATGATTAGTCGATTAGTTAAATTACCAGTATTAAAGTAATTCTGAGCGATTAAGAAGTTTACAAATAAGTCTGAGGATGAGGAAGATCACGCTTTTATGACGAACTGCTCATACGTACTCAACACTCAAACAAATTGTCTTCCCATTCGTGAGCATTTGGGACTTAGCAAATATCCTTGCGGAACTCCAGCTTCAGTAGCAAAGTAGTCTGTTAAGACAGTACTCATTCCATACTGTGATCTTTTCACCAAACCCGGGAAAAAAATTCACTTGAAAGGTTGCCAAAAGTTTGTTTTCGGCTTCGAACAAGAAAATGCTAGAACAAAGTAAGTACAATGACATCTCTTCAAGCCCACCCGTGCTGCAAACTTTTCGGATCAAGTTGGTCAACTGGTAAGCAAGTCTCTTTTTTGAGTGAATTCAGAAACAAATTTTTGGTTTGTAAAAAGCCGTGACCGCGTGGATTCGTGTGTCGACCCATGCACATTAGACTTTCACAATCTAGGTTTGAATCCAAGTTCAGACAAACAATTTAAAAAAAAATAATAAAATTGTTCATTGCTCCACCTCTTTCGAGTCACTGACAATGCTCAAAGAGTATAACTGTCTAGAAAAGGCTTCTCAATCTCGCCGTTCGGAGTCGGCATTAAAATGTAAGTCCCCCCCACTCGTGAGAGAACAATAACACGCACAACACGAGTGGTTGGCTGAAAAGCTAGGCCGAGGTCCACCTCGGACTGAAACGCCGCCATTATTATTATTATTAAATCTTTCTTAATGTAGTCACGATATAGTTTTATTTTTTCCACCACGTAATCATTTTTATTCGTAAAACTTAAAACACTTTAACCCTTGAAGCCGTACTGCACCACAAAATAAAAATTCTGTTTCATATTGTTGCAAATAATTTAACAGATCTTCGTTATAGAACCGCTAATTCCTGAAATTGCAACGCTGCAAGTGTGTATGTGGGTCTAAATACAGGGTGTGTTCAGAAAAAATTTTAAATTTTGCGGATTTGGAGAGTCCGGTTGTCAGCTGTATTCGTTGCTTTGTCTATGGCAGCCTCTAAGGTTAGACGTGTTTTTACGAGTTCGGCGATTTTTGTTCGAATGAATTAAAGAATTTGTATCAAATTTTGCATTTGCATTTTGTATGAAATGTTGACAAGGCCTATGGCGAGTC
This sequence comes from Myathropa florea, assembly GCA_930367185.1. Classification (NCBI taxonomy): domain Eukaryota; kingdom Metazoa; phylum Arthropoda; class Insecta; order Diptera; family Syrphidae; genus Myathropa; species Myathropa florea. The sequence goes on from OV884003.1 coordinate 118,792,965, forward strand.
TGCTTAATAAGAGTTAACGAGTGGTATGAGAGTTTCCAAGATGGCCGTGAAGTCGTTGAAGATGATAAACGCACACCAACAACCGATAAAAACGTGAAGAAAGTAAAAGAAATGGTTATGAATGATCGCCGAATCACAATCAGAGAAGTCGCTGATAATGTTGGCATTTCGATTGGCTCATGTCATTTCAATATTTTTTCGAATGTTTTGGGTAGGAAACGCGTGGTAGCAAGGATGCAAAATTGTTGAATTTTGAGCACTTCACTTCATTGCTTGCTCGTGAATTTTTGGCCGAAAACAATACTTTACCGCTGTCCCATCCTCCATATTATTTCCAAAAGTAAAAAAAACCTCACAGAGCCGTCGTTTTACAAGCATGGGTGAAATTAAATGCGCAAATTAAATGCAACATTAATGTAGTCGAGTAAATACAGTTGTGTTCGAAATAATAGTAGTAAGAGCTAAAATACAATTCAAACGTTAACTTGTTCCTATTACTATTTTATTTTAAACATAGATTTAGCCAAAAATTACAAAATTGGGAAATTAATTTGGCAGATTTCCTTTTTAACGATATTTTGTATGACATCCGTAGCGCAATTATTATTTTGTCGAAGCACTACTCTTATTTTGAACACAGCTGTAAGTACTTTTTTCAAAAACAAAATTCCCGTTATTTTCTGAACACACTGCGTATCTTGATTAGCATTGTTTGATGTCGACGTTTGCAGTTTTTTTCATGCGTGAAGTGATAAAAATGGGGACCCTTCCGTCCAAGCTCTGACATTTTCTCGTGTACAAATATTCAGTCTAACTTGAGAGTGGCCAACATGACAGGTTTCACTGTAGTTGCATAAACTTTAAATAGCGGAGATATATTATTTGGACAATCTAGGCATTTCTCTCGCCGCCGGGCCAAATTGAGTAAATCCGCCGACTACACTAAACATCCGTGTTTCGAATTCGGATGCACAAACTTTCAAGTTTATAGCACCACATTTCTCGAGTCATTGGGATTGTTCAGTGAGTATAAGCTTTTCAAACTTAGCCGTTCATAGTCGGCATAAATCAGCAAATACCCTTTTTTCAGAATTTTTTTTTTTTTTTTGAAACGCTACTGGAGCACTCAGGCTCAAAACTGCTCCATTGTACTGTAGGTAGCAACCTTATCCAGTGCCGCTAATTAGATCCCAACGGTAAATGGTGACTGGATCAGGTTCGATTTCACTGGGATTCGAACCTGGGACCCCTCGAACTTGGGGCAGGCACTTAACCAACTGCGCCATCCAGCCGTTTGATAAATACCCTTTACTCGTGAGCAAACAACATCATGGACAACACATGTGACTGCTGGAGAAGCTAAGTCCAAGTCCAGCTCAGACTATAGCGCCATCGAAAGAGAGAAGAATATATTTTTGGTTATGTTTTATTGAACACCCTGTTTTAACCACACAAGCGTCTTAAAATATGCCGTAATTCAGTAAAAGTTCATCGAAGTCTTTATGACTCCGAATACCTAAACAGACGTGATGACAAATGCAAATCGTTTCTTGAAAACTACTCTAATTAGTCGAGTGAGATGTGTATTCAAATAGGCCGCGATCGCATAGATTACAATAAACTGTAAATCCATGCCACCGGTGTTACAACCCACCCCAGATGCCACTCTCCGTTAAGAGTCAGCATCTATTAGCAAGCATGTTCTGAATATTCATCGTCAAAGTCAATTCATTCCCCGTGAATACAGACTATTTTGAACACCAATCCAAACAAATTTCACGCATCTCATCTCTCCATCTTCACAACAGACGATCGAGGTATTAAACCGTATTTTGCCATCTAAATCATAATTCTCTATTATTCCATTGAAATTTTATACAAATCAGATGAATTCGTATTTTGATCTTGTATCTGCCTCGGAAAGTGATGTGCCAAACTTTTTTTTCCCAATTTTACCATACGGAGCCGATAAAATTCTCTCATAAATAGGAATTCTGTCAAAGTGCCTGTCAGCTAAAGCTCATATTTACGACGCAATCGGACAAGGTTTGTTCACCTCGGCGGTAAGAGCGTAGTTTCTGTTCGTAATCCTCAAAACGGTTAGTTTACAAATTCATTTAATCTCGCTGCCGATTCGATACGGGTAATCGTAGATCTGGCAGGCCAGCCAATCGACCTTGTATCTACAACGCCTAACGCTGCAACTAGCATTTGTCAACAATTTATTGGCAACAAATCGCGCGTGATATGACGTTAGTTGCGTTCGTTTTTTTTTTTGGTGGAGTTTCGAGAATAAATTACTTTGGGGTGCGCCAGTCCATAGTGCACGGCGCAATTGCACGCTCTCGTGCAGTGCATATCACAGATACTGATACCACCGGAAAGATCTGGACTCATAAAGTATCGGCTGCCGGGGAATGCACCTTGCTTCTCATACGCCCGACATCGTAGTCCCGGGATCACACAGGGCACAGGCTTTTGAGGCTTGTTCACGAAAATAATTTACGATGCGCCCTCGCGCCAATGGTAGGTGCGCATGCGGGATGAAGATGCCGCTCTCGTAATCGTTGGGCAATAAAATTAAACGTTTTATTCCAAAACGAAATCCACTTCAAGTCGCAGAGCTACGGCTACAGTTGACCAGACCGCTTGTCGTCTTGGCCTGTTGGGAATCTGAGTCCTTGTGTGCGATCGTAAAATATTGTTTTTTTTTTTATTGGGAAATGAAGTGAAAGTGACACTTTTATTGCTCATTGAGAGGGGAAAGTTATAATTTGGAGAAGTGTTTTATATTCCGTCGTTGTTGCAGACACTTGTTAAAGCGATAGTTAGTAGGTGATGTCCTCGGATGACCTTTTGTTTTGGGAGATTAGAAATTTGTCCTTCGCATGGGAACGGCTGCGAACGGTTGGGTTGATTGGAGGTAAGCGGAAAGAGCGCTCGTAAAATTAATATTTACAACTCTTGAGGGGCTGTTAAGATAGACGGGCTGTGAGTTCGTGGATAGATAAGGATATAATTGTTTTATGGACTTTAAGTGACCTTAAGTAGTGGCAATTTGTTCACGCGGAGATATCGTAAATCACGCCCTGGTAGATCATGCTTAGTTCGAGTGAATGGTTAGTATCGGTGGCATGTGTGAATGGTATTAGATAAACTAATGGGCAACTGTAACCACATCATGATCAGATTTTTTCGATCCACGTGGCGTGGGAAATGATGATATGATAGGTGAATTAGTGTATCTGATAGAAAAGAAAAATGGGACAGATCTTCGTCGAGGGTGAATGCGAGGTTTCCTACGACTGGGTGATGTTTGATGTGTTTGATGTTTATATCAGTGGGCTATCATAAAATTAGATTTTTTTTATTGCAAATTCAACTGGGTGTCTGGATTTGGGAGGGCAAGAATAATCTTGTTTGAATTTGGCGGCAAGCAAAACACTGCTTTGCTCGGGGACACAACAGATGAACATGCAAAGTTGAATACATGAATCTCTGTGTGTACTTTCAATGAGGTCGTCTGAACAAAACTAAAACTAGAAGTCGGGAATCCATAAAGAGTGATGGTGAAGAAAGTACCTTTGAACAGAGTGTTCACACTTATATTGGTAAATACAAATCCGCAACATGTTTGCACGGCTTTAGAATCAACGCTTAAAACACACAATTGATTCAGGAATCTAAAGAAGAATGGATAACAAATCTAATGATCTTATTCTATGGATTTGAAAAAGAAGATTAATTTTGATGAAAAAATGACACCGAAAACCGATGAGAGATTCCGCAGGCATCAACAGACGGCAGTTCATCGGCAGTATTATATACCTACTTGGGTTAAAGTGTGTCTCCCATAAAGAGCGACGGTTACGCTAACTTACCTACTCTCGGCAACCGAATGTTCATTTTAGATGGTTACGGAGTTCATCTGCTTCAGATTCAGTAGACTTTTTAAGCAAAAACCATTTCCTACCAAAGGTTAAATTAATTTCAAATCTTTTAAATTTAAGTCATGTCGGTTCTTGCTCGGAAGACTTATCTTAATCAAATGAAATTAATATGTACATCTTTGGCAGAACTAAAACGCCAACTACATTAGCCGTGCGAAAACTTAAGCTTATGTCAAAAATGATTGGAAAGTTGCTAGAAACGTCGTTGAATTCCAGTATCCATGGTTGCTTATGGAAACTTAAAAAGAATTCAGCTGTCAACTGACATTTGCATTCGTAGGGAACGATTTACTTAGCTCCCGTATTAGTAGGCAACAGTGAACGAACTAACCGAAACTTAACGAAGCGGAAGCGGTTATTATAGTCACAGCGCATCTCTATTCAACTTGTAATAAGCGCACATACAATATTTCGACACCAAATGTGTGTTAAATTAGAACCGCCAGTTGGCAGCTGGAGAAGATACAATAAAATTAGGTTTTTTTCGAACTACTGGGGCTATGTAGAGTCCGACCGAACATTCGGCTTCGGCTTCGGCCACCTTCGGCTATAAATATCACCTTCGGCAAAACATTCGGCCAAATCAGGCCGAAGATTTTGCCGAAGCCGAATGTTGATATTTCTGTTTTCTGTAAAAATAGAAGTTGCAAGGAACGGTGTGTTTTTTGTTTTGTTATTGTCGGATATTTTGTATTTTAAAAGTGTGCTTGTTTAAAGCTTTAAAATCAAAAGATTTTGCATTTGCAAGTTGGTAAACTATTAAGTGGTCTGTATAAAAGCATGCAATTTATTTGTATTGGTTTCAGGTAGAAAGAACATCAAAAATGACAGCTCAAAAGCTAATTTGGGATTATTTCGTAAACATGAAGCGAAAGCAACTTGCAAAATATGTTCCAAATGGAGTCCGACTGAACATTCGGCTTCGGCTTCGGCCGAAGGTGATGAAAAAGCCGAAGTTCGGCTTCGGCTTCGGCCGGAAAAGTGACCTTCGGTCGGACTCTAGGGCTATGACAATTTGAAAAACACTGTTTTGACTTAATTGGAGTGTCACACAGTGAAACCATTCAATTTGACCACCTGTGAGGTTGCAACATCTACATCTAGCCATATCCCCAGGTATCTAACTGCATACGGCAATGACTGTTCAATAACTTAGATCTTTCGCCATTTGCTATATGGTTTCCACCGAGGTCTTAGCGAATGACTTTCGGAAAATATTAGTTCAACTTTCAATCTTTAAAACATCATTTGATCGATACAAAGTCATGCCGCAAGAAAGTTGCCATGATCTCGATCATTCAACCTGTTCTGCATGCTATGAAGCAATATGCGTACGCAATTGCGTGATAAAGAGAATGTATGAGATCGCACTCGTAAATATTGAACAGGAACGGCGAACTAACCTTGTTGACATAGCAATTTTTGCAATCAACCGTCTACTAGTGAGCTTACTACACAGCAGATACAGCAGAATTGTGAAAACACAACTCAAATCAACCGCATGGGTGGGCGAATGGCATGGTGAGTATATGCGTAGTCTTCTATGCTGATGATTTGTAGTTCGATGACGGCCACACCAATTTTCAAAAAGCACAACCTGCTTATAGAACCGACATTGCTCAGAGAGTTAAACTGTTAAAAAATGTTTCTGAATCTTCCCTGTTTGGACTCAATTAAGGACTTTGAGTTCCTTTCTGTAGCGCGAGAACAACAGCACGCGTTAATTTATTACCGCAAAAGTATTAATTACCCAAAATCAGTTGTCACTTTTCACAATGACAGCAAACTAATGCGACGAGATGTCAAAATTTACTGCACGTCTGTTTTGATGCACGCATCAATGCATGCTGTATTGCTACACATCTGTTAGAAGCTTAAGTCCATCTCAGACTGTTGTGCCATCCAAAGAACAAGAATTTGGACGGTTGGTGCTGTGTGCTTCTCCACTTGTCTGACTCCATTCCACTTAAGCTGGACATAACCTCTTAAATAGTTCTCTCTCTCTCAACGGGTTAAAAATGTGCACTATTGTTGTTGTCACTATAGAAAGCTGACTCAAGTGACGCGCAATAAGGCCAAATGAAATAAAGCCAAATTCAATTTCGTTTTCAAAAGTTAAACAGGTAAGTTTAAGTTCCCAGTTTGGCTTTATTTCACTTCAGAAAATGAAATTAAATCAATTTGACATTATTTCGATTTGAGGACATGAAATTTGGTCTTATTTTCATTTCAAAATTGAAATATCGACAAATTTGGGAAGTAAAGAGAAATAACGCAGTCAATACTGTTGTGTGCGTTATATTTTTGGCGCGAATGAGACCCAAACTTCAAATTTGGAACACAAATTTTATAACAAATCGTGGAATATGTACAGAGGGCATGAGCCCCGCACCTAATAATAATAATAATGGCGGCGCTACAGTCCGAGGTGGACCTGATCCTAGCTTCTCAGCAACCACTCGTGTTGTGCGTGCTAATGTTCCCTCACGAGTGGAGGAGACCTACAGTTTAATGCCGACTCCGAGCGGCGAAATTGACAGTTATTATTCTAGACAGTTATACTCTTTGAGCATTGTCAGTGACTCGAAAGAGGTGGAGCCGCGAACAACTTTTTTTTTTTTTTGATATCTTGTTTGTCTGAACTTGGATTCGAACCTAGATTTTGAAAGTTTAATGCGCATGGGTCGACGCACGAACCCACACGACCACGGCTCCGCACCTACTCTAAATCTAATAGTGACCCCAGGCGGAGGGATTGCATTCATATTCCACTGTTTATGCATTCCGATAGTTTAAAAAGTCCGATAACTTAATTTTAAACAAGAATTTCCATTATCAGTCCAAAGTTCGGCCTTATTTCCATTTCGAAAAGGAAATAATGCCAATTTTTTTATTTGAATAGTAGCAGCTAGCAATTTTCTTCGCTTCATTGAAAGCTTCAATAGGTTTTCATAAGCCCACTTCTCGGAATATTTCACAGTGGGTCTTGTTCGAGCTAAGTGCGTCTGGGTCTGCGTAGGAGATGGCCAACACTACGCTGCATATCTCAGGCGTAACCATATTCAATATATCGGATCTTGAAGGATGCAGTACTTTGAAATAATATGGAAACATCGAAGAAATAAAAAACCGGCAGTTAGAGCTCAAAACTAAACTCAAAACAAGTTCCGACCTTATTTTTCAAAGAAGGGCCTACCGATCTTCCCACAATCTCATCTCATCTCATTTTCAATGACCCGCATGTTCCACTAAAGGGGTCGCGGGGGCAATGCATGCACGAGAGATCTCCAGGCCACTCGATCCTCCGCCATCGACTCTAACTCATCAGGAGCTATGCCCAAGCGCAACCAGGCGAGTGTTTGGACTTGGTCCAACCATCTCATCCTAGGTCTGCCAAGCGGTCGCCTACCTGATGGAATCGCATTCAAGGCACGCCTCGGAAGTCGTGATGATGAGGACATTCGTGCCACGTGACCAAACCAACGAAGTACAGCCCTTTCCGTTCGAAGAAGCAGCTGCCCAACAATGAGTTCCTCGCGCACTGTCGTGTTTCTCACCCTATCCCGGCGAGTAATTCCCACAACAGCACGAAGAAATCTCATCTCGGCAGCTTGTATTCGCGATCTTATTCTTTCGGTCATTACCCAAATTTCATGACCATAGGTGAGAGTTGGAACAAATACTGCGTTAAAAACCGCTAACTTGGCTTTGACACCAAGCTCGGCCTTCCTGATTACAGATCGACCAAGCTGTTTCAAAATTGAGCCAGCTTGACCAATCCTACAGGAAAGCTCAGCATTATTCCTCCCATCACTCGTGAAGAAGACCCCGAGATACTTGAACTTCTCCACCTGTTTCAATGGGACTCCACTAACATGTAGAGTGCATTGAACAGGGGTTCTGGAAATAACCATAACCTCGGATTTGTCCACGTTAACCCTCATCCCAGCATCAGCACATACGGCCACAAACCTATCTAGCGCGCGCTGGAGTTCTATCTGGGAGGATGTGAGGATGACTAAGTCATCTGCAAAAAGAAGATGACTTACCCTCAACTCTCCCAATGTGAAACATTCCTCGCCTTGACTGCGCTGTAACATCCAGTCCATATATATAATGAAAAGGAGAGGTGACAAAACGCACCCTTGGCGAAGTCCAACGCCCACGGTGAAAGGTGTTGATTTACTACCGTTAACCCGAACACAGCTACTACAGTTTGTGTATAGAGACTGAATGGCCCTCAACAAAGAACCATCAATCCCATACTCCTGCAGAACACTCCAGAGTTTACCTCGAGGAACTCGGTCGTATGCCTTTTCCAAATCTTCCCACAATTTAAATTTAAATTTCTAATTGACAGCATATTAGACAGACCTACTGTCAATTTCAAAACATCTGTCATGTCTGCTGTCTCTGGGCCGTCGTTTTCTACAATTCAACGATCAATTCTACGGTAAAACTGTCCGCTCACGAAAGTTCCCCGTCAATTGTCAAAAATTGTAATAGATTTTTTTTTCTATTTCTGTTCGAAAAACCGCATTTATCATGAACCCATTTCACAATTTGACATTGTCACAGGTTTCTGACAGTTCTGCCAGCAGATAAGGTAAACGCACTTGTCACCGCCGAAACCAATTGAGAGTCTTAGAGCAGGCAGCCATTTGTTTCAATAAGATGTACGCTAGACCAGCCAAAGTCTTTAAAGTCCCAGAATTTGTTGAGTATTAACCAAGCTTTTGGGTTCACATTTCTCCTAAGTCGATTATGATTGAGCCCCCGGGGCTGTTGAAGGAAAACGATGAATCTCCGTCTCCCGAACTAATCTCGATTGTCATTCGACAATTTATTGAAAATTCCACAGCTTCTAGGATTATTCGAAAAATGATTCATCATCCAGATTAAAATCTGAAGTAGCACACAACTTAAAGCGGATCAAGCGTAGATCATTGGTGGGAAATCATCTTCATCGTCTCGCGGGGCCAATTTAATGGCTCGACAAATAAAAAGTATATATTTCAAGAGTCTCTATCTCAGAGATAGATTCGAGACTTTGACTTTCAAATGAATTGCCTCATTACCTAATCACAAAAATCAAATGTTTAACGAAGGCGCCATTAGATATCAACAGCAAAAGCAACAAAAAACGAGAAATCATTCCTCCCCACCGTATGCGTTACTCACGAATCGAACAGGCAACGTCCAAGGTAACCACTCCCCCTTTCGAGCGTCTATCAAGTGAGAATTGATCGAGTGTCACATGATAAATCAAAATCGAATTGGTAAGCGGCTTTAATCCAGCAGTGACGTGGAAAATAATATGAATTAGGACAGCGTGGTACGTGTAAATTTCAACATCACATTAACTCCTACTGCTGGCTGGCGTCTAATAAAACAATTCAGCCGCACACGTCAAGGTACTTCTGCTGTTATCTGTCAAATGATCGAGCACCCTCCTCCTAATTGATGGGGTAGTAACTGTCAAATCGAGAAATCAGGCTAAATCGACTCTGTTTACCTAGACCGGTTAAAATGTGATAAAGTGATTTTATATTTGTTTACTCGCCTTAATCAGATTATACCTCATTTGTGACAGTTACATCCCTGCGGTGTGAATTGTGGCAGTTCTTCCAGAACCTGCGCACTCGTCGTATGAATTTTCTCATTTTCCCCATATGCCCGCAGCACACAACAAGAGGAGGGAGTGGATGCTGAACAGCAGCAACTTTCCAGATACTCGTACACCATTCCAGAAGAGAAGCTGTCATCGGTTACCCCTCTGTGCTGTGGTGTCGCGAAGAGAAATGGAAGCATCCTTCCAAAGATGTGCGGTATGGCTTGGTGAGTGTATGAAAAAAACATTTGTCGCCCATCTGCATTCAGGACACTTTCTATTTTTGACTTTTCTGTCATTCCACTTTGTTTTCCATAAAAGATTCACACTGCGGCTGCAGCGGGGAACATTCCGATCAGGATACATTCACGTATTAACCGTATGTGTGTATGTAGAGAGGGGACAATAAAAGAATGGCTGCGTAAATTGACTTCTGTCGTCACCGACAAAAGAACGAAAGACAAAAAAAAAACGAAAATGAATACAAAACTGGTCCTTCCTTGCCTTGGGTGCGTCTGGCTACGTACGTGTGCTTGTAGGTAGCGCAGACGAGTTTGAGAGTGCGATACAGCTTCCCTACTTTCACTTTCACCCCAGTGCATAGGCCTAGGGGTGGCTGTGCTACGGTGTCGACCTGCATTCCGACAGAGTCCTTAAAATAGAAATAATGGGCAAAGACAGGGGGGAACCAGGATATTTTATCTCGAAAACCCAAACCCGAGCCGACCCGGTACGGCCGACAAATTTTTACGGCATTTTAATGAATTTGTAGTTTGTGTTGTTTTGAGGCGATGAAAATTGTCCCTTTGGAGAGGCCTAGTGTGCATGTGTGCCTGCGTGTGTGTGGAAAGTATGAAGAATGTGACGCAGGATGCCATAACAAGCAATTCAGATTGTCAAATGTGAGGGAAAACAAGAGACGATGATTTTGAAACTGACTCTTGTGGTCCGTTGTGAAACATTTTCTGAAGAGTTATTGTAAATTAGTTACGAGGATGATTTTTCTGAAAATGAAATGAAAATGTTTTTACCTGTTGATTGGAAATTGGAATATAGGAACCGTTTCGGAGACAGATGTGTGGTAATTGTTTGTGTTAAGAGCCGCCTTTCGAGGCGTTCAAAATGGGTCAAGTTGAAGTCGAGAGATTGAGTGTTTCAGATTGAGTTTTGAGTAAGATTTAATACGGACAGTGAATACAAATCAATGCCTAAACAGGAACCATGAGAGAGATTCGAACGTATAAGTGCTTAGATCCAAAATTGAATTATGCGACAAAAGCTTAAAGAAATCAAAGTATGAAATTGGAGCAGATGAACGAAGAGTAACTGGAGGCAAGTAACAAAAGATGGTGCCAGCTGGAGAGGCTTGTTGGTAGAGACCCAGGTCCACTCCGGACTTGGGCCCAGCTTCGCAGCAACCACTCGTGTTGTGCGTACTTCTGTCCTCTCACGAGTGGAAGCGACCTGCAGTTTAATGCCGACTCCAAACGGCCAGATTGAAAAGCTTTTTCTAGACAGTTATACTCTTTGAGCATCGTCAGTGACTCGAAACAGATAGAGCCGTGAACACTTTTTTTTGAAAAATTGCTTGTCTGAACTCGGAAGGTAGTGAAGGAGATTGTCTACCTCGGTTCAAACGTGAACTCCACGCACGAAGGACATCACTGTGGAGATCCGGCGTAGAATCGCCCATGACAACCGATGCTACTTCGGTTTATCAAAACAACTGGGCTCAAAACTCCTGACTCGAAAGACCACAATCATGTCCTGCTATATGGAGCCGAAAGCTGTATACTAAGACTGATTCTTGGTGCTTTCGAAAGAAAAATTCTACGTCGGATATATGGTCCCGTCTGCGAGGAAGGCGAATGGAGGAGAAGACACAACCGCGAACTCTATGAGCTGTACCAGGATGTGGATGTAGTCCGTAAGGCAAAAATCCGTCGACAGCACTGGCTCGGCCACATCGAGCGCATGGACAACAACGCTCCAGCTAAGAGGGTCTTCGATTCCGAGCCTCCTGGTTCGAGACCGAACCTCCAATGACAAAGACCAAGTCATCGCGGACGTAAGACAGCTTGGTCTTGATGACTGGAAGCAGTGTGCCCAGGACCGTCAACGATGGAAGGCAGCGATAGCTCAGGCTCAGACCCTACATGGGTCGTAGGCCTGCTAAGTAAGTAAGAACGCGGATTTGAACCTAGACTTGAAAGACTAGTACGTATGAGTCGAATCAGAAGCCCACACGGCCAGGATGATCTCTTTGCTTCAAAGCTCCAAAGATTTTTTTTTGAAAAAAATATGACCGCCGCCGAGCTTGTATTTTCCTTATCGTTTTCAATTCTCTGACCACCATCTGTATGTTGCATCACACCCAGTTCTAAAATCCTGGACAAGAAACGCTTGAATCATTTCAAAGTCAACATCTTCACGTGTATCTGGAACTGATCTGGTTTTGAAATAGCTCGTGAATGCGTACACGATTTGTTGTCTACTTTTGTTTTGATTTTGTTTGATGGCAAACAATAGACTAGCATGTGCTTTACCACATAAACCAGTCAATCAATGAAGATTGTTGCGTTCATTTTAGAGTATACTACGAATCATAATTGTGTTATGATCTCTGTTTAATCTTGTATTTTTAAGCGAAGATGATGAAATAACAAAGGAGTTTGCATTCCCATGGGACGTGTTGTTTATGAGGGTTTTTCCACAATCTGCTGCGAAGTAAGTACGTGTCCGATTGGTGCCTTATCTAGTCAAAAGCCGAATCATCAAAAACAAACACTTCTCTATTCAAGATTCAGAACATATAAGCTCTTCTGTATTGCCTTGGGGCACGGAGTTTTATCTATGCGGTGCAGATTGTGATTAACATTGTTCAGATTCAGGCTTTCCGGATTCAAGGAACAGTCATCCACGGATAACTGAGTGCTGCTTATGTGATCATGACATCCAGAAGCAGAAGATGACGCTTGTGTGCGTATAGGGCTCATTATTGATTTTAGTCATGTAAATGGTCTTCCGAAGGGACGTCTAAACTTTGACAGTTGATAGCGGACATCTTGGTGAAGCTACATCTGCCGTTGGCTGTCATTTATTCAGGCTTTTTTGCCAAATCACCATGAATAGAAATAGCGTTCAACAACAAGTGAAAATGACATTTTTTTTTATCAAAACAGGTGCTCTGATCGGGCAACGTTCCGCGCGCTACGCCCACGGTCGTTATATTCGTCCTACCGAGAAGACTATTCGCAGAGTGGTGGATAAATTTAAATCCATTGGTTCAATAAACGATAAACCAACACCCGTACGTCGACGAAATGCAAGATCTGCCGAAACATCGTGAGAGTGTGCAGGAGAATCCGAGACAATCGATTTCGCGTCGCTCACAAGATCTGGGCCTTTCGCAGACCACAACTTGGCGGAACTTGGGTCGTGACTTGGCCCTGCACCTGTACAAAATTCAACTGACCCAGGAACTGACGAGTGTTCGCTGAATGGTCTCTGGAACAGTTGGAAACGGAAATTGACTCTAATTTTCATCGAAATATCATCTTCAGCGATGAGGCCCATTTCTGGATAAACGAATTTGGGACGATACCAATTCACATGAGATCCAAGAGCGCCCAATGCATCCCGGAAAAATCACTGTTTTGGTGTTGATTTTGGGTTGGAGGCGTCAGGGGTCCATATTTCTTTGAGAACGACGTTGGCCAGGCAAATCCATCACCGTCAACGGCGAGTGCTATAGGTCGATGATTACCAACTTATTTTGTTCTGAATGAGATGATATGGACACCAATGACATGTGGTTTCAACAGGACGGCGATACGTGGCACACAACTCACGCCACATTGGAAATTCTGCACGCGCGATTCGAAGGCATGGCATGATCATCTCAGATGGGTGTGAACTGTCCACCGGGATCGTGCGATTTGACCCCGTTAGACTTTTTCTTGTGAGATTTTCTGAAATCGCAGGTCTATGCGAATAAGTCACAAACCACAGCGGCCCCCAAAGCCAATATAACCCATGCCATAGATCAAATTCAGCCTGATTTACGAGTAAGCGCTAGATTCTTGACATTTCGGATGTGCGCCACCCAGAGAAGCCACGACGGGCATTTAATATAATAATAATAATAAGCTTCTCAATCTCGCCGTTCGGAGTCGGCATTAAACTGTAGGTCCCCTTCAGTCGTGAGAGAATAATAGCACGCACAACACGAGTGGTTGCTGAGAAGCTAGGTCCAAGTCCATCTCAGACTGTAGCGCCGCCATTATTATTATTATTATAGGCAGTTGGTTGGATTCTTTCCTTGGTATGTGTCGCCTAGTGCGTCCTTCACCCTATGCGCTAGGTTCGAGGTTCGAATTCAACCAGATTCACTAACAATGCTCAAAGAGTTAAACTGTCATCTTAAGCTTCTCAAATATTACAGTTCGAGGTCGACATGAAAATTATGGCCGCTCCCGAAGCTAGACAGCTCGACTCTCTGTCACGTACGCAACGTGCGTTACAAGCATCGTTAGCCAGTCAGTTTAATTCCTAGAGGGTTCCCATGATCACATTCATGTGCATGTGGAGAAGCAATTTTGATCAAATGTTGCTGAGTGAAAACAATAACTAGCTTTTCAATTTCTGTATTAAAAAATGTAAAAAATGTAAATAATCTTGTGTACGCTTTCAAGTTAATTACAGAGCCATTTTGCCAACAACTTCTCATTTGAAATCCCCAATCTCCACATGTGTTTACTACGAGCTACTAAATCGCAAGAAAAATAATTAAGACACAATGAGCTGCCATTGCATACCGCAGTCGTGTTTCCCAGTTAAAATGTAATAAAAGCAACACCATTGTAAACAAATTGTAATTTCGCGCGCACGCGTGCGCATTCACAAATCAAAAAGTCAACAGTGTTACATGAAGTCAATTCGTTTCCCTACTCCTCGTTGGCTCGTTGGTCAAACTGACAGCTGACAGCGCATCCTGGCTGCAACGGTGGCCATATTGCTGCAATTTATGACAGCACTTTGCTGCAGGCACGCATGCGCATAATTAAACCGTTTTACGCCAGTAAGTGCGCGAATCAAATGGCGTTGTTTTATCGCGGTCGCGCGCACACTCATTTGCTATGAAGTGCCCAGAACTGCCTCCCTTATGGAAATGAATGTCGCCGCGTCGTCGTCATGGGGCAACAGTAATGGCGATTTTATGGCACATTTTCAGTATAAAAAGTTGTTAAACTTAAATTCCTGTTTACCTTTTTTTTTGCGTATTTTTATTCGTTCTTCACAGCTGTTTGCAGTGGGAAAGAAGTTTTTTTTTTCCTTCGCATTCACGAGATCGTTAAAATGGCGAGAGGAGAGTCTTTGAGAAAGCAATTCGCCGCGCGAATAAATTTTATTACGGGTGTTCGACTCGCAGTTTTATTTTCTGTTTATTTAAGTTTTCCGCGTCGTTTTTGTTAACTCTGGATATGATCGGGCACAACAATAGACTGCCGTGTGGGGAGGGTGAAGTTTGCGGACCTAGAGTCGAAAATATTTTGATCTGCAGATGTGTGGCCGTGAAGATCGTAGTCATTCGATGCGTCTGATGACGCTACACGGTGACTTTTATCACCACCAAATGGCGGCGAATTTCGTTCCGTGTTTCGGCCTTTCGACTTTACGAGGCGAATTCAACATTTGCATTAAGATAAGTTAACCGCGATCGCATCGCGTCGTATCCGCTGCGCCTTTTATTGAGTGAGTTTTATGTAATTCTCTTATTTATTTTATTGACAATAAATACAAATATGATTTGGGGATTAGTGGGGTTTCGTCGTCTGAAAGGGTATGTGGTCTGTGTGGGAAGGAAGATCAATTCGCCGATCGGATGTTTTATCTCTGAAAGAGATGTGAGTTTTATTGTTGCTGTTTCTGAGGAAATGCTGAATGACACAAGGTTATGGTGGTCATGGACCTAAAGTAGGATTTCAAGTAGAAATTGCTTCTGAGAAAAATTATTAAAAATTAAGTTTCATGCTAACGTCAATTAAATGGAGCTTGTTGGGAAAGATATTAAATCTTTAAATCGAGCCCGGTTGGGGATAAAAAAATAATAGTAGAGAAGTTCATTAAAAGCCAAATGACGTCAATCAGTTGATAGTCTTACGTTAAGACTGCTACCTACCTTCTGAGACAATAGGAGAATAGGTGAGCTCAGAAAAATTCAATCATATTTTTTCAAGGAAACAGATACAACGTCGGAGTTCATCATAAACAGAAGGGGCCCGTACAAGAGTGACTTTTGGATATTTTTTTATTTTTTTTTCGGAGGGTTTTTGAAATACTACTGGAGACCAGACCAGACTCAAAACTGGTCCATTGTACTGCCAGGTAGCAACCTACTCCAGTGCCGTTAATTTGATCCCAACGGCAAATGGTGACTGGACCAGATTCGATTTCACTGTGATTCGAACCTGGGATCCCTCGAACTTGGGGCAGACTTTTGGTTATTAAAGGCCACTGTTTTCTTACTTTTGAGAAGGTGGAGTCACGATTTTCTAAAAGTCCGAACAACTGTCTGAGTACGAAGACGACATTAACGTGATTAGTCGAACTCATTGAGCTGTCAATTAGGCGTTTGCTTGAATTGAAACGAAAGCGGCTAAAATGGGTCTGGCGGTAAGCGAAGGCAAAATGAAGTATATGCTGTCATCGGGAAAGAACGCAAAACATTAACGCCTTGGCCAGAACGTCACAATGGGCAGTCATAACGTCGGGATGATAAAGGATTTTCTCTACGTTGGGTTCGTGGTAAACATTACGAACAA
This sequence comes from Myathropa florea, assembly GCA_930367185.1. Classification (NCBI taxonomy): domain Eukaryota; kingdom Metazoa; phylum Arthropoda; class Insecta; order Diptera; family Syrphidae; genus Myathropa; species Myathropa florea. The sequence continues at coordinate 118,809,350 of OV884003.1, forward strand.
CATGAGTACCGAGATCAAAAGCGGAATAACTATTGGCAACCGTTAATTGAGTAATAGAGCACTCTCTCGGAAGACCAAGTTGACACTGTGTAAGACTTTGTTCATCCTAGTCCTGCTTTACGGCGCAGAGGTATGGACAATATCCCAAGCGGATGAAGAGTCTCTTGGTCTTTTCGAAAAAAAAGTTCTGCGAGCGATCTTTGGTCCTTTTTGCGGCATTTGGAGGAGGAGGTTTAACCACGGACTGCATGGGCTGTGCAGCGACATGAGTCTACCCAGGCGTCTATGGATCCAATGCTTAAGATGGCTAGACAATGTAGAGACAACTCAGCTCCGGCCCGAAGAGTCTTCGAATCTGAGCCTGTGGGACAACGCAACAGAGGACGTTCGCGTTTAAGGAGATGCACCCAATTGGAGAGGGACCTCAACCATCGTGGCGTGTGCAATTGGAGACAACTAGCAAAAGATCGTAATCTTAAGAGAGGTTTCTTCGTTGAGGCCAAGTCCATTCGAATTGTAGCGCCACAAGAAGAAGAGGAAGCAGGAGAGGTTTGTTCGTTGAGGCCCAAGTCCATTCGGATTGTAGCGCCACAAGAAGAAGAGGAAGTTTTCTTTCTTGGGTTAGTTTTAAGTAGACGGCTGCAGGTGAGCAGTCTCACTTATGCCAATATAGGGATATTGTGGTAACAAGCATATTGGGTGTCTCCTTCCTTTTAAACCATTTGGCGATTGCTATGAAGCGCTTTAGTCGAATGACACGGACGTAGTTCAACTGATTCAGGTCGTCGAAGAAATAGGCTAGGTAAGTTTTCCTACGGGTGGTTAGGTCGCTATGTATACTTGCAGAGGAGATGTGTTGTAATTTCGTCCTCATCTCTACAACTTTTGCAGAAGTCGTTGCAAGTGATTCACAATCTTGAGACGTGAGTGCCAATGGCACAGTGTCCCGTGGTGGCACATATGGGTGTCCAGATGCTTGTCCATTCTGAACGGTCAGAGCGAACACTTGCAGTTGCAGTTGTAACCACATTGGTTTTGTAATGGGGCACATGTTGATCAGAGTGTCCCACAACCGACATGAAGTGAATGCTCAGCCATCTCCTCAAGAGCTTTCTGAGATTTGTGATCATATAAAGGGTGACCAGATTGCAATGATAGCTTTTTCGAATTGTTATCTTTAAGCAGTTGTCAAAGTCACCAATAAATTTCAACTGTGAAAATATTCAGTAAGGCTTACAACAGGACTTTGTCTACCTAGGCACCGCTATTAACTCAGACAATGACACCACCGCTGAAATCAAACGAAGAATAACTCTTGCTAATCGCTGCTTCTTTGGGCTAAGAAAGCCCTGTCTCGAACAACCAAAGTAACCCTGTACAAGACCCTAATCGTCCCAGTCCTGCTATATGGCGCAGAAGCATGGACTTTGTCAAAAGCGGATGAGGTTGCTCTTGGTTGCTTCGAGAGGAAAATTCTTCGGGTGATTTTCGGTCCCGTCTGCATAGAGGGTGAGTGGAGGAGAAGATACAACAATGAACTGTACGAGCTGTTCAGCGACATTGACTTAGCCAGAAAGGAAAGTCTTCTTCCACCCTCGAGGGACGACGCAGTAGAGGAAGACCGCGACTCAGGTGGCGCACGCAAGTGGAAAGGGACCTCAACCAACTGTGCGTGCGAAACTGGAGGCAGCTAGCTAAAGATTGAGCTGGCTGGAGACGCTTGTTGGTTGAGGCCCAGGTCCACCCCGGACTGTAGCGCCACCTTAAGTAAGTAAGTAAGTAAGGCTTGCAATTTTATTATGCACAATTTCACGCTTTCTGAAAGTGCGCCAATTGTTAAAAAATACTATCGAAAATCCGCTCGGTTGTAAATACGCATGATTTTCGTCACGAGGTCGGTTGTGATCCTGGCTTCAGTGTGCAGACAATTCGTCGAACTGTGAAAAGGTTTGAAAGTTAGTGTATTAAATCATCAACCAGACAGAGATTTGTGCGAAAAAAGAAAACGTAATCGCCGTAGCGACCAGTATCTCAATTGAGCACCGCCAGAAAGTCAAGCCGGCTTATCCTGCGGTTGGAATTGGGCCTTTATTCGTGCTGACACAAGAATTGAAGCCGGATGACCATAGACAACGCTGTGAGTTCGCTTATTGGGCACTGGAAATGTTGACCAGAGATCCGGGTTTTGGCTAAAAAATCATCTCGGACAAGGCCCATTTTTGGTTCAGCGGCTTTGTCAACAAACAAAATTGCCGTTATTGGAGCGAACGGCAAATATTGACTGCTTGGTGCGGTTTATGGTATAGGTGTAACGGATATCCGGCAAGTATTCGGTATCCGGCCTATCCGGCTTCTTTTATACTATCCGGCCGGAGCCGAATAGTCTTTTGATATCCGGCCTAATACCGGATAGTCGTTTTTTCAGTAAAAAACAACAAAATAAAAAAACAATTTAATATTGGAAGTTTACTAAAGCCATACGGCCTAGCTGCAGGCCGAATATTCGATATCCGATATCCGGTCAAATTACTATTCGGTACAACTCTAGTTTATGGTTTGGCGTTTGGTTTGGCTTCCTCTTAGGGCGCTACAGTCCGAGGTGGACCTGGACCTCACCCAACATGCCTCTCCAGCCGGCTGTCTCCAGTTTCGCACACCAAGCCGGCCGATGTCCCCTCGACTTGTGTGTGGTCTGGCGGCATTGTCGGACCTTATTTCTTTTGAAATGATGAAGGAGACACCGTTACCGTCAAGGGTCTAATGTATAGAGCTATACTAACCGACTTTCTGTGGCCAAAACTTGACAACATCGATGATTCCGAGTTGTAGTTCTAACAAGACCGCGCGGCTTCACATGCCATACAAGCGACGCAACGCTCGAAGTTGAAGAGGAACGACTGGGTCATCTCACGGCGAGTGTTCATCAATTGGCCGCCGCCGCGGTCCTGCGCCTTGACATTATTTGTTCTGGGACTACGTCAAGTCCTTAGTCTGCGCTAAGCCAACCACTTTGGACGAGTTCGAGGCCAACTTTCGAATGCTGTAACATCGCCGCACATATTGGACAGAGTCATCAAAAATCGAACCGACCGGTTGAAGCACTGCTAACAAAGCCGAGGCGGGTATTGATGTGTTATTCCATAGAATGTAGCTTCAAAATAAAGCCAGAATCAATTTTGTATCTCACCCGTTGCTTATTTCAATTTCTTTTCCTATCGTTCCTACCTGATCCCCCTGTATTACACTGCGTTGAAGCGTCTCCCCTGAACCTTTTCTGTTCATCTGTTGCTCATACCTCCCTCTCTACTCATCATCGTTCTTCAACCTTCCATTTAAAATTATGATGTTTCCTACAAACCCACAGAGAGAAGCAAATACTCGTATGTCAGTCCTAAATCTCGAAAGATGACTTGCCGTAAAGACTGTCTTCTAGCAAATTCCAGTAAAGGAATGCATTTTTTCCATCAATCAGTTGTAAGCTATAACCATCCGATCAATTTGTGTCAAATCGTTATAAAACAAGGCACTAGTGCTTACTAGGACACTAATCCAATCAACAACTGTCGTCGCGTCCCCATTTGGAAAATCCCTAGAAAGCCAAACTAATCACCAGCTTAATTCTCTGCGAATTAAAAGCGCCCAACAAATTCCCACACTCGACACAGGTGACCTGACTTTGCCACCTCCAGTGGCACACATTAGCACAAAGCTCTCTGACCCGACTTCGCTTCCTCACTGCTGCACCACAAACAGCAGCAGCGACGCGAAAAAAAAATCAATAACCATAAAAACCTAACACCGCTTCCTAGTCGGAGTTCAATGGTGCAATAAACCTTTAATATGCCCCCATAATCCACCACGGGCCGGAGAGATCGCTCTGAAACGCGGTGTCGGCGGTACCTTACTGACAACCTGTCACTTTCCCAGAGTGCTGCGCCACCACCACCACCACCACCGCCACCATCAGACTGACACCTCGATGAGCTTCGGGGATTGCTGATGACGACGATGATTTTCTAATTTTGCCTGAATCCGAGATAGCACGGTGTCGATAGTGCGCTCCACTACAATCAATCCGACGAACATCGATAGTGGTGTTATCAGGTGCTCCGACCGTCGTCCACCACCACCCCCGAGTTCACATCGCTGCACATCAGTGCCATCATTCATGGGTTTCCTTTTTAAGGTCATTAAATTTAATTGCGCGACGTTTGTTTTTTGTTGTTTTGTTTCGTTGGTGCGCTTGTAGGGACACAACAATTTGTGGTTGGATGAAGAGAAACATTCCTCATATCCTCTGGCGTGTCTCCGGTGTGTCTTGAAGACTTTTATGGGGTAGCCGTTAAAAGAAAGTGGAGATTGTACAACCCGAATGTTTAGTGTCTATTGTTGTACGTCGTTTTGTGAAGATTTTTATGGAGCCATCGAAATAAAGCGCGCGAACTGGGAACTGAAAACAAATGTAAACAACAACAAACTGTGCGGAGAGATCGAAATAAATGGGCCACTCACCTTGCGGGAGGAGTGTTATTTGTGTGGCATGTCATTAGTTTTATGGTGACAACAAATGCTCGAGTTCACACGACGACGACGGTTGACTGGGCACGCTAGATGAGGCTAGAATCGGAACTCTTAAACGTAGAACAGGTGAACTTGTGCTTATCTTCTCGAGGCAGTCTTAACTGCGTGATGGAATGCGGGAAGAGTTAACGATAAGGTTCCATGGATTAGGTTCGGTTTTATGGCTAGTCGAGGGTGTATTACATTGTCATGCGTTAGTTCTCAAGGATATTTTGGCATGGAGTGGTGTTTGCTCTTTGAATGGTACTTTATGTGGAGTTTGTTGTTTGTTTGCTAATTTTGTGTGTTTATTTGATCTTTGTTGGGTGCGCAGTTCTTGTGCTTCTTTTGTTTTCAACAAAACCGATCGCGCGTAGGGATTAATTTGCAAATTTAAGACGCTACTGAATTGAAATCAAATCAGATCAACAAAATTCAACTGGACTTACTTTTACATGATCTAGTTTACGGTTTTTATTCGGGAGATCAAACAGTGGTTACAGGCCCTAAAAATTTGTTGCGAGACATTCAAAACACACTTCTTGAGTTCAGTTTTTGATTCAGACTTTTTTGTTTTCGGTTTCGACCTTCAAGAGACTGACGAATTTGGTCGTTGTAAACGATTTACATATAATGGTGTTTAGGCAGGACCTACGAATTTTGTCGTTATAACCGATGTCGCTGTAAGCGATTTTGACTGTATTACAATCCAATTTGTTTTTGTGGATATTCGAAAATGTTCATAAAGGGTGTTTTTTTTTTAAAGAATTGGTTTCAACTTGGCAGTACTGTTCGCAGTGACAGACAATGTGCCAAATGAGAGTTGATTTGCTGTTAGTTTACTTTGTCATATTTCGAAAAAAATGGATAAGACTCACTTCTGTTTGAATGGCTACGTAAATAAATAAAATTGCTCGATCTACAGTGAAGAAAATACATATTTTCTTATTTCGACACCGTTACATTCAAAAAAGTAGTTGTTTCGTGTGTTTTATGGTTTTGTGGGATCATTGGCCCTTCTAAGATGAGACCAATCAGAGAGTTAGATCAATGGAGAGCGCTATAGATCAATGATCAATGATTTTGCTCGCCGACAAAATGTTGAAAGTTCTGGTTTCAATGTACTGAAGGAGATCATTGATGAGCACTTCATTTCGCGAAATGGACCAATGAATGAAGATACAAAAACAAATGTGTGCGGGGTATTAAAATTCGTTAATAATAAGAATAATAATGGCGGCGCTACAGTCCGAGATGGACTTGAGCCTAGCTTCTCAGCAACGTGCTATTGTTCTGTTCTATTGCTGTGCTGTTGTTCTCTCACAAGTGGAGGGGACCCACAATTATATGCCGACTCCAAACGGCGGGATTGAAAAGCTTTTTCTTGATAGTTCTACTCTTTATAATTCTCTTTCATTTCTGAAAAATGTTTGCTTGTGTTGGGATTTGAACCTAGACTATGGATCAACTCACAAACCCACCCGGCCGTGTCGCCCCCAATTTTCAAAATTCGTTAGTTTACAATATACGAGTATGTTACCGATCCGCAGGGAATAGTGTATATATTTTTTTGACGTTAGGTAATAAGGTCTGAAGTCGGAAATTGCAGTTTTCGTTAATCCAAATTGAAAAAAGATTATTATTTGTAAATTGGGATTAAATGTGTTCGAAAAAAAAAGAAATTATGGCAAATAAACAAATAAGTTGTGATAGACTTAAGACGTTAATAACGAGCGAAAGTGAAAAAAATTTAATTAAACCCAATCAAAAACCCGAAATGTTTTTTGACTTAAGACCTTTTTGCCTAACGTCAAAGATTTAAGAAGCATTTTCAGGAGCTGCTTTATGAGCACAACCAAGAGAGAATACTAGGGAGTAAAGAGATAAAAGCTGTCAAAAGCTGAAGAACAATAAACCCGGAGATTCAGATGGCTTGGTATCAGATCTTTCCAAGGCGATGTTTTGGTGAGAAGCATTCCCCCAGCTCATTCATATTGAATTTGAATTTGAAAAAAAAAAAAAACGAAAGCATGCCCGACGACTGGAATATCAGCTCAATATTTCCCATCCACAAAAAATGCGAAATGCAATAAGTATAGAGGTATATCCCTACTGAATGTCGTCTACGAGATCCTATCCAGCGTGCCGCACTAATCGCCACATACCAGTGTGGCTCCTGGCCACAAAAGCGTTTTCCTTCTAGTCTTGCTTTATAAAGCCAAAAAAGCGGTACGATAAGCAGGAACACAGAGCTCATTCTTGTTGCCTTTTCGTCAAATATATCTACGAGGTAGGCGAATGGAGAAGAAGACATAACCGCAAACTCTACAATGATGTAGACAGAAAACTTCCGAAAGGCAAACGTCCTTCGATTCAAACAGCTCGCCCACATCGAGAGCATGAACATCGATGCTTCACTTAAGATAAGTGGTCCTCTAAGCCTCCTCGAGAAGGAGAGGAAGCAAGTGGTCGGATGTAAGAGAACTTGGTTTTGATGACCGTAAGAAGCTTGTCCGGGACTATCAGGAATGGAAGGTACCAATTTGTCAGGCTTAAACCCATCAGTAGTGATCGGGGACCTATTGTGACCAACCACTTTGGAACTAGCTTTTAACCCTTTTTTGCGGATATACCATCTCAGCTACCGAAAAAAGTTGACCTCCAGATTACGCTTCATTTAGAGCACCCACGACGACCACACGATAGAAATCAAAACATAATGACAAAACATTGTCTTCGAATAAAGCCAATGCCGTGGCAATAGCCATCATTTTTGTGTTTTCTTTCATTTTTGAGTTCTTTATTTCCAAGGAAATACCTTAATAGCCCTTCAAAACGTTAGCTTATGTCAAAAGCAAAGGAAAAGTAGCCAGGAGCATCGTCAAAGTGTCCATTATAGAAACTTCAGGATAATTCAGCTATCAACTGACACTTGCATACGCGAGAGCGATTAATTTCATTCCCCCTTAAGGTTCACGGTTTTTTTTCCGATGTTTTTTTTTTTTTGACGCACTACACTGGAGCACACAGACTCAAAACTGGTCCATTGTACTGTCAGGTAGCAACCTACTCCACTGCCGTTAATTTTATCCCAACGGCAAATGGTGACTGGACCAGATTCGATTAATAACTGGGATTCGAACCTGGGACCCCGCGAACTTGGGGCAGGCACTTAACCAACTGCGCCATCCAGTCGTGTTCATTCCCGCTTAAGGAGGCAAAATTTAACGAACTTAACGAAACTATCGCGGTTACTATGGTTAAGGTGTATTATTTTTGCGTATTCGCTATGTTCCTTCAGTTCTCTTAAGTTTCCGTAAGGTCATTATGTTCTGTCTCTTGCTTTAAAAAAAACAAATTGACCCTTTTAATTTGTTGGTTTTTATAAGTTTTTCTGAGCAAGGTACAGTCCGTTTTTGACAGGTGATTTATGAATTTCCTGAAACAGAAATAGATAGCAAGATGAATTAAAATTGTCAATGAATTCATGCAGCACTCTGTATCCTACATTCATTTCCTACAATAACAAGAACCGACCATATGGTGCCTTGTTGAATAAGTGCATAGCTCATAGATCTTGTGAGAAGACAGGAAAGACGTCCCCAAAGTCTGGAACTGCTTCTGCATTTTTGGCCAACATCTTCATTCAAATGTTGTATTTTCAAGTTTCTTTTTTTTCTCCCTGCAGGCACCCTCCCAAGTCTATGGAAGCATGAGAACATGCTATCAGACGAACCTCGGGTCAACGATGGCAAAAGATACACTTCAACACATATGTGCGCACCCTGATTTCGACAAAATGATGAATTGGTGCCACATAAGCAGGGAATGTATCTAATTACCACCACGATCCACTTATGCTGTTCTTCTGGGCTCGCATGCATGTGTAAGTACGCCCCTTGCGAGGGACTGGCGTCTCGCGCCTCCTCTTAATTTCGTTCAAAGAAACAGCAATCGCTCGTTGAACCAGCAAAGGCCATCTCGGAATCAATGCGCAGCAATGCTATGCGATGTCTGTGTCTTCTTGGATGAGATCCATCGGGCATCGATGTTGTGTTCGATGCGTTAATGAGATGCTCTTCTCGATCTCTCTCTCTGTATGGAGTACGTATCTTTTTTCGGTGTCACTTGTGTGTTTTATTTGCCTGTGTGGTTGGATCTTCTACTTTTTTTTTTGTTGTGTCCTTTTGCGGCCGGCCAGGCTGCGATTGGAATGAGGATCTGTGTCAGGATTTCTTGGAATTTAACGCGACATTACACACTCCGACACCTTCTCTCTTTCTGGTGATGCCAGCGATGATGATCTTTTCCACGAAACAAAAAACCCAAAACCCAAAACAATCTCTGAGAATATTTGATGAAAAATTTTGTGAATAATTTTTGACAACACACGATTGAACGATCGACGGGAACTGAGACAAGCCATGACACAAGCAGCTGTGGGACTTCGTATCCCTTGAAGCAATTTCCTCTTAATTTCGATCGTCTTCGTTCATTCTTGGGACTCGAAGTTTAGAATGAACCTGCGGTTGGACAACCCGCGCCATGTCGCTTATGTAATGTAAATATCAAATGAATTGTCACTGCATGACATTTCCTTTTGGAGTTTTCAGAGAGAGACAGAGAGCGCAGAGACGGCTCCTCCGACGACGACGCGACTGTGAGGTGCGAAGAGATGTGTGCGCTCGAACGCACAAACACGATCCGAGACAAGATCGAAGAGCGGCCAACTGCGGGCATCGATGAGCTGCGAGATATAAGAAAACCAATCCATGTTACATTTTGATTTATTACGTTGTATCAAATTATCCTTGATAAGTCATTAATATCGACCTCCATGCTGTTGGGCATTTGGGGCAGTGGCGACGACGGCGGCAAGGTTTGCCAGCATGATACAGTGCCCGTGTGGTGTTTGTATACGCGTTGAGGATCATCTCTTCGGGGTTTGTCATTAAAGTTAGACTTTCTTCGTCTGTTTTTGTTTTGTCTTATTTTGGGAGAGAAGAGCGAGCGCAGGAGTAACATGATCTTCAACCACGTCTGAGAATGTTCAAATCGACTACAAATGACATTGGCGGTTTAAAGCTGTTTGCCGTGCACGGAAACCGTCACGGAGACTGTTTTGTCATTGATTTTGGGCACGAATTTGAAATTAAAACTGAAATGTAGACCACTGGCTTTCTAAGAATAGACGCAGGCGGTTTTTATTCCGGGGATCTCCTTCGATTTTAAAACCTGTCTCTCTTGACAACCCACGGAAAGCTGTTTCATTTGAATTCAGGCTGAAACTATTCCGACTAAAGTGCATATATCAATCTTTGGACAGAATATCGATAAAATCTTCGTCAGGAAAGGACGTTTAAGCGCAAATGATCCTGAGACAGAATTTCAATCACTGCCTCAGGAGAGAGCAGACGTCAATGAGCTTTTTAAGTTCACTCTGGCGCCTGTCGTGCAAATGGCCAAGTAGATCACGGAACTAACAAAAGTCACTCAAGAAGGTTCGTCAAATAAATTACGACCAATGTCACATATGTATTTGCATAATGCCTACGTCTAGACTCTTGGGTATGTCCACATTATATGCGTTTAAAGTTTTACGGCATTCCTAATGATCGCCCACCGAAAATCACCGTAAATCGTGACATGCGTCTGAAAAACACCTTCTAAATCAGCGGTCATGAATGTCTCATCAAACGATTGACATCCAATAGATTTAACAGCCCCTCGGCTGATTTACTCTCACCCGATGATAACTACCGATAAAAAATCTTTCGCCTTGCATTAGGAATACTCGTACGTGTTGAACTTTCCTCCGAAAGTAAACCAACGAATTCCCAAAATAAAATCAAAACAAATTCAAATTCCGAAACCTTCCATGGGATCGACAATGAAACGACAAATCTTCATTAATTAGCCCCCAATCTACACCCGATACACTTCCTCCTTGCCGAGAGCGTTTTTGGAAATTTCATCAAAACAATGGAACTCAATAACTCACGCGGATAGCTCCGCATCCCCAGCTGATGGTATCCCGATAAAGATTTTTATTTTAATTACAGAACGTGGGAAATTTGCATTTAAAGTGATTCCATCTAGATATCGAGGAGATCATGTTCTAAATTATGTGACCCTAGAGAGAGCGAGAGAGGGAGAGAGGAGGAGGAAAGAGATACGCTTGCTAGATCAACATCTGACAGTGTATCTATGAGATTTTTTCTTCCATCTGAGTTGTCTTAAGTTGGGAAGATTTATTGGAGTTATTTCTTCAGATGGACTCTTCGAATGTTGGGAATAGTGGATGCGGATATTTTAAGACACTAAATGTTTGGGGGAGAAACAAAAATAAGATCAGCTAATGCTGGAAAGTTCCCATTTAGAGGACTTACTTTCAGTGTTGGAGGTAGGAAGTGTTGGCTATTAATCTGCTGGTATTTAAAATTAATCCATCAAAAGGAGGTCATCTTACAGTTTATTAAGAATAACTTACAGTTTTTCTGTAAATAATTTGAACATTTTAAGAGCGAGGACATATGATCCATTATTTAAAAATTGACTTGCTGCAGTGACAAAACTGCGTTGAAAACTGCATTAAAACGTATTGTTAAGGGAAGCAGAGTTACGTTATGATTCGGATGTTATTGCAGTAATAATTTCTTGCAAATTTGTCCCCATGCTAAGGAACATTGTGCAACTGGTCACGTTGGCTAAACTGGCATCCGGACTTAGAGTTAGTCTACAAAAAACGGACCTAGTACTCTTAATGAAGAAATACAAAGTTTACCCCACTGTCCTACCTCACTGTGCGGATTAAAGCTATCACAGATCACAGATGAGGGTTTCATTATAGACTACACATTACAATTACAAGCTGAAAATCCAATATCAGGGAACAGATCAGGGAGAACACTACAGCACTCTGGTGCTACAAAAAAGCCATTGAATGCAAATGGGGACTAGAGCCACGTATTGCATATAAGTTATTCACAGCAATAGTCAGCAATGGAATCCCAGTATACGAGTATATCCCTTCAGATCTGACTGGACATCTGAGCTTCAGACTCTGGACAATTTTTGCAAATTTTCACAGACGCATCAAAGGCGGATGAGGGTGTAGGAATAGGTGTCTACTCTAAGCATCTTGATAATAATAATAATTATAATGGGGGCGCTACAGTCCGAGGTGGGCCTGGGCCTAGCTTCTCAACAACCACTCGTGTTGCGCGTGCTATTGTTCTCTCACGAGCGGAGGGACCTACAGTTTAATGCCGACTTAGAACGGCGGGATTGAGAAGCTTTTTCTAGACAGTTATACTCTTTAAGCATTGTCAGTGACTCGAAAGAGGTGGAGCCGTGAACATTTTTGAAAATTGTTTGTCTGAACTGGGATTTTAACCTAGACTTGGAAGTCTAGTGCGCATGGGTCGACGCACAAATCCACACGGCCACGGCACCACTCTAAGCATCTTAGTATAAACTTATTCCTCCACCTTCTAAAACACTGTCTTCCAGCGATTAAAAATGTTCTGTCATGGTTTACAAACAATATGGTAGCCAAAAGGAACATCACAAGTATGGTCGAACAGCCAGGCTGTGAATAAATCCTTGAACTCGGTCACATTTTATTCCAACACCTCTTTGAACTGCCATCTTATCTTGCATCCTCCTTTTTGACTACTTGAACAAGCTGAAAAGCTTCAGCATCAGTCAGCTTACACGCTTTAAAGCAAGCCTCAACTGGTTTTATCGATAGGAGAGACCTGAACAGCGTCCACCACAGTGGAGCTACGTTGCTAACAAGTGATACTGTTAGTCTGCAACCAGCCATCTCAACTAGCGGCTGAGCTTTATAGAGACCAATCTTAGTTCACAGTGTTACCATGCCACAGAGTAAACCTAGATGTTGCCATCAATGCCTTTAATAAGGCAGAACAATCTAAAAGCATGCGAATTTAATGAGTTGGTTACTCCGGGTTTATAACAGCCACATCATTTGGTGACCTGAAGAAATGTTGTCAGCATGCTGTGTCTAGTTCCGGCCAGGGTCGGGTAAGAGCAAAGTTTCGCTGACCGCTAAATTCTTGAAGTTCCTAACCATATCATAGGCGACTTGGATTTCAAGAATGGTAGACCACGAGACTGTGCCCTGTGATGATAGAGTTTTGCACTGAATGCAACAAGGTGGAGGAGATGGAGGCCAGGAGATCTTGGTTATACGCAGGAATTATTCCTGTTCCATATATTGGTAGCCGTTTTTAAGAGCTCAGCGTCGAATTCGATGAAAAACAATTAAGTTGGAGCTGTAATCTATGTGAGTGCTGTCGGGATTAGGACTCTTCGCTTAGCTAGTTCGCAGACTGTCTTTTTTTTTCTGGTATTCACTCTTCTCCAAGAACATCTCCATAGGGAGACTATGTTATTTCTTCAAAGTTCTTGAAGGGATTTTTAACAATTTAGTGCAGTTTATGAAGTGAAGTGCTTTGGATGCTGCCTGATGTGAATACCGTCGGATTTTATACATAGCTTTACTCCTCTTTTTGAATAGCAACGAGCTTACTTTCGAACAGGCTGTATTTATCATGCAATTTGTAGCATGTTTTGTGATTGAGCATCGCGTTAAAGGCTTTGGCCAAAACACTTTGGTTCTGTTTGGAGTCATCTGTAAAGATGTTGGTGCAGTTTGCTGGATCATCACTGGTCAACCTCTCGCAGGATCAATTTCCGTAAATTTGCGATCAAAGGGGGTTACGGTATTGGGAAAATGATTCCCCTGAGTGTCGGCCGTCTTGTAAACTTCTGACAAACAGGTTGATAGGAAGTAAATTCATGATCATATTTGGTGACGCTGTTGTTGTTGATGATGATGGACATTACACATCAAACGTTTATAGTCTTTCAAGTTGTGCCAGAATTTTATTATCAAGGGCCTTCCGCTATACCACTTCCCTATACAATATGGTCTTACAATAAAGGTGTAGATCCAGTGATCCGCTTTTGATCGTAGTCCCAAATTCGATCGCTTCGCTTGCATGCATAAATGTATTCATCGAAATTGGGTTTTCAGCTTATATTCTGTCGAAAACTTCGCCAAAAATAGACATGGAACAGTTTGTTATGTCCCTTATGAATTAATAGAGGTATAGACTCTTAGATACAAGACCGAGCCCAATGGGAGAACCCGATAAAAATAATCAGTAAATGAAGGAGTGCTTCTAGGGGGTATTTGACAGTGATCGGTCGAAACTCTTGATTTAAAGGAATAACTGGTACTCTACAAAACACTAATCCTGCCAGTCTTCCTATATGGGGCTGAATGCTGGACGATAAGCAAGACTGCAAAGTTAATTTTTGATGCCTTCGGAATAAATATTTTTCGTCGGATATTTGGTCTTGTTTACGAGGAAGGCGATTGGGGGAGAAGACGTGATGGCAAAATCTATGAGATGCACAAGGATGTGGACATAGTCCGGAAGGTAAAAATCCAAAGAATAACCTGGCTGGGGTACATCTAGCAAATAAACACTAATGCTTCAGTTAAGGAGTCCTCGAATCGATGTCTCCTGGTTCGAGAAGCAGAGGAAGACTGATCCTTCGGTACAAAGACAAAGTGATCGCGACTGTAAGAGAAGTCTGTCGTGATGACTGGAAGCAATGTTCCCGTGACCGTCAAGGATGAAAGGCGGCAATAGCTCAAGCTCAGACCCTCCATAAATCGTTACTCTCATAAGTAGTAAGTAATTGATAATGATCTGAAAGAATTAATTTATCATTGATATGCTTAGCTTCACATCGTAAGATTAAATGAGTTAAATTCACTTATTTTCCTAAAAAAAAACTTCTCGAATCTTTGCGAAATACATTTCTGTATACAGGGTTTTGTCGCTTGAGATTTACTCCATCCATTTGGTAGGTTCTAAGTAGACACCAAAGTTCTGTCATATGTTTGGAACAGTATAAAGAAACTGTTTTTTTGTTGATACTTGGCAATAGCCCTCCAATCTGTGGGTCTGCGCATGAAGTCCAAATCGCGTCGGAGATCAATAGCTTTGCCTCTCTAATAGGATAAATATCCATCGGGAATGTGGGCGCCGTGGCATAGTGGGTAGGTGCGTCGACTCCTACGCTTGATGTTGTCGGTTCGCTTCCCGAAAAAACACTGAACATTTTTTCACGGCTCCACCTCTTTCGAGTCATTGACAATGCTCAAAGAGTATAACTGTCTAGAAAAAGCTTCTCAATCTCGCCGTTCGGAGTCGGCAATAAACTGTAGGTCCCCTTCAGTCGTGAGAGAATAATAGCACGCATAACACGAGTGGTTGGCTGAGAAGCTAGGCCCAGGTCTACCTTGGACTGTAGCGCCGCCATTATTATTATTATTATTATCCATCGGGAATAACTATTTATTGTTAGAAGTCGGAGGGAGAATACGGTCCACAAAACTGCTTAGAGAAATTTGTAAAGAGAAATTAAAACATTACCCGCGGCAGCGTGAACGATGCACATGAAAAGAAAATACCGTGCGTGTCGCTACAGTCTAATGGTCATAAGTGTGAAAGCATGTGTAAGGGTAAAAAGCGATCATTTAGAGTAAGTTTTATGTCTAATAGGCAATATTTGTTCTAATAAATTTAACAAAATTCATTACCAAATGTTTTTTTTACTTGTTTGTGATTTATGAAATCTGTAACAGAATTCGGGGAGAGAAAATGTTTTCTCTTGTGGAGCATGTAAAGCCAAACATTGTGAATATCTGCAAGAATGTCTGATAAGAAAATTGGATGGATTTGAATGCTCTAACAGTGCAGGATAACAAGTACAAGATCAACCAGTTCATGTAACATCTGCAACACTCTGCTTAAAGACACCACCGTATTTAAAACTGCCGCTTTATTCCGAACAGTAATCCAATTCGTTGTGTCGACACACCTTTCCTACTTAAATAGAAAATTCCTTTCATAACCCTTTGCACATTGCACCTCAAATGCCAGCACACGAAACCATGTAACAGTTCA
This sequence comes from Myathropa florea, assembly GCA_930367185.1. Classification (NCBI taxonomy): domain Eukaryota; kingdom Metazoa; phylum Arthropoda; class Insecta; order Diptera; family Syrphidae; genus Myathropa; species Myathropa florea. The sequence continues at coordinate 118,824,922 of OV884003.1, forward strand.
AAAGAAAATGAAATAAGAAAAAAAAGTGAAAAGGATGAAAATCTTTAGTAAAAATGATTTATGACCACGAAAAGAGTTGAGAACACCTTTTCTGGGTGACCTTTTGTTTTCGCATCAACTCTACCTCTGTTCCACGTTAATCCCTTATAATCGTTTGTCAATAAGAAAGTGTTTTTGTGTCACACGTTTGTGGCATTGTTCAGGTCCTTTTTTAAGTTTCATCTTTTTTCTTATGGGTTTTTCCGTCCATTTTTCGATTGAAGTCACGTTGAAAATGTGCAAATGAGAGTCGTATTCCTCTTTCAATTTTAATTTTTAATAAATGCACGATCAATCGAATTGAAGGGGAAGTGTAAAACTTGTTTTGACTTGTGGAAAGCAGGATGGAAAAAGAGAAGGAAAAAAAAAATAAATTGAATAATCAACGCAATCATTAATCATACGGGGCGTGTGAATGTAATGTCGTTCTCATTATATCTGAGGGTTTTTTGTTTGTTCCCAAGGAAACGGAAACAGATCAGCGTTGGTTCGATTTCGCAAGAAGACTAGAATGAAAAATGGTCTTTTAAGCTGCTTCAAATGCAGGAACCTCTAGACGAGTCAGATTTCTATGGGGACCTTGCAATTAGTGAAGAGTTCTTTTGGACTTTGTGTTGATCGAACAAATTAAATTAAATTAAATGAACGGAGTAATAGACTATCCTGACAAACCATACAGTCACATAAAGTCTTCATCAGACTGTCACTTAGACGGCACTAGAGAAAGTTTATTTACTGAGGATTTTTTTTTGTTTTGAATTTTGAATAATAAATATAATGCGGTTAAAAATATAATACGAATTTGAAATAACAATGATTTTCGTCTACAGATTACTGTGCGAATAAATCAAACTTTGCTAAGTAGAATGGATGACATAATGTATCTTATCAACTTTGTCTCTTTTTCCTTTACTGAACATCCCCGAAAAAATTCAAAAATAACCAAGACAGTGCGTAGAAAATGTAAATTGGAATTTTAAATTTATTCATATTTGTTTTTGTACAAACATTTTGCGCGAATCAATCATTATTCAGAGGATTAGAGGAGGATATTCGGGACTAAAGAGATACTTATCAAAACTATTAGTTAGTTATGTCTTGGGAATGGTGCCAAAATCATTTAAGACCTACCCACCTCAAGATAACTGTCGACATCCATAAAAAATAACCAATAATGAAAATATTAAAAATCTTTAATTTTTCTAAAAAAAAAAAAAAAAAAGAATTATTGGTCAAAAATTAATTAATTTATGCAAAATATACTTTTAGATAGCTGAACATGAGTTGGATCCTTACATGAGCAACACGTGTGAGACGTTCGAATTTATCAATTAAATAGTTGAAGCTATGCGAGGAGACGATTGATGATGACCAAAAGCAATATCTTCTATGCTATCACAATTTTGTGTCGTGAATTTTGATTATTTCAACATATCTTGCGAGTATATATCGGCTTATATTTAATATCCTCCTGGGTTTGGCTTATCAAAAGACATCATAATAATTTCTGAGTAATGGCGCTTTAACAACGGCGTGAAATTTAAAATGACAGCTATTTTTGGATTATCGAAAACTTTGACACTGTAATTAACATTTGCTACTTTATAAGTACAACTCGAGGAAAGAGATGATCTTCCTACTTTGGCATCACAATGGGTACACTAGAACCGAAGTCAGGTGAGGCTTCTTCCTCACTTTCCCATCAGCCTAACCGTATCTAAATAACCTGATTATAGTTTGTTCACGTTTATGAGACCTAGGACGCACTTATTTACATTGACATATGATAGAGATAAATATCGATTTTCTAAAGCTGAATTGAAAAGAATGTTATAGCAAGCATTTCCTCTTCAAGACTAAGTTGCATAGGTATAAGTTAAATAATGTGAAACCGCTAAAGCTCCATCAAGAAATATGTATGTGGCAAAGCATATTGTTTCTTCTACAGATTCCTTCCTTCTATTATTAAGACAATAATAATAATAATAATAATGGCGGCGCTACAGTCCAAGGTGGATCTGGGCCTAGCTTCTCAGCAACCACTCGTGTTGTGCGTGCTATTATTCTCTCACGAGCGGAGGGGACCTACAGTTTAATGCCGACTCCGAACGGCGAGATTGAGAAGCTTTTTTCTAGACAGTTATACTCTTTGAGCATTGTCGAAAGAGGTGGAGCCGTGAAAAAATGTTTGATGTTTTTTTCCGGGATTCGAACTGACGACCTCGAGCGTAGGAGTCGACGCACCTACCCACTACGCCACGGCGCCCTATTATTAAGACACTCTTCTTAATAAGATAAGTCCTCTATCTTCGCGCTGACAGTTGACTATTTTTCTCGAGTGTTTAGCCTGCTCAGAAAGCATTTAAATAAAACAGTTCGCTCACTTCATCTCAAAAGGTTGTGGTCACAGCTACTTTCAATGGCATTTGATGTCAAAACCATTTTTTCAACTGTCGACTAGCCAAGTGAAAAGAAAAGAATTCCACAATTTCATTGAAAAGCTCAAACGGACAACGGAACAAAAGAGATAAAAATAATAAATTATTTTTGAAATTCATTTGAAATTTTTCAAAAAAAATTGTTCGCGGCTCAACCTCTTTCGAGTCACTGACAATGCTCAAAGAGTATAACTGTCTAGAAAAAAGCTTCTCAATCTCGCCGTTCGGAGTCGGCATTAAACTGTAGGTCCCCTCCACTCGTGAGAGAACAATAGCACGCACAACACGAGTTGGTTGGTGAGAAGCTAGGCCCAGGTCCACCTCGGACTGTAGCGCCGCCATTATTATTATTATTATGTAAAAACTTGCTGAGCGAACTTGTGAATAAAACTCGCCTATAGGTCTGCGCCACACTAAGGTCTTTGCTTATCCATTACTATGCCGGGATTGATGATCCCATAGCGTCGTAGTTTACTAGCTATTCTTTAGTTGTCCCAAAGTCCTCAGTGAACACCAAAGTCCTCAGTAAACAAGAATTGCTTAAACGGATGTATATCGTGTAAGCCTTGCAAGATATGTGTTCCATGTTTTTTACAACTTACTCGTAAGTGATACCAAGATGTCAATGGCATATTGATCTGTGTCATTCTTCTCCGTTTCAACGCTACAGCCTCTAGATGGTTTATCAGCAATGAGTGTCATCTTTGTTTTGGGGCTCTTGACACGCTTTTGGTCGCTGTGTGCTGCAACGAACAATTATACCAATAGTTTGGTGCATTGCAGAAATTTGTTTATTTTAGCTTTAACTAGAGCACAACAACCGAAAATAAGATGTGAGCTCTAATTGCTACTGACGATTTTCAGGCATCTATTTCTTAAGTTAGACAAACAGAAGCTTGGTCCGTTTAGACCCGTTTATGAAAAGTTCTTGGCGTTGCATGCTTAGTACAGGGACCAGCGGAGATTTAACTTGAACTATTTTTATGACCTTTAACTCTTTGCGACAACGTTGGACAAACTTGGATTTTATTTCTGCCGCGTATATTGATTTTTTGATCGCCTTACTGTCAGTTATAATGGTAATATAATACTGATGGATGGTATTGCCAATATTGATATCTTTTTGGGATCATCTTTGATTGGCAGGTTCTAAAAAACTATTACTATTTTATATAAAAACGACTGGATGGCGCAGTTGGTTAAATGCCTGCACTAAGTTAGAGAGGCCCCAGTATTTTTGACGCTGAAAGAATCCTAACACCTGTTTGTACTTAATAAGAACATTGCTCGGTTGCATTAGCACAGGTCCCTGCCAGTAACTGATTTCAGGATAACGTGAGTGATTAGAAAAAGCATTAAAAAATAAGCATCCTTGGGCATTTAAGGCAGTGGAGCCTTTCGTTCAAAATAAATATTGACTATTAAATTGTCCACGATCTAAGAGTCAACGATATTTTTACTTCTGTTGCTAACATTTTCGCGTTAATTTCTCTCACTTGGCATATACTGGTAAAAGGTACAACGTCATCTCCTCGCTTGTTTTTTGGAAAGTTATTTTTAAAGTGAAGGCAACAAGTAGTTGGCGAGCTCGTCACGGCGTGATTTATTGAATGATCGCTATTTGTACACTTAATTACAAATGTATTTAAGAGCTCCAATAAATGTCATGAAACCCAAACAATAAAAATTATTCCAGAGGCAATACAGTTTCCGAAGACAGAACGACAAAATATGTGCTCCCTCCAAATTCGAAAGGTGTGTGAGAAAAAGAACTATAACTGTTTTTACAATCAAATCGTTAAAGGCTATTAAGTGAAGGAAATCAAAATCGATTGGTCATACAAGGTCCGTTCACACATAAAATAATGTTACGCCAGAAAATCGCGTCAAATCACATTTATTCTCGGATAAACCTTAATCGGTGGCGTTAAAAAGCCCATAATCAGGACAATCAGCTTTCAGAAGAGAAAAAGAAAAGAAAACTCAAAGTGATCAGATTATTTAAATGACAAAGAGCACCATTAATACAGTAGTAGCCTCGAATGTGTATCCAATTGTTCCAAGCCCAGTCCAGTCCGTCGGAGGAAATCCCAACGCAGTGCACACGCATACTTAATGGGGCCATCCTCTTAATTACCTTCGTAAAACCGTTTTGATACCGATAATTTGTCTTATTGAATGGACACTCCATTACGGACAAAAACGGCGACAGCCAGCGCTCTCCTCTTCTTCGCTCAATCAGAAACGATCATTATGTAGCCTATCCAAATCGACTCCTAAATGCCAATTAAGTCATCGGGGAGATTTCTCGTGCACCAGCATTAAGCTAATTCGAAAATTATACAACGGAGACTTTGCATGATATTTGGTGTTGCCTCATCTCTGCATTCACCGACACCAACACCGCCGCCGACACCACCAGTTGCTCAGATGCACCACTTAACCCGGCCTCATGTTCGGCGGCAACAGAGTTGGCTGCTTGTCGGTGTAAGAATCTTGTTAGATCATAAATCTCCGAATAAAAACAATTTCGACTAATTATCCACTTTAATTGCACTAATACACTTGGAAGCATGATATAGGACCACGAATGGCCACCATAAATCCATCAGTCGTTGTCGGGGACCTCTTTTGCTGTCGCTCCCTTCGAGGCTCGTGGGTCAATAAACACAAAATTGAAAAGATGATGTCTTCATTTAGCCGGGGCATCGAAAATACTCTCATTCCCGTCCATCTTCATCTCCAGGCGATGTTAAATGTCAATGGCTATCTGTTCCGGCAATAAATACACCATTAAGAGGTTCCTCTCTTCTTCACCGTCGGCAGGGCAGTAGGCACGGCAAGTGGAGCGGAGGAGCTAATCTCCATGTTCAGGTTTGGGAAGTGCAATAAATCCTTCCGCCTAAGACGAGAGCCACCCCAGACGAGGAGAGGATGTGAGGAGTTTAAATATCGCGTGTGTTCATGTCCAAAAGTCAGACGAGAGGTTTCGCAAACCGAAAACAAAAAATAAAACACCAGAGGAATCTGCTCCGACGAACAGCAACTCACAGTAGACATGGACAAGCAATAAATCTTCTTCACTTCAAGCCGCGTCGAATCCGATGTTTATATCCTAGGAGAAAGAGCAGCATCTCTCGCTGCCATTCGAGGAGGATTTTCCTTCTCGAAATGACATTTTAGCAAACCTAATCCCTGCACACGAGTACATCGTCAATGGTCAGGGAAAGGCAAAAAACTCTCAAATCTGCAGGGACATCAACATCTGGAGGAGGAATGCTCAGCGGCCTCAGCCTACCAGACGAGGCCATCTCGTCCGCTGCGCAACTTTGCATATATCCAATAAGCTTCGGCAAAGGGCATAAACCAGGGCCGACCGCTGACTGTGGCGGCAGGAATCTTTTTCGGGTGCGACCATTGTCTTTGGGAAATTATTTTGGCCAAAATTCAGTGGAACCACTTTAATGTCTCTTAGACGAGCGAAATGCTTTTAGTTGAATCGGGTCTGTCCTTTTTCACGTTCGTTCGGTGCTTTCTGGTTAAACGTTGCGCGTTGACCATCTTCATCGTGAATGAAGAGGGCTCATACTGCTTTGCCATTAGAATGGGAAAAATGTTTATTGTTCTCGAGGAACAAGGATGAATGCGTTTGGTTTTGTTCTGGCGTATCTCTTGGGGTTTTTTTTGTTTGGTCTTGTGGTGCGTGGGTCTAATCGTGATGGGAGATTTTTTGTTTTGAAAAGAATTCTGACGACTTTTATCAATCGCTTTGATGCAGTAGCCTGGGCGATGCGACATTGTTTCTGGCCTTCTGAGAAATGCCCGTCTTGTGTCGTTAGGAAATTCACAAGCGAAAGTTGTTGCTAAATGCTCCCCAAATCGTGTTTCTTCACTGAACGAGGCAATAAAACAATTTACAGGATGAGGGGAATAGAATTTATTTTAGGGGTCTTTTGCATTCATGCTTATTTCGTTCGTAGAATTCACCAAGTCATTCATAATGGGTTGGTCTAGTTGAGTGGTGTGCATAAGTTAAGGAGATAGTTCTTCCCATCATTCGTATTAAGCTCAAAATTGGTCGTGATTTGGCTGAGTTGAATATTTTCAATTTTAATCATTGCGTTGAGTCCAAGATGAAATGGTTGTCTGACAGCAATTTTTATTGACTGTGAGGGTTGTGCTACACATGTAATTCGAAGTGATAGAATTGTCAAGTCTCTGAATTAGCTTGTGCTCCAGTTCAATATTAGCTAGCTGTGCTTGACTTTCTGCCAGTGCACCAAACATTTAGAATGCGACGGAGTCCAAGTTCATGGATGATCTGATGAACGTAAAAAATGTTTTTTTATTTAGTAGAGGCTTGAATATCAAAAGACTGGTTATGGTGCGTCCACCATGAGAACGTACTCAACCGCGATACGAAAAGAATGCATATTAACGTGTTCATTTCACTTTCCGAAGTGAAATGGTCGGTTATGACCGAGGGCTTTTCTCGGTAGTTTATAATAATAATAATAATGGCGGCGCTACAGTCCGAGGTGGACTTGGGCGTAGCTTCTCAGCCACCGCTCGTGTTGTGCGTGCTATTGTTCTCTCACGAGTGGAGGGGACCTACAGTTTAATGCCGACTCCGAACGGCGATTTTTAGAAGCTTTTTCTAGACAGTTATACTCTTTGAGCATTGTCAGTGACTCGAAAGAGGTGGAGCCGCGAACAATTTTTTTTGGAAAAATTGTTTGTCTGATCTTGGATTCGAACCTAGACTGTGAAAGTCTAATGCGCATGGTTCGACGCACGAACCCACACGGCCACGGCGCCCACTTTTTTTCGGTAGTTTACCAACTTGTAAATGCAAAATCTTTTGATTTTAAAGCTTTAAACAATCGCACTTTCAAAATACAAAATATCCGACAATAACAAAACAAAAAAATTTATACAGAACACAGACAATTCAACATTCGGCTTCTGCAAAATCTTCGGCCTCATTTGGCCGAAGCCGAATGTTTTGCCGAAGGTAATATTTTTAGCCGATGGTGGCCGAAGCCGAAGCCGAAACCGAATGGTCGGTCCGACTCAAGTTATGACCTGAAACAGAAGAGTATCCGGATACATCTTCTTTTTTTGTAGCGTTACACTCGGCGGTGGACTTCGGCCAAGCTTCTACAGCAGCCACTTGTGCTGCGCGCTATTGTTCTCCCACGAGTGAAGGGGACATACAGTTTTATGGCTACTTGGAAAGACTATGTCTGAGAAGCGTATCTTGATAGTTATACTCTCTGAGCATCGCCAATTAATTGAGAGAGGTGGTGCCGCTAAACTGAAAGTTGATGTGTACGGCATGGAACCATGAATTTTAAGCGCAAAAGTCGAACCAGGCTCTGTATATAGGTAATTTTGAACGCATAAAACAGTCGAGTGGAGCGACGTACCCATGTACATGTACTCGTATACCTTTGTAGATAATGAGCTTGACGTTAATTTTTTGTTTGAAGCTTTGAGCGAGGCGGGCTTGGTATCGCTTCCCCTAATCCGTCAAATAGCTTTTAAAGATTTCCACCCCGATTTTCAAAACAAACGGATTCGAAAGTAAAAATAATGTGCAAAAACTTCTTGGACATCCCAGTCGTTTCAGTCACACTGAATCCTCTGGGTGTGACCATTTTTTTTTCTTTTTGGAGGATTTTTGAAACCCTACTGGAGCACTCTGACTCAAAACTGGTCTATTGTACTGCCAGGTAGCAACCTACCCCAGTGCCGTTAATTTGATCCCAACGGCAAATGGTGATTGGACCAGATTCGATTTCACTGGAATTCGAACCTGGGACCTCTCTAACTTGGGGCAGGCACTTAACCAAATCGCCATCCAGTCCACTGAGTGTCACCATACACCTACGGCGAAAATAAATCTTGCGAAAAGCGAAGCAAATCTGAACGAAACCAAAGTAACTTATTTTGTACTGACAAACAAATTGTCAGATTGCAAGCTGTCAGTGTCATTTTTACTTGTGATGGCATACGTGCTTCAAAAACATTACAAAATTGTAGAAATTTGGTTCCAAAATTATGGTTCTGCTGTATATATATTATACCCGGCATAGTCCACCATCTGAGACCACTATCCGCCGTATTGTTGACCGTTCAAGTCGAGTCGCTTAAAAAAGTGAGTACTGCAAAGAATATTGCATACGTTGAGGGAATTCAAATTTATCTACAAAGTCGTTCACAACAGTTAGATTGTCCGTCCACTTAACCTTTACGCAAAGATCTTGATTTAAAAGCCTAGAAGATACGGCTATTGCAAGTATTAAGACCGAATCACCATTCTTTGCGTCGAAATTTCGGCTAATAAGCCCAAAATTTACTAGTTTTGGATCCGTTGCTTTATCCAGAAATTGTGTTTAGTAATGAGGCTCATTCTTAGGGTGACTAGATCCATGAGCATGAAAAAGAGGACACCTTCTATAGTCTCAAATAAAAATTGAAGACTCACTTCTTTTTACATTAGAAAAGCACACACAAATACGGTAAGCAAACGGTGTATTTACTTTTAAACAGAAAAAAGTAGGCATGAAATGAGCTGTCAAATGAGTGGGTGTGTTCAGACGACTCTTAAAAAAACACAAAAGATGGCGTTGTGTTCAGAAGTGAATGGGTTTAGGTACAAATATATTTTAGGTCGTGTTCGCAACAGAAAAATGCAGAAAATTTCTAAATTAGTTTTGAAAAAAAAGTTTTGTTGTAGTTTTGTGATATCGAAAATAGTAGTTAACTGAGAAAACCAAAAAAGAGGACAAACTGCATGTTTTTCCAAAAAGATACCGGACATTTTTTTTTTGAGACAAAAAGAGGACATGTTCTCTTAAAAGAGGACGTCTTTTCAGCCTACTCATTCAATCATTGGGTACGATAATAAGCAAAATTGTCGAATTGAGGCGAAGATGATTCGCATGGAATTATAGAAACGCCATAACATCCTGAAAATGCACTGTTATGTGCGGTCTCTTGACTTATGGAGTCATCAGACCGTATTTTTTATTTTTTAATGAGGCTAATCACCGAATTACATTACGGAATTCGCTACAGAGCCATGATTTATTACCTATGCCGTCCCCAATTGAACGACATGAATGTAGAAGAAATGTGAAGTCAGCAGGATGGCACTAAGTGCATTACAATAAACCAAACAATCAATTTATTGTAGTAAAAATTTGACTTTCTGAGAAGCTAGGTCCAGATCCACCTGAAGCGCCGCCATTCTTCTTCTTCTTCTTATTGCGCTACAGTCCGAGGTGGACCTGGACCTCACTCAACATGCCTCTTCAGCCAGCACGATATTTCGCCAGCTGTCTCCAGGTTCGCACACCAAGCCGGCCGAGGTCCCCCTCGACTTGTGTGCGCCACCTTGTACGTGGACGTCCTCTGTTACGTTGTCCCACAGGCTCAGGGCCGCAGACTTTTCGGGCCGGAGCTAAGTTGTCCATACGCTCTACATGGCCTAGCCATCTTAGGCTCCGCCATTATTATTATAAATATTTGAGGAACGCATACTTTCCGTAGCGAACCTGTAAAATGGTCTTCAAGATGTGATTTGGCAAATTCCATTGAGTATACGTAAAGCCCACTGACAAGTACTGACAAAGTGGCAGCAATCAGCACACAATGAACACAGCCACAAATGCTTAAAGCGATGGGAACCTCTATCTCGCGAATTTACAGATCTAGCCGAAGTAGGCATATGCCCCTTGAGAGCTGCGCCAGGGTTAAGCATATATGGCTGACCTACAAACAGAATAATGCTTCAGATATTATTCCAGGTCCAGGTCTGGGGTAAAAGTTGACAGACTCTTATACATCTGCACAAGACTAATTAGAGCCCATGGTTCCTTGAACCCAACCCAACCCAACCTAACCTGACGCTAAAGAAACCATATTTAATTTCATCTACGAAATCCATATTCCTCCACCCGACGGAAATCTTAAGTAAAATAACATAAGAATCCCCTTCCAACAGGGGCTCTAAAAACAATTTCTTCAACAACCAGTTCACGAGAATTGGTATCAAAAGAGTGCACGAGTAAACATGGTCGAACTAGCACCTTTATCCATTTACTATCAAATTTGTTGGTTTTTCCTGACAAAAACTTTTTTTTTGTCGGCGGTTTTGTAACACTACACTGGAGCACTCAGACTCAAAAACTGGTCCATTGTACTGCCAAAAACTTAACTTAACAAAGTCAGTAACGCTGCGGTTGAGACAGACCCAATGTAGAGTTTAGAAAGTGAATAGTTCCAAAAAAAATATTCACCTAAAGGTATTCCTCCAAAGACTGGAACAAAACAGAAGCGAGACTGCCTGTCTTACTTTTCTATGACCACATGTCTTGGGAACTGTTTCTAGGACAAAACGCGAGTGATACTTCATTGGATTACGTAATCCATCTGATTGTAAAGCACCTTCAATTCAATTTCAACCCATTTATGTTATTAGATCAGAATCCAGTCTGGAATTTCACCTTAACATAGTTAAGTGGCTCATTCTGGTCTAACCTCAAAGTCAAGCTATAAACCGAACCTGCCAAGATCTCCGCACTCGCCTACCACTACATGGATCGGTAATCCTCCGATTATACTTGCGCATACGTCTATATGTATATGATAATGAGTACAAGTCTGATTTTCAGCTTTGGTCGCGCGACATGAAGTAGCACTTCAAGGCGCTCTCTCACACACATCGGAGTCGAAGGAATGCGCCCCCAAAGGCGAAAGCTGAACACTAGGAATTTTGTCCGCCAGGCAAATCCAGATAGCAACTAGATTACATAGTTCACGGTCCAACATGTTACGCATTGATTCCATTCCGCCAAAGACAAGTAAGTCACACACACGGGTGGTGACTAGAATACGGAGTACATAGACCTAAGGCGAAATGTTTTGCGCTGTGGCAGAGAATTCTTTCTGTAGTCTTGTACAGTGGCACAGTCACATGACTGTTGGGGACCTTAAGGCGTCTCGTCGCTGTCTTTGGGCATTTGGTCTGCCTGCACGAAAAGGTGACACAAGGTTTCCACTTGTGCCTGGTCGCCGCGATGCGATGGAGTGTGTAATTAAAAGCATGTTGCGAACCGAACCGTTTTGTTGTACAATACAATCCGCCGTACGTGACGATTACCGGCAACATGGGCTTTTAAATAAAGAGTTAGGAGCTGAAGGTCATCTTATGTGGTCCGCGATGAAACGCGTAACATGGTGATAAGTATTTTTGCGCTTGATTCCGCTCTCCCTGTGACAGTATGCATGAGATTGTGCTTGTACAGGAAAGAAAATGCTTGGCACCATGCTCATGGCCAATTAGGGTTATGAAAATGGTGCATTTTGCGATGCTTAGGTCGTCAACTTGTTACCCGCTTGGAAACAGGCTCCTGTGTTCGTATTTCCATTGGACATGGAAAGGAATGCAAATGGGCGGTAGTTCTTCCAAATTGTTCGTTAAATTCGTGTACTTTTTAAGGAAGGCAACTGAGAAAACAACTATTTGCGACAAGAGGCCACGCTAATCGTCTGATCACCTATGACACCGCCTCAGGTTAGAGTTGATCTTCGCCCCGAAAACCATTCTCTGCCAAAATGATGCGCTGCTAAAGAGCTTAGGTGGTTAGACACTTCATTCTCAATTTCACACTTTCTTTTCCACTGAATTGACTTCCGCTTTATCCCGCCAATCAGCTTAAGCATTTTCCACTTTCCTCGTTCATTCATTTGAGTTAATTCAACTCGAATCCCCCAGTGCCTGGACAATCGTCCATGAAATTATCTTAATTGACAAATATCACAGGCAGCAGGTGCCGTCAAACGTATGATCCCCTCGAGACGGTAGTGCACACACGACGTTACCCAACCTTTCCGACATGCGTCAAGAGGCGTCAATCACGCTAGTCTACTGAGAAGGAAATTATCCATTCAAGTGCATTTCCCATGCACACACTTAATGTGTGTTCTCCCCCCCAAATAGCAGAAAAGTGGAAAATCTCCTCAGGAACTTCCATTTCCTAACATGGGCGCATTTAATTTATCCCAGAAGGCGAGCAAAACAGAACCAAACAAAAAAAAAGAAGACACATTGGAAGCCATTGGATTAGCCCACAAGAGAGGCGAAGATCCTCTGGGAATACATCACGCACGCTTCGATTTTTTCGTCGGCGTTCCCCAATTTCCTGACAAAATAAAGTAATTCTCAGATCCTCACCGAAAGACGGTGTTGTTCTTTTTTTTGCCGAATCCATTCGAATTTGATATGACACGGGAAAGTCTTTGTGGAGTCTCTTTACAATTCTCAATTAATTTGTGAAGAGAAAGTATGACACGACCCGATTTTCGCAACCACACGGATATGGACGGTTTCGACAACAAAGGACACCTGTCAAGACTTAAGCACTTCCAATAAAGTTTTCCTTCGAACGGTTAATCATAAAGTTACGTTACATTATTGCAACCACGTCGTGGGCAATTTATCCGAGAGTCCCCTCATGTAACACTCATCATCAACATCGCCATTATCACCCAACAGGCTCAGTGGATGCATCCACTCCCCTACCGGATCGGTTGGCTTACTCAAGCATTTCATTGCTCATTATGCAAATTTCCATAAATTTTCAACTTATTTGAGGGGTGATACGGAGGGGATAAGCGTGTGAATGTGTGCTTGTGTGAAAGTGTATCCAGCCTCGGACCTGATCTCTGAGTGCGATGACCACCTCCACCAGTGGCTGTTGTCGCCGTCGTCGTCGACGCCGACGTTCATCCACCACCACCATCACCACCACATGGGGACGAGCGACACGGCGAAACAAGAATGATGCATTCTTTGATTTGAAATCTTGTCGTTGGTTGAAATTTGATCCTTTCGTTCGGTGAAAAACGATGAACAACGACAAATTCCGTAAAGCACGTTGCCCAGGTGATTGGTGCTGTTGTTAATCCTTCTTGGGTGCCACCCTGCCCGCATCCGTCCGCATCTCACTCTGGATGGAAGGGAAATTTATTTTTAGTTGTAACAAATAATTAACCCGTGTGGAGGAATCTTTCAAGTCACGCGGTGCGTGTCCACTTGGTGGTCATATTGACTCATGCCTTATGGGAAACCTGTTGAACCGGGACACCGAGTTTAAATCTGATTAAAAGTCAACAAATGCCAGTAAGCTGAGGCGTGTATGGTATGATATTTCTGATGGAGCTCCAATAGAGAGGGCAACTCTGTAGACCTTTTGCACAAAAACTGATTCTGACTTTGTTGATGAAATACACGCAACATCGGTGTCGGTGTTCGGGCATTATAAACTTTTTAATCAGTTTGCAAACTTGTTTAAATTTGCAATCTCTGATGTGTTTTTTTTTTTGGATGTTAGCCGGATAATTAAACATGCACATACGTCTCCATATTTTTGCATTCTGCTCACCAGACGGACATTTTGACAGCTGAAAATGTAAATTGCTCAATGAGTTATTGCCAGAAAACGAGGTGTTGGGTAATAAGTCGTATTACCAAAATAGTGTTCTAAAAATAGACCTAAAATGTATGGTCTGAATTTAGCTTGAGGTTCTTTATGTCATTCGAGGAACATCGAACATTAATTGTCCGCATTTTACTTCACTTAACTGAATTCAAATAGTGGCAACTGTGGAATGTGCGCATATCGCAGTGGGTAAATGTGTAGACTCCTACGCTGAATGTCTGGGTTCTTAGACATTCACCTAGAAGGATGACAGCAAATGTTTGACTTTTTTTTTAACTTTTAAGATACGGGAGGCGAAGGAAGTTTGCAAGTTTGAAAGAAAAGTTTGCCCAAATGGATGGCGATTTTTTAAAATAAATCTCAGCCTATCGCTAATGGCAGCCCTGTCCGATTTTAAAATTGTACTAAACTGAGGCGCATACCTTACAATTGTGGAATGGAGTTGAAACATATTAAGCGCCACATCCAGCAGCGTACCTCAAGGCTTCGGGCGTACTAGTCTACGCCGTCTCTCCAGCGTAAGCATGGTCTACCACACTGTTGTCCACCATAAAATGAGATAGAAAGAACTTTCCGGGCCGGTTCCTCTTCGCCATGCGAGCTGGATGTCCTGCCCATCGGAGACTACCGAGCTTAATTTTTGTCCCTATATCAGCTTCGGGATAGATCGCATACAGTTCGTGATTGTAGCGTCTCCGGAATCGTCATTCCTCACATACGAGCCCAACAATTCTCTATTAAACTTTTCTCTCGAACGCGGCTAGGAGCACCTTTTACTAAGCACACAAGTTTCCATATGTGAGTATTGGTTCTTCAGGTTCTACAGGTACAGGACCTTCGTCTAGTAGAGCAGCAGCTTAGAGATTATGGTTATATCTCTGAATTTGTAAAGTCTTGACAGACTAAAGTATACTCTGTTAGATTTGAGCTGCCGCCCGCGTATTTCTTCTTTCATATTAACATCGGCTACTACTGTTGACCCAAGGTATTTGAAAGATTACACTACTTCACATTCAGGCTCCGCTACCCCTATCGTTTGACCAACTGCTCTTCTCGTAGACGACGCCACGATGTACTTTGTCTTTCCTTTAATAACGTGCAGCCCTAGATTTTGTTCCGCCCGCTCGATCTTGTTGAAGGATTCGTGTACAGCTTGTTTCGTCCTTCCGATAATGTCGATACCATCTGAGTAATCCAATATCTGGCTGGACCTGGTGGCGATGGTCCTCTTGTTGCCATGCTAGAATCTCGGATTGCTTTCTCCAGCGCTAGGTTGAAGAGGAGGAAGGGCAGACCGTCCTCCTGTCGGAGTCCATTGGACTGAATAACAATCCATCTATCTTAACTTGGATTGACAATGTACGTCCTGTCGGATTATATTAAAGATGTTTATTGGTCTGGATAACAATCCATCTATCTTAACTTGTCTTGTTACATTGGTCGTGGTCAACCTTTATAGTCATGTCAATTTATTCGGGATGCCTAATTTTCTCATGGCTTTGTATAGTTCTACTCTGGCTATGCTACCGTTGGGTGCTTTAAAGTCTATAAGTAGTAAATTGGTATATTACATTCTAGACTGTTTTCCATTACCTGCATAAGAGTGAAAATTTGATCAGCCAATAATAGCTCTACGAAAACTTAAGCTTATGTCGAACCCAAACGAAAAGTAACTTGAATCAGTGTCAAACTTCAACTTGCTAAATTTTTAAGTATAATTCAGCAGCAACTGACATTTGCATACGTAGAGACTGATTCATGTCTTTCCCGCAAAGTAGGCAAAAATCAACGAACTTAACAAAACTGAACGAAGCGTTGACTATTGCCACAGTGTATCATTTTTGTGTATTCGCTTGGTTGCTTTATTTCCCTTAAGTTTCCTTGTAGGTGACCCCTCACACAGAACAATATCATTCACTGACAATGTCGACATTTTTTTAAATTAAATAAATTTTCTCAGATTTTCTAATCTGTCTGATATTTTTGTTGGCGGTACTTTTTTTATGAATCTTTTGCAATCAATATCTCTAAATTCCATTAATCGTACGTACTCGAGGCCGCCATAGCTTATCGGGTAAGTGCGTCGAGTCTTACGCTGAAGGTTCATGGTTCGATCCCAGACACATCAACTCTCATATTCACTGCACTGCTTCTCTCGAATCACTGACCATTTTCAAGGAGAAAATTCTCACTTTTCGCTGTTCGTCTGCAAGTTCTTGCAACTTGCAATAGCAGGCACAACGGGAAAGATTGCTGTAGAAGCTCAGCCCAAGTTTGAACGGTGAAGAAAAAGAATCGTAAATATCAAGGCAGAGCAGAATAGTGGATGTCAATTGCAAACCTGAATTGTACCTGCCCTCTTGATCCCTAGTAGTTTTGTTACCCTGAAAATTAGTTCTATAAATCAACAATCTTTAGATCCCCTACAGCACATCCCCGAAAAGTTACAGGCACAGAAAGCGTTTTTAAGGTTCCGTCTACAAAAACGGGACCTTTATAATTTCGGTTTGTCCGTCCGTCCGTCCGTCGTGTCTGTCACACTTTTTTTTCTCCGAAGTTTATGAAGATATCGGCATGAAATTTTTGAATTCGGTACTTCAGACCTAGATGTCATTGCCCATGCACCCAAATTTAAAAAGTGGGGCCATTTGGGAGTGGCTCCAGTACAGGTGACGTTGACATTAATTTTGAAAAATTGTCGCACCCCATCGAAATATATATCAATCGACAGATCTTTTGAAATGAGGTGGAGGTTTCTTTCAAGACTCTTTTATCCAAAATACCGTTTGGAAAATATGGAGCTCCAAAGTTATTTAAACGCGTCTCCCCCTGCCATTTCTAAACCAAAGTGTTTAAAAATCTGAAAAAAATCACAAAAACTTGGCTTCATTGAGTACTTTCATTTAAAACCATTTCAAGCATTCTGGCCTTAATGGTTTTGGAGATATTGGCCAAAAACGGTCAATCATCGACATGCGAATTTTGAAGATCTGAAAACGCAGTTTTGAAGACATCAAGGTAAGCATTAAGAAATGATAAATTTCAAAATATCGATTTTTGTTGAAATTTTGAGGTATATAAGATTTAAAATGATGAATATTTTCATTTTCACACATAAATTTCATGCTGTGTTCGACAACTCTATTCGTTGATGAGCGTTATCTTTTCGATCTCACCCCTAAATGCCCAACAGAAATGAACACACACACCGCAGGCATGAGCAGTGATTGGGTATGTATATATGTATGATGGAAGGGATTTTCTGTGTTGCATAAATTTGGATAGAGATATAGGTATATGTAGGGATGAAGGTTTGTTTGTTTGGATGTATGAATGAAGGGTTGATTTGGGTTGAAGTTAGAAGAAAATTCAACTGAAATAGTTTGGAAACGTCGTTTGATATTCAGAAATCATCCATCAATATTATGCGACGGACTCTTCCCCGTGCGAGTACAACTCGCACTTGCTCAGTTTATTCCTTTTTTTTCGCTTCCCGTTTGCGATGCTCGATAAAGGATCGTTTGCGCCCGGATATTTGGGTCAGTTTCGTCGGTTGGTTTACGGTTGGTCGGGTTAGCCTACAATTTGTGGGTCGAGATAAAAACAATTTTATGATCTGTGTGGATATACTATTGCATGGAAACATGCTGGAATGCCATCGTTTGTAATAACAAACGAAACCCTTTTTTCCTTTCTTTTTTTTTCACCTCTCGTTCGCGATCCTCGATGAGTGACCGCTTGCGCGCGAATGTTTTGGGTCAGCTTCATCGAGCGAATGTTTGGTTTAGGTAGAGGAATTACGGTTGCATTGAACGCCTATCAATGTATCACGTACACCCGTACACGAAATTAATTACGTCTCTACAAAACAGTTTAATTTTCTTTGTTCGTCTCTCGTTCGTTTTTCTCGGTCAATCATGTACACATGATTTAGGTCAAGTTCATCAATTAGGGCTTGGTTTAGGTTAGCGGAATACGGTTTCATTTCAAGGATGTAAAGATTCCGTTTGTCGTAGTTTTGTTCGGAAAATAATAAAAAAAAAAAAACATAAGAATAAAATATCTACATACGAGTAAATAACTTTCTTAATTTCTGTGCTGCTTGCCAATTTACGACTGGCAGGGGGCATAGAATAAGAATTAAAGTTGGTTCCACTTATCGACGCAACCTCCGACCCATCTGAGCGTGTTAGGGAACTTCCCGAGAGGATGCCTACTACCTACGGCTCAGAGGGTTATCGGGGGACAGAAAGTGAGAACGCTGACTTAGAGATCTTCCCGAAAGAGGAGTTCACTAATTTGGGCCACTCCTCGGAAACCTACATCATAGGCGTGTTGGGAACAGAGGATGGGGATGGCAAATTCCTGCATTTCTCGAAGCAGCCCACGGCTTATAGGTGCAAAGGCCGAGGATGGAAACAATTATAAAGGTAAAAGCGCAAGCACATTTTCATACAACAAAACCGGCAAATTGGTGCGACACACGTGATTGGTGACATTCGTTATCCTTAAAGCGATTGTCAAACCATAACAAAATAAATAAACCAATAATTATTTAATCAAAGACATATACAACAACATATTCCAGAATAAACCGCAGCCGTTCCGTATAGCCTTGTAGTCATATGTTTGGCAATATGTAGCAATAAATATATAAAAATATACTATAAACATGAAATATATTTGGCAAATAACAGCCGTAATTAGAACACACTAACATTTTATTATTTCTATTTTTCTTTGCGAGCGCCAGATTATATATAGATTGCGAGAAGCATCATGCTAAGTTTTGACTCTGAGAAGTCAAAGTGGGCAGCGCCACAGAGCATATCTCCACCAACCCGAACGACCCCAACATCCCAAACAGTTGTTTACACCATGGAGAAGAAGAATGCAGTTATCAAAAAGCTGAAGAAAATTAGAGCCGCTTGCTCAGATGACTTGCCACCAGAGTTCTTCAAGACTGGCGGCGATGTTCTGGTAGGGAGCATCAGAACCAGATCATTTGTAAAATTTGGGAAGACGAAAGCATACCCGACGACGGGAATATCAGCTCCATGTGTACCATTAATTCATTAAATTCTATGCTAAATTAAATTCACCTAATGCCAAGGTGTAAAACTTTAATTCATGACGAATTTTGATATGGAGGGACTCTTCGAAATTGTTATGTATACATACTCGTACAACACGCTTAACTGCACCCCACGTGAAGTGACGAGACGTGGAAGACGTGACATGGCGTGGAATGATGTGATGTGATGTGACATGAAGTGGCATGACGTGAGTTGGCGTAATATGACTTGACATGACATAACGTGACGTGGCGTGACGTGACGTGACGTGAGTGTGACGTGACGTGAGTGTGACGTGACGTGATGTGAATGTGACGTGACGTGACGTGACATGACGTGACGTGAGTGTGACGTGAGTGTGACATGACGTGAGGTGGCGTGAGTGTGACGTGAGGTCTCGTGAGGGTGACGTGAGGTGGCGTGAGAGTGACGTGAGGGTGACGTGAGGTGGCGTGAGGTGGCGTGAGGTGGCGTGAGTGTGACGTGAGGCGGCGTGAGGGTGACGTGAGGTGGCGTGAGGGTGACGTGAGGTGGCGTGAGGGTGACGTGAGGTAACGAGAGGTGACGAGATGTGAGATGTGAGGTAACGTGAGGTGTCGATGTGTGATGTGTCGAGATGTGATGTGATGTGATGTGATATAATGTGATGTACGATTTGTTTCACTCCAACATAGAAACTGGTGGAAATCTTAGTTCATCTCTATGCCACTCTACTATGAGCCTCAAAAGAAAGTGTACACCTATGTGGTGACATATTAAAAGACTAATAAAAAGGGTTCCAGACATCCGATTTTGAAAATTTTTGATGTTTTGAAAAGGTCTTCTTATTTTCTAATAACAAAACAAAACGCCTTGGCAAACAAAACAATAACAAAAATCCAATAAAAAAATAACTAAAGTACTTAATTTTTTATGCGTCAAAATAAAAGTGTACACTTAACAAACAAACCAAAACAATCTCAAAAATAGTACTTATTCTGTTTCCCTTCCGACTTTAAAACATCTTCTAGTAATCTTGGCATTGACTCCACCTTTAAGTCGGTAATCGAACATAGATGGACTTTTTCAAAAATGCATTCATGGTATTAAGGAAGCAAGGATTCAAAAGAGCGTTTCCGGGTTTAAACTCTGCGCTGACGTTATTCGTACTCTTCACTACGAAGCTAACTTTATCGTCTTTAAAGCTACCCACTGCCAAGTTGTCGGTGGTAAGCGCTCTTTTTGCGGCGAGATTTAATTTTGATCAGCTCCCTTTTGTCTTCTTCTTCTTTACATGATGCTACAGTCCGGGTTGAACTTGGCCTTTACCAACAAACACTTCTAGCCAGGACGACCTTTAGAAAGCTGCCCCCAATATTCCACACAACGCTAGTTGATGTCCCTCTCTATTTGTGTGCGCCATCTCGTTAGTGGACGATATCTGTTGCGTTGTTCCAAAGGCCCAAAGTCGAAGGAAACTATGTTTTTCATTCGCTTTTCATGGACGAGCCACTTCATGCATTTGAGATGCCTGGATAAACTCATATAGCTGTAGTTGGTGGTTGAAACTTCTTCCCCAACCTCCATCAACGCAAATAGGACCAATGATCACTCGCAGAACTTTTGTTTCTTAAATACAAAGGGCTTTTTCATTCGTTTTGAGCATTATAAAATGCCTCCGCAATGAAGAGCCGGACTGAGGTCATCAAGGTCTTGTACAAAGTCAGTTTGGTCTTTCGTGAGAGGGTTCTAGTATTTAATTGCCACTTGAGCCCAAATTAACAGCAAATGGAAATAGTTTTTCAGTCGTTTACCCTCGTTTACCAAAAGCCTCGTTTTTCCCATTTCCGCTTCAAATACAGAAAGCCTCATTCAGCGAAAATTGTGTCAGTCGACCATCTTGTGTATCACGATGGCCGGGTCGAGGTTCGTAATATAGCTTCTTTTTTTTCGGAGGATTTTTGAAACACTACTGGAGCACTCAGACTAAAAACTGGTCCATTGTACTGCCAGGTAGCAACCTACTCCAGTGCCAACGGCAACAGCAAATGGTGACTGAACCAGATTCGATTTCACTGGGATTCGAACCTGGGACCCCTCGAACTTGGGGCAGGCACTTCACTAACTGTGCCATCAAGTCGTGCTTAGATAGCTTAGCTTAGATAGGAATAATTTCAATTGATACCGTCATTCGAAAAATAAATAAGCATTTGGGTATGAAAAAATTGGTGGCACGTTTGCTGACAGTGGACAAAAAACGGTTTCGGGTGAGAATTTCAAAACAAAATTTTGAAGTCTTCAAGTGCAATTGAAATTAATTTTTATGGCGTTTCGTAACCGTTAATGAATCCTGGATACGCTACTAGACTCCAGAAATTAATTAACAAATCCGCAGGTGAAAGTGCTTCAAAAATTACAAAAACGCATATTTTGGAAAGTTTGAAAAATCATATTTTTTGGAAGAGTCAAAAAAAGTTGGAACATTCTTAAGAAAAGTGTATCGCGCTAGGGACTACGTTGAAAAATGGATTCAATTTTGGGAAAAAACAGTATTTCATTTCAAAGGCACTGACTTTTAGAACAGCCCTCGTAGTCCGGAAGCCAATATATGTTGACTGTATTGGCTCGGCGACACTAATCGCGTGAAAATCAATAATCCGGCTAAGAGGATCTTCGAAACCGAGCCCACTGTTTCGAAAAGACGATGCAGATCGAAACTTCGGTGTAAACACCAAGTGATCGTAGATCCAACATTCGTCTTGACAAATGGCATCGTGGTGCACGAAACCTTTGATGGCTAAAATCAACATTGACTCAGGCTCAGATCCTTCATGGGCCGCTGGCCTGAAGGGAGAGAACTCTAAGTTTTGATTTATATTTAAAACAGCAAAATTAATCGGAAAGATTTGTCTTGTATTTTTATTTTTTAAATTTCTAATTAATTTTTTTTTTATTTAATTTTTATTTAATTAATAAAATTATTTTTTTTTTAATTTATTAAACAAACTTAATAAGAAACAGATGACAATGAATTCATTACACTTGCACTATACTCCAGAGATACGAGACGGCATCCGAAAAAAAAACATAAACAAATAAAAAAGTGTTCAAAAATACAGATGTTCATGTGTGCATGTAGTTGTAAATGTTAAAATCTTACCACTTGAATGTAGAAAACCAAGTTCCACATTAATCTAGAAATTCAAAGCTTACCATATGTCTTTACATGCATGACGGCATAAACCAACGATGATTTCACGAAGCCGCTTGTCTTTCAATCGATGCATTTTTTTGTGTAGACCTATTTCCATACTTAAGGCCGATGCTCCATCAAAAGCCACAACCAATCTGATTGCATTTACATACTATTCAAGATCATAAACATGTCATTAGCTAAAATTAATAAATAAACTTAGCCTAAGGAGCATCGGCATAGTGCAATCGAATACTTAATACATTCAACATAAATATACTTATATCATAACTCCTATGGAAGATAACTTTAATTCGATTCATATTTTCCCAATTTTCCCATTTCCCGGCGAACAACAATACTCCATCATGGATCGATGCGCTAATAAATCATAAAAATGTGTTCTTTTTTATTTTTGTTAACCATCCCTGCCCTCATTGTGTGTGACCCCCAAAGTATAGCCCATTATGCCAGCCCAGGTTAAGGCTTCTATTTTTTTTTCATCTTCTCCTTCTACTCCACCAAAGCACCTCATGCTGGGGCTAACCGCGTGCTGTGTGTGTGTGCTCAGTGATTTCCATGACAGTGAAATTTGAATTCAAAAAAAAAAATACAAAAAACAAAAAAAAAGAACGAAATGTATCTGATCTACACCTAGGATAAGAAAATCTGTTGTGATCCTAAATTTTGATTTAAAAAAAAGAAGAAGAAAATGAATGAACAAAACAAATCTCTTGACAAAGACGTATCACATCCGTCTTCGAATTTCAGAGAGATGGCGTGTGAAATGACATTTTATCCGAAGTCTGTGCCCGTAAACGTAGGTGGTTACTTCACTCAGCAGCATCGCACAGAGAAACAGGTCACACAGAGTCAAACCGTATTGAATTTAGAAGATGCATTGCCACCAACAAGGGACACACCGCATGAGAAACGAAGGCGAACGAAGGAAAGTTAGAAAGTCGAAGAGTAAAATGTCAAGGAATAGAAAAATCAATTTTCATATCATTCGCGGGAAGAATAGAATTCTCTCAATTCCACAACCAAAAAGCGACTTCGGACTGCAGTCCTTTTGTTGGCGAGGTGCCCTTTGTACTTATTGTCGGTTGGAGGGGAGAGAGAGAAAGTGTCACCACCTTTTCACTCATCCTCCGCTGTGTCTGGGTATCTCTGGGTGTTATCCTGTAAACCAATTGAGTTCAAAATGTATCGGGACATTGCAATCCTGGCACTTTGATTGCTACAAGGGACAGGTATGAAAATCTCC
The DNA here is from genome assembly GCA_930367185.1 of Myathropa florea. Classification (NCBI taxonomy): domain Eukaryota; kingdom Metazoa; phylum Arthropoda; class Insecta; order Diptera; family Syrphidae; genus Myathropa; species Myathropa florea. Next base: position 118,848,423 of record OV884003.1, read on the forward strand.
TCAAATTGGTAGGTGGATTATGAGTGTTTTTTGTCCTTTTCGACGATTGTCCTTTTGCCGTCAAAGGTCTTGTGAAATGTGGAAAATCAGATTCAATTTCAGCCCCTAATCGGATTCCCGGTCTAATCTCATTTGAGGACATTTTTCTGTTGACTTTTGGGACGCGCACTTAATGTTATGGTACTTACCCCGCATTGTGGTGAAACCTAAATATGCCAGGAAACCGAAATCTTGTGAAGGAAAACAAAATAACCGAGCGCACCTGTTTGGGGCTCGGAAATGAATCACTTACCGACTTAGCAGCATCTCATACATGCACATATTTTCTAAATTGCTATCATCATCCTCGAAATCGAGATACATTCTGACGGCAATTACTAGAAAATATCCGTGTATCCTAGAAATGAACAAAAATCCAGTTCTGTTGTTTGAATGTGCTCCGCACAGCATCCACGATGTGTGTTCTCTGTCACAACACAGTTATGAACCAAACAACAACGCATGCGATATTCATGTCATCGTCATCGCCCGACGCGTCGCGCGGCTGTAACAACGAGCATCCTTCGGAACAACCAGCACACTACACTACACTACACTGTGGCAGAGCAATACGAGTACACACCCACACGCACACACAGTCTACAAGGATATTTAGGAACTTTTGACACTTGCAGCAAAAATTGACTTTTCACGAACCGAGAGAATACGAGGAGCACTGCCTGCTTAATCGCGTTTCAATTTCAACCAAAGAATCGAATAAACAGATCGAAAGGATATCAGGATAATCAAGGAGGTGCAAATGGGATATTCTAGATGAGTCGCGAACGAATATGTTTGTTTTGTGTTTTTTGTTTTTTTTTTTGTTTTGGGGGGAAGAAAAAATTGGGAGATAAACTAGACGACAACGGACACACAACGCGGAGACGTCACTCAACCTCGAAATGTAAACAATGTGACAGACAATGGAATTGTCGGAATGTGGAGAATGCTGAAAATGGAATGGCATCTCGCTCTGCTCCTCTCCCGAGGCGGTCGGGGTGGCAGACTGGAAGGATTTTTATCGATTAGATTATGAGAGCCAGGCGAGAGCATTGTGGTCCACAATTGGGGAACGATGGTGGGTGAAATACTTTGGAATTAATGTGATGCGGTTAACTGGAAGGCTAATGGTTATCTTCCTCTTTGCCCGAATGGGATGAGGGGGTGCATTGTGACTGAAAACACACACTCCGTCTGACTGACAAGTTGTCAAATCAGCAAATTCTGATGATTGAACTGGGGAACATGCGTATGAGATCCGCAAAGCGTTTTGAATTTTTGTGCCTGTGTGTTGACGTAGTAACCATGACCTTCCCAAGCCAGCCGTAAGGCATAATTTCGTAGTAGACGACTGGTAATTTATTCAGAAGTTTGCACTTGGAAATGGAGCAATAAAAGGAGACATCGGTGTCAGGTTTATGTCGTCGTAAACTTTGTTTGCCTAATTTGTAGTGAATCAAATTTTTATGTCACTTGGAGTGCCACAGAAAGGATGCTTGGGGTGAAAAGTGATGCTATCTGCTTATCGGGGAAATGGTTTAAGTAGTTAATTGGGTGAGAAAATGAGGACCAGTGGGTTATCAAATTCATTCAGGCTTTTTTTAACAGTCTGCTCCGCCTGGTCTGCTCTGACATGAATAAATCAGTGAATGTTTTATGACTTTCAGAGGCATCCGTGGAATAAGCGTTTATTCACCTCGACGAATTCTTGATCTCGTAAGCTGTCACATATCAATTCACTTCATTGCGGGCAACCGGCGTGTTTCCTTTTGATCTCGTTTCTTTTTATCTTTAAGATTTGACAGTTCTGTTGCGGAAAAATATTTGCCTTTCATCCACTTTATGCGCTTCTGTGGACTTTCTTTAGGTCATTCATCTTGAGAAATATTCGCTCATTTCGCAAGACTTAGTGTGGGATTATTAAACACCAACCAAAGAAAAGTATGTAATTAGGTGTAATTTAAAGAACATTCCAAACGCAAGTATGGTGGGCGTACGGTAATTTAAGAGAGTTGAATCAAACGAGCGAATACACAAAAATAATATACTGTGACTATAATATCCGCTTGGGTCAGTTCGTTCACTTTTGCCTACTAAGGCGGGAACAGAATAAATCGCTAACGCCAGTTGGCAACTGAATTATCCTCCAGTTCCTAGAAGCAATTAAGGGCGCTTTTGACGATGACGGTTACTTTTCGTTATGTTTTTATGTAAGATTAAGTTTTGGCACGGCTGTTATTAGCTTGAGAAAAAGGTTTACTTTGTCTGAGAGAACTATTCTGACTGGAAATGTTAAATTTGCAATCACATGAGGTAGACCCTAGATGGTACACCTTGGATCAGAAGGTCCAATTGAGCAGAGACTAAAATAATGTGTATATATCGGCTCTTCTATCCCAGAAAAAATGGATTCGTATATAAGCCAGAAAATAATACACTTTGAAAAAATGTTTGATTCGTGATGTTCAGTCGCGATGATGTTCTGGATGATATTGACCTTAAGTGCTTGAATCGTTTCCGAATTGTTGCCATAACATCGGTCTTTCACGCTTCCACACAAAAAAAAGTCCAAGGGGGTCAAATCGCAACTCCGAAGCGGCCAACTGACATCGCCAAGACGGCTGATAACACAATTTGAGAATTTGGTGCGCAAAAGAATGGTCGTGGAATGGGGTGTGTGACATGGCGCGCCATCCTGCGTGAACCAGAGGTTGTTCAAATCCATGTCTTAAATTTCAGTAAAAAAAGTCGGTTAACATGGCTCTGTAACGCCTACCGTTGATCGAAACGTTGTTTCCAGCCTCATTTTCGAAGAAAAATTGTCCAATTATGGCACCTTTCCACAATCCGCACCAAACTGTGAGTCTCTGTGGATGCATTGGCTTCTCGACAATAAGCTGCGGGTTTTCCGAGCACCAGATGCGGCACTTTTGTTTGTTAACGTAGCTGCCGAAATAAAAATGCACCTCTCCTCGTCAGAAAAGATGATTTTTCACTGAAAATCGTTGTCCAATTCAAGCTGCGCTGCTGTAAACCCAAACTGCGAAGCGATAACAAAGCGGATGGCTGCGCGCCTTCAGTTGCTGAGTCAATTAGACCTTGTAAGCAAAAATCCGTGATCTTTGTGCAGAATTCTCCTCAGGCTAGTGAGTGAAGTGATGAGCTGTTGTGATCGATGGCGAGTTGATGATCGTGAATTGAGTCTCACACTCTCGGTCAGAGCAATCACATTCTCATTTGCGCGCACCGTACGACGACGGGGTAACCGACCATGAGTGTTGTCCACTAGCATACCAGTCTTACGAACTTTTTGCACAAACTTGCGCACAGCAGCCGCGGTGGGTGCTTCGTTTCGGCCAAAACTTCATTTAAAAAAAAAGCACTGTTTTGGCTTCACAGCACTCACTTTTGAAATAAGTTTTCAATATTTCCCAACGTTGTTCAAGCGTATTACGACTTATTTCGTTCCGCGGAGGTATGATACTGACTTTCTGCCAAGATTTCGAGCGAGAAACAGCTGTCAGTTTCAAAATAATCTATGATTTAAAAAAAAGCCACTAAATGGCCCACTCTGTACATGTACAAGTACACACGGCTTAAAAATTACACTGGAAATACAACAGCTAGCAATGCGGAAAGTTTTGAGAGTTCCTAAGGAAACGCACCAACTTTTATGGCACCACGTTTTACGCTTGACTGCCAGTGATCTTCGTCTATAAACTATAGGAACTCTCTTGCAATAATGTGCAGTTGTAGACGTTGTTTTAGAGTTTATAATTTTAGCATAATTTCTGTGGTCACAAGGCATAACCGCTTAAGTCGGTTTTTATACTTTTTCAGGAGAGACGGTCAAAGTTTCAAATCAGCACTACTACTAGTACTTAGGCTACTAGGTTTTTTTTGGAATAACTTCTGTTTAAAAAAAGATACGGACATAAAAGACTTAGTGAAAGTAGATTTAAACTTGCTGAACATAATGGAACTTATAACTCATTTTTGTCCTAATTCGAGTTAAGCGGTTATGGTTTGTGGCTAGAGATTTATTGACGGAAGGACAGATCGAAAAAAAGCTCAGGAGGTAACCCTGTTTTGAGACGATCGGCTACAGACGGACCAAAATGATTTATGTTGCGGAATGTTTGTCGCGTGAGAAGAACTAGCACTTGTTCAGTTTCTTTTTCGGATCATTGCAAAAGTTTGTGTCCGATTTGATAATGAGACACAAGCGATTACATTTTAGTCCCCGTTATTTTCTACAATTGTTTCCCAACGTTTTACCAGCTTGCGAACTCTGCTTTCATAAAAACTGCGCAAATTTCCTTCTTTCAGTTTTTGCTGCGTTTGTTCGGATGACATGTTGCCTGGCGTTGTCATAATGAAAGATGACGACTTCTCCATTCGCCAAAAACGGACGATTTTGTTCAATTTCCTCATTAAGTATAGGGATCCGCTTACAGTTCTTATTCGCCGTGATTGTTTCGTAAAGGGAAAAAAGAAGCTCGAAAAGAAGTATAGCCCTGGAATCCCACCAAACATATAACAGTAGATTCATTGGATGTAAGCCAGCTTTTCGCACGGGTTCTGCACGTCTATCTGCTTTTTTCCAGCTTTTTTTCGCTGCACTTTGTGGTACAGAATCGACTTTGCGTTTCCTGCTATGACTCGATCTAAACAAGGCTCGTTTTCATGGCATCTAAGTAGAAATATAGCCACGGAGACACGGTCCAGCTTATTTTTTTTTTCGTCAAACAATGCGGTACCCTCGTATCGAGCTTAGAAGTGAATCCAAGCGGGGGTGGAAAGGGCGAAGTATTTGTGCCTGCAGCGATAGCCAAGCTGTGCTTAAGGCCTTGCTAAACCACTCCCAGGATAGTTCAGAAATGCAAGTCTTCTCTGAATTTAATCGGCAGTTTAAATTCGTTAATATTTTCCCACCACAGGATCATAGGAAATAGGAAATAGCTCGCCGATGAACTTGGCAGGCAAAGGTTCAGAGGGGGTACTCTCAGAATCTGAATCTGCGCTTGGACTGCCTGCGTCCTTGGTAAGGGTTCCCATTGATAGTTGGACCTCTCGAGAGCACAGCCGGAGGTGGGATGACTTTCCAGGATGTAGGCAGACCAAGCGCATGCTCTAACGTCTGTAAGAAATCCGCGGCATTATTGTTATTTCTTGACAGAAAATACTAGAACCACTGTCCCGTCTTTGTTCGGGTCAGGAAGCTGTAATTCGCTGCAGATGAGGTGAGAGCTGATGATGTAGGCTACTCATCACAGAAGTCCTTGCTGATCTTCCTCTGGAAGAAATTCCAACAAAAGTAGGTTACTGCCTGGTAGTACAATGGACAAGTTTTTGTGTCTGAGTAGTCCAGTGTAGTGTTAAAAACCTCCAACAAAAAAATCTTAAACTTTAAATTCTGGCCTAAAAGGGTTAAATAGCTTTTGGAAGATCGCTTATCTCCTATAAATTAATTTTTACAGCATTTTTTGATTCTTATTATTTTCAGAATGGGATTAAAAGTGATGCAAATTAATGCATAACTTTTATGTTTTTATAAAATAAAATAATAATAATTAAATTTAAAATAAAATATAAAAAAATACATATAAAATAAAAATAAATTATATAACTTATGCAGTCTTTAATTACGGATACAGACATCACAATGGTTGTTAATTTTAATTAGTTTTCATCAAGCAATCTGCATATGAAGCTGATTGATATTTACAATGGTTGGTTAACATGCAAACAAACCTGGTAAAGTTTCTCCATAATAGGATGTGTAAATATGTAAAAATGTCATAAGCTCCCATGTCGTTTATCATACTTTCTAAGCTTCTTACAGGGGGTAATACTCGATATTCTAATCAACCACTAACGAATCGCCTAAGATCCCTAATCTAGAAAGTGGTAACATGATATACGAATCTATCATCTGGGAAAAATCGAATAATTTCTCATTAGGAGCTGCTCATAAAGAATCAACTTGATCGGTTTTTGTAGATAATTAAAAATGGAAATTAGGGCACGACACTTTCGAACAACTGCGACCAGCGACAAGAGGTAAGCATGCCATCGTTTAGGATCACAACAACCCGAAGCGAGTCCTCCTACATTCAATAGATACACACATCGGTTTATAATTTAAAAAAAAATAACAGGAGAAAAAAAAACAGAATTGAATTGAAAGACCGACAAAAAGACACAACAAACAAAAAGAAGCGACAGAAATTATGAATTATTACGAAATGCCTGACCATGGTCTTCAGCGCGAACCGGATTAGTTTCGGCCGAACCTAAGAGTAAGAGAGGGAAAAAAATTAAATCGCTTCGGTCCAGTAATCTCCCTCAATCACATTACTCGGAACGAAGCAAAATGAATCGATGGACAAAGGATATACGAAGCCCATGTTGTGTATGTACGTTTCTTCTCAAGGATTTCTCTCTTTTCCTTCGTATTTTTCGATTAACTTTTGTCCCTCGCCCTTCGACATCGATTATTTATGGGAATTTTAGTTTTTCCAATCGAATGTACTTTTTTTCTCATTTTTTCTCTCGTATTTCGAGTCTCCTCCAAAAGGATGCACAAGATGATCCTGGGTAGTCCATCATATTTCGTAGGGACACATTTAGAAAGTTGCAGCAAAACAACAAAAAATGCGTAAGCAGAGGACTGAAGGGATGAAGGGACTGATGACCTTTTTTTCTTTCTTTCGACCATTTTGACTGTTTGTTTTGGGATGAAATTAAGTCGGATCCGTTGATTTATTACAAGGAACCTAATGCAATCGAGGCAGTTCTATCCCAGATCGCATTATTCCCAGCGATGGAAGGGAAATAATATATCACAAGATGGACGAGTTTTTAATAGTTTGAAACTTTAATTTAATTGTAGCTCATTGTGTCAAAGGATAATTGCTGCCGATGTCGGGGACAAAACGTCTGTTGAACAACGATGGCGGATAGTTATTTAGTGATGCGACCGGTTGTCCGGTGAGGGAAAAATGCTTCGGTAAATGATCAATGGATCTATTAAGATTTGCAGGGAATCACGATCATTTTAAGAGGGTTTTTTTTTGCCAGTCAGTCCGAGACAGTTTTTTCACGATCATTTAATGAAGATATTCCGTGGGTGATCTTCATCAAGAAAATAAAAATGTAATGAAATGGAAGTTGTCTGAGAAATTATTAACGGCGAGAATTAAATTTTCTAAGCCTTACATCTTGATTCCGTGGGCTTGATACTATCTCGGCAGCTACTATCACGGCGGCCACAAAGATGTTATAGGTCAGCCAATAAACTGCGTTTTCAAATTAATATGAGTACTTCTTAGTAAGAATTAGCTGGGATGTCCAATGGTTCGAGATATCTTAGCCAAAAATGGAGTAGACGTCTATTTGCTGTTCACACTTCTGACTGTGTTTTTAGGTTGCTTTGGGCTTAGCTCCAGTACAGACAAGCCGATATCATTTTATTGGTAATGGATGATAATAGTAATAATGGCGGCGCTACAGTCGGAGGTGGACCTGGGCCTAGCTTCTCAGCAACCATTCGTGTTGTGCGCGCTGCTGTTCTCTCACGACTTAAGGGGACATACAGTTTAATGTCGACTCCGAACGGCGAGGTTGAGAAGCTTTTTATACTTTTTATACAGTTATACTCTTTGAGCATTGTCAGTGACTCGAAAGAGGTGGAGCCGTGAACAATTTTGTTTTGAAACTTGGAATCGAACCTAGGCTGTGAAAGTCTAATGCGCATGGGTCGACGCACGAACCCACACGGCCACGGCGCCCATGGATAATGGTGCACCGAAAAAGATGCAGTTGAAGACAATCTCATACCAGTTTGGAACTGATTTCGCTTGAGTTAAGGGACATGAAGGCCAACTTATGTACAGCCTTGGCTAAATGTATTAAGCACCCTTTAAGATTCGTCACATTTTCAAAAAGCAAACAAATTAATGAAATGAAAGGAAAAAATAAAAATCGTTTACAACCTCAGATAGGTCATATAGAGCGAATGGAAACCAATGCTCCAGCCCGGAAAGTCTTCGAATCCACCCCCGAGGGACGGCGCAGTAGAGGAAGACCGCGACTCAGGTGGCGCACGCAAGTGGAAATGGACCTCAACGAACTGTGCGTGCGAAACTGGAGGCAGCTAGCTAAAGATCGAGCTGGCTGGAGACGCTTGTTGGTTGAGGCCCATGTCCACCCCGGACTGTAGCGCCACCTTAAGTAAGTAACCTCAGATAGTGTCGCCGAAAACCATAACATTCAAACTAATTACTTCCGATAACTGATTTGGCAGCAAAGACAAAGAGATAAGGGTCCCTAATACATTTGGCCAAGGCTGTATATATTCTTGTGTTGGCTCTTTTTACATTTTCTCCAAACATATTTTGAGGGCGTTGTCGGTTTCCGAATGGAAACCTGTGCTTAAGTCAAAAGTCAAATATTTACACTTCGACAAGTCCCAGTAAAGACTAGGAAGTTTCAAATCGATGCGGAACAAAACCGCATACAAAACTATTCATCGGAAGGCCTTATTTGGTGCGATGACTAAGTACGGGATCGCGGGATAATTGTTCTGGTTCCATAAGATTTAACGATGCAACATGCAGGTTCTAAATTATATGAGGAAATAAAATAAAGTACAGAGTAAAGATCGATCCATCGCCTGCGCCAAAACGCCACAACGGCAGTCACTATTTTGAGGTAGTTACGGAGCTTGTCTACCTCGAGGCAAAAATTAACTCCACAAACGACATCTTGATGGAGATCAGACGTAGAATAGCCCTTGGCAATTGCTGTGACCTCGATTGGGACGCCGTTGAGGAAGGCTCCGGCAGATACTAAAAAGAGTTATCTAAAGTTCTCAGTTGCTGGACAACAGGTACTAGCGAATCCAATTGTTGCCTGGTGGCTGTGGATTTGGCTGAATCAATATCTGCATTTTAATAAACATGTAGATGCTGCTCTGACCAAACCTCGAGCTGGTTACACAGACTTCTGCTCCGTAATCGGCTACATAGCCCTTATTTTTCATTTCATTTATTGATTTTAATCTCTGTATATTAAGAATATTATTCGGAGACGCTTGCTTCTTGCCTGATGGAAAAGTTTCGTGTATCTGAGAGGGCTTGTGTTAGGTTTTGACTTCACGTCAGAGTCCCAATGCAAGAATTTCCACTCCTTAACAGCAGGACGAACCTTTAAAGAGTGACTATCTTCCCGAACACAATGACTCTAGGCACATTGCAAGAACTTGCGTGACACAGAATGTTGGTTAATATCGCTCTATACCAGAGACCATTGACGGTAGCAGTGTCTTCTTCCGCATTTCGAAAGAAAGAAGGTCCAATTAAGCCGCTGTCTCTCACCGCCTTGCCATCAAAAACTCAAATTTTGTGGATGCATTGAAGCTTGGTCGAACACATAGGCGTCTGCAGATTGTTTCACTCCAATAACGACAATTTTGCTTGTTGACGTAGCCGCTGAGCCAAACACGGGCCTCGTTCGAGAAGATAATTTTTTGTTCAAAATCCGGATCTCTGCTAATATTTTCAGCTTCCAATTGGTGTACTCACGGTGGTGTTTAGGGTCACAAATTTCCGCACATCCGACAAACATGAAACGATGCATGATGAAATGGCAAACCTTGGTGAATAATTTGACAGCTGGAAATCATTGGTAACTACGACAAGTATTGAAATACAAAAATTGGAAAAACCTATCATTGTTATCTGGGCACTGAAAAGGGTTCTGAAAAGACACAATCCTAATTAGGAAATTTTGTATTGATTTCGAGAAAAACTTAAAAAAATTTGTTATCAATGTACGAACTTTTAGCCTTGAAGGAATTCCCTCGGCCTCTATTTAATCAAATAATTTAAACAGTAAAAAATCGTTTATCCGGATTTCTCGAAAAAAAGCTACCATCCGGATAATAGATTTTTCTAGTTATGAAAGGTTTGAACGAATTTGAAGACAAATAAGTCAACCGTTTAAAAAAAAAAGAAACCGTTTGGTTTTAAAAAAATTCGTAGTTTTGTGAGGTCTGAATGGATATTAATTTGATCCGTATATTACGTGTTTGTCCGGATAGTGAATATTTTAAAATACTTGTTGTTCAAAATGCTGGATATATTAATTTGCAAGTTTTTGGAGCTCCGAAAGGTATTGACCTTCGATGACTGCTTCGATCGCCCATCTGACTACTTGCTTCGTCAAAACAAATTCCATAGGTAATGCAAGTCTTACGATTTCAGTCCTCAAATTGACATTTGTCCAGTCTAAAATGTTCGCTCTTATCACACGAATGTACACTCATCGTCATCTTAGTAGAAAATGCAGACATACGAGTAATTCTTAAACATCTTATCGTGCCGACCGTGTCGAATTTTTCCATAGCCACATGCATTCTAATGTGCAACAGCGTTTCATTTCCATTATGCTGTAACAAGATCACGAAACTCAATGGCATTTCGAAGATAAACTACCAAAAACACAAACACCCCCATTCCAAGGGACAGGTTTCAGAAATCAATGGACAAACCCCCATGAAACGATTATGGTCCGCTTTTCCCGAGAAAAGAACTCGCCCAAATGCCACATCTAAAGATAACCTTTTCGCCTCGAGCCGACGACGAAGGGATGGGGTTCCTCTGGAGTCAAGGTTTTCCCTTTTCCCAGCGTCATAATGGAAAAGCATTTGATTGATTTTTTTTCCAAATCACGTGTTCGAGACCGGAGACTGATTATATGTGGGAGACACACAAAAACGAGAAACAAGAAAGACCGAAGGACCGGCGATACCGATTCGAGGACAGGTAAGCGTGGAAAAATTATCATAATTTACTTACGAGTAGACTATAAGCCGGGCAGACATTTGTGTGCCTGGTCTAGTCCGCTGATGGTGGGATACGAGGTATTTATTAATTTCGTTTCACTCGTGTCCTTCTTCCAATTAAGCAACCGCGCCTTTAATAACCGAGAATGCCATTCGTCGGGATGGCATTGGTTGCTGTGCTATGGTGTGGTGGCTATTTCTGATGCAATTGGATCATTCCTGGAATTCATCTAATTTTAATACATATTTAGACATTTGGTGGCTCGGAATGGTTAGATAGTTTCACGTGTTCAGTACCTGCACGCCCGGGGATGGTGACTGACTTGATTTCATGAAACAGTTAAGAAGTTTGATGTGCCAAGGCGGGGAATTACGTGAAAAATCTCAACGACCATCACAAATGTGGAACCCGTTTATGGCGCAGAATGGTGCTCAGTTTTTTTGTTGTCTTTGATTCTCAGTTCCGATTCTTTAGAGGCACCGCCACCACCGGCTGGATTAGATGATGGTTATGACAACTTGTGAAACCGCCATAAAAATGCGCGACCGCGTCACAATGATTAACATCTTGTGCGATGGCATTTTTCCATGTACGGATCCAAATTAACACCATGTTCTTCACACTAATGGGCGGTCCAGTTAAGATTCGGATTTTAAGATGTCATTAAACCACGAGAAGATGCATTTAGATTTTTGTGTACAGATTTGAGAGTGCCGGCCAGAGTTGTGTGGTGAAATTAAATTGGAATGTTTATGAGACGCGAGAACACCGGGTACGGATCATAGAAATGAGATAGGAGATTTTTGTTTAATTAAATTGCGAGGTTTCCCACAGACATAGGTGATGATGGCATATCTCCAGTTGGAGATCTGTAGAAATACCTTTCATAAAGCGTTTGCAGGTTTTTATTTTCCTCTTGTGGTGACAGTACAACACGAGAAGTAAACTTTCGCAATGGAGGTTTGTTCCCTGCACTGGAGATTGTGAATTTTATGACGAAGAATGTGGCGATGGTAGTGGCTCTTCCAACTTTTAGTGCTGCTCTGACACATTATAAGATCATGCATGTTGGGAGGAGAGGAAGATTGGAAGACCCAGTTGGTTGTCTTCTACAGCTTTGATTGGGTTTTCAGCTTCGCATTTTGACCTATTACACGATTACTGATATATGGTCGTCCAATGCGTGTTTTCGATTAGACATCCGTGTTTCAAATTCATACGTCAAAACGAACTGTCATCCAAGACTGTATATGATTAGTTTACAATATGGATAAAACTTACTGCAAAAATAGTAATACTGTAGTAGGTTGGTTTCGCACATTAGAATCAGACTGTAGGCGGCATAATCGTTCATCTAAGCGTAAAAAGCGAAGATTCGGACTCCGTTACAGATGTCTTAAGGACTAGCCATCATCGAAATGCACAATCTGTAGAAAAAATGGCTGCCGTCAAATAAAATATTGGAGAAGATTCCGCAGTTTAATCCTGATACCCATCGACAAAGTAAAAGCAGTTAGCTGCTATACTGTCGGAGGATTACGAAAGACATTGCCATGAAATGAAGGTAAGTATTTGAAGTCGACCTCAGGACGTTGGAGTAGTATGCGATTTTTATTCATTTAATCACGGCTTCTAAAGGGTGACCAGATAGCACTGACAACTTTCCCAATTTTTTTGTTTCAGCAGCTGTCAAAGTTACCAATGACACCTAATTGTGAAAGTATTCTGAAAAGTTTGCCAGTTCATTGCGCAACGTTTCGCACTTATCGGTGCGGAAACTGTTATCTAAATTCAAAATATTATCTAAATTCCGGCTCAGTTGTAAATAAATAACATGAATTTGGTCGTGAGGTTGACCGTGATCACGACTTCAGCAGGCAATTCGTCACATCGTAGAAAAGTTTAAGCGTGAGTACACTCTTTTGGACCTTAAGCCAGTAACCGGACAGATATTGGTACGAAATAAGGAGAACTTCTTCCGTATGGCCGAGTATTGAAGAATACCCGGAAATGAGAATTCGGCGTGAATTGGGCATCGCCAGAGAGTCAACCCGTTATATTTTTCAGTTGGATTTGGTACTATGTCCGTATGAGTTTGAAATGACGGCGAATGACGAGTTCACTAATTGGGCGCTGGAACTGTTGGTGTGAGATCTGCAATTCGACCAAAAAACATATTCTCCGGCGAGGCCCATTTTTTGTTGAGCGGCTAAGTTAAATCTACCATTATTGGAGCAAGCACAATCCACAAGTGTTCAACACCGCACTTATTGGACCGGGTCATCAAATTTGACCGAGTGCTTGAAGCACTGCGGCCATCTGAATGATGTGCTTTTTCAAACATGTATTCGAAACAAAGCTAGAATCAATTTTTTATATATGGTCATCCTGTAGAATGATGCAGAAGCATAGACCTTGTCACTAGGGGATGAAAAACGGCCTTTTCAGTTCGGTTCTATAGGAAAGCACTGCGAATGATCTTTGATCACGCCAGCATTGACGGTAAATGAACCACAAACTGTATAAACTCTACAGTTACGTCTTCCTGGCCCGGCGTCTAATGATCCAGCGAAGTGACAAGTTAATGTATAGCGAATGGACACAAATGTTCCGGCCCGGAAAGTCTTTGAATTTGTACCCGAGGAACAACATAGCAGGGGACAACTAGAGATACGTTGGCGCGAACAGTTGGAAGGAACCTCCACCAACTTGAAGTTGCCGACTGGAAAGAACTGGCGAAAAATTATGCTGGAGAGGCATGATCACGAAATTTACTTTTAATGAGCTGCCCCTAATTAAATAGGGATCTCAAACAGTTCGTAAGCCGTGCTCTTTCTGTCAACCTAAGTCGATACCAAGCTCCTTATTAAAGGAAGTTAAATGGAGTTAATATTAATAATAATATAATATAATAAAGTCCGAGGTGGATCTGGCTCTTGCTTCTGAGCAACCACTCGTGTTGTACTTGCTATTGTTCTTTCACTAGTGGAGGGGACCTACAGTTCAATGCCGACTCCGAACGGAGATTTTGAGAAGCTTTTTCTAGACAGTTATACTCTTTGAGGATTGTCAGTGACTCGAAAGAGGTGGAGCCGTGAAAAAATGTTAGGTGTTTTTTCGGGAATCGAACCTACAACATCGAGCGTAGGAATCGACGCACCTACTCACTACGGGGCCCACAAGTGGAAGTTAAATAGAGTTACAAAACAAATATTCCTTATTCTTTTTTTTTTTCAAATAAATAAAACATCAAGGTCTATGGTTCGAATCTGCATCAACACTCTCGAGAGTATAACTGTCAAGAAACGTGAACCTCGGAGATGGCTTGAAACTATAGGTCCCATCTACACCTGAGAAAACAATAACACGCACAACACGTGTGGTTGCTGTAAAAGACTGGTTCAAGTCCATCTCGAACTATAGCGCTACTTAAAGAAGAATATTAAACACCTCTCCTTCCATCGATGTTTTTTTAACAACAAAATATGGTCGCCTTAAAGTCACGCTATGAAGAATTTGAATATTCCCAAAATTCGACATAGCAAAAATTTGTTAAAGAAATCCGTCGCCATTCTATTTCGTTGTAGCTAAACATTTAAAATTCTTAAAAAAAACTTATTTCTACGACAAAAATAAGTCCGCTTTGAGAAGGAGAAGATAAAAGGCCTTAATGAGGAGTTCTGCGAGCTACACAAATCTTCAGTCACCATATCCGTGACTGACAAAATGAAGCCCCCAGAGTTACTGACCGGATTAGGCAAAATGACAGTCCGTTTTAAAATGTCACCAAATAAATATTCCGACGATCACAACCCATTTAAAGACAAATGTCCACATCCACCGTTTAGTCTTTTCATAATGACTGCATTCAACAGAAAAAACAATCATTACGACTCGCGGCCAAGCCCCAAGATCGTGAAAACTCAACTACAAAAGCACCCGAATTCGAGTTGACCCAATCCTGAGATATAATCTCCACCAGACATCCATTGTACGGCGAAGACCATTAGCCCATATTTCCAAAGTTGTTTTTAACGTTTCGACAAAATTTATGCAAACCACCGCTCAAATTAAGAGCCGACCCTTTGAAACACGTTCTCGGATGGTTTGCATAAAATTACATATGACTTGTTTACAACTGAAGAAACCTCCGAACATGCTACCGGATAATTACTCTTAATATCGCAGCCAGCCCCCATTTGCATAATCCCCTGACTATCGTCTAACAGTACAAACTTATCGCAGTGTCTGTTCCCCGAGAAATATCGGATTATCAGAATCAGTTCAGTCTATTGTGTCCGAATCAATTCCGAACGTGAAGACAAACGAAATTTGATTTAGAACCGCTTTTCGAATCCAAGAAAAAATCTCTCACGGTTTCTGAATAGTCCCACCAGGGGCCAACAGGGGCAGAAGCCAACACCGAAACAGCAACTGGTATTTCATTATTAATTGTTTGGATGGCAAAGTTTTTTCTATCTTTCTTCATTTTCGAGTCGTAACCAACATTTAGAGATAGATTATGCCATTAACGATAAAAGAAGCAAATTGGTAGAGGACCTGACAATACCCATCGATAAATCAAAAATCGAAGAAGACTCGGATCGTTCCATTTACATTTTTCCAGAATTAAGCCATAATGGCATTGTGAGGCGAAATTCAAAGCGAGTTGATTAAGGTAGCTGTTATAAATTGCTATATTATGCTCTGTGTGTAGACTTGGTTTTCTAAATAGCCTAAGCAGACGCTGCGGACTGTGGGGAGAACAAAAGCACAGGGTGAGCTGAAGTAATGGTAGGTTTAGGTTGACACTTTAAAATTCATAACCTCTTGGAAACCGATACAGCCACCGATGGTTTTGCTGGAAATTATTTTCGAGGCGTATAGAAAGGTGATAATCCATTTAAATCGAATGCTGGAGCTATGTCATGCATGTATGCAAATCTTTGATTCGGTGGGCGTGGTGTGGTGTAAAATATTCGACTGAATGCCGCCTTTATTTATTGATAGCTCGATATTTTGATTGTTGTCAAGGGAGAAGTTATGGCCTGCCAACTGAGGAGGTGTGTTCATCACCTGAATGGAATGCGATTCCATTCAGAATTTTAAGACCCCCCGTGGCAGCGCTCGTATGAATTTTTACCATAAATATGATGGTGTTACTCAAATTCATTTTGACAACCTCCTCTTCAAAATCACTTTTCTGTGATGCCCCAACTTGGATTTACTGTTAAACTGAATACATTTGGGCCCAACTTTTTGTTGGAACATTTAAGGAGATGTTTTGAGTTTAATATTCTGGTGTTCTTGCTAATACGAAATCACTTTTTTTGTTTTGATTTGTTTGTGTTTTGATGGAATAGACTCAGTTTATCACCAAAAAGATCCGTTTACGGCTTTGATTAGGCCCTTTCTCTCCTATGCATCGGTAGTTTGGAATAAGCTTTCGCGTAAATACGTAACTGCTGCTTTCACCAAGCTTCAAAGAACGGTCTGTCTCGGTTGCATAGGAGCCTTCCCTAGTACGCCTGGCTCTGCTGAATCTCCTCCTCTCCTAGATATCCACATCATGGGGCGCACTCTCAAGGCCATCTTCCGCTTAAAAATAAGTGGTTTTGGTACAATTCGCACTGGAGTTTCGATGACCTTGAGGATCGCATTTCGTTTGACGCCAGTCTTATGGATATGCCGTCTGATGCACGGACACCTGTACTCCAGCTGCGACGAACATACAAAGTCGACTTTCCCGACTTAAGACTGGCTCTGGCCAGAATCTGAGCCAGGAAAGGACTATAGTCGAATCTTCACAGACGGCTCCAAGACCAATGAAGGATCTGGTGTTGGTGCCTTCGTGGAGGACGACAACTTTAGACTGCACACCTCGTTAGGTAAATTTGCCTCGGTTTTCCCAGCGGAAAGCTATGCGATCATAATGTCTACGAACTATGTTATGAGGAATAGGTGGAAGGGGCGAAGTATTTGCGTCTGTAGCTACAGCCAAGCTGTGCTTAAGGCCTTTATGAACCCTTTAACCACTTTCAGGGTACTTCAGGAATGCAAAATTTGATCGGTAGCCTAAATTCGCTAAGACTTGTCTGGGTTCCGGGGCACCACGGGATCACAGGAAATGAGATCGCCGATGAACTTGCTAGGCGAGGATCAGATGAGGCATTCTCAGGACCTGAATCTACGTTGGGACTGCTGCTGCTTCTTAGTTGGACTTCTCGAGGGCACAACCGGAGGTGGCATGACTCTCCATAATGTTTACAGACCAAGCGCATGCTCTCCAAAGTCTGTAAGAAAGCCGCGGATTTCTTGTTATCTCTTAAGAGAAAAGATTGCAGACAACTTATTGGCTTACTAACGGGGCACTACACCTTCGCCAAACATTCGAAGCAGAATCGCCCTTGGCAACCGAAGTTATTTCGGTCTAGCTACGATCAAAACTCCTGACTCGAAAGACCAAAATCATGCTCTACAAGACGTTTATCCTATCAGTATTGTAATATGGAGCCGATTGTTGGGTGGTAAGTAAAACGGCGGAGTAGATTCTCGGTAACTTCGAAAGAAAAATTCTGTGACGGGTATATGGTCCTGTGGGCGAGGAAGGCGAATGGAGGAGAAGAAACAACCGCGAACTCTACGAGCTGTAGGTCAATACAGTTTGATGCCAACTGCGAACGGCGAGATTGAGAAGCTTTTTCTAGACAGTTATACTCTTTGAACATTGTCAGTGACTCGAAAGGAACGAAGCTGCGAACAATTTTGTTTTTTGAAAAATTGTTGCTCGTACTGGGATTTGAACCTAGTGAAAGTCAAGTGCGCACATCACCATGACGCTGACAAATTGCTTGCAATTATTCAAGTAAGAATATGTCAATTCTCTGAACCCTACGCTATCCCATTTATTAAAAAGCCTAAGTAATGTCTTTTAAAACCGACTGGATGACGCATTTGGTTAAGTGCCTGTCCAAATTAAAGGGATCCCACGATCGAATCCCAGTGAAATCGAATCTGGTCCAGTCATCATTTGCCGTTGGGATCGAATTAACGGAACTGGAGTAGGTAGGCTATCTGGCAGTACAATGGACCAGTTTTGAGTCTGAGTGCTCCAGTGTAGTGATTCAAAACCTCCGAAAAAACAGAAAAAAATGTCTTTTAATAAAGCAGAAGAAGCTTTAGAAAAGGCATCTTGGTAGATCTTCCGGTTCTAAAACCGAACTGAAATTCATTAAATAACCAAGTTTTATCAAGGAGAAGGAAGCATTCTGGATTTTAATTTTTGAAAAGGTAGATAAAAGAGAAATGAATCTGGAATGTTCGTAAACAGCTTATAAAGGGAAGAAGGAACACAAAATCTCAAACTTGAAACATCCCACACAGATCACCTAACTGATCGATGCACAAAAGGCACTTAACAATATCAGTGGAAATAAAAAATGAATTAAGTCCAGGGATCGATATTTAGTTGATTAGGATCTGGTTTATAAAATCTTATCTTGAAGTCATTTGAAATTCCTCTATTTCTTCCAAACTCAATTTCTTTCTTTGAGAGTTGTCAACTCTGGATAGTCAAGAAATGAAGTAACAGACTGAATATCATACACGGTGCTTTACATATTCGTAATGATACAAAAAGGGATTCAGTTATAATGGTGATTGGCCGAGATTTTTAGGAACAAGAATCTTGATTATCCAACCAGTATAAAAGCATTGTGTGAGGGAATATATTTTTATGTTTTTTTATGAAATACAATAAAATAGAGATCCTCAAGTGATATTTGCCTAAAAGATCAATATTGGATTAAAAACTCAGAATTCGCTTCAAGTGTGATGTGAAGACCAAAGAAAACAAACCGATAGGTAATGTCCGATGTCAACTCATAATCAAACATGTGTGGTGCCTTTGGAACGACAGGAAGGCAGTCGTCGTAAGGCCTTTACTATCTAATTGAAACATAGGACTGCGACTACAATTACAACAGAATAAAAAATAAATAGCTATAGACTGAGAGAAAATTGCATCGATCCGTGACTGATCAGCAGTTTTAATTTTCATATTTGAATGCCAGAAAACGAATCCAGATGAATTATGTCTAGAAACCGAGCACAAACAAGTGATCCGAATTGATTCACGGAAGAGAATAGGACGTTAAAGCAGATTTAAGAAAATAAAAACAAATGGTCCGACAACAAAAGGTGCCATTTTTAATCAATTTTTTTTTTGAAAACTGGTGATATTTTTATTCTAATTAAAAAAAAAACTCTGGGGTTTGTAATGCAACACAACAATCCAAATATCTTATAAAATTATTCACAAGGTAAGAGGGCGTCGTTGCGACTAGTGGTGCGGCTCACTTAGACCAACAGTTGGGTCCATTGTGTCCTAGGTATGGAGTGTAGCCCGTGAGACCTACATATCCTACAACCCAGTTTGTTGTATAAACCTTAGGAGACGCTTCAGCTCTATTTTGTTCAGATCCTCCAGCTCGTCGAAGCACATACTGCCCAGGGTCTCCTTTCCCATAGCTGGACAATCGCAGTGAAGTTGGCGGACGGACTCTATTCAGAACGATAATTGCGACAGTATTTCAAGAAGTGTGGCTCTAATATTATCGTTGATAGAGAATTTCCTCTTTAAAGTAGCTTCAAACGAGGAGGGTTTATGATCGTCTGTGCGAAATTAGAAATTGAAGCGAAATTGAAGCCTCCATTTCGAAAAATTACACGTCTATAGAATTTGTCACGCAAAAAGAGCTATAACTTCATTTGAAGCTGTATAGCATGTGGTACCGTCCTGTTGAAAATAAACGTCGTTTAATTCCATAGTATCAATTTTAGGCAAATAAGATATTAGTCAACATCGTTCCGTAACGCAATCCATTCACCAAAACGGTCGCACCAGTATTATTCCCTAAAAACATATGGCCCGATGACACCGCCACACCAAAAACGATACCAAATTCTAACTCGCTATGACTGAGGATGTTGTACCACTCTTGGGTAGCCTTTCGAAGCCCCAGATGCAACAGTTTGTTGGTTGGTAATTAATGTCCAACACCCAATAGGCGAAAGTATGCAGCGTTATCCGTCGTATATTTACTTCAATTCTTGTGTCAGATGGACCTTATAAGCATCTATGCCCAATTTCTGAGATCATATCCAAATGAACTTCTTCTTCTTGCGGCGCTACAGTTGGGGGTGGAACTGGACCTCAACCAACAAGCCTTACCAGCTAGCACGATCTTTTGATAGCTGTCAATTGGTTGTCCCTTTCCACTTGTACGCGACACCTTAGAAGTGGAATTGAAATAAACGCACCTAAGTTTTCAATCACACTTTCACCTACAGCAATATTTTATCCCATTCGGGAATTCATTTTATGCTGACCAAGGAATATGAACTTTCCGAAATATTTTCGCGATATTTTAGCGATTTTTGAAATAACTTTTCTCTCCGTATTTCTTAACCCGATACTTTTTTCGTAACAAAATTTATCACAATGGTAGTTAAACAATTTCAAATGGCATCTCTTGTAGGCTGATCCCATATTTTTGTTATTTCAGTTAATTTTGTCGAAATGTTTGCATTCAATAAAAAAAGTTAATGTCATATAACAATTTTTTATTTTTATTTTTATATTTTATATTTTTTTTTGTCCCTTAAATGTACATACAATACTTTCTCCTTTTCCGTGGAAGAACCCTAACTAAGCCTAGTACGAAGGAGTATCTCCAGTGTCCTGCGTCACGTTTGAGGTCCTCCTCTGAACGGTCGATATGTCTATTACCCGATTTTTATTCTCTAGTAAGTTTTTGAATCTCTAACTCGTTGTAAATTCTAAGCATTTTAAAAGAATAACTTCGTATGTTTTTTACAAATTTCAGCAATTAAACTATGAAGCAGAATGAACTCCTGAATACTATATAGCAGTCCGCACAAGTACTCACCGAAACTCGT
Organism: Myathropa florea; assembly: GCA_930367185.1. Taxonomy (NCBI): domain Eukaryota; kingdom Metazoa; phylum Arthropoda; class Insecta; order Diptera; family Syrphidae; genus Myathropa; species Myathropa florea. The sequence goes on from OV884003.1 coordinate 118,869,272, forward strand.
CAATAATGCTAACAAACCCACTCGTAATCTAAATTACATTAAGTAACTGACAACCCATTGAATTATAATTAATCGCCACAAAACCATTCGCCATAGCTGGAAAGCCAAACAGACTGCAAAAAAAAAATGGGGATACCAACGCACCCAGCACTCATCGGATGCTGTCAAAGTTTCACCTCAATTAATAAGCTGTGGCTGTTCACTGACCAAGGTCCTGCATCCAACTAATTCATTTCATTAGGCATCTGAGGGCAGACAATGTCCAGGCTATGCCACACAAACTCCATTTCCAGAGAACACACTCGTGGCGTGCTCTCTCACTCATGATCCATCGAATTTAATAAATTTATCAAATTACTGTTTGGCCATTTGTGAAACGTGCTGTAAATTTAAATAACACAAAACCCATGAAACACCTTTCCACCGTGTGTGTGCACATATCCAGCCAGTTGCAATACCCTGTGATCGATGGCCATTGCAGCAAGCGTTGTTGGTCCCCCAAAAACACAAAACACACACTCCTGTCGCCCGGAAATTTTCCATTCCGATTTCTGCACGGGCCAAGTGCATTATGAAAAGCGTGCTTCTGGTTTAATGCACTCCGAGCAATGCATCATCATTCGACTCGCTGAACTTCCGCACTCGATTCGTGTAGATGATGGTGTTTTGACATTGCACCGGAGCGAGAGATAGGTGCAGGGTAATGCCGGCCCAATGGGGATGCACTTTGCCAGCGGGCGGCTTTCAGTCTGAGGTCTGAAGTGACACCCCTGCATAATGGAACTGAATATTTGCTGTTGATATTTACGATGTCCATTGCATCCCCGTCTATCCACCTGGATAATGAACTTTGTGCTTCTCTCGATAGCATTTTCGAAAATATTTCAACGATGGACCTGCAGCCGCCCACCCCGTATGGATGACATAAATTTCTGGTAAAAGCGAAAATGTTGCGAAATAACGTAAATAAATTGCCGCCGGCATGACATTGTTAATGAACTATTAAAATCGCGTTAAGTTACTCTTTTAGTGGACACACGCAAGAAATCTGGATAAAACTTTGCGGTCGAGGCATCAATGCGATGACGTGTTGAAGATGGATTCAGTGCGAGGGTATCTTAAGGCGATTGCAAGGATATTTGCTTATGTGAGACGCTATTAGAAACTTGATTTTAATTAACTTTGTGCCTTTATTAGGACGCAACTGGAGGCAGCTAGCAAAACATCGCGGAGGGGCTTGTTGGTCAAGACCCATGTCCACCCCGAAGATATAAGAATTTTCTTAGGAAATTTTGTGCCATTGTTCTGTGGTTGTCGAGATTGTAACGTTGGAGAACAGAATCCTTGCAAATTATGAGGGCAAACTCGCTTCAACGCGCATCCAGACTTAAACCAACCGAAACAGAAATCAGGTCTTGCAAAGATGTGGTTTTAAAAACAGACCTCGACTCAGATTCATCATATTGTCAGCGCAGGAACGCAGTTCTGCTCCACATACGCTGTACCAATATGTCAACACTTGCAGTTTCTCAAGATGTATTTAAATTGCTCCATCGAGTCTCACAGTCACAGTTCTCTTCGCCGTATAGCGCAACAAATTCCGTTGACAAGAGGTCAGGACCCCTGTCATGTCAAACGTCGTCTTCATCTCTGCAATCTAGATAACTCCCCCCATAATAACACAACACACCTCTTCCAAATTGACTTCATTTGCCTGCATAGCATGTCACTGATCAAATACACCTGCTGCCATATATCACTTCCAGACGTTGAACAATATTTACACACTCCTTTGCGCTACCGAACAAGAGTTCTGTTGCCCGAACTGCAGAAAGATACTATGTACCGCATGTCTCCCCAGTTGTGGCATCTCGCTCAGCCAACCACCAAACACACGTGACTGTGTGTCATAAAGGAATTATCTGACGTAATTTAAATGTCAAAATAAAAACTGTCAACAACAAGTCATAAATCTCCACCATCCATCCACCATCCACCATTCCACCAGCACTCTCCGGACGCGATCTCATCATCTTGATCGTCGTAGTCGTCGACGTCAATGTCAACGCATTAGTCACTCGCCACCACCATTATTGCTGTTGCCCCGCCGCCGCGCGCACACATTTTTAAATATTTTTGCATCGTTTTGATGTCAAAAGATTGACAGCCGCTCTTTGTCTGCGATGCTGCAGGTCAACTAATTTTCTAACCCTTCTCGCTCAGGTGAAGGCAGATACACACCAGATATGCGCATAATAGATCACCGCAAGAACAAACCCTATCATTAATCTGACAGCGATGTGTGCTGTCGGGTGACCTGTCATCCATCTGATCTCACATTTCCATCGAACTGAAGCCCGTAGGCGGTGCTCTGTGGTGGTTAAAAGGGAATGGAGTCACTTTCCCGCGTCACTTTGACAGCCTTTCGGCAATTTTGGATTTCGATTTTCGTAGACAGCTTGAAACCACAAAGTGATCATCATCATGATCACCACGATCGGTTATTGTTAACTGGTCTATTGTGTGTGTGTCTCTATTTAATCCGTCGTCGTCGGCCGATAGGCAGATCCTGTCATGGGGGATCTCGTCAGCGGTGATAAATCGAGGACAGGACGCACACTCTTCGAATTCCACAGAGGGAAGGAACCATTCGAACATAAATTGAATCGGATCGCTTGACTTAGATTACAATTGACAGTCAAAGTGACGGCAAGATTGACATATGCCCGTGATACTCTCCTCACACACGCGCAAATTGTCACCCGAAAAATTTGAAATTTGATTTATGTGGATCTCGGTTAATATCGTACAGTGACGACGATGGAGGTGGCTGTAGCAGTGGCAGTGGCAGTGGCAGTGGAACCGCTGGCACCGTAATTGACGGAAGTGATTTAGTGATCGACCACGGACGAGGAGGTGTTGATGTGTGGCGGAACGACGCAGTGGGCTCTCTCTCTCTCTCTTTTGCCCGATGATATATTGGCAGTGTGCAGCGCTATAAATTTTATTGATTGGACATGGACATGGTTAAGTGAGTTCGAATAATTTGTGTTCTTTTACACATACTCGCACTGGGAGAGAGAGGGAGAAATAGGGATTCGATTTCAAATTGGACGTTATTAATGGTACCGCGCGCGCACTTGTCATTGATGTGGGCTTCCACCGGCCGACAATGTCGAATGTCGGCACAACGATGAGGCTCGCTTTAATGAGACATGAGATGAAAATGATGGCTACTTGTGGTTTGATGGAGATGTTAATTGCAATGTGACATGAAGGTGTTCTTTTGAATATGAATGATTTGTAGCGGTGTCATGCTGAGGCATTAATGTTACGATAAGGACTGTGGGTAGAGTACCTAGCGTGGGGCGTACGGAGCGGCGCGGCGGCGCCTTTTGTTTGTAACTCTTAATGTCGTTCAGATATGCAAATGAACGTGTTAACGTGAAGTTTAATCAGCTGAATGTTCCTTTCTCTCAAAAGTATTTTTGGCTTTGTTTCTGTTTATGCTTTCTTTCATTTTTTCCTCTTTTCCTCTTTGCCCATTCACCCCGCCCTTCGGTAAATGAATTTATGAATTTCTGAGAGGACCATAAAGGGTGTCTCAAATTTCGATTTTATGGTAATACGCTGGACATTCCGGACACCTTTTAGGACTTCTTCTTGTAAATGCTGTCTGGGAACATGGGATTTATTATGGTCTCTGAATTAATTACGAAAATGGATTAGTTTTGCCTTGGATGGGTTATTAAATTATTTACTGAAGTTCTGAATTCGTTTTTCATTTAGGGGATATATTGTATCCGAGTGGGGGTTAATTGCTGAGGCATGAGAGTTCCCAGAGTGAGTCTCATAATTTATGCTAGAAATTATGACAAAATTGTGACTACGAAATGAATAACTTTCGTATCGTTCAATTGGCGTGATGTATTAAAGGGGAATGGATGGCATAAATACTATTGCATACACACAGGATCATCCAACTGGAGGTTTTGTTTTAAATTTCGCACTGTTTTTGAACTGTCGGCAGATAGTTATCATTGGGATGACTTTTGGTAAGTTAAAACTAAGAGGTTAACAAATTTGAAACGTTAAACACTCGCGTGGCTTGATAAAATGATAAAAATTCACTTCACAAAAACGGTGAAAATAAAGTTTCGTTAAGTTTATACTGCTTTCGGTCTTTATCAAATGCCTTCTCGTACGGACGCATTTAATAGATAAATTTGAAAGTCTCTGACAGGTTGATGATGTAGAAACTACAATTCGCCTTCCTTTGTCAAAATCGTTGACAGTTTGACTGGAAACCCTGGTGTCTCCATTTCCAGATGATCACTGAAAGTGCGCTTATGCGCAACCACTTTGCACCGCATTGCACGTGTCAATGTCTTAACACACAAAACTATAAAGTCCAGCTGACACAAGAATTCAAACCAATAAAGACAAACCACAAAACCGCTGTACTTTCTCTGATTCCGTTTTAAGTATTGGAAGTCAACAAGACCAGAATTTTTTACACTAATATATTCTAAGTGATGAGGCTAATTTCCATTTGGCTATGTACATGAAAAAAGGCTTCAAAAATCCAAGATGAGTAGTGGAACAACCTACCCAACGGGTGACAGTTCAGTGTGTTTTTTGGTCTCTCGGTATCATTGGTATAATTTTTTTTCCGCAAAATATGATTATGCTTCCGTTTCAGACAATGGATTGTTTCACCGAATGATGTATTTTTATTAAAATTACCGTCGTGGACGATGTCTATTTTCAACGCATTTCACCCAACTTCGTTCCATTGCACAACTGGGCACATGACTTCTCGAAATGGATTGCCGTTGAGATCATACGCTTTACCACCATTTAACTTTTCCTTTTAAGCTATAATTAAATTGGGATTTTTACCAAAGCTCTAACGACGGTTAATAGACTCAAATAAAATACCGTATCAGGTATTTATGAAATACAGCCGCTATTATGCTAAATCGTTGTGAAAAGTTTTATCAAAAAATGAGTATTTTTTGATAGAAACGAGGCAGATAAGATATTTGGTATCATTACTAACTTTAAAGCTTGTACTTTAGGTTAGGTTAGGTAAGAGTGACACTGTACGAAAATACCGAGTCTCGCTCAAACCCTAATTGGTATCATTGTACTCTCATCAACGTACTTGAGTACACAAGTTTCTCGTTTGCCAAAATTAAATCTAAGAGTTCCTACTCTTGCCTTAGGTCTTCGACTATTGTAAGCTGCAGTGTTACAGCAGTTTTGTTTTTTTTAGAAACTTAATCATGTCTTAGTCTTCCACAATTCTTCCAGGCTGTTAAATAGATATGTGGCTAGAGTTTTCTATCCTGGTTTTGTTTTTTTAAATCTTGTGAGAGCTGGACATATGCCGAGGTAGTGTTGGACTGTATCTTCCTCCTCCTCATCCCTGCATCTCCAGCAAAAATCTGTGAAATGATCTCTGCGGCTGGACAGAAAAATAACACAAAATCGCGGTAATTGGAATATCTCATTTAAAATAATTTGTATAATCTTAATTTTTTTATTATATATTCCTATAGTATTTAGTTTAAATTTTTATTAAAAATAATAGTAATAATGATGGCGCTACAGTCCGAGGTGGACCTGGGCCTAGCTTCTCAGCAACCACTTGTGTTTTGGGTGATATTGTTCTCTCACGAGTGGATGGGACCTACAGTTTAGTGCCGACAGTTATACACTTTGACCATTGTCAGCGACTCGAATGAGGTGGATCATCTCCTTCTTCTGGACTTATCCAAAAGTTTGCTGCGCCGCAAAAAGTGTTCTCAGATTAAGAGAGTCCTCCTTGTGGAAACAAACCAGCTATGGACATGCGGCCATAATCAAAATTATAGATGATCTGGGAAAGGAATATGGTTTCAGCAGCTACAACCGACTTTATATCTCCCTACAATGATTTCCCCCGCAGGATACAAAGCCTATTTCCCAGTAGAGAGGAGTGATCATCGAATGCTGTTATCAACGAGCACGGGATTACCTTTTCACTGACGGATCAAAAATGGACCCAAGTACAGGGGCCGGAATCTACGCGGACACATTGCATAAACAGGAATCATTTAGACTTCCTAACATGTGCAGTGTCTTCCAAGCAGAAATTCTGTCGATTGAGAAGACAGCCAAATGGATACAAGAAACCGTCATCCCACCATCGGATATCACCATTTTTGTAGACAGCCAAGCTGCAATGATGTCAAAAGGATCCTGTTCAATGAAATCATAGGCTTATATGAATTGTCAAACTTCGCTGGATCCCGGGCCACACCGTAATCGCAGAAAACGAGAGAGCAGACGAAATGGCCAGACGAGGGTCTGGGCATCAGTGAGGCGGATACCGCATTGCTTCGCTAGGCCAAAAATTCTTCACAGAGACCGCGAACTTAGTCAACGCAAATTTACTGAATCTCCTAAGATTCATAAAGAGCACGGGTTGGTTTCATACATCAAGTGATAGGACAGGTTTATAAAATTGGGTGCCAATTTAGGGCCTCCTAAACGTAATGTCTCTATCATCACAATCCCCTTCTTTAACCTAACCAAACCTGGGTTGTGTATGAAAGCTATCTTCTTCAGAGATAGACGGCAACGTTTAACCGGATGGGATTAAATCGATGGTATCCCCATATGCATATGCATATTCAGCAGCAGATTCCCCGTCTATCGGACTCATTGATAGTAAGCGATCAGACTCTTGAATTGCCTTGACTTGAGGCGAGAGCACAGAGAAATCTTCGTCGATGTGAAAAGTCTCCTAGCCCTGAGTCTTAGATCGAAAAGTGTACATTCCCAGAGCGGTAGGTTTCCTGAGTAAGTCATATCACTCATATCACACTCTTCTCTTTCTGTGATTAGGATTTCATACCGAAATTCAAAGTCCTTGGAGGCGAGGAATATTGTATGCGCTTCGGGATCTTCGCGCTCTGGCTTATTTTCATATGTCCTATACTGCGATTGTTAAACTCCCTTAGTCTTACCGTCGCCTTGGTATCTGGTAGTTTCACTGAGACATCCTTGGGATACTTTCTAACTAAATAAAACTAATTAAACTAAAATTTTCATCAAAATGGTGTATTAATCTATTTTGTGCCAGCCAAAACTGGTCCATTGTACTGCCAGGTAGCAACTTAAGTCTGAGAGCTCCAGCGGTGTTTCAAAACCTCAAAAAAATGCGTTGCTCATGTTTAGTAAATTGTAAAGAGTTTTCCCTTCCTGTTGGGCGCCATTTTTCAACTCATTAAATGAGTAAAATCTGGAAAAAACAACTTCCACGTAGCTCATACAATCCTTTTTGCCACAAAAAGGAACAAGAAAATTTTAAAAAAATCGGTTTTGAAGCCAATTTCGACCATCATTTGGAGTTGTGCTGTGAATAAAGTCTTCAACTTACATTCAGTGCGAAGAAATCCTGTGCCCAAAATAAACGGACAAAACAAAGTCGAGCTCCATTAAAGCATCTAAATTTGTATGCGCTACACTTCAGCCATGTTAACAAAATTTCCCCCATCGTGACGCTGGCTTCCATTGCCTACAATGATGCACTTCAATATACCCTACTTTTATTATGCACCCCACCACTGCGATATTGAGGAGTGAACCATTTCATCCGTCATTTTCTTCACTTAACCAATCTACGTCCGGGTTTACTATCCCCTTTCCAAAAGTGGGATTTCCCTTGCAGTCAAACCTCTAATTTAGAAAACTTCTCATTCCCGTCAAACCTGCAGGACTGCCATCAAAACAGAGCTAAAAAAAATTATCCAAACTGAACTCAAGTAAGTGCCCCATTCGCACATTATGTATTCATTTCCCTAAATCACACTCTCAAGCCTATACACATACGAGTACAGACTTGTATCTACTCCGTACACTCTCGCCTTCGAGTAGAAAGTTATCGTGTCGTTCGCGCGAAACGAACAAAGGGCGTACAAAATTTACGCCATTCACCGAAGAGAAGAGAGTTTGATTAATGCATAGCTGTCACTGATATGTCACATGCATGTCAAATTGTGACGTTTGACATTTGCACATACAGGCATATCCGAACCGAAAACGAACGAAAAAAAAGAACATCGAAGAGCAGCAGTATCGAAGCAAAAAAACAGCAGCAACAGCAGCAGGAGCAGTTCCTGAATCTGGTTAATGTGTTGTTTGTAGTCCGTCCTCTCGTCCTCGTTTATTCCTTCGTCGAGGCGGCAGCGGCAGCGGCGGCGGCGTCTTCTTCATCTTGGTCTGATGGCTTCCAATCCGGGGGCGAGATGGGATATGATAAAAAATTCACCATTTGTACCAGCAAGTGTTTTTCGGGTCGTTCGTTTGACATTTGTGTAACAACGACAACAACTACGCTGACATCGGATGGAGGGGTTATCCCTTCCACCACTGCGTGTGGGTAGGCAGGACCCCGTTTCCCGTTGTGATGTTTTTCGCCGGTCGATTGCCTCCTCTCCTTGCGGCCATATCAGGAAGAAACAAAAACATTATCGAATTAAATTTGTATGCTTCCCCTCCTAAGGGTTGCCTTTTGAGTGACAATGTGGTGTTTGCTTTGGAAATAAGCCTCAAAAATGACGTGGATAAGCGGAGAAAATTAGCTGCCGCAGTCTGTTCAGAGCTGCACTAAGTCTATCTATTGTTTCGGTCCACAAGAAGGAAATGTGTATAACAGGATCGGAACAAAAGTCAAAAGTCTACACACACATGGAGACGTGGCGGCTGGCTGAAGGACTTGTTTATTTGAATAGCATGGTAATTGGATGAGGAAAAGTATCGTGATTCACACTGAAGGACCTCTGCTGTCAAATGCGCATTGTGTGTGGTTAAGGATTTCGGATTCGGCGAACAATAAGCCGCATAATGACTTTGATGCGCACTTTTTGAGATGTCAGTCATACCGGCGATGATAGTGTGAGAAGTGGGTTTTGAATCTTTTGTCAGGCAATGTCGGAACAATTGAGTTGTTAATCAGTGAATGGAGGATGGAAGTTTTTAAATTTACACGATATCTGGGTTGATGCGAGGCGGTAATGAGAGGCCACACATGCATGTGCATCGGACGAGAGCACGAGTCATTCCGTGTCACTGAATGTGGGACAAGCTGATGCTTATTTGAATAAACACACAGTCACATTGTCAAATCCGAAAGATCGTAGCTTGATCCGCTTGATGGTCGGGTGTTAGATTTTGGTTCGAGAAAACAGCGGTTGTAATGCAATTCTTGGGTTGAACCACAAGGGACTAAATGAAACAATGGTCGAACTCAATTTTTAAGTGAACAACAGGATTGACTAACTACTCACGTGCATAGCTTCAGTACCTCCCTTCAGGCCAGCACTTCAAGGCTCACTTACTCTCAAATGTGGCACAAACCCCTTAGATTGACTTGGACACACAATTCGTTTGCAAAATCCATCCTCATTTAGACACACGAAAAATCCATTAGACTTGGACATTCCAATCAAACATCTGCCGTACCATCAACATCATATCGCACTATTTGCCAAGAATCTCGCTGTTCCACTCCCCCCCTCAACAGTAAGTATCTAATCTTCGTATAATTCGGTTAATGAAATTCATCCCACTTGACTTGTCGCATGTCCTCGTCGAAATTTGTGAACTCTACGTCTGTATCTGTGACAAATAACAGAATTAACAAATTGTATTTACCCGTTTTCCCTTTTTTCCTCCGATCCTTCAGTCAACTGTCACATCATTTCTTCTTCGCACGAATCAGTCTCAGTGTCTCTTGGATTCCCCCTCGATTGTACAAGGAATCAATCCAAAGCGAGGACTACTATTTATAGAAAAAGGACCAGCAAACATCGTTACCCGGCGTATACTCGTACGTAAAGCATGCATAAAGTGCCGGTTGGAAATTTGTTGCATGAGCTATTTTTAAGGTACGGGGCTGTGGGATGGATGTTGGGAGTGTGGAAGTGCTAACCATGTGATTAAGTGACATCCTACGAGGGTTGCTCGAAAAAAAGTGATTTTCCAAGGAGTGCTATATTTGGTAGTCGAAAAGGTTATGCTGTATGAGAGAAAATTAGAAAAGGAAGGAATGGTCATGATGGCGCTACGAATTTTGAATAAGGTCACTGCAAGTTTGTTTGGTGATTTATTTAGATAATCATCATCTCCAACTTCTGTATGTTAACTTGCTGGGCAGTCTTAAGCTCCAGGCATTCAGGTCAAGGTCTCTCCTTCAGCACAATCAAGATATTATACCACGCAAAGCCTGGCTCTTTGGCTCTTTCCACCCTTAGTGAATATGTTGTCTAACAAAACGAAGCTGAATTTTAATTTCTTAAAAATTCCTGGTTTTACAGCGAGTGCAGGTAGGCACATCCAATAAAGCAAGAAGCATACTAGGTAATGTGGCAGCGAACTAGGAGAGCTGCTCTCGAGCTCTACGGAAGAGTACGAGAATCGCACAGTCGAGAAAATGGAGAAGTGCTATGAAAGGAAGTCCGAAAGTTTTATCAGAGGATGAAACTTTCTTGAATTCATATAAAGTTCGGCCCGTTGAGACGAGTATGGACAACTGGTAGTAGAGTCAGAGTAAATTCTAAGAATTTGGAAGAATAATTTAAGTTAAACGACGACGAAGACACAAATACCGCTGTCAGGCAAAATGTTCCGATGGACATATTAGAAGAGAATTCTGATAAACGAGGTGAAGACAGCAATGCCGAGAGTGAAGTCTAACAAAGTTACTAAGGTCATCTGCCATCTGCCAATCTTTACAGCAGGTGGAGCTGATCTTATTGGGCACATACACCACCTCATCTGCAAGATATGGTCGGAGGAAATCCTGACCGATGAGTGGAATCTCAGTATCTTTTGCAAGAACCAGAAGAAAGAAGACCCTTAAATTGCGCCAGTTATCGAGTGATCAATCTCCTTAACGTCGTGTATAAGATCTTCTCTGGCGTTTTGTCTGAGCGCCTAAAACCGTATGTGAGCAATCTGTAAGACCATATCAGTGTTTTCTCAGGCCAGGGAAGTCCGCAGCAGACTAAATCGTCGGACTACGGGAGGAAATTCAAGAAATGTAAATCGATACCCATCAACCAATGCCCGCATTCAAGGCACATGACAGCCTGCTATAGAGGGCTATGTATAGATTTGGCATCATTGTTGTATAGGATGAAGACAAAAAACTATCGTTGGTCGGTAACGATTTCATCGAGACTTTGAGTGTCAAAAAAGGTTTTAGCCAAAGCGACGGGCTGTCATGTGATTTTTTTAAATATCATTCTTGAGAAGATCGCGCAGAACTCATTGATTAATACTAGAGCCAAGATCTTCCTCCAAATATGCGGATGACATTGACGTGATTGGTCGATCACAGCGTGCCGTCAATAACAAGGTGACTGCAACGGACTGGCGGCAAACGTGGGCAAACCTAAGCGAAGAGTCAAAATGTGTGAGAAAACATCGAAATATTTCATTCGTTTGAAAGGTCTGTCGATGCCGCAGCTTTTCTGAGCGGCGCGCATCCGAAATGCCCAATTTTCCATGGGGGTTGCTAGTGAATTCAGCTGCACACTTAGTTAGACCATGTTGGTCCATTGTGATATCCACAATCAGACTACTTCCACTGATCGACCGCTCCAGTGATAGTACCGTTAATTTGTTCCCAACGGCAAATAGTGACTGGATCAGTTTTGAAAACCGGATAAAAGCGCTATCACAGGGATTCGAACCTATAATAATAATAATGGCGGCGCTACAGTCCGAGGTGGACCTGGGCCTAGCTTCTCAGCAACCACTCGTGTTGTGCGTGCTATTGTTCTCTCATGAGTGGAGGGTACCTACAGTTTAATGCCGACTCCGAACGGCGAGATTGAGAAGCTTTTTCTAGACAGTTATACTCTTTGAGCATTGTCAGTGACTCGAAAGAGGTGGAGCCGTGAAAAAATTTTTGATGTTTTTTTCGAGATTCGAACCGACGACCTCGAGCGTAAGAGTCGACGCACCTACCCACTACGCCCACGGGATTCGAACCTGGGACCCCTCTAACTTAGGGCAAGCAGTTAACCAACTGCGCCATCCAGTCGCATAAATCAGGCTAAATTTGACCGATGGCACGGATTATGTTGGCTATGAGGGCCGCTGTGGTTTGTGGCTTATTTGCATAGACCTGTGACTTCAGTAAACCCCACCAGAAAATGTCTAACAGGGTCAAATCTCACGATCTTGGTGGCCAATTCACATCACCTCCACGTGAGATGACCGTGCCCTCAAATCGCTCGTGCTGACACGCAGCGCCATCTTGTTGGAACCACATGTCGTTGGTATCCACATCATCCAATTTAGGCCAACAAAAGTTGGTAATCATTGACCTATAGCCCTCGTCGTTGACGGCGATAACCTGGCCAACGTCGTTCTCAAAGAAAAATGGACCGGCATCATCGGCCAGCCCAAAATCCACACCAAATCCTCATTTTTTTGGGATTGATTGGACGCTCTTGGATCTCATATGGATTGATATCGTCCCAAATTTGACAATTTTGTTTGTTGAAGTACCATTCATACAGAAATGGACCTCCTGGGTCAGTTGAATATTGTGCGGGTGCAGGCCCAAGTCACGGTGCTAAACTCGTCAAGGAGTGGTCTGCGAAAGTGCGAATTCGTCTGAACGAGGCAAAATGCCTCGGATTCTCGTGCACACTCTCACAGACAGCGGTGATGTTTTAGGCAGATCTTCATTTTTCTTGTTTCGTCGACGTACGGGTGTTTTTTTTTATCGTTTACTGAACCAGTGGACTCAAATTTTTCCACCACACTGCGAATAGTCCTCTCGGCAGGATGATTGTGGTCACCGTAAAATGGGCGAAACGCGCGGAACGTTGTCTAATTTGATAAAACAATTTTATCACTTGCACGTATTGTTAAACTCTATGTCCGTCCATGGTGATGTGGCAAAACAGACTGAATAAATGACAGCTAATTTGACAGACCTTGCTTCAACAATATGGCCGCAGCAACTGTCAAAGTTCGGAAGTCCCTATTGGAAGCACCCTAATATTCTGTCTTCGAGAAAGGACGTGCAACATCAACGACTTATTAGAACGCCACAATGAGGCGTTCGCTTACAACGACATCGGTTACAACGACATATCGCTTACAACGACCAAATTCGTCAGTCCCTTGAAGGTCGCTATAACCGAATTTGACTGTACTTCGTCTACCTCAGCTCCGCGGCAAGCAGTAAGAACAATATCAGCACCGAGATCAAAACTAGAACAACTCTCGTCACTCGCTGTTTCCTTGAACTTGGGAGGCAGTTAAGAAATAGCGCCCTTCTTCGAAAGACGAAGCTCACTTTGTGTAAGATCTTGATAATTGCAGTCAGTTTCAGTTCGAAAGAAGATAAAGAAGCTTGGTATTTTCGGAAGAAAAGTTCTGCGTCTGTTTACGCTGATGGCGACTGGGGAGGAAGATTGAACCATGAGCTGTATGAGCTGTGACATGAGTCTATCCAGGCGTTTACGCATCTAAAGCCTTAGATGGTTGAGCCATATGCAGCGCATGGTAAACTTACCCCTGGCTCGAACGGTCTTCGAATCTGAGCATAGGGCACCACGAAGCAGAGGACCTTCACGATTAAGGTGACACACAAAACTGAAGAGGGACCTTAAGAAGCTTGGTCTGAGCAACTGCAGACAACTAGCAAAAGATCGTGCTGGATGGAGAGACTTGTCGGTTGAGGTCCGCCAGAGGCTAAAAATGAAGAAAGGAGATTGCTTAGATTCTCCAAATCGGGAGCTAAGTCTTTCTTTGCCTAGACATGCGATAATGAAAGTATTCAAAGAGGAATTAAGGCACTTCCTAGACGACTGGATGGCGCAGTTGGTTAAGTGCCTGCCCCAAGTTAGGGGAATCCGAGGTTCGAATCCCAGTGAAATCGAATCTGGTCCAGTCACCATTTGCCGTTGGGATCAAATTAACGGCATTGGAGTAGGTTGCTACCTGGCATTACAATGGACCAGTTTTTGGTCTGAGTGCTCCAGTAGTGTTTCAAAAATATTCCGAAAAAAAGGCACTTGCTACAGTTTGAAAGTGATCAGATCACTTGTCACATGTCTGTTATTCAATTTGAACTTGAGTACGTATACGACACTGAGCACGTCTTCCAAAGTGTTGATTTGTGTCTATGCTCGTACGTCGCTCAAGCATTTCAAAACGGATTTAGAAATCAGTCCCCTTGCAACAAGTGATCTATAGGAAGTCACCCTAAAATTGAAAAATTAATGAGTAGCAAAAACCGCAATTTGTTAGTTTGTTGATTATCTCCTAAGTCACTGAGGTGTTTACCGTATCCGAGTCCTTGTCCATGTCCATCCCCATTCCACACTTCAGTGTGCAGACGCACCATGTTTGCTTGGTTATTATTAGCCAGCAACCATTATCATCGCTATCGTCTTGCCATCGTTTTGACATGATCACATGACACATCTCGTTTACACACTCTACGTGACGTCAAAGTTGTCATTTTTCATTTTTCCCGTAGACGCCCTCAGTCCGTGCTCCTCGTACCCGTATCACTTGTCTTCTCAGGAATTTGTCGTGTCTCCTTTGTATTTTTTTTTTATTTTCGGTCAAATTGGTCCCATATGAATAAAAAACGAAGAGAGAAAAAAAGCGATGAGGAGGAAGATGCAAAGTCATTCTAGTAAACGCAATGGAACGGTCGTCAACGCCCCAAGAATTGAATTCAACCGATTCGAGTTCTATGATGATTCTGAATGCGAAGCTGATGATAATGATGATGGATCAAAATGCGCACAGAAGATTTTCTCGAGATGATTTATGATCTCTGGCCCAGCGATGCGGGGATGGGATCTTGTAATGGCGCCGTTTCGACTGCGCTCGATTAATAAGCGCGTACGTGGTGCACGCGCTAATGATCCAAGATAAATGATTGGACTGAGCTGGGGATGGCCTCTGGCAGAAGTTTGAGTTCTGAACGCAATCTCGGATGGACAACGCAAACGGATAATTGGAGTCTGTGCGGTAGAAATTGGAAATTTATTCCCTTAATTATTGAAGTTTAATGGGATTGTGAATTAAGAAATTATTAGTGTAAGAATGTGAAGTTTATTGGATGATTAAGGGGACGTTAAATGATATGAGATTCAGGAGGAGCGGCGATGTACAGGTTGACTTTCAGGAGCCTCAAGGATTGATGGAACACTTTACTGCGAATGATGAGTAGATTTATCTTCTGGGAGTATGACTACTTCATACACATCGCATGTATCTTGCGCTCAGACAATGGCCTCAGATTATCACGTGTACCTGCAGACACGTCTTCTCCAAGAAAAAAAACGTTTTCAAAGCTTCTCACCAGTTCTTATTGGACGGGGTAAGATCCAACTACATTTCAGCAACTCAGAGGGGGATAAACCATGAACAAAGGGGGTAGGGAAATTACAGACATTCTGCCTTACACCTAATCTCTCGGGTTCAGTGAGCCCAAATTGAACATAAAAACTCAAATAATTTGAGGTGCATCTCACTGAAAATGCACAAGTTTGACAAATTTTAAGCTAATTGACGCCATGGCATAGGATTACTCCAACACATTAACAAACTCAATTTTAGTTAATGAAGATGAATAAATGGATTACTAATAAACTTTGAAGTGCAGCGCAGTGTAACTGAATGGATTTTAGTTCTAATTGATTGATTGAGTTTTTTAGATTTTATGTTAATGAGCAAACGCATGTAAAAAAGCCGAATTATTTAATTATCCTTTTCGAATTGGAATGGCATTCGTAACGTGATGCAAATTGAAAAATTGTTTATTGGATGTTCCTTGAAAGCCGTGCTTCATTCTCCTCGACGAAATATTAGTGAATTGACGCACTCATGATATGAATTTGAGGCACTTATGACTTGGTTCCGCATCCACCGTTGCTCTTAAAACATCGTCGTGAACTAACGTCTTCGGCTTCTTGCGCGGTTATTTTCGAGACTGAAATCTCCCGAATGGAACTTTCCAAACAAACGTCGTATAGTGCTACATCCTCAAATGCGTCAGTAATGATTTTCATTGCCATTATGGCCCATTTTAAATCGGTAAAGGGTTTGAATTTGAACTGCCATGCAATAATAATGCCATTTACCATGCAAATAATTCTAAGAAAAAAAACTCTACTTGTAAAGGGCCCGTGAAGAATATGTACTACAGTATTTAAAAAAAAAAAGTTTAACGTTCTGACTTCTTATTTTTGACTGAGCGAAACACTGACATTTCTTGTGGTACAACCCAGTATTTCAGGTAACCTCACAAAAAAAATATTTAGTTTTCAACTTGAATATTGTTTCACTCAAAAAAAAACTTGCATTATCGTGTTACGACAGGGGTCAGCCGAGAAAGTGCGTCGATCAGTATGCCGAAGATCCATTCTTCGAATGCGGCATTATCAAGTTACTGGTACCTTAGGGAGTAAAATTTTCATGTAAAGCTTTTCAAACGTAGCCGTTCGGTGCCGACATAAAACTCCTCTCATGAAAAAACAATATTACACAAAACACGAGTGGTAGTTCGAGAAGCTAAGTCAATATCCACCTCAGACTGTCCATATCCAATCAAACAGACTGTACCATCTGTTGCTACCTGTCTCCGGTTTTGCAGACTAAGTTATTTGGGGTTATTCTCCACTTGTGTGCATCACCCAATCGTAAAGGTCCTCTGTTGCGTTGTCTTACAGCCTCACAGTCAAAGATCCTTTGTGTCGGAAATGACTCGCCCATACGCCCAACATGGTCCATCAACCTTGCGGTCTGCAGAAGCCTCATTTCGAGACTCATTTTGTACAGACCATACATTTTGTAGTTGCATCTTCTCCTCCAATCGACATTAACGTAAACATTGACAATGATTGGATAGCGCAGTTGGTTAAGTGCCTGCCCCAAGTCACAGGGGTCCCAGGTTCGAATCCCAGTGAAATCGAATCTGGTTCAATCACCATTTGCCGTTGGGATAAAATTAACGGGACTGGAGTAGGTTGCCACCTGGCAGTACTATGGACCAGTTTTGAGTCTGAGTGCTACAGTAGTGTTTCAAAAATCCTTCGAAAAGAAGAACACGTAAACAGAATCAAAGATCGTACGCAGAACTTTTCTCTCGTGACTTTCTTCATTCACTTTGGATATTGTCTGATCTTCTGAGCCATAGGAAGGACTAGAATGATTAAGATGTTGTAAGAAATGGGCTTCGTGTTTTGAAGGAGGGCTCTAAGTGCCTCTCAAGTTCTAGGGAACAATGAATAGCAAAAGTAATTCTGCGTTTGATTGTGGCACTGATTTTGTTCGTATTGTTTACGACTTCCCTGAAATTATTGCTCACCATTGTAACGTTCTAGCTAAATCGTTGATGCTGTGTGCCCTCGAAAACAACATATACTTCATTCTGCCCAAGATTACTGTCAGACACATTTTAGCCACTTCCGTTGCAATGCCATCAAAAACTTCACTGACGGCTCACGTCAATGTCATACGCGGATGATGCAGTTGTACGGACTGTTTTAAGATCGTGACTCTGATCTTGTTCAGTACATTATGCACGATCTTCTTCTCAAGAATGACATTCAAAAATTCACATGACAGCGCTTCGCCTTGCCTAAAACGTTTCTTGACGTTGAAGGTCTCGCTAAATCCATTACCGACCTTGATGTGAGAGTTCTCCATTGTCATGCTACACAAACTAACCCGTTTGACCCGAACAATTAGTGGTGGGTTTCGATCTAAATTCATTGGTCATCGATCTGTTCTATTGTGGAATTCCCAGGCCTGAAACCACAATTATAATTATCTATCAGATTGCTGACAAATGTTTTCAGGTACTCACACAAAACGGTGGAGAAAATCTTATACGTTATGTTAAGGGGACTGATCATTTGATAATTGGCGCAGTCTAAGAGTTTCTATCTTATGGATACTGAAACATGGTTCCATCCAAATTTTACTGGTGCATGCCTACCGAACTCACCAACTCGAATTTCTAATTTTGTAAAGCCTTTACAATCAGAGCATGAGAGAAGACGTGCTATACCTTCTTGGATAAAAGCCCAATTTTAACAGAATTCCTCAAAATATACTTCAGACCTGCCTGAAGTCTAAGCAGTAAACAACTTGACCGGACTACAAGGCTGGGATTGATTATACTCCTATACTATATACGAGGAGGGCATTTAATCTCTTAATTTTCTTTATTCACTTTTCGATTACCTTAAGCTAGTGCATAACCTCAAATAGCTGTAATTTTGTTTTCCTTAAAAGTAGAACAGATTGTAAAACTTTTAAATTTTATTTAAGGGCCAACTAAAACGTCCGTACGGATCTCAAAAGAACTGAAGCAACAGAGCGAATACACAAAAATAATGCACTGTGACTATAATAACTGCTCCGCTTAGTTTCGTTGAGTCCGTTCAATTTCGTTACTTATGAAGGAGCAAAATAAATTGCTCTTTATGTACGCAAGCTGACGGCTGAATTCTCGTTAACTTGCTATAAGCAAGTATTGACAATTTGAAATTTGAGGATGCTTATGATTGTCTTTCGTTAAGTTTTGACATATGCTTAAGTTTTCGTTAAGTCTTATGAATTAAAAAAATCGAAAAAACGAATGAATTCGATTTTTTTTTTATTTATAACTATATCTACACCTTGGCGTGTGCAAAGGGCGACAGCTATCTAGTTGCTAGTTGGTGAGATTTGTTGGTTGATGCTCAGGTCCAACCCAGACTGTAGCGCCACAAAAAGAAGAAGAGGAGAATGGTTAATCGGGACGTGGCCAAGGCAAATACGGTCAGTAATTACTCCAATCGTAAAGCACCGCGAATGATTTCCAAATGAAAAGCTTACTTTTGCAAGACCCGAGAGAAAGGCCTTAAATCTGATGAAGGATTAGATCGTCGGCGAAAGAATTGATTCCGATAATTCGATCCCAAAAGATATGCACATTTCCACAAATCCTTCAAATGCACATCCATCGAGTGAATTGATTTTCACAAATAATCACACCGATGTCACTATTCAATGATTTATCCGACGCTAATCCCCTGACTGACAAACACCAGTTGATGCGCATATGACAGTCATCGCAGGATCCCATCGCAAACTAACTTTTTTACAGTGCGGCGAGGAAGATTAGGCAATTAGCAGCCAGAAGAATCCACACACATACACGACCAGAGGGACGAGAGCAAACGTGCGGATTTAATCCGTCGCCCGCTTTGTCTTGCTGTCACTTCAGCAGACTGACTTTGGCCGGATCCCCGGTCGCATGCAACCGAAGCGGTGGCGCAAATCCTTGTGGGCGCTTTTCACATCAAATTCGTCATCATTTGCTTTTGTGACATTTTCATGACTTGCGCCCACCTTATTAATTGGTTGAGTAAGTGCGGTTTAGTAGCCGGCCGCAGCTCGGTAGCTGTGTGCTGATGGCGTGTAGGCAATTTGCATGGTGTAGGCTTTGTCAGAGGATCATCACGTTGATTAGAGCTGATTTGATGGTAAGGATGTGCATTAGCTGTGGGCCGGGTGCGAATCACGGGTGCTTAGCTTGATTGTACGCGGTGATCTGTGACAGCCTCTCTAAGTCGCATCCGATTGCGGAACTGGCTTTTCAACTGGTTCTGCAAAAGAAACAACTGCTGACATCTCGAACCTCTACTTTTAGACAGGGTGTGAAATATTTCTCTCTCGCAAGTTCATAAACCATCTCAGCAGCTACCGACAGATGAAGAGCTAATTTATGGAGTCCGGACTGTATTTCGAAGGGCAATCCCGACGATGATTCTCCAATTGAATCGCCGTAAAATGTCCCAAAAACATTCGGGGATTCTTCGGGCTGCGTTCATAAATTTTCCCCAGCACCGTGCTAACGAGGTAATGATTTAATTTATTGGATGAGCCATAAATAACGTTTCTTCGAATTTGCAGCGATTGGTCAATTGTCGGCCATGTTCCGGCGTTGCTGGTGGCAACAGCTTATACTGGATACACTGCTTCCCACTGCCGCGCCGGTGGGTGCAAGGGGATCATCCAGTGTGTGTATTCCCCTCATAAACTCAGTCGTGTCGTTGTGGTAGGCAGCGTGTCAAACGGTCATATATTTTGTTTACCTCGGCCATCGGGGATCCTCACGTGAATGGTCCCGGCAAAATTCGTAAAAGCCCATAACTCATGCAGAGAGGAGACTTAACGAATTTATGTCGCCGGTGTGTTAATTTGTTCGTCGGGTTAATTAGTCATTTGTGGAACAAGATTTTCGGGTGTGCTGTAGATGTCACAGGCCTGAGTTGTGCTCTTGTTAAAATAATGTAAGGGCTTCTATTTAAATGAAACAGTGAGCGGCGGTCGCAGCACCTGTCTGTGTGCCTGAGGAAGTGGAAGAAAGTCAAGAGAGGTTAATTGCTGATGAGCATTAAATGTTGTTGATATTCGGAAGCAGACGTCTGACAGTAAACGTCTTGATCGATGCAAATAAGATGACATGGGATACAGCAGGTCATCGCACCGATCTGGAACTTGCTACGATATTTTTTGTTTTAAAACCTGAACGTATGCATACGGAATTTCGTTTGTATCATTCAAACTTATGAATTTATGTATTTTCTTCTGCTGAGCAGGAATTCCTACGATTAGTATGTTATCTTGATCTTCGGAGAGTTCAAGGAACTCATGCGTGAAGATATTGCATTGAATTAAGTCCTGTTTGATTATTTGACGAATTGTAACAACCTTACCGTTTTGACAGACGTCAGTTACATTGAATGCAGGTTTTGGTTGAAAATTAACTTGAATTCTACGGTGCAGATCAAGCTTAAAGGCCAACTAAAATGGCCACACTTAAGCCTGAGAGAAGTGCAGAAATCGAGCGAATACACAAAAATGATACACTCTGATTTCTTCGTTCAGTTTCGTTAAGTTAGGTTAGGTTGAAGTGGCTGACTGTAGATAGCAGTCACACTTAAGCCAATTTAGGCCCATTGTGTTACCACGCGGATCTGATGTCGCCTATCCAAAAAAAAACATTTGGTGCTTTCAACGAAGCTCTATAGTTTATGAATGTCGACGTTGTGCAATTCGCTCAAGTCGTTGAAGAAGTAGGCTCCAAGGTGTTTCTTCCTGCGGGAGGAGAGAGCGCAACATGTGCAAAGGAGATGCGTTATGCTTTCCTCTTCTTCTTCGTCTCTGCAGCTTCTGCAGAAATCATCGTGAGGGAGTCCCATTCTTGAGTCGTGAGTGCCAATGGCGCAGTGTCCTGTGATAACACCAATGAGAGTCTTTAGGGATGACCTGTTCATTCTAAGAAGATAGAGTAACGTCAAGTTTAGGCCAAATTTGATGATGCACGTAGTGCCATCTGACCATCTTGAGTTGCTGTTTTTCGTTAAGTTTCGTTAAGTTCGTTCATTTTTGCCTACTTATGCGGAAGCGAAATACAATCCTTCCGAAAGGGAAGGGTAGGTGTTAAAATTAAATAAAACAACTTTTGCGTGAGATATCAGCGAATTTTCTACTGTTTCGTGCGGCAATGCAGCATGCATTGAGGCATGCAGCAACGCATAACGAAACAGAGGTGCTTACTGCACGTATTGTATCTGTCATTGCAAATAGTGACTATTGGAAACAAATTATTATTGCCATAGATGTAGAAAAGCGTAATATTTTTTTTTTTATAATTTGCGCGCGCAATGGTTTTTACGAATACCCTTAAGTGTCCGGAATCAAGACACAGCACGGGCCCAAGGTATAGAGGGAGAAAGGGAGAGGAGGTACCTGTGCACATTGGTTTTAAATGTCTGCGGATTGTAGTGAGTGGGAAATATTGGGCTGGGAAGTGCATTCCATATTCGTGTGGTGTGGCTAAAAAACGACTCTCTAAACTTAACTGTACGTCCGAAAGCAGGCTTAAGGGTAAACTGATGAGCATTCCTGGCGAGACGAGTATTGCGGGTGAATTCATGGAGGGGAGGAATGCAATTGGCTAACTCACTTGAGCATCGTTTGTTAAAATAGCGATAAAACAATGACAAGGATGAGAGTCTATTGACTTCAAGATATTACTGTCTCCTATAAGTTTTATCACCCGCTGTTGTATTCTATCAAGTAGGTGCAGAGATTACTTAGGAGCACTAGACCAGATATGAGGGTTATATCCAAGCTTGGGGCGAATGAAGGCCTTATAAATTGAAGCCAAATCAGAGGGGGTGAAGTATTTCTTGCATCGTTTTAGGAAACCTAGACATTTCGCAGCATTTTTGGCGACCTCGAATATATGATCATTCCGACTAAGTGTTGAGTTGATACACATACCGAGGATGTGAAGTTTTTCGGTTTCTTCGATGCAAGTGCCATTCAGGGATAATGGCTGGATATTTTTGGATCGCTAAAGTGACAGTAGATAGCATTGAGTTTTGAAAGCATTAAATTCCACTCTATTGTTTGTACCCCAATTGATAATGCTGTCAAGGTCGGAATTTAAAGTGCTTAACATACGCTGCCGCTCCAATTCTACGGCCGAAGGATAGGGTCGTGAGTCTTGGACCGAATATGAAAAGCTGAGAGTACTGTCATCAGCGAAGGAGTGGATTGGATTAGAAGTAGCAGACAAGAGATCATTTATAAAAATGAGAAAGAGAGTCGGAGACAAAACAGAGCCTTGGGGAACGCCAGCATTAATTTGGTGAATATCAGACTTGAACCCATCCAAAACAACTTGAATTGAACGGTTCGAAAGGTAGTTCCTAATCCATAGAAGAAGAAACTCATCGATGCCATAAGCACGCATTTTCGACAAAAGAGCTTGATTCCAAACTCTGTCCAATGCCGTTAAAATATCAAGCGCAAATATATCCTTGCATTGTGCAAGGATTGGTGCCACTTTGCGGTGAGATATGCCGTCAAATCACCAGTGGACGGAAACAGTACTGCCGGTCATTAAGAAGTTTCCGCGATTCAAGATATTTTTTAAGCTGACGGTTTATCAGCGTCTCCATGACCTTAGAAAGAAGGGACGTTAGTGCTATGGGTCGGTAGGAGGAGGGTGATGAAGATTTGCCCTTTTTAGGGACGGGCTGGACAAATGCTGTTTTCCATCCACTCGGAAAGAGACCAGAAGAATAGGACAGATGAAAAAGCTTACGCAGTGGTTTTGCCAGCACAGAAGAACACCTCTTCAGAAGTATCGGGGGGATACCATCCGGGCCAGCGGATTTATGCAAGTTGAGATCTTTCACACGTCGTATTAGTGCATTGCAGTCATTTCTGGCCCGTTTAAACTTTTTCCGGTTTTCCTCAGTAGGGTTGGCCTTGTAAGTCCGGGAACTCAACTCCTTCAACTTGATAGCCTCTTTGCAGGTCGAGTCATACCACGCATTTGCTTTGGGTTTGATACTCTTCACTCGGTGAGAAATGAAGGATCTCGTACCCAGCAGAATGATGTACGTGATCGTATCAGCAGCGGCTCCGTTTTGTTGCTGCCTTTAAGCTGAATATATTCGCCTTTCATTTTTGTTTTCACAGTCCTCGTACAACGGCCTTCCGGCGTCGCGTAGTGGTCAAGTTCCGTCAAAAGCCCGACGGTGCCTGATGTTTTCGGCACAAGTCCGCAGACCCTGGACCTTAGGTTAGCACCTCCATTAAGTGGACAACTTCTGGAACACATTCAACTGAGAATGAGTAGTTCTCGCCATACATTTGAACATAGACAAGTTCAAGCAATTAATGCTACCTAACAGCTGCAAGTGCTTGTAACTTTGTGCACGAAGTGAAGCTTTCTCCATCACGGTTTCTCTCAAACTTGAAATCTACTGCCCGCCTGTCCCCACTTCAACGACACCCTTTAAAGCAAATTATACCTGTCCAATCGCTTATACTAATTTTCTGTAGGAAAAAAGTCAAAACATCAATTACCATCCATGAGACGTGAGGCAATTAAAACAAATACGAGTACGAGTATACCCAACAATAGCGTCTTAGCATCCTTCGCCACATCTCCGCCAGTGTGCTGCCGGGTTGCCGGTTTCCACATGGCTCATTGTTTTCATTGCGCATCCCGTTGTTGTGTCTCATAATTCTCTTCACGCCGTGTAAACTTTAATTGGCTGTAATTAAAAATAAAAAAAAGAACTAACAACACATTCACCCCGCATACCTGGCCCATCCAGCCCATCTGCGGGACCGGGAAGAATCCGCTTCCACCTTGCCCTGAGAGACAAAGAACAAATTGCGGACAGGTAATGTGCACTTGGCACACACACAAGTCCCCGCGTTGTTTACACGGTAGTTACATCGACCCGGTTCATATGCAGATGGATCCGAATCGAACACGTAACAGGTCCAAGTGCACAGCGTGTGAATCGGGCCTCTCAGCCGGTGCATCAGGCGCACAAAAACAGTCCACTACCCCATTCGCGAGCTGCGAACTGCAAATGCGAAAAGCCCCGCAAGGATGGCGGGCAGAAAAAAATGCTTTATCTGGGAAATTGCCCGCTCACGTTTAATTTCATGACACATTAATATCCAGCTGTCATTTCGATAAATAAGCGGATAATTTCGCTACATACCATTGACACAAATGTTGCGCGGTTTCCACGAGGAGTACGGGATGATTTTGGGGTGATGTGGGGGCGATGGTGGTGTTGGTGCGGTAGGCAACTGAGGCGCGATTTAAATAAAATTCAAATCATGACAAAGGTTCACCCGCTCGCCATGGCGACGCTGACACTTTGTTCACTGGGTCGGCTGACATTTTGTTGTGATTTTGCTTGCTTTTGATTTTTGTTCGTTTATTTTTTTCTGCATTTTTTTCCGGTTACCTGCACGGCAGTGCTGTCTCGCTCAGCGACGATAAATCAGTAGTGAATTTGCATAGAACGTGATTTTGTTGCAACAGTCGCGAGATATTAATTACTGGTCACCATGGTTGAACAATCCAATTCAAAGTGTTGCCGAAGTTCATTTGGCCAAATGCCGCGTGCACGGGATTGATGAGTGCGGGTGCCAGTGAAGTCGCGCAGGTGAAAGATGATTATTGTTATAACCGCGCTACTATAACGAGGAATTCGTGATAGTTAAATTGGTATGACGGGACGGTGGCGGCGGTGGCGCTGGTCGACATCGATGCCCGGCTTGTTGTTGGCGAATTCGTGATGTATTTGAACTTAGGTTTTCACTTACACGATGCTTAGGCCCGGTGGGGTTGTAGGAAAATACCTGACGTGGAATAAGAGAAAGTTAATGTCGATGTGCTTGTGGATGGATGTTGAATTGCTTGTAAACTGATGGAGGAAATTGCAGTAATCACGCACCAAAACTGTGTCAATGAGGAGTGTCTTCTTGTACACCGGGGATCATTTGGTGCAGTGGTTGAGACCTGTATCTCATAACTAGTATTATAATTTCCTTGACGTTTTATTGGTGACTGAAACTCGCGAGCGTGTTGCGCATTTAACCCAACAAACTGCAGCGACGGACAAAAAACAAAATCTGTTCCCCATCTGCTCTATGATTGCCCAGCCCTACTAGGAAGGAAATTGCACCCACCTACCCAAAACTTTTTTAAAGGGCTGGAAGATCTGAATAAAAGTGAGCATCTGAAGATTTATACAAGATTCTGGGTGATTTTAGACATCAGTGGAAGATAAAAGTCTCACGGTAGTAGCATATCGCATCCCCAGGGCACAAACTGAAGATCTACATAAGCTGCAGTTGTAAACGGCTAGGCCATCCACATACCTGCTTATCTAACTCAATAGGCAAGTTTCCTTGATCTTGAATTGTTCGTATATGGTTCGATTAGTCGTTTATTTTCGCAATCAATTTTCTCAAAATTATCTTCGACGTCCATTTGAGATTGCACTGGGAAGATTCAACAGAAGTTGATCAGACAGTGGCCTTTTAAAAATTATGTTTTCTTCGTCTTCCTATGGCAGGGGTGGATCTGGCTCTACACCAAGAGAGCTCGCCAGTCAACACGATCTTTCACTATCTGTCACCAATTTCGCACAAGAAGTTCGCCAAGGTCTGTCTTAATTTGTATGGGCCACCCTTCCTCAATCAAGTCTCAATTCCTCAATCCTGTATATTAGGTACATGGTTTCACAGGTTCAGCACTGAAGGTTCTTCGGGACGGAGCTAAACTAAGCCATCATGTCGATGTACAGATCCAAAGTTCACACCAAAACAGAATTATTTTCGGGATGCATTGGAAGCTCTTGGATCTCATGTCCCTTAGATTGGTATCGTCCCAAATTCTTTTTTGACGTATCCATCCATCCAAAAATGGGCCTCATCGCCGATGATGATTTTTCGATGAAAATTTGGGTCAGTTTCCAATTGCTCCAGAGCCCATTCAGCGAACACACTTCGTTGTCTATGATCGTTTACCTTCTATGATCTATGATCAGTTGAATTTTGTTCACGGGTGCAGGTTCAAGTTGTGCTCTGCGAAAGGCCGAGTTCTCGTAAGCGACGCGAAATTGACCTCGGATTCTCATGAACACCCTTACGGACAACGGCGATGTTTTCGGCAGATCTTGGGTTTCATCGACTTGCGGGTGTTGGTTTATCGTTTACTGAGCCAGTGGACTCAAATTTATCCACTACATTGCGAATAGTTCTCTCGGTAGGACGATTATGGCGACCGTTAAATGGCCGAAGCGCGCAGAACCTTGCCGGAAGAGAACACCCATTTTGATGAAACAATTTTATCATTTGCACGTGTTGTTGAACGCTATTCCATCCATGGTAATATTGAAAAACAAACTGAATAAATGACAGTCAATTTGACAGATGTAGCTTCAACAATATGGCCGCTATCAACGAAAGTACCTATTGGAAGACTCTTTACCTATTCTTCCTAATGTCAACTAACCCAAAACATTAAACTTAGAACCGCAACAAAGCACTACAATTTAAAAAAAAATGCGAATAATGACTAGCTGCATTACATAAGCCGATTGCAGCAATCTCAAAGATATGCTCTGATTTGGGGTGAACTATCGTTCTTCTTTCTTCCAACCCGCAGTATTCCTTACTTTTAATTCCCAATTAACATTACGTGGAAAAGTCGGTCCAGACCACTCACAAGCATTACAGCAGCCGCAATTCCCGAGCACACTTCGTTAACAACTTCCGACGAAAACCATAATGAACTATCCAAAAACACCGTCAAGGCGTTATCAAAAACCTTATGATCAGCATAAAATTACACCGAAATTACGCTGAGAACAGTAGTTTTAACGCCCTTTTTATAATTACAACCATTTTGACCACACACATTCACAGAGCATTCAAAAAGCCCCCCCGAATAGTGCCCATAAAAGCATGGCTGATCCTTGACCCCATGGCCGAACACGGAAAAAGTGTGGACATTAACCAGAATAAATTTCGCGGCAAGCACTTCATCCTCCTGCTTAGGGGCCAAGATGCTACCACGATGAGAGACTCCCAAGCGGACAGGTGAACATTTATGATTTAACATAAAAGATAACCACATGCGCACGTTGTACCTTTGACATGACATGGGAAAAGGGCCGCCAAGTCGACACCAAATAACAGACCAGACTGACAAAAACGGACCATCGTGGTTGGACAGTTTACGGCATAGTCCAGAGTCGGCGGGGACAATGTTGTCGGAAGAGATAAAGACAAAACGCGGTCCGCCAAAAGGTACGAGTTCCGGGTAACGCATGCAGCCAACAACAACCGTTTCTTGACCCCTCATTGCACACCGCTCACAATGTGTGCGTACGTCTGACCGATGTCACAAGCAAACAGTGTCCTTTACGTTTACCATGTGCGCAGAGCATTGTACTCAACATATTGACACAAAGTGATTTATTGGACCGAGGCGCACTGGTCTGCGCCTTCTTTCGAAAACAATGGCTGCTGGCCTAATAAAAAATTCATTAGATTCGGAATTTTAAATTTTCGGATCCGAGTACCTCGCTACATGTCTGCATCGACAGGCCGAGCGCAGGCAAGTGATCGCTCGTGCGTATGTAAATATCGAGCCCACGTAGCAGGTGCGAACTGAAAGCCGCGTTTAATGTGCGCCAGTTTGATTGATTTATTGGTTGCCAATTGGACGGAAGGATACCTGGGAAAGTGATTGACGATTATCTTGATAAAATGCAATTGTTATTAACAAATGAATGGAACAATGTTGTAAAGTTTACATTCGATGCTATCTGCGTGTGTCCGCGAATGTTTATGTTTCTGTTGGGTATGCACGAATTGTGCATGGTTACATGATAACGGCCTGTCTCTGTTTTGTCATTGCAGATATTTTAATGTGACTGCAAGAAGTTCACGTAACGCTTGATACCGGCTGAATGCGGAATGTGGATAAGAGGCTAACTGGTTGTTCCCCTCCATTGCGGTCTAGAATATGACGTCGTAATTGTTACAGCAAAGGAATATATCTGTGTCCACTTTTTGAATAATTAAATGTGCGTACGAAGATAAAAATGTTTGATTGTCAATTTTAGTCATGTCGAGGCCAAGACTCGCCATTGTTTTGTTATTTATTTTTGCATTACCTACGTGAAATGAAAAATAGGTAATGCAAAAATAATTTTTTATGAAAATGGCAACTAGATATTTACAATAGTAGCAAAAAAAGTGCTTGAGTTCACTGATGCCGACGTAATTCATCTCAGGCAAATCACCAAAGCAGACTCCTAGGGAGGTGTTCCGACGGATGAAGAGGGCGCTGCACATGCAAGGGCGATGACTAAGTCGTTATTAGAGTGTCAACATTTTGGGGAATATGTGTCAAGGGCACAGTGTCCCGTAAAGACACCGAAGAGAGTCCTAAAAGATAACCTGTCCATTCTGATAAGACAGAATGAGCCCTAGGACCAAAGTTCAAGCTAGATTTGTTTTAAAAGGTCTTCCAATGGGGACTTCCGAACTTTGACAGTTGACAGCGACTATATTGTTGAAGCTACATCTGTTAACTTGACTGCCATTCAACTATCATCTGTTTCATAGACATAGACATAGACATACGAGTAGCATTCATCAATACGCGCAAATGATAAAATTGTTTTATCAAAATTGATGTTTTGTTCGGGCAAGGTTCGGCGCGCTTCGGCCATTTTACGGTCACCATAATCGTCCTACCGAGAGGACTATTCGCAATGTGGTGGATAAATTTGAGTCCACTGGCTCAGTAAACGATAAACTAACACCCGTACGTCGATGAAACGCAAGATCTGCCGAAAACATCACCCTTGTCCGTAAGGGTGTTCATGAGAATCCGAGGTCGATTTCGCGTCGCTCACAAGAACTCGGCCTTTTGCAGACCACTACTTGGCGAATTTTGCACAGTTGCTTGAGCCTGCACCCATACAAAATTCAGCTGACCCAGGCGCTGAAAGTAAACGATCATAGACAACGACATGTGTTCGTTGAACGGGCTCTGAAACAGTTTGAAACTGAAACTGACCCTTATTTTCATCGAAAAATCATCTCCAGCGATGAGTCCAATTTCTGGATGAAGGATGAATGGGTACATCAACAACAAAATTGTTGAATTTGGGACGATAACAGTCCATATGAGATCCAAGAGCGTCCAATGCATCCCGAGTGCCCGAATCATTGTTTGGTTTGGATTTTAGGGTGGTGGCGTTATCGGTTCATAATTCTTTGAGAACGACGTTAGCCAGGCCATCGCCGTCAACGGCGAGTGCTATACTCGTAGTTCGATGATTACCAATGTCTTTTGGCCTAAATTGGATGAAATGGACACCAACGACATGTGGTTTCATCGGGACAGCGCTCCCTGCCACATAGCTCACGCCACATTTGAAGTTCTGCAATAGCCAACGAGATCGTGCGATTTGACCACGTTAGAATTTTTCTGGTAGGGTTTTCTGAAATCGCAGGTCTCTGCGTATATGCCACCATCTACAGCAGCCCGCAAAGTCAACATCTCCCATGCCATCGGTCAAATTCAACCTGATTTACGGGCATGCGCCAGAGTCATGGAAAATTTGACATTTCGGATGCAAGCCACTCCAGAAAAGAGGAAGATTAGGTACTAACATTAACTGATCCATTTTTACTTTGAGATATTTGTTCGCATTATATAAACATTTGATTTTTATCGCCAGTATGTAATTACTCTTCAGCTGGTGTTGGTAAGTTTAACATTTAGTGAAAAAATAGGAAATTTAGAGTAAAAAAACACGCAAATGGCAAATACATATATCTGCGAAGGTAAGTATAGCGTTACCAGATGGCAATGACAGTTATTCCAATTGTCAGGTTTCAGTTACCAATGACATCTAGTTGTCAAAATATTCAGTAATCTAATCATACATCGCTTCAAACTTGCCGAATGCTCAGAAATTGTTGAAAAATATCGGATTTCCGACTCAGTTATAAATGCGTAACGTGAATTTCGTCGTGAGGTCGGCCGTCATCATGGCGTCAGTGTGCAAACAATACGTCACACCGTGCAAAAGTTTGAGCGTGAATACACTCTTTTTGACCTTAAGCCACCAATCAGACAGAGATTTTTGGGAAATGAAGTGAAGAAGAAGCCGCCGTAGCGGCCATTATCGAAGAAGTCCCAGAAATATTGATTCGGCGCTGATCAGCTGAATTGGGAGTCGCCAGATTGTGCTGACGCAAGAATTGAAGCTAGACCACCATGGATAACGCCAGGACTTCGCTAATTGAGCGCTGGAAATGTTAGCCGAAGATCAGACGTGGCTCATTTTTGGCTCTGCAGCTGTGACAACAAAAAAAATTGCCGTTATTGGAGCGAACACAACCCACAAGTGTTTAACCAAGCATCAATGCATCCACACACAATTGACTGATTGGTGCGGTTTGTGGCAAGGAGGTTTGGGGGTGGGCGCCGTGGCCGTATGGGTTCGTGCGTCATCCCATGCGCATTAGACTTTCACAGTCTAGGTTTGAATCCAAGTCCAGACAAACAATTTTTTAAACAAAAAAAAAATTTTCTCCACCTCTTTCTAGTCAGAACTGTCTAGAAAAAGCTTCTCAATCTCGCCGTTCGGAGTCGGCATTAAATTGTAGGTCCCCTCCGCTAGTGACAGAACAATAGCACGCACAACACGAGTGGTTGCTGAGAAGCCAGGCCCAGGTCCACCTCGGACTGTAGCGCCGCTCTTATTATTATTATTATATAAAATTGGGGCTCTGCCAGTGAAGTTGAGGCGGCCATTTTAGTGATGTGCTATTTCATATATAATGACATGAATGAAGCTTCAAATTTAAGCCAGATTCAAATTCATATCATATTCATATCTCACACCGTTGTTGTTTTATTTAAATTTCTTTTCCTATCGTTCTTATCTGGTCACGCTGTATAAAACCAAAAAAAAACATTACTGTTTCTTTCGTATTGTTTTTTGTTCGCTACTGTATTTATTGGACTTTGGCAGGAATAGAAAAGAAGGGGAAGGCCATATATTCTTTAGCCGACAAGAGTATAAAATCATATGACCGGCTTTTAACCTTTGAATCAAGCGGTTATAAGTCCGCAAAACCATTGTGTCCTCTTGACATGAGCTTAATCTTTGAATTCAATGGAACGCACATTTGCAATGCGGATCTTTTCAGCATCTCATTAAGAACTTGCCATCTTGACATCTTCCGTGAGAAGAATTGACTATAGCCAATATTCACTTAAGACAGTATAAATTTTCAAAATTTGTGTTTTTGTCAATATCGCAGTAAATCTTACATGACCTTTTTGATTGAAATGCCAGTGTCAGCAGGAACATTTGAACATTTAATAAATCTCTGAAAACAACAGAAAAGCGAGAGATTAAAATTTTAACTAGCATTTAATTTACTGCGGCATAAACTCTCACAATCAAGAGCCGGCGCAGTCCCAACGGAGGCGCCAGCTCTCAAAAAAATACATAAAATCTCGAAAGCATCTACTTCCCAGGCTACCAGGCTACCAATCTGTATTAATTGCCAATAAAAGCTGATCACTGGCTAATGATTCACTCTGTTCACAGTCAAATCAAAGTCCGGCAGAGCAACCTTCGATACCCCAGCTCCACACGCTGCGGTTGCGGCTGCTGCTGCCGCTGCCGCTGTTACTGTTGCTGCCTAGCACACCTTGATTGATCGATACGATAACCACGCTGCAGCGGAACTGAATAGATCAGTAAAGATCGCTTATCTTGGGAATTGCAAATGTCACCGGCCTGAATCCGGTTGACCATGTCGTCGATTCATTCGCTTCCCAAAACGACGCATATAGACCCCTCATTCAAAGTAACACTCGCCTTCATACTGGGCTCCCAATGGCACGGACGATGGGGGGAATTTAGAGAGCTTATCGCAATCCGACGATCATGTCGTCGTCATTGTTGGCCCGCCGCTGGAATGGAGTGGAGTAGACCCGCCCCTAAGCCCAATCGAGATTTATTGCGTCCATAAAAATGATAGACGGACCGAGACCAAAGCGATCAGAGAATTGAAAACTAATTAACCAAATCCCGCTTGGAATCGGAATAGAGATGGAAATCCAGTTCCCGACGAGAGAGACACATCCAGCCCAACGCACACACAATTCTGTCGGCAACGGCAACGGCAATGGCAACAGCAGAGGCAGCAAGACGCTAAGACGGCAAGGCGGAGTGGCAATGAAGAAAGAAGAAATTCTTAATAAGCAACCAAACGAGTTCCGCTCATAATCCGATCCTCTCCACTCGACCATTATGTGCACTGGGATCACATTAAGTGGAATCCCGAAACGAAATGGATTTAAATCAAAAACTCGTATAACTTGTCACATGCGATAAGCTTCCAGATTTAGAGTGCGCTCTCCGTGGACCTGGACCGGGATGTGCATTGCATGCAGTGCAGTGGTGCGGTAGCGTTCTGGCGCAGCACATACTCGTATATCTTATCTGAAGTGCAATGCGGTGCGGTGCAGAGCAGTGGAGGATGCAGTGGCGTCCGATGGGATGGCTTTGCGCTTTTAATAGGCAGAGAACCCCCTGAGTGTGTGGCTTCTGCCTGATATCTGTAGGTGAGATGTTACCAGGAAGATAACATTTACGACAATCCTACAGTCTAGAGCCGGTGCAACGATTGCTGGCACCCATCCCCATCAACTTATGATCTTGTGCCCGTTGGACAATTATGATAGGAAATTCCGCAAAGCTATTCATACGATCGTCGCGTCGTCGTGCGAGGAGACATCGCCGCGCCGTCACGAAAAGAAACGCCTGGACCTAAGACACTCTGGGGTGGAATGAATTTCACAAAAGCGTCTATGTATCGCTCAATAATTGAGTGTAAATCATATTGTATCTCGGGATGGCCGCACGATCCGATGGGAAGTGGCGATACAGGGAAAAATGGTTGAAACAGAAGCCAACTGGGTTGGCCGAGGTAGTTAATGAGGAATGGGTGGCAAGCGAGGTCTTTGCCACATACTGAGCGGATGAAATGCTGGGTTTGTAAGTACTCAGTCAGGTTTAGGAGCCGAGTGAATGTCTTGGTTACAATCGGGTCCGTTTGATTTGTCACTACGCAAGGGAATCTGGAATATCTGCGAATGCGTTAAATTATAATCATATTAACCATGAACGTGAAACTGGTGTGAAACCAGCTCAAGAATACAACAATGGTTATTAGCTAAAAGAGTGTATCTAACAAAGCATTGCCCTTTATGTTACTCAATTTTTCCTTTCTGTGGTAACAAACCTGATGTGTTCCCATAAATAACTACTCTAATTGGATGTATATCCTGTTGACCAAGTTATTTAATGCAACCAGATCATCTCCGACTTCATTAATACACATTTCGTGTGAACTGTGAGGCAAAGATGCTGTTTTGTGCTTAGTTTCCGGGATGTGGCCTGGGTTTGATTGACTCACGGCATGCTCTGGATTGGATCCGAACCTTTCGAAACTTGCAACTGATTTATAAAAAGATTCACTGTTGTGTGATTTTTAAAGGCAGTATCTTAATTAAGTGTGGGCGCCGTGGCGTAGTGGGTAGGTGCGTCGACTCCTACGCTCGAGGTCGTCGGTTCGAATCTCGAAAAAAAAAACATCAAACATTTTTTCACGGCTCCACCTCTTTCGAATCACTAACAATGCTCAAAGAGTATAACTGTCTAGAAAAAGCTTCTCAATCTCGCCGTTCGGAATCGGCATTAAATTGTAGGTCCCCTCCGCTAGTGACAGAACAATAGCACGCACAACACGAGTGGTTGCTGAGAAGCTAGGCCCAGGTCCACCTCGGACAGTAGCGCCGCCATTATTATTATTATTATCTTAATTAAGTCCAGCTGCTGGAAAACGCCAATCACATAGCTTTTTCAGACCGTGTTTCCATGTCTATAAGAAGAATTGCACGCTGTAGTTTAAAACTAGAGCCGTCATTCGCTAATGATGGTTTAACCACTGGTTTAATATCAGTGATTACAATTTTGAAGTAGTTAAGGGGTTCCTCAACGAGAGGTCCACAAGCAACAACATATCTACAAAGTCTTTATCTTCCCCAGTTATCTACTGAACATAGAGTGCCCAGGACCGTCTTGACCATAAATCAGTTGGTGTATGGTTGTCCATTGTGGTTCAACTTGAGTCCTTCCCAAATGGAAAAGATGAAGGTGTTCGAGAGACAGTGTCTTCGGGCCTGCTTCCGGGTGTATCGCACACCCGTATCCGAGTACAAGAAATTCCACCCCAACGAGGTCTTGTACAAGGAGGCAAACCAGATTAGGATAGACAATTTTATAATTAAGTTGATTCGTGGTCACATTGCACGAGCTATGACTTCCACCAAAGACGGACTCAGGCTGTAGGCTGTGGATATTCTCTGTTGCGTTGTCTCACAGGCTTAAAGACCAAGACTCTTTGGGCCCCAGCAAAGTTGTCCATGCGCACTAGTCATTTTTGTCGTTAGAGCAGTAGACGCCTGGCTAGGGTCATGCCAAGGGATACAACATCGTCTTAAAAAACATCGATAGTTCCACGACAAAAATCGATGTTAAAAAAAACATTGGTATTAACAACGATACATCGATTGTTTCCGATGTTTTATTTATCTTCTCCATCACACACGGCGCCGTGGCCGTGTGGGTTCGTGCGTCGACCCATGCGCATTAGACTTTCACAGTCTAGGTTCGAAAGCAAGTTCAGACAAACAGTTTTTCAAAAAAAAATTTTTCGCGGCCCCACCTCTTTCGAGTCACTGACAATGCTCAAAGAGTATAACTGTCTAGGAAAAGCTTCTCAATCTCGCCGTTCGGAGTCGGCATTAAACTGTAGGTCCCCTCCACTCGTGAGAGAACAATAGCATGCACAACACGAGTGGTTGCTGAGAAGCTAGGCCCAGGTCCACCTCGGACTGTAGCGCCGCCATTATTATTATTATTATCACACAAATTATACTAGACAGTTTCAACCCAAAAACCTTCTGTCTTCCATTTCGTTGATGATTGAGTTTGTACTTTGTGGCTTATTGGTCCAACGAAAAATCCAAAGTGACGTTGGAGGATCCAACGGTTCTGAATTAGGGTTCCCGAGCGGGCCCTTCATGCACATTTATATACCGAGTCGCTTGCTCCAAGTGAACAGACGCTAGTTTAATTGTTTACACAAGGTTTGCTATGCTTATGCATCCAGCCAATACATACCGAAACATGAACCCTTTCCGATTAGCCACCGAAAGTTCCATTCCTGAGGGTTGCTCGTTGCCCAGGGTGTATCACTTAGAGGTTCGGAGTAGACGGCGCTACAGTCCGGGGTGGCCTAGCTTCTCATCAACCACTCGTGTTGTGCGTGCTATTGTTCTCTCACGAGAGGAGGGGACCTACAGTTTAATGCCGACTCTGAACGGCGAGATTGAGAAGCTTTTTCTAGACAGTTATACTCTTTGAACATTGTCAGTGACTCGAAAGAGGTGGAGCCGTTAAACATTTTTTTTTTAAATTGTTTGTCTGAACTTGGATTCTGTGAAAGTTAAATGCGCATGGGTCGACGCACAAATCCACACGGCCACGGCGCCCACGTAAAGTTGTAGATGGGCCTCCAAAGTCCTGTAATTTGACATCTCTGGATTATTTTCTTTGGAAATACGTAAACTCGCTAGTCTAGGCTGATAAACTAAAACCAATACAGGCAACGATAGCCAACATTCTTCGTGGTATTGATGATATACTTCTACAAAGGCTTGAAAAATTGACCAAAATCTTTGTCTCTCGAATGAATTTCCTCAGATCCAGCCATAGTGGTCTGCGAACTTGTGTTTAGAAACTTATTGCAGAATACATTGTCTCAATTGAAACAAACAAATGGCTATTCACTGAATTTATGTGTTGTTTCAAGATAAATGTTAGTACTGGCTTAAAAAAACATCCGATATATTCAATTTGAATGGAAGGATTTCTGTCAAAAAAGCAGTTCAAACAGCACAAGCTTAGAGATGGGTAATGTTCACTAAGCCCTCCCATCACCAGTCAACACAGAGCATCCATATGGACTGACAACTCATATAAATATCTGGATCGATCGATTCTTTGAATCATTTATCTACTCTCTCCAATTGAATTATCATCACGGATGGAGATGATGATTCGTACAATATAACCCGATTAGAATAGAAGACAAAAACCACTTAGAGTCTTTTTAAGTGACGTTATATGTTCACACTGCATTCATCTGTTAAGAATCTCAACCATTGGGATCGCGAATCCATGAAATGAAATCAAAATCAAAGATCTTCAATCGTTCCGCGCCGCCTCCACTTAACTTGATCGATGACCATGGTCGGCAACCCTTTGACAAACAGCAAATGTGTCCAAAGCAACACACTCAACTCAAAGCCATACCAAACGTCCACGAGGCGGCGAACAAATTCCGAACATTCAAAAACTATGGCACTTAAGAGCATCACCCAGAAACCAAAGCACACGTCGAATACCGCGCGAACAATTCAATCAGACCGAGCCGAAGACCCCGAAATGGGCATAATAGCCAAACACTTGTAATCTACCTGCTGGCTTGGAAATCTAATTGAAAATTACCCGTGAACAAAGTTCGACGAGAACAGACCGTGTCTGCCCGGCACTGTAGCCCCAGCTGTGAGGAGGTGCCGAGACCGGGGCCTATCAATCTTATCAAAGACTTTTCAATTCAAAATTTTTACAGCTGTCACCCAGCCATTAACCTCGTTTTCAATCAGAAATTTGAAAGATTCAAATAGAGTCTTTGACTTGGAGCTCCTTGGGATCCGTCAAATCGTCCGAGTTGTGAGCGAGTACGTGGAAAACAATGGTGAGCATCTGGAATGCGTGTATGAAACGAGATACGAGTACACACAACAAAAGGGAGAAATCAATTGAAAGACAAAAACCTACATCGGGCGGACACATTCAGAGTCAGATACAAAATCGTTCTTTCTCGCTGCCTCTGTCTCTGTCTCTGTCTCCTCATCGCTTAGCAGGCTTGACATAGCAGGTAGATCGGTGTTCATCTCTCCGAGATGAGATGCTCCCTCTTGGAATCTGTGAGTTTGAATCTCTGATTCCCCCGCAGCCGCTGTCGCCGCCGCCGGAACCCATTTCAGTTCTGTATAGATTTTTGTTTCTTTCGTTCTTTTTTTTTTTGTTTTTGTGTACACGGAATATGCGTGGCGTGACGATCTGACCTTATCTCGGTGAATCCACATGGCGGGGGTTCGACTTATGCATTCGAACGCAGCGGGTGGCAGCGATATCCCGCATGGGTTTCAGAGACTCGTGTGTTCGTGTTCGGGGTCCTGAAACAGTGGATGTCTCGTACAACGTCTTGTCGTGGACCGAGCGGGGAACCGATGTAATTATCTAAAACCACATATTGATTTTCACTGTGATTCGTTATGAACTAGTGTTTCATTTTTATGAAACGAACGGACGAACGAAAAAAAATGAAGTCGTTTCAAGGTGGGACATGAATTGCAATAAGGTGGGAAGTGGACATTTTTATTAAAAAGTCAATTTCGAGGTTGGGACGAGTAGGAGATTCGAAATGAATCTGTGGTTCTGAACTTCAAAATAAGGTGTCCCTTTTGAAATATAGCTCTCTACGTGCTGACAGATGACGTGAACAAGTTGATTGCGGCTGCATCTTTTGACGCATCCAACTTGAGGGTATTTCATTAAGCGCTTCCTATCTTTAAATTTATAAACAACAAAATGTGTGTGAGTTAATAAAATTTTTTATTCGTTTGAAAAGCCTATCGATGGCATTGTGTAGAGCATAACACTGCCCGTCGTGGCTTCTCTGGATGTCGCGCAACCGATATGTCAAATTTTCCATGACCCTGGCGCATAAATCAGGCTGAATTTGCCCGATGACATGGGTAATGTTGGCTTTGAGGGCCGCTGTAATATGTGTCTTATTCGCATAGACTTGCGACTTCAGAAAACCCCACAAGAAAAGTCTAACGGGGTCAAATCTTGGTTGCCGGTTCACATCACCTCCACATGAGATGACCATGCCGTCGAATCGCTCGTGCAGAATTTCCAATGTGGCGTCAGCTGTGTGGCACGTAGCGCCGCGTCGTCCTGTGGAAAACACATGTCGTTGGTGTCCATGGTATGGCCAATTTAGGGCAAAAGAAGTTGGCAATCATCTACAGTTCTACACCATTGACGGTAACGTTCTGGCCAACGTAGTTCTCAACTGAATATGGATCGGCTCAAAATTTACACCAAACAGTGATTTTTTCAGCCATTCCTCAACAACCTGTTCGGTCCATACCAGTGTGGCTTTAGGCCTGAAAAATCCACCATCGACCAAATATTCACAATGCGGCAGATCTTGGAAAAAACCCAGGAACAGCAAATCGATACCCACCACCTTTTCATCGATTTTAAGACCGCGTATGACAGCATCTATAGAGACGAGCTATACAGAGCAATGTCTAGTTTTGGCATCCCTACCAAACTCGATGGAGGATGACGATGGAGGATGACGATGGAGACTGCACGCTACTCCATCAAGGTCGGTAAAGACCTAACCGAGACCTTTGATGTCAAAAAAGGATTCAGACAAGGCGACGCGCTGTCATGCGACTTCTTCAACATCATACTCGCACGCCAACACCAGAGGCACAATCTTTCAGAAGTCCGTCCAACTACTCGCATATGCCGACGATATTGACATAATCGGAAGAACACAGCGTGATGTCAATGGCACTTTTGTGAGTATTGCGACGGAGGCCGCGAAGATGGGTTTAACGGTAAATGAGGGAAAGACCAAGTATATGCTGTCAACCAGAAAGGACACCCAACACCGACGTCTCGGACAGAACGTCACAGCAGACAGTTATAACTTTGAGGTAGTCAAGGACTTTGTCTACCTAGGCACCGCTATTAACTCAGACAACGACACCAGCGCTGAAATCAAACGAAGCATAACTCCTGCTAATCGCTGCTTCTTTGGGCTAAGAAAGCAATTGATAAACAAAGCCCTCTCTCGAACAACCAAAGTAACCCTGTACAAGACCCTAATCGTCCCAGTCCTGTTATATGGCGCAGAAGCATGGACTTTATCAAAAGCGGATGAGGTTGCTCTTGGCTGTTTTGAGAGGAAAATTCTTCGGGTGGTTTTCGCTCCCATCTGCATAGAGGGCGAGTGGAGGAGAAGATATAACAACGAACTGTACGAGCTGTTCAGCGACATTGAATTAGCCAGAAGGGTGAAGATCCAACGATTGAGATGGCTAGGTCATATAGAGCGAATGGAAACCATTGCTCCAGCCCGGAAAGTCTTCGAATCCACCCCCGAGGGACGGCGCAGTAGAGGAAGACCGCGACTCAGATGGCGCACGCAAGTGGAAACCTCAACGAACTGTGCGTGCGAAACTGGAGGCAGCTAGCTAAAGATCGAGCTGGCTGGAGACGCTTGTTGGTTGAGGCCCAGGTCCACCACGGACTGTAGCGCCACCTTAAGTGATTTTTTCAGGATCGATTTGCATTGTATCGTGACGAATTCCACAATTTTGTTTGTTGACGTACCCATTCATCCAGAAATGGGCCTCATCGCTGAATATGATTGATCGATGAAAATTGGGGTTAATTTCAGTTTCCAACTGCTCCAAAGCCCATTCTGCGAACAGACGTCGTTGTCGTCAGTTGAATTTTGTATGGGTGCAGGTCCAAGTCACTGTGCAAAATTCGCCAAGTTGTGGTCTGCGAAAGGCCGAGTTCTTGTGAGCGACACGAAATCGACTGCCTCGGATTCTGCTGCACACTCTCACGGACAGAAGAGATCTTTTCGGCAGACCTTGCGTCTCGTCGACGTACGGATGGTGGTTTATCGTTTACTGAACCAGTGGACACAAATTTATCCACCAAAATGAGAACAGTCCTCTCGGTAGGACGATTATGGTGACCGTAAAATGGCCGAAGCGCGCGGAACTTTGCCGGAACAGAACAGCCATTTTGATGAAACAATTTTATCAATTGCACGTCTTGTTGAACGCTATTTCCATATATTGATTTCCATCCATGATTTGGCAAAACAGACTGAACAAATGACAGCCAATTTGACAGATGTTGCTTACAATATGGCCGCTATGAATTGTCAAAGTTCGGAAGTCACTGTTGAAAAACCTTTTAGTAAAGTAACTACCTTCTTGCCCTTCAGGTTTGATGCAATTTTTGGAAAGTGTTTCAAAAAGCCGATGATTTTCTTTCCACTTCAGTCCACGTCTCGAGCATTTAGTGCATCAACACCTTATTTGTCAAAAGGTACGACAACCAATTTACAAATGTCAGTCGGAACATGCCTCAGCCACCATCGGAAGTGTGTTCGGCAGATCCCAATTTATATGCAACACTTCCAGCACTCTGCTCTGATGTTGCCTCAAAATCTTGTCCAAAAAACCAGAACCACATTTTAACCTTTCCATTCCAGTTTAAGGGATCCAACTCTCCAGGTCTCCAGCTCTTAACAGCCTTAGCCGGGCATAACAACAAATAATTCCGCACGAAATCCACGTACCGTCTAATCTAAGAGATAAAAGTTACGCGTATTTGATTTTAGGACGTGTTAATTGGTGTCCCTCTCACATCACGTCCTCATCAGCGGCATCATCATCAGCGTCGTGTCCGCTGTGTAAGTCCACATCAGTTTGCATTAATGCGATTGGGTCTGGACGGGGCTGGGGCTAGGACTGGGGCTTGGGCTGGTGCGTCGCCATCACTCGAGCTCGGCCCGGCTTACCTCGGTGTTGAATGAGTCTCTAATGAGTGATAAATAATTTCTAATAAATCAATGAGATACGCTCCGGCTTCGATTTTGAGAGTCGCTCGGCGCAGTTCGTTTGAAGCTCCGGCCCGGCTCCGGCTGGTTTGCTGCTGGCTTATTGGCTTTCTGACTCTGCGTCGGGATGAAGGTAAGGTACCTGCGAGTGTGTATACTTATGCGCACCTTGATTAATATGCAAATTAATTTTCAATTCTCCCTCTCCGTTTCTGGATTTTTTGTTCCTTCGTCGTTTGGGTTAATTTGTTGTTCGGTCGGATGATGCTCCGCTGATTGTGATTGTGGGACCACTCGAGGGCGAATCCCATCGACCGCTTGGGACACTTTCCGTGCTCCGTCATCGCCGTCTCGTCATCTCGGGTTGTGCGAGAGATGAGCAAACAAAGTGAATTTATGTCATTGCCTATCGAAATCCGCATCGTATCCTCGACGACTGGACCGATCCAAAGACGAAAGCACGCGGTAACAGGCAAAAAAAAAGAAGAAAATGAGGAAAAAAACAACCAACAAACACACACACACAGGCATCGAATTGAAATTTTGGAGGCAAAGGTACAGCGCGGCAGCCAGAGCCGATTTAAGCTCTCAGCTGGGAGCCTTATGGAAATTTATTTAAATACCCATCACGTTTGATGTTGTATCATTGGAATGGTTTATTATTTATACCAAGCCACAGTCGGGTGGGGTTGCGCGACGGTGCGCTGGGAGTTCAGGAATCGGAATCACAGCATGCGAGCTCCTTTCAAGTCTCGCAAGGTCCTTTGATCTGCACAGTGCGATCACTCCGCAGCGCTCGATGCTGGGAGGTGCGCATTTGATTTGATGAAAAATTGAAGTGCTAATGGGAGAGATTGGCTGTGGTGCAACCAGCTGGGATGGATTACGAAAAGATTGGATGAATCGTTCCTTGGTTTTGTGCTCTTTGAACGATGTATTTAGATACCTAGCTCTCAGTTTGAGTTTTGCATGGGGAATTCTTTTGGGCGCTGACAGCGGTTGGGAAAGTTTCGATTAAAATGGGAAAGAGGTGGTAATGAGATGCGTGTGTGTGGTTGGAGTTTATTTATTTTTATTTCTGTTCGATTGGCGCCTTTTAATTGCAATTGAAGTCGTACTTTTCAAGAGTTCACGCAGAGTGAGTTGGATATATTTAGAGGGAGGAATTTGCATCATTAATTTTGGAAAGGGAAAGTTGAGTAAATGATGAAGCCGGACGCTTTCGATGCACAAACATTGTAACAGTTCTGTACATCTTAGGCGTTGATGAATTACATCAGGAAACATTTTTTTTGTCATTGGCATTGTCAGCGACTCGAAAGAGGTGGAGTCGTGAAAAAAAATGTTAGGTGTGTTTTTTCGAGGGTCGAACCCTAGACCTTGAGCGTAGGAGTCGACGCACGGACCCACTACGCCACGGAAAATATTGTTATTGTTAAGAGACTGTTATCCGGATAGTATCATGATCTTGAATATTATCCACTCCGAATAGATCGGTTATCCGGATATCCGAAACTTACGGGTATGTCTCCACTAGTTGTAAGATCATACATTTATTTTTGCTTATTGCTTAACTTTTGTATCTTTTATTTTAATTTTTCAAAAATACCCTTTATTATATGGAATTTTCTCAATCCCTTTGCCCCTGTTCGTTCCTTTTTAGCATTTGTATTCTGACCACTGGCAAAGCCCAAAAGCCAAACAGGTATTGGAAGTGAGAACGGAAGGCAGGGTACCGAGAGGAATACCCCGAAAAACTTGGGAAGACCGCATACAGGATGTGGGAAGGATGAGAGGGGAGAACCCTGGCAGAGATGAGAAGAGAGAGCTGGGATTGACTTAATTGGAGAAGATGGATATCCCGAGGCTACCCCGACGCCTAACAGCAAATGGGGACTGGAAGAAGAAGAGGAAGAAGAAGTATTCTGACCATTAGTAAAGCTCTTCAAGTCCAAAAACGTTACCATTAATTCGAAGTTTCTGCTGTACAAGACTATGGTCTTTCCAGCAGGTATGGACCTAAGACTTGGGTGCTCAGCAAAATTAAATCGGAATTTTCGGCCCCGTTCGAAAGGATTACGGAGAATCGTTCCTTCTTCCAGAGGAGCTAGATCCATCTACCTAAAGACAGACAATGGGCTAGACCCTACCTTCTCAGCAACCTAGAATAAGACTTTGTCACTAAAATCTGGTGTGCTGGAGCTAGGTTCCCAAGGTATGTAGTAGATAAACGGTTTAGAAAACGATTTTCAGATAAACGGCGACGCAGGAGGCCTTGCTTGCACTGGAAGGATAGCGGCACTCGGAGCTTAGGGATGTCCAACAGTTAGCTCTCGATCGGGCTTAGTGAAGAGACTTGTTGAAGGAGGTGGGTACTGGATCCGGATGATGAGGACGAATATCAAAAATATGTTAACTCAAAGTGGAGCAATGCTCTCATACATAGCCATAATTACTGATGAATAATGCAACACATGCTGAGAAGCTAGGCCCAGGTCCACCTCGGACTGTAGCCCCGCATTTATTATTTATTAATGCAACACATCCAATTAAATTTGTTCAACTTCAAAAGGATTATCAAGCGTCGCGAAGTAACAAATGATTATTTCTTCTTGTCCTTAAGCAATCTTCTTGTAGACCGTTTGTTGCTCATTGCAGTCTAGGCTATATTTACAGACTTGGCTTGTGCATTTTATTTCAGTTCAGAGACCGCTCAGTTTAGTTCAAATCTGTCTATTGAACTAGATCGTTCTTCTAGTTCATTTAGTTCAATGCAGTTTACTACTAAGGAAATTCAGTCTTTTGCGATTTTAGCAGGTTGGTTGTCATATTATAATAATAATATAATATAATGGCGGCGCTACAGTCCGAGGTGGACCTGGGCCTAGCTTCTCAGCAACCACTCGTGTTGTGCGTGCTATTGTTCTGTCACGAGCGGAGGGGACCTACAGTTTAATGCCGACTCCGAACGGCGAGATTGAGAAGCTTTTTCTAGACAGTTATACTCTTTGAGCATTGTTAGTGAATCGAAAGAGGTGGAGCCGTGAAAAAATGTTTGATGTTTTCTTCGAGATTCGAACCGACGACCTCGAGCATAGGAGTCGACGCACCTACCCACTACGCCACGGCGCCCATATTTGTTGTCATGTTATCATTATAAATAATAGACAGAAAACCATTATTAAAACCATATAACGCATAAGTACATACATTCGTGCAGATACATTTTTAAAATTACCTTAACGATGACCGATGTGCTTGTGCTGCTGTAGTTTAACAAAAACCACAGACAAAGCACTCAATTTTTTTCAGTTATTCTTACTGAATTATATGCTTATATTGAGTTCGTTGAACTAAAACAAAATTACATTCTGAACTAGTTCAATTGTTTGAACTAGTTAATTCGTTCATTCATTCGATACGTCTGGATGGCGCAGTTGGTTAAGTGCCTGCCACACGTTAGAGGGGTCCAAGGTTCGAATCCTAGTGAAAGCAAAGTTAATACGCTT
Organism: Myathropa florea; assembly: GCA_930367185.1. NCBI lineage: Eukaryota > Metazoa > Arthropoda > Insecta > Diptera > Syrphidae > Myathropa > Myathropa florea. Next base: position 118,914,112 of record OV884003.1, read on the forward strand.
CTATCCGGTTTTTCAAATCTGGTCCAGTCATTAATTGTTGCTGGGATAAAAATTAAAGGCACAGGAGTGGTCGACCAGTGGTGGTAGTCTGACTGGTTATCACAATGGATCAGCATGGTCTAACTAAGTGTACAGCTGAATTCACTAGCAACCCCCATGAAAAATTGGGCATATCGGATGCGCGCCACTGAGAAAAGCTGCGGCATCGACAGACCTTTCAAACGAATGAAATATTTTGATGTTTTCTCACACACATTTTGTTTTACGATGAAAGACTCTTTGCTTAGGTTTGCCCACGTTTGCCGCCAGTCCGTTGCAGTCACCTTGTTATTGACGGCACGCTGTGATCGACCACTCACGTCAATGTCATCCGCGTATGTGGAGGAAGACCTTGCCTCTAGTATTAATCAATGAGTTCTACGCGATCTCTCGAGAATGATATTTAAAAAAATCACATGACAGCCCGTCGCTTTGGCTAAAACCTTTTTTGACACTCAAAGTCTCGATGAAATCGTTACCGACCAACGATAGTTCTTCGTCTTCATCCTACACAACATATAATAGCAGGCTGTCATATGTCATATGCCTTGAAATCCAGGCATAGTTGATGGCTATCGATTTGCATTTCTTGAATTTCCTCCAAGGTCTCCGTAGTGCGACGATTTAGTCTGCTGTGGACTTCCCTGGCCTGAGAAAACACTGATATGGTCTTTCAGATTGCTCACATACGGTTTTAGGCGCTCAGACAAAACGCCAGAGAAGATCTTATACACGACGTTAAGGAGATTGATCACTCGATAACTGGCGCAATCTAAGGGTCTTCTTTCTTCTGGTTCTGGCAAAAGATACTGAGATTCCACTCATCGGTCAGGATTTCCTCCGACCATATCTTGCAGATGAGGTGGTGCATGTGCCCAATAAGATCAGCTCCACCTGCTGTAAAGATTGGCAGATGGCAGATGACCTTAGTAACTTTGTTAGACTTCACTCTCGGCATTGCTGTCTTCACCGTTCGTTTATCTCTGGGGACAGAATTCTCTTCTAATATGTCCATCGGAATATTTTGCCTGACAGCATTCCCATTACAATAACAAAAAAGACAGACACCAAAAGAGCCAACTCCGACGTTGCATCAGATGGTAAAGCAGAATTGAGAAGTGCAAATTTAAGTAGCTTCCCAGCTTCCCTTCCGTCTTCCCTTTGGAAGACCTTTCGAGAAAGGAAGCGCAACAGTCTGAACGACTGGATGGCGCAGTTGGTTAAGTGCCTGCCCCACGTTAGAGTAGTCCCAGGTTCGAATCCCAGTGAAATCGAATCTGGTCCAGTCACCATTTGCCGTTGGGATCAAATTAACAGCACTGTCATAGGTTGCTACCTGGCAGTACACTTGTCTGAGTGCTCCAATAGAGTTTCAAAAAAATACTTCGAAAAAAAAGTTCATTCGTCATCTACACAAGCCTATTACAGACAGTGAATGAACTCCAAGCTTTCTCATTTTACACCATCCCTCTTGAGGGCCCAAAAACTCTCCGGAGTTTCTTAAAAATCAACGTTCGAAATTGGTTTTCAATTGTTGATATCCCCAAATCTGTGAAAATAGCATAAGAAGTTGGGAAAATTTCACCTGAAATAGAAAATACCTCCATCACTACCCATTGACAGCATGAGCGCCGTCGCACGTGACACGAGAATTTTCAATCGGATGCTCTCGAAAAGCTCATTCCAATTGATTCTCCAAAATCTAAAAGTAAATTATACCTTGTTAGAAGCTCACATCTGATATTTTAAATGACAGAGTTTATCTTTATGGAATTTATCTTCGGAATGTTCCTTGCAAGCGGTTAACAGAATCTCATTAAAGTTGTTCTTACTCCTATGCCCAGCTCATCAAAAATTCATTGGAACTCTCCCAAAACACAAACCATCTCTAAATGCATTCCTATCCAGAAATTTTCCATTCACTTCGCTCGTGTCAGGCCGTCTTAGAAAGTCGTTTGCATTTTGCATTCCACTACAAATATTACCCCTCCCATTCTCTGTCATATCTTACAACGCCTGACAGAATGAATTTCTCTGTGATGCCACCGAAATCAATTTTCATGCGTCCTCATTATATATTCAAATATCATTCTAATAGGCCATGGGATCCGCCATTATCATCATCATCACAATCAGTATAATCAAGCTGCGTGTATGAGTTAAAGACCCGCGATCGTCTTAAATTAGCTACGAGGCGAAGAATGGACTCGCATTGGTAATTCCCTTAGCAGCAAGCGGCAATGGTGCTGCGGTGACTGCTCTTAAATTATAATTCTTCCCGAACCGAACCGGACTCGAATAGAGTGTCCGCGCCACATATCATCCCATGATGGTGGTGGCGCAGTGAACCAAAATTAAATATTCAACAATTGTAAGAGGGTCCCAAGCTCGAGCTCTCTGGCACATTGTGATCGCTGTTACCCTGACAAGAGACCATCGGAGGAGTTTTATTGAATTGTTATGTTCATGCGATGTGGTTTATAGAGGAACACAACACTCTCGCCCCCCCACTTCGCCGCGGTAATATATGACAGTTGTGGGTCACTCCTGGCAGCGACTTTTCCCCATCGGTTAATTCTCACTTTGTCCCCTCCAACTCCATGGGAACATTCGAATTTGACTCTCGGTTTATCTGCACACGCGTACCTGAGCGTGAAACAAGACATGAATACCAAATCGTCGGGGTAATAAATAATTAGTGAGCTCTGATCTAAAAGCCATAAAAATTGACAGATCGGAAATTAATTGCACTGTCTGAGGAGATTGACAGTTCGCAGTTAAAACGTCAAGTCGTCGCTTAAACCTTTGCGCGGAATTCTCAAAAGTTTCGTACAGCATGCGGGAGGTAGTGGATATCGCAAAATTCCCAGCAGCGAGCGCAGACGAGGGCGCCTAGCAAGCCGTACCGCTGTCAACGAAACGTCATTTGCTGCGTGAAGTATAATTTATGGGCTCCTACTGTATCTGCGGGCACACTGCTAAGAAGACATTAGAAGTGAATTCGAAGAGTATAAAACTATTTTTATAGGTTTTCGGCCATCGGATGATAATCGATTGGAAAGCGTCTCTAATTGGACGGGAATTTTATTCGCTGTGAATGGTTAATTTATGTTAATAAATATTTTGGGGTATTAAATGGTTAATGGGTGTTTTTATTTCGCTTTGAATTATATTTTTGAAAGTTTATTTACATTGTGCTTGACGTAAATCAATATTCGCCAATTGGGGACAATCTCAGATCAAATGATTGGCAACATCTGGTCTGTTAGAATTGGCCCAGAAAATTGGATAAAATTAGATCTTCGAATGAATTAAGGGGGCAAACGTTAGGTGAACTTTCCTGTTATTAATTTGCGACAGTTGAGAAAAAAATGGATTAGATAAATTATTTTGCCAGACGCTTATTTCTAAAACTACACGATAAAGTGTCTATAAGAATGTTTTATTAACTCTGTACATACTAGAAGGTAAATGAAGGCTCATCCTATAGGGACTTCCAAACTTTGACAGTTGATGGGGGCCATATTGTTGAAGCCGCATCTGTCAAATTAGCTGTCATTTATTCAGTCTGTTTTGCTAAATAGACATGGATGGACATAGCGTTCAACAGCACGTGCAAATGATAAAATTGTTTTATCAAAATGGGTGTTCTGCTCGGGCAATGTACGGCTCGCTTCGGCCATTTTACCGCCGTCATAATCGTCCTATCGAGAGGACTATGTATGTGCTGGATAAATCCACTGGTTCAGTAAACGATAAACCAACACCCGTACGTCGACGAAACGCAAGATCTGCCAAAAACATCGCCGCTGTCCGTGAGAGTGTGCAAAAGAATCCGAGGCAGTCGATTTTGCGTCGCTCACAAGATCTAGGCATTTTGCAGGCGACAACTTGGCGGTGTTTGTTCGTGACCTGAGCCTGCACCCGTGCAAAATTAAACTGACCCAGGAGCTGAAGGTAAATGACCATAGACAACGACGTGTGTTCGCAGAATAGGCTCTGGAGCAGTTGAAAACAGACCTTAATTTTCTTCGAAAAATCATCTTCAGCAATGAGGCCCATTTCTGAATGAATGGGTACGTCAACAAACAAAATTGTCAAATTTTTGACGATAACAAACCAATTCACATGAGATGCTTCCCGAAAAAATTACTGTTTGGTGTGAATTTTGGGCTGGCGGCGTCATCGGTCCAGATGTATTTGAGAACTGCTTTGGCCAGACAATCACCGTCAACGGGGAGCGCTATTTGATTCAGTGACCAAATTCTTTTGGTCTGAATTGGATGATATGAACACCAATGACAAGTGGTGTTCGCTACGTGCCACACAACTCTCGCCGAAATGGAAATTCTTCACGAGCGATTCGAGAGCATGGTCATCTCACGTGGAGATAAAGGGAACTGGCCACCGAGATCTCCGATTTGAACCCGTTAGACTTCTTCTTGCCGGGTTTTCTGAAATTGCAGGTCAATACGAATAAGTCACAAGAAACAGTGGCCTTCAAAGCCAACATAACCAACATGCTATCGATCAAATTCAGCCTGAATTATGCACCGGAGTCAGGAAAAATTTGACACTTCGGATGTGCGCCACTCAGGGAAGCCGCGGTAGATATTTGAGCGGTGTTATACTCCATACATAATGGCATCGATAGGCCTTTCAGACGAATAAAAAATGTCGATGATACATTACACACACTTTGTTGTCTCTAAATTTAAAGATGGGAAGCGCTTAATGAGTGACCCTTTAGATTCTTTGAACGTCCTTGTGTCTTATATTTTTCCAATCCTGCCGAATGCCCTGCTAACTGTTGCCGTAGTTTTAAGACATTAATTTCTAATTTATTTGCTTATGATAAAAATAAGTAAATATAATAAATATTTAATATTAATAAAAAATAATAATTTTTTTTATATTTGTTGAAGTGTTAGCTTCCAGAAAAAGAGATGGACCTTGTACGTGGACGTCCTCTGTTGCGTTGTCCTGCAGGCTCAGAGTCGAAGACTCCTCGGGCCGGAGCTAAGTTGTCCATGCGCCCTACATGGCCTAGCCATCTTAGGCTTTGGATCCGTAGACACCTGGCTAGACTCATGTCGCTGTACAGCCTATATACACTTGTGCTCATATAATTAAGTCACAAAAAATTTTTCATATCAATGTTTTTAAGATTCGTGTTATATTTACAAAATCAAATTGATAATTCAAAAATTTATTTACATAATTCGTAATTAATAAAATCATATAAATAAAAAAAAGAAAAAATAATAATAGGAAAATAAAACAGCAAATATAGGACGAATTCATTTAATTGAAGGCAACATATAATTAAGTCATCTGTAAAAATATTATGTAATTAGGTAAGGTTCTATTTTAAATAACTAGTAGTAGTTCATGGTTGAACCTTCTCCTCCAAATGCCATCAACGCAAACAGGACCAAAGATCAGGACTACGAACAATGCTGCCAAGTTGAAAATCCAAATTCATAAAAAAACTTTAAGAATTAATAGATCTCTTGCGTTAGTCAGCAAATGTTTGGACACGCGAACAGGACTTGGAGAATTGTAGTAGAACTGGGAAATAGTTGGTTTTCCAACGTACTCGAATATATCCAGTGTCGCAACTTCCATCTACAGTCTTGGTCAAATGTATTAGGCACCCCTATCTTTTTGTCTTTGCTGCCAAATCTCTTATCGGAAGTAATTAGTTTGAATTTTATGGTTTTCGGCGACACTATCTTGTTGTAAACTATTTTATCTGTTTCCTCTCATTTCATTAATTGTTTGCCTTTTGAAAATATAACGAATCTTAAAGTGTGCTCAATGCATTTGACCAAGGCTGTACGTCCATCTAAATAGAGTCACTCTGTTTACACTTCTATGGAGCAGAAATCGTAAAACTCTTTATCTACACATAACGATTGTCACACCAATTAGAGGGAAGTCAGTGAAAGAGCGTATAACTGAGATCGAAGCACATTCCTAACAAGAAAGTTCTACACGCACCATTCTTATTCATACTTATTCTTCTTCTTCTTCTTAGGGCGCTACAGTCCGAGGTGGACCTGGGCCTCACTCAACATGCCTCTCCAGCCAGCACGATCTTTCGCCAGCTGTCTCCAGTTTCGCACACCAAGCCGGCAGAGGTCCCCCTCGACTTGTGTGCGCCATCTTGTTCGTGGACGTCCTCTGTTGCGTTGTCCCACAGGCTCAGAGTCGAAGACTCTTCGGGCCGGAGCTAAGTTGTCCATACGCTCAACATGGCCTAGCCATCTTAGGCGTTGGATCCGTAGACGCCTGGCTAGACTTATGTCGCTGTACAGCCCATACAGTTCGTGGTTGAATCTTCTCCTCCAAATGCCATCAACGCAAACAGGACCAAAGATCGCGCGCAGAACTTTTCTCTCGAAAAGACCAAGAGACTGTTCATCCGCTTGGGATATTGTCCATGCCTCTGCACCGTAAAGCAGGACTGGGATGATCAAGGTCTTATACAAAGTCAACTTGGTCTTCCGAGAGAGGGCTCTACTACTCAATTGCCTTTTGAGCCCATAAAAACAGCGGTTGGCAAGAGTAATTCTGCGTTTGATCTCGGTACTGATGTTGTTTGTACTGTTAACCGCGGAGCCAAGGTAGACGAAGTCCTTTACTACCTCAAAGTTATAGCTGCCTATGGTGACGTTCTGGCCAAGTCGTCGATGTTGTGCGTCCTTTCTCGATGACAGCATATACTTTGTTTTGCCCTCGTTTACCGCCAGACCCATTTTAGCCGCTTCCGTTTCAATGCCAGCAAACGCATCATTGACGGCTCGCTGTGTTCTCCCAATCACGTCAATGTCATCCGCATAAGCTAGCAGTTGAACGGACTTTTGGAAGATCGTGCCTCTTGTGTTGGCCAGTGAGTTTTGCACGATCTTCTCAAGAACGATGTTAAAGAAATCACATGACAGCGCGTCGCCTTGTCTAAAGCCTTTTTTGACATTGAAGACATCGGTGAGTTCGTTACCGACATTGATGGAGCAGCGAGAGTTCTCCATCGTCATCCTGCTCAGTCTGACGAGTTTGGCAGGAATGTCAAAACTAGACATGGCGCTGTATAGCTCGTCTCTATACACGCTGTCATATGCGGCCTTGAAATCGACAAATAGATGGTGTGTGTCAATTTGCATTTCTTGGGTCTTCTCCAGGATCTGCCGCAGTGTGAAGATTTGATCGATGGTGGACTTCCCGGGCCTGAAACCACACTGATAAGGACCTATCAGTTTGTTCACGAATGGTTTCAGGCGTTCACACAAAACGGCAGAGAAGATTTTGTAGGCGATGTTAAGGAGACTTATCCCTCGATAGTTGGCGCAGTCAAAGGGGTCTCCTTTCTTGTGGATCGGGCAAACGATACTGAGATTCCACTCATCGGGCATGCTTTCCTCCGACCATATCTTACAGATGAGCTGGTGCATGCGCCCTACCAGATCACCTCCAGCTGCTTTAAACATTTCGGCGGGCAGACTATCTGCACCAGCAGCTTTATTAGACTTCAGTCTCGATATCGCTATCTTGACTTCGTCTAGGTCGGGGGGACGGTATTCTCTTCTATCATCGTCCGTTGTGTTGAGTGGAACATTCTGCCTGACAGCGGTATTTGTGCCCTCATCGCCGTTCAACAGTCTGCAGAAATGATTTTTCCAAATTCTCAGTATCGACTGCGAATCTACTACTAGCTGTCCATTTTCGTCCCGGCAAGCTTCTGTCCGAACTTTATATCCATTCGATAAAAGTTTTACCCTTTGGTAAAACTTTCGGACATCATTCCTGCCATAACAACTCTCCATCTCCTCGATCGCGCGCTTCTCGTGCTCTTTCTTTTTCTTCCTGAGAAGCCGGTTCTCTTCCCTTCTTCTCTGTTCGTAGAGCTCACGAACAGCTCTCGTGGTTCGATGCAGCGTTGCCCGGTAGGCTTCTTGCTTTGCTGCATGTGCCTGCCTGCACTCGTTGTCAAACCAGGGGTTTTTCCTTGTTGGGGTTTTAAAACCCAGCACATCAGTAGCGGCTTCTCTGATGGCTCTTTGACAACGTTTCCATTCTTCATCTATTGTTAGTGCAGGCGGCGTCGAACTTTCGGAGAGTTTCAGGGAGACTCGATCGGCAAAGTTCCTGGCAGTCTGTTGCGATTGTAGCTTTTCGACGTCAAACCGTGGTTGGCTTCCTCGACTCCGTTCTTCTCTCGATATCCGTGTCCTTACCTTGGCTACAACAAGGAAATGGTCCGAGTCGATGTTGGCGCCTCGGAACGTTCGGACATCAAGAATACTGGAGGAGTGTCTGACGTCGATCGCAACGTGATCAATCTGGTTGACGGTTGAATGATCAGGGGACCGCCAGGTCCCTTTATGGATGTTGAGGTGTGGGAACCGCGTGCTAGCTACAGAGAGGTTTCGCCCCGTAACAAAGTCCACCAGCCTGAGTCCGTTTTCGGACGTGGTGTCGTGCAGGCTGTGTTTACCGATGACTCTAGCAAAGATGTCCTCTTTACCCAGCTTAGCGTTAAAATCTCCTAGAACGATCTTGGTGTCGTAGCTGGGGCATTGATCGTACGTTCTTTCTAGGAGATCATAGAAGTCATCCTTGCTATCGTCATCTTTGTCCTCCGTTGGGGCGTGGGCGCAGATTAGGCTGATGTTGCCGAATTTAGCCTTGATGCGGATTGTTATGAGGCGCTCGCTTATGTACTTAAAGCTTAAGACTTTTTGCCTAAGTCTGCCTCGAACAACAAATCCACATCCAAATAATCGCTGCCTTCGCTCTCTGTAACAGTCGCCGTAGTAGATATCGCAGTTTTTCATCCTCTTTTTGCCCGGCCCATCCCATCGCACTTCCTGGATTGCGGTAACGTCTGCTTTATAGCAGTCTAGGGCCTCCGCGAGTTCATCGGCTGCACGTGGTCTGTTCAGGGACCTCACATTCCACGTGCAGAACCGAAAGTCATTGTCCTTATTCCGTTTGCTGGGGTCGTCAACAGTAAATCCGTTCGTATCCGAGGCATATTTTTGCTTCTCAACTCGTATATTTTTTACGTGGTGAGGAAGTTAACCCCACGCACAACCTCCAACTGGGAGGACAGGTCCATTTGTTTAGCCCCCGGACAAAGGGGTCCGGAGGGATCCGGTGTCGGTAGCCTCTTGCAGGCTGTGAGCGCCGCCGTTGGCCCTAAAAGGGCTCATCCGCCGCCATCTCTATTCCAAGGTCCCGACCTTACCATGGAAACCAGGTAGCTCCTGCTGACTGGAGTTGTGGATGCCGCCGTTGGCCAATCAGTTGACCAGCTCCTCCGCCGCCATCCTAAAAAGAGTGATGAGCCCTGGTAGACTCACACTCCCCCCTCTCTCGTTTGCAGCCGCCCAGACGTCCCACGAGGGTTGGTTACCCCATCTTCTGTCGAGGGTACTCGGCTCCCGGATTTCACCACGGGGAGGTGAGAGTAGGAGTTCGTTAATAGAGGCTAGGTGCAGACGCTTGTGTCTGCATGGTTCGCGTATTAACGCTTCGAAATCCATTCATACTTATGGGCAACTAATGACCTCAATAAAATATCATACTTATGGGCAGATATTTTATTGAGGTCATTAGTTTCCCACTGTTTAAAAATAAATAAAATTTTACGCCGACCAAGCGCTATGTTTGTCAATTTAGGCAGAATAAAAAGTTATGTCCCCTCCTAAGCGTCACGGTAGATCCACCAAGATTCGAGGATTGGTCGCTTTAATCGGAAAAATATTCTAGTGCTGTTGGGCCCCATCAATAAATGAATGCGAAGACAAATCGTAGAAGTTGTACGGCGACATCGATTAAGCCAGCGATTTCATGCTTATTGTATCAAGTAGCAAGGTCAGAGCTTCTGGTAATAGTCCAGCGATCGTTTATGGCAAAGGTACATACCTTAATATACTTCTTATGCATACCAAGCAGAGATCATGGGTTCGCCTTCCATCCCAGGCACAGCTATCAATGAGATTTTTATTCGACAGGTATTGATGTTGGAGGGCGTCGTCAGAATAATCAATACTCCCAATACACGAATGGAATGCTTTTGGGTCCAAAAGGGAATACCACAAGAATCCCATGATTGGGGGTATTCGAACCCGACCCTAAACAATGGTGAGCGTGTGAAATTATAAAAAGCCTAACTTAGGACCGAACTAAATTGGAAAAGGTTTTGATTGAGACGTAGTCGGACTGTAGCGCCATTCAAAAAGTGCATTCCGGTGGTAGACAGAGCATTCATTTCGAAGTGCCTAGCTTTCAAGCGCTGAAAATGGGGTAATTTATGGACTTGGGACTCCGTAAACTTTTCCCTGTCGTCATAAATACATCACAAAGGTAACCGCTACCTGGAATCGGTACGACCACCTTCATCGGTCCCAAGTAAGGTTACACGACTCTCCGCCCGCTTCGAATTGGTCATTGGCAACGATAACAGTTGGTGTCGCTTGTAATCAGATTAGGGAAGGACTCCTAATTACGAACCCTATTCAAAACAAACCAAATCCATATCGCATGTGTCCACTTTGCAGTGTCTGAATAGAATGACAAGTTAATAAACTCCCACTCGTTGATGTGCGTCCGGCGAGCATTCACATCTCGTCTCACAAAGACGTAAATTACCACTCACTATGGATATGAAATTGGCATCTAACAGCACAGCCAGGATTAGCCAGTCCAGTCCAGTCCCGTGTGTCTGGCACAATGTGGTAGCACAATACCGAAAGGTGCACAGTGCACAGCACATCAAGTAAAAATAACAAACGGAGAGAGACTATCGCATGAAAGAAACCCAATCAAACGCATACCCGCAAAAGGAGTTAATCGGATTATTTCCCACACAAGATTGATCAGCAGGCACGCACATTTGCCTCCTGGAGGAATGTGAAGAGTGCCCGCATTGTCTATGAGGTTTATGCTGCCGGTGTGCTGGGAACTACCGTCACAAGTCAACCGAGTGTAGGTTTTTGCAGCCGGAAAGTCACTAAGAATATCCATAACACATCCACCATCATCAGCCAGCAGCTCTAAGCAGCACCACCACGCAGCACAGGCAGCATCTCAGAAGGTATCCTCATGGAAATCCATCGAACCGAACCAAATGGGGCTCAACACCGCGCCGCCGTCGATGTTGAAGCCGTTGCCACTACCGCCAGCACAGTCAAGCGCTGTACCGCCGTGTCGCACATCGAAAGATGGACAGAGAGATTTTCACTAAAGCGACTACTTATTGGGATTTCAAAAAGAGCTGCCGTCGTCCGCCGCCCAATCCGTCCCGTTGAGCCGTTGAGGGACACACTGCGACGAACGACGAGTGTCCTGGTCATTTTCGGACTTTTTGCGGACCGGACGCTCGCTGGGCTCCCTCCTCGGATGCTATCTTGCATCTATTCAGGCAACGAGCAGCTCGTTTGGTGTTTGTCGCTTTCGTTCATCGGGACAGGCAGATGAACAGCAACCAAAAAAAAGTGTACAGGAGGTGGGGAACACAGAAAACACTCTCTAGTGCTCTCCAGAACAAGTGGATCCCCAGATCGGGAGCCTTTTGTGCGTGCACTATGCCGCCCGACACAGCCGAACAAAACGAATTTGAATACCATACCACTGAATCGTGTAGCCGTAGACGTCGTTGCCGTGGCCGGCTTCAACATGGCAGAGATGCAGAGCAGAGTGAGCGGCAGATTCATCAAACAAATTGCTGCCTCAGTGAAGCGGTGGGTTACAAAGGCTTCTAGTAGGGTTGTCCTGATGACTTTTCCTGTGAATAATTATAACACTTAAGAGTCTTTTGGGGTCTCTCACCTTGGCTCGCCACTTGGCACAGCGGCTACCTACTCGTCGTACTCGCCATCAGCATCGCCATCGCCATCGCTCAGTGCATAGAATTCCAGCTGCCTATCAAATTGTGATTTAATCTTAAAGACACCAGTGGCGGTGTGTGTAATCGTATCATGGTCTTTCGCAGGAAAAAAAATGATGTGGGAGAGCGAATCTGTCAGAATTCGTTTCGGTGTCGGCATTTGATTCAAAAGTCAGATGTAATTGAATGGGTATTTCGTTGACTTGAGCCTTCGATGGAATGAAGAACTTAAATCGGAGCTAAGCTCCTAACGAGACTGCTTGGAGACACTGAGTGACCGTTGTAATGAATGCCTGAAGTGGTTGCGTGCGGCTATTTTTGATCACGGATGAATGGGATAAGTCTGGGTGGGTTTCTTTGGAACTGGCTTGTGCCAAATCTGGGAAAAAAACTACCATGAGATGGAGGAAGTTCTATTACCCTAGTAATTAGTTCGGGATCTTGAGTTTATTTCATACCCCAAATAGACCGAGAGTATTTGTTGACACTGAGATGTTATGTGAAGTGTGTAGCAACATTCAAATTTCGCGGCCAAGACTGCTACTAAGGGAAATGGGTGACATAGAATGCGTTACAAAGCAATGAAGTTGTGAGATAAAGATTGAACTTTTATATGTCAAAAATGCCAAATTGGGGCCCAAAGACGTCCATGTATAAGGTGGCACACACTAGTGAGGAGGGACCTCAACCAACTTGGTATGTGAAATTGGAGACAGCTGGCAAAGTTGTTGGTGGAGGCCCACATCCACCCCAGATTGTAGGGCCATACAAAGAAGAGGAAAATGTCAAGGCCAACTGTGAATCCAAAGCTTTGATATCGATTCAAGTGAAAGATCAACAATTTTCGTTGCAGTGGATATTAATACCAAGAGTTTTCTTCTGCAACCGCCTTGTACATGTGCAAGAAAGCCGTCCGAAATAAATAGGGTCCATCTACATATCGGCCGATTTGCTAAGAGTTCATGTGTCACGTGTGGGATCTCAACTTCTCAACAACACGATCTTTTAGCAGCACACTCGGAATGTTAATTTTTAACTTCTCCCGACTGAAATAGTCGGATAAATTAACCGGCGGCAAAGTCAATATTTCGTAACGTTTCAAGTCGTCTAAATCTTAGTAGGAAGGATATTTTATTCATATTTTTCTCAATCATACGAGTACTATAAGCGAAGCAATCACATCAATCAAAAAATCTTTTAAACCTGTCTTCCGGATTCAAATTCCCTAAAATACATTTTTTCAAAATTCCTTTTGTCGGAAGTCTGATCCAAAAATGTCACCAAAAATGCTTTACAGCGCACTTGAGTTCAGACGATTTGGTGAGTTATCTTTCCCCGTACACACTTGACGCATTAAATAATTGCTCACAATAGACAATTACGGCAGATCTTGGAAAAATGCAGACACACCACCTAGTCATCGACTTCAAAGCCACATTAACAGCTTGTACAGAGACGAGCTATACAGCCCCAAAATATTTCTGTAAAATTTCTCAGGTTTTACAGGATGACAACGAGGAACTTTCGTTGCTCCATCAAGGACGGTAACGAGCCCACCGTGACGTCCAAAAAGATTTTAACCATGCGACTCGTTTTGATTTTTTCAACAGAGTACCTAAGAAATCGTGCGAAACTCACTGGCCAACACATGAGACACGATCTTTGTGATTGTTCGAACACAACGCCGTCAGTGAGACGTTTACTGGTATTAAAACGGAAGCGGCTAAAATGGGTCTGGCGATAAACGAGAGCAACACGAAGTATATGCTGTTACAGTAGGCTTCTACAACTTTGAAGAGGGCAAGGACTCCGTTTACGTCGACTCCGTGGTAAATAGTACTAACGACATCTCATCTCATCTCATCTCATCTTCAGTGACCTGCATGCACGAGAGATATCCAGGCCACTCGATCCTTCGCCATCGACTCTAACTCATCAGTAGCTATGCCGAAGCGCAACCAGGCGAGTGTTTGGACTTGGTCCAACCATCTCGTCCCAGGTCTGCCAAGTGGCCGCCTACCTGATGGAATCGCATTCAAGGCACGCCTCGGAAGTCGTGATGAAGGCGACATTTTGACTAAACCATCGAAGTACAGCCCTTTCCGTTCAAATAAGTTGAGTTTCTCGCGCACTGCAGTGTTTCTCACCCTAGTAATTCCCACAACAGCACGATGAAATCTCATCTCGGTAGCTTGTATTCACGACATTCGTATCAAAATCAAACTAGAATAACTCTTGACAACCGTCATTTTTGGCAATTAAAAAGGCAATTTAGCAACAGAGGCCTCTCTAGAAGGAGTTTTTATAAAACCTTAAGTATCCCAGTTCTGCTTTACGCCGCAGAGGCATGAACAATATCGAAAGCGGAAGAAGAATCAATCGGCCTTTTCGAGAGAAAATTTTTGCGTATGTTCCCTGTTTCCGTTTGCTTTGGCGATTGGAGAAGAATATTCAACCATTAACTATACAGGCTGCACAGGCTGACGTATGTAAGTCTACGGATCCAACGCAATGGAGGACGTCCACAATTGAGATAGTGCATACAGATGGAGAATGACTCAAAACGACATTGGACATGTCCTTTTCCCGCCATTTGATTTCGAGATTTGGCGGTATTAATGAAGCGACTTTTGCAACCGGATTAAATTTTTAAACAACTCTGCTGAAGCTATTGAAGATCAGATTTATGACCGAAAATTCATACTTTTGAACCACTGAAAAGCTGTCAATTTCTATTTCTTCTTCTTTGTGTGGCGCTACAGTCCAGGGTGGACCTGCGTCTCAACCAACAAACCTCTCCAGCTAGCACGGTCTCTCACTAGCTGTCTCCAATTCCCCACAACAAGTTGGTTGAGGTCCCTCTCAACTTGTGTGCGCTATCTATAACGTGGACGTCCTCTGTTGCGTTGTCCCAATGGCTGGGATTCATAGACTCTTCGGGCTGGATCTGTGTTTTCGATACGCTCTAAATAGCCCAGCCATCTTAAGGGTGTTATCCGTATACACTTGAGTAGATTCATGCCGCCGTACAACCCGTATAGTTCGTTGTTGAATCTTCTCCTTCAGATGCCGTTAACGCAAACAGGACCATCGCTGGGATCGTCAACAGTTGATCCGACCGTATCCCAGGCTTGTGCTTGTTTCTGAACTCGTTTTTTTACGTGGTTAGGAAGTTAGCCCCACACTCAACCTCCAACTGAAAGGACAGGCCCATTTATTTAGCCCACAGACAAAGGGCTCCGGAGGGTTTCGGTGCCGATAGCCTCTTGCTGGCTGTGAGGACCGCTGCTGGGCTTATTTGCATCTCTATTCCAAAGTCCTGTCCTGTTAGTCCTTTGAGTTGCTTCTTTTCGAAGCTGAAGGCAATTCCGCATTGACTTATTTTGTTGGCAGAGGCAATGTGCCAGCATGCCAAACTAGTTTGTCGTCGTAATCGAAGCCAAAAAAAAAACATGGCATGAAAAACCGTACAACAGGTCCTAGAAAGCCTTGCCTAACTTTTTCAGTTATTGTTACGCTTTGTAGTTTCAGCAAAGTTTAAAAAAATTTAGAAAATAAAAATTTAATTTTTAAAAAAATTCAAAAGAGCTTTCCTTTCTAAAAACAAATTGATTTTACCAACAAACGCACTTTCAATAGTATGGAAATAATGCCAAACCACGTTATGGAAATAAGGCCGAACGCAAACGGAAATTAAGTGGCGATTGAAACTTAAACTTGGTGTCTCTGTTGGATATGGAGTAGGTCCTTTACGCAAACTTGTTTCTTTGCATTAACTCCACACGCGGCTAAGCCGCCCACGCCATTCGTCGCTCCACTATGGCTACCTCAAAAATTGTCAAACAAGCGCATACATATGTCCAAAAAGCGAAAGTCAGCGCAATAAGCCCTCCTTTATAAGTTGGGTAGGTACGTACTTTTCATTGACAGCGATGTATAAATAAGGCGAGAGCGGTTTTAATCACATGAGAGAAATTTGCAATGCGAAATTTTAAAAATGCTAGTTTTTGTCATTTGGAATTTACTTACAAAATGCAAGATATCTTAATTGGAGATTTTGGTTTGCGCTCCCTAGAACTGTAGGTCTGCTCAGCTCGTGATGTAACAATGGCACACGCAACACAAGCAAGTGCTGGAGAAACTAGGCCTAAGACAACACCCGACTGTAACGCCAACAGAAGTAGAAGAAGCTGAAGTGTCAGATTAATGCGATCAAGCGGAGGACCCGAAGTCGATTGCTAGTCGGCCAACTCATAAGCTTTCATAATTCATGCATCAATTCAATATGATTGTGATACCAAACGTTTTCCTTTTTCCAAATAATTCGTAAGATATCTTTCAAGCTTTCAATTTCGGCGCACTTTAGACCCACTATCCAGCCAAACAATTAAAAAAAGAAAAAAAATCGCGGATCTCTGAGTTTATTTCTAAACTCGATTCCATCATAAATACTCTAACACGTCAACTCCGTAGATACTCTTAATTTCAAGTCCTAGTTCGCAGCGGTTTTTCATGTAATAACTTTCTCTCGCACTTCACTTGAACCCATTTGCCGACATCAAACTCAAGATTGTTAAGGCGATGACAACTTGTACGATAAACCGACATACTTGCTAATGGCCCCAAGTGTTTACCACCTAGAATTTCCACTAACTACAACCTCAAGTGTGCATCATCATTTCAAACGAATCGCCACATAACTGCCGATTCCCATCCAATCGCTTGCCATAAATTGCCGTAATTATCCCATTAGCCCACCGCACAGTTACATGACGAACAACAAAAGGACATTCCACAAGTGTTCGCACTTTTATCGCCGCCGAGTGGACGAGTTGTAAACTAAGGCTGCGATGCGAGCCTCTGCTTCTCGAGTCATCTGAGGGTCTGAACAAGGAGAAGAGACGATCGACATCATGATCAGCGCATCGCGCATCTCACGCATGCGCGCACTCGAACGGGTTAAGTATGACACAAGGAGCATAAATTAAAACTGACATCTCGATTTGGCGTTTTGTTTTCTGCCTTTTTTCGGCGACGGTGACGGCGGTTGAGACAGAGGCTGAGGCTGAGGCTGAGGTTGAGGCAGAGGCAGCGGCAGCGGCGGCTTCTCGTGGCCGAGCTCTCAATAGCTCTTCAGAGGTAAACTGCCGCGGTGTCTAGCATCGGCAAGGCAAAGATGAAGAGAAGAGGCCTAGGGTACCGCTTCGATGTCTCTTTGTTTTCATATTCCAGTGATGTACTTATCGCTGTGGGCTCCGTGTGACGATGGTGGTACTTCGAGTCTCCCAGATGGCTGCCCTGCGCACTTCGAGTGAATAAATCACATTCGGAGCAGTCTATTCCCGCGTGGTCATGATGATGCGAGTGCACACTCAAGTGTGGGCCTTCAAGTGCGAGATGTGGACCCAACGTCAGGGCGAGCTGTGTCCCCAAAACACTGTGTGTGTGCCCGCGCTCACTGGAGCTTTGAGAGGGCACTCCAAGCGTACGGGAAACCCCCAGATGAACCCGTCCTGCTACGAGTATATATCAGATAACACTCAAGCCACCCACCGCGTTGGCCATGGACAGTCTAGGAGGGAGAGAGTTCAGGCGGAGCTCTCTATGCTGGAGCCCGCTGTGGGTCTATGGGAACAAAAAATCGGCCAAAAGTACGCAAGAGGTCTCAGAATTGAAATCTCAGACCTCGGCGCGTCGCGCTGCAGCTGATGTAGGTGTACCGGACGGCTATGCCAGGCATGGTGCTGCATACATTATGACATGGATGCTGGTGGGGCGGCGGAATCACGGGTAATTGTGTTGTGCATATGGTTCATGCACCGCGTTATTGGCAGTGTGGTGTGGTCGATGGTCGATGGTCGATGGTCGATGGTCGATGGTCTTCGCTGCATAAATTTATGTTTCACTTTCAATTAGGCTCTGTCTTGTTATTGCGTAGACTTGTTGCCGTCTGGAGGGGCCGCGTGGAGGCGGGTCAGTGTCTCCGTGGCGATGGAATTATGTTTGCTTGGCTAACAACTTCATATGGAAATTTTTACCCACAAAACAAAAAAGAAACACAACCTCAGACCGGAGAGAGGAAAATTAAGAACCGCCTTTGTGCCTCAGTCGATGTTTTTGATGCATGATGGGATAATTGAGAGGTATGGTAATTTGTTTTTAACGCTGCTTGTTGCAAGGTCTTTTTTGTGTTTCTCTGTTCCCCTTGTAGTGCCTTTGTTCTTAATTTATTGAATATTGCGTGCGGTATGACCGCCTTTCGGGCCGAACAAGGTGGGAGCTTTGAGAAGCAAATAATGGTATTAGCCGAAGTCCAACGCCTAAGGCTGCGAGAACTCTACAGCTCGTGAGTCGGTGATACGATGATTGCCGCGGCGAGCGCAATTCAAAAATTGAGGCCACATCAACCATTTAGTTAAACTTCAAATTAGCACTTGTGCATAATTTGAGACCATTTTGTTTTTGTTTCGAGTCCAATTATGCGAACTTATCTAAGACAAGTAGATCAAAGCACCGAATCGCAATTCACTCGAGGAAAACGTAACAACTCAGCGATACGACTAAAGGAAGCTTAGGCTAAGTTTGACATTGGCAACGATTTATAGCTACAAGTTGCCGGTTGAGGTGTTTCTGTTGTTGCCTTATTCTTTTAGTATCGTCCGGTTTTTTATGACTAATAAGGAAATAATGCGTGATTTGAAAATGTTTGGCAGTAGAACAGGTGTGCTAGCTTATTCACATTCACTAACTGCGCTTTTTTAGGCATTGCGCTAACGTAGCGTAAACTATTGTTGTATTTTGTAGTGTGACCATCGAAGATGAAACAAGACACAGACGCGGACATTCTCCGAAGCTCTGAACTGTATTTCTCAATTAAACTCAATGATTATGGCAGTGTTTTTCAAGCCGAGGTTTAAATAGTCAAAGAAACAGCTAGAATGAAAAAATGTTGGCCATACCACCAGACGGAATCTCTGGTAAAAACACCAAGTGATCTCGGACGGAGGACAACTTCGTCTTGATGACTGGAAGCCATGAAAGTGCCCGGGACCGTCAAAGATTGAAGGTGATAACTGCTCAGACTCAGCACCTTCAGGGCCGTTGGCTTGATAAGTAAGTAATACCACCAACTGATATTCCTAGTCTTATTGAGAGTCAGGCGGCCGTGAAGGCGATTTCGGCAACAGAAATCAGGTCCAAGCTAAGCATACTGTCGCAAAGAACTACAGTCGCTTGGCTTTCAGCACCTGATAACTCTGTGCTGGGTTCATGTACACAAGGACTTTACCTCATTGCTGGGAGGCAGCTGATGATCTTGGAAGAAAGAGATCCGGAATGCTCCCATTTCATGCGGTCCAATGGATCAAACCCCCACTCTCTGACTTAAAGTGGACGGCAGAATCATTAAGAAAACAAAATCGTTGGTGGCAGTCTTTCCTTAGCCGTCTGCGAAATTATATGGATTCTATGGTCAAGGTAAAATAATGCATGAACCAACAAACTACAGTAGATTCTCGAAAATATGAACAGATCTAAAATATGGTCCGTTCATATTTTTAAATTGTTCAGCTGTCCAAGCACACAAAAAACATTGCATACATCAAAATAATAATTCATTTTCCGGACTCAGGAGCCGTAGTTTAGGCAACGATATATGAAAATTTTGTAAGCAACAAGTTAAGAGTAGTGGAAGCCAGAGGTAAAACACCAGTAAAAAATTAAGTCATCGGAAAAACGCTCATACAAGTCTACGATGGGAAGTCACTATCGGTAAGAGCCGTTAACCTGTGAAAACAGGCGCAGGTAATCAGAAAGGGCCAAATAATTAGATGTTGCCAAGATGTAGCGACGAGCTCTGGGATACCGCACACATGCTAATCCTGCAGCGGCAACCGTCTCCTGCAATGGCAACCGTCTCCTCGGCGACGACGATGTTGCTCTTTGCTGTCTGTTCCATGTTCCTGTAAGATTGAGCTGGCGTACCCCGGAGAGAGGGAGAATTCGGCGATCCCTCAACCTCTACTGAAGCGACTCACCGTTACATTGTTTTTGGCCCTTCAACTCCATCTTGTCGCATAGAAGCGAGACTTTAAGTGCTCACCTCTCCAGAACGCACAGCCCTATGGCAAGCAAACAGAAGGAATATAAAGCCATTGCATTAATTCGGACCACCACTGTGCGGATCAATATTCGAATATGAATTCCAATGCCCGCGACCGATGCCCGGTGGTCAAAGTTGCCCCCGGATCTTTGAAATAAAAAACAAAAATCCCCCAGCCAACGGTCCCATATCTATGCATCCAATCATCGAACAAAGCCAACCCAAATAACCCAAAAGGTTGTATGATATTTAAAAGCATAATCACCATATGCATGGTACATAACATATTCACCTCATAATTCCAGTGACCCATCTGCTTTCGTTAACAAAGTCATTAAGTCGTCGTTGCCTCTAAAATCAAACCGATAGGCATGTTCTGCTATGTTAGCTATTTGCGCCTGCGGTCGCAGACACGACCCTTTCCACATTATCGCAGCCATTATTGAAATTCCGGACGGCTACTTTCCAACCGCCGCTCATATTTACAACTTTCTACAACAAACCTCTTGATTGGGCCGTCCAAGGACATTAATATTCATAGGCACATCACAAGTCATAATAATAACGACCTGTTACTTTTATTTATAACCGCGATTATAAATCACGGGAAAGACAAGCAGCAAAATAAATATGATCACTTTGACGTCTGATAAGAGTTTCGTTTCTATCAGTCTCGTGGCACGGTTTTTATTATTTCACCGTCACAGATATTTGGTGATTAGATCGCACTTAAGGCCGAATGCTTGTGTCGTTTCCGTTGAATACGAATACTCGTTTATTTATTCAGCAGCCACAGATCGGCCGGGATTAAGAACTGTGGTATAGGTTTACAGACTCTGATGGCAAATGCTTAGCACAGGCTTACTGACTAATGAAAACGAATTAACGAAGCTTTCTCCGTGTGGGTTCTTTGCATATCAACGATCCTAAATGACTTGTGTATACATATTAATAGCAACAATTAGTTTGGATAAATATAAAAATGGAAGTGATTTCACGTGCCGGGAATAGACGAACAGCGTCTGAAGCTTCATTGGTTCAATGATCAGGCAGAGCAACGTTTATGGAGATAAGCTGCGATAGGAGTCATTGCTAATTTTGGCATTCTCACCAAACAAGATTGACTTCGAGGGGTAAGCTGGCTAACGGAAAAAATAGATTCAACGACCAAAGACATTCTTCAAATTCGACTTTAGTTGATGCTAAAATGCGAGGAATTGGGCCTCAACAAACAACTAATCTCTTGCAAGCTCTTTCCAGCCGCATTCGCCAAGTTAGTAACTTGCCCTCCTCAACTTGTGTGCGCCATTTAAACGGTGGCCGTCCTCGCGTTGCATTGTCCCAATGAGTCGGTGTCTAAGTTCTTCTTCAACCAGAGACTAAACACCATCGGCCCTGTTTCCGTGTATCATACCATACCCTGGTCAGACCCATGTAGCTATACAGGCCGTATAGTCATTTAGTCGTATAGTTCGTGGTTGAATCTTCTCCTCCAATCGCCACCAACTGAAACTAGATCAAAGATTTCCTTCGAAAACACAAGGGGTTTCTTGATTTGATTTTGATAAAATTTGATATAAAGGATGGTCCAACCATAATGCACGATGTTAATTCTGAGTCACACCTTAACGTCAAGTTTGCTCAACTTAATTTGACATTTCTTTGCTTCAGTGTTTGACAAACTCAACCATGGAGAGGTACACAATTGAGCAGCACGTTAAGATTGATTAAGATGATTTTACGAAAATTGGCGTTCAAATCAAAATTAATTTCGTGCACTTCGTGATCTTTTTGGTCAGCATAATCGACCAAATGTGTCCACAATCGGTAGAATTATGCGCAAATTTCAGCAAACCGGGTCTGTAGGAAATGTGAAAACACCTGCGCATGCTCACCCAGTTCGTTCTGTGGAAAACATTGCAGATTATGGGCTGGCGACGTCATCGGGCCGTACTTCTTCGAAAATGAGGTCGGCCAAGCAGTTACCGTGAATGGTGTTCGCTATCGCGAGATGAAAACGAACTTCCTGTGGCCAGAAATTGAGGATATGGACCTGGATGACATGTGCTTCCAACAGGATGGTGCCACTTGCCACACAGCCAACGAGGCAATAGCTCCTTTGCGCAAGAACTTCAATGGCCGTGATATGTCATGTCGTGGCGATGTTAATTGGCCGCCTCGATTATGTGATTTGACACCGTTGGACTTCTTTATTTGGGGATATTTAAAAGAAAAAGTGTACGTCTATAAGCCAAGAACAATTCAAGAGCTAAAGGATAAGATAATTCGGCACATTAACGACATTGAACCTTAATTATGTCTCAGAATCATTGAAAATATGGACCATCGGATAGAGGTATGCCACCGAAGCCGTGGCGAGCATTGGGCCGATATTTTGTTTCACACATAGTTGTCATAGATCCTTCTATAATTCTCTGAAATCTTTTTGTTTTATTTACAATTATCATCGTGCGTTTTCGTTGGACCACCCTTTACAGCAAAATGTTGACAGAACGTCAGTTTTTTTAGGTAAACACATCTAATTCATCAAAAATCGATGCGTCCGACTATCTGGTACCAAAAGTCACAATCGTCAGCTACAATTTTGAGGTTAGGGAGGATTTTGCCTACATCGGGGCAAACGTGAACTCCGCAAGCGACAACTTGGTGAAGATTCGACTATGCATTGCCCTTGGCAACCGCTTCTACTTCGATTTTTGAAACAATTTGGGTCAACATTTCTGATTCTTACGGCCAAAATTGCGCTTTACAAACCTGATCCTCCCAGTCTTGCTGTATGAAGCCGAAAGCTGGACGATAAGCAGTACGGCAGAGTTGATTCTTTGTGCCTTCGAAAGAAACATTCTGCGCCGTATATTTGGTTTTCTTCACAAATAAGAATGTTTCTTTCGAAGGCACCAAGAATCAACTCTGCCGTACTGCTTATCGTCCAGCTAACTAATGTAGAAGAGGACAATATAGCGAACTCTCCGAACTGTGCAAGAATGTGGATATAGTCTGAAATGCAAAATATCCCTCGACTTAACGGGCTCGACCACATCGAGTGCATGGACACGAGCCAGGTTCGAGAAGAAGACGAAGACTGAACCTTCGGTACAAAAACCAAGTGACCGCGGATGTAAGGCAACTTGGCGACGACTGGATGGCGCAGTTGGTTAAGTGCCTGCCACAAGTTAGAGGGGTCCCAAGTTCGAATCCCAGTGAAATCGAAACTGGTTCAGTCACCACCTGCCGTTGGGATCAAATTAACGGCACCGGAATAGGTTGCTACCTGGCACTACAATGGACCAGTTTTGAGTGCTTGTCTCAAAAATCCTCTGAATCAAAAAAAAAAACTTGGCCTTGCTGACTGGAAGCAGCGTATCGAACACCGACCGACCATCAACAATGGAAGGCCGCAATTGTTCAGACTCAGGCCCTTCATAGGTTCTTGGCAATCCGTCTACGGTCAACATGATTTGTTCAGGTCCAATGCATCACTTGGCGTAAGCTCAAGTTTTCCAGCCGTTTACATACAACTCTGCAATCCTCTGGCATGGATAACACTTTCCACTCAAATTTTTACTTCGGTGGACCTAATGCCAAAAATGAGTAGTTAAGCATTTAACGCGAATATCATAGATTTAAGCGGTAGATCTCGAATGTCATTGCCCCAGAGGAATCAGAACTTATCGGAAATACATTCAGCATCTTAACAGAAGTTTGTTTAACCTATACGCGCGAAAGTAACCAAGCCTTTTTCAATTACTATTTTAATTGGTGGTCAATTATTCAATACAAACGAGCACTTGATAAATCGATTATGTCAAAGAAAATCCACAAACGATTTGTATTATGTTCGACTTTGCACACTCATTGTCGTGTCAACCATTTGTCACTTGCAGCGACCTGTCCGGACGTTATGTATTCAACGTCGCACAACGGGTATTCAACAATTAGTCCACTGAATGGAATGAATGCAAATTAAATACTCAACCTATCAACAGAGACTCGTATCCGACGTAGGATCACCATCACGGGTTCAGAGAGGGCCACTCCGAACATGATAGTTTGAACCGAACGCCTAATTCCCGTAAACTTACGGGTATAAATCGATTTGGGACTTTCTTCATCGATTCCGTATTCGCCTTGATTTTAAATTAAGATTAATAAGGCGCTTGACAAAATTCTAACCTGATTACAGACCAGTCGTGAAATTTGAATTTGGAGTCAGCCGAATCAGCTCAGCACAGCTGTTGGCCCGACAAGCGGCCGCATCTCTCTGATTTTGCATAGAGAACTTCGTTAAGACGAAATATTCTAACCCGGTGTGGTTCCTGTGTGCATCTTCATTTGGGACACCATGTTGCCCCTGCTGCTGAAGCGACGTTTACACCGGACCATTGTACTCTAAATGGAAGCATCAGAAATGGGCGATGTTTTTAAAATGGGAGTTGACCAGAAAATAAAACAAAATCTGAACAGTCTATTCAACATGAAAAATTAGAGACAAATTTATTGCCAATAAAACGCGACGGTGTTTCATTAGCGCTCAGCTCCGCAGGGTGCTCGGCTCCGGGTTTTCAGTCAAAAATTATGCTTTATAAATATTTTCTTAATTTATTTTCAGAATAATTGGACGCGTTTAAGTCTTTGGTTTCACATTTTGAGGAGGGTAAGCGGAGCTGCTTGTTAATTAATTAAATCGAAGATTGATTCGATTTATTTGGTGTTAATTACTGAAGAATTCAATTTGAAATGAAAAACTGTTGAACTGATTTTGGGTGAATAATTTTGTGCATGAAAATATGTTCTCTATGAATAGAAATTGGCTCGATTTGAATATCTTTAATATTCATAATTTGAGTTGGACTTAGCAGGCAGGTAGATGGGCATCTAGAGGGGTGAACATGATTGGACCTTCTAGATCACTTTAGTCGAATTCAAACCGACGGTTGTCCGGAAAAATTTGAATCTCTTCTTAATTATAAGAGAAACTATCTGGGGAAGGGGATTTACAATCAGTGTGGTTTCAGGTCGGGGAAGTTCATAATAGACAAGATTTTTATACTACCGCAGATCCTGGAATTCACCACCTTTTTATTTGATTTCAACGCCCCATATGACAGCGTGCATAGAGGCAAGCAATGGAGTGCCATATCTAGATTTGAGGTTCATGCCAAAACGTATCAGGTTGTATAGGATGACGATGAAGAACTCTCGCTGCTCCATCAAGTTCGGTAAGGAACTTACCGACACCTAAGAAAAGGTTTTACGCAAGGCGACTCATTCAACACCACACTTGAAAAGATCCTTCAAATTTCACTGATCAACATCAGAGGCATGATCTTCCAAAAGTCCATACAATTGCTAGCATACGCAGATGACATTGATGTGATTGGTCGAGCACAGCGAGGTGTCCACGGAGCCTTTGCTGAAATTGAAAAAGAAGCAAACCAAGAGGTTTGCCGGTGATCGAAGGTAAAACGAACTACAGAGAATGACACACAATATCGATGAGTTGGACAGAACATCCGAATTGACAGGTACAGTCTACAACCGAGGTGGTCAATGACATAGTCTACAGAATAACTCTTGCCAACCGCTGTTTATTTGGGCTAAAGAGCCAATTGAATGGTAGGGCTCTTTCTCGAAAGGCCAATCTGACTTTGTTAAGGGTGTTCCAATAGGGATTTCCGAACTTTGACAGTTGATAGCGGCGATGTTGTTGAAGATGCGTCTATCAAATTGGCTGTCCTTTATTTAGTCTGTTTCGCCAAATCACCATGGATGAATATAGCGTTCAACAATACGTGCAAATGATAAAATTGTTTTATCAAAATGGGTGTTCTGTTCGGGTTCCGTGCGCTTCGTTCATTTTATGTTTATGCTGTAATTATTTATGCTGTAATCGTCCTTCCGAGAGGATTATTCACAGTTTTGTGGACGAATTTGAGCCGACTGGTTTAGTTAACGATAAACCAGCACCCGTACGAGTGCGTCGATGAAACGCAAGATCTGACCAAAACATAGCCGCTGTCAGTTAGAGTGTGCAGGAGAATCCGAGGCAGTCAATTTCGCGTCGCTCACAAGAACTCGGCCTTTCGCAGACCACAATTTGGCGAATTTTGCGTCGTGACTTAGGCCTGCACCCGTACAAAATTTCACTGGACCAGAAGCTGAAGGTAAATTACCATAGACAACAACGTGCGTTCGATGAATGGGCTCTGAAGCAATTGGAAACTGACCTTAATTTTCATCGAAAAATCATCTTCATCGATGAGGCCCATTTCTGGATGAATGGGTTCGTCAACAACCAAAATTGTGGAATTCGGGACGATACCAATCCACATGAGATCCAAAAGCGTCCAATGCATCCCTAAAAATGGGGATTTGGTGTGGATTTTGGGCTGGCAGAGTCATCGGTCAATATTTCTTTGAGACGTCGCGACGTTTGCCAGACCATCGCCGTCAACAGCGAGTAGTATAGGTCGAATGATTACCGATGATATCTTTTGCCCTGTATTGGATGATGTGGACACCAACGACATGTTAAGACCACAGGACCACGCTACGTGCCACACAGCTCACGCCACATTGGAAATTCTGCACGAGCGATTCCAGAGCATGGTCATCTCACACGGAGATGATGTGAACTTGCCACCTCGAGATCGTGCGATTTGACCCCGTTAGACTTTCTTGTGGGGTTTTCTGAAATCGCAGGTCTATGCGAATAAGATACAAATCACAGTGGCCTTCAAAGCCAACATAACCCATGCCATCGGTCAAATTCAGCCTGATTTTCGAGTATGCGCCAGAGTTATGGAACAATGGACATTTCGGATGCGCGCCACTTAGAAAAGCCGTGGCTGACATTTGAACAATATTATATTCCATACATAATGGCATACGATAAGCTTTTCAAGCGAATGTAAAATCGGATGACAACTCACACACACTTTGCTTTATTTAAATTTAAAGATAGGAAGCGCTTAATGAAGTACCCTTTAGTAGACGTCGATTACGAGAGTTGTACCGAATAGTGATTTGGCGGGATACCGGATACCGAATATTCGGCCTGCAGCTATGCTGGATAGCCGAATATTCGGCGGCCGGATATCTGCCCAAATTAAAAGTATAATAGTTTGGTGCTTTGATACTCAAATAAGACCGGTACAAGTAAAACCAACTTAAACATGTTTTTTTCCTTCTCCTCCGCAAGATATTCTTACTTTCTGCACAGCAAAGTTTTTGGGACATTTTTGAAGAGGT
Source organism: Myathropa florea (assembly GCA_930367185.1). Classification (NCBI taxonomy): domain Eukaryota; kingdom Metazoa; phylum Arthropoda; class Insecta; order Diptera; family Syrphidae; genus Myathropa; species Myathropa florea. The sequence continues at coordinate 118,941,417 of OV884003.1, forward strand.
TGCGGAAGGCAAGTCAGATAGAGTTTTCTGCCAAAGAAAATACCGCCAACGAGCTTGGCTTATATCTCAAAACAGTTTATTTTGAACGGAATAGTGACCCTCGGGTTTGGTGGTCAGTAAATGAAAAACAGTACTCAATTTTGCTCCTTGTAGCAGTGTATACAGTAAGAGACTCTTCTCTGAAGCATGCATCGTATAAGAATACAAACGTAATAAATTATTACCCCTGAATGCAGAAAAACTAATTTTCATTCATCATAATTTGGCTTTAGTAAACTTCCAATATTAAAATGTTTTTTTATTTTGTTGTTTTTTACTGAAAAAACTACTATCCGGTATTCGGCCGGATATCAAAAGACTATTCGACTGCGGCCGGATATTACAAAAGAAGCCGGATATCCGTCACACCTCTATTGATTACCTCAGCCTTGCACTACGGCGCAGAAGCATAGACAATATCCAAAGCGGATAAAAAGTCCTCAGTCTTTTCGAGAAAAAATTATGCGTACGATCTTTAGTCTTGTTTGCGTTGATGATGATTAAAGGAAAAGATTCAACAAAGAACCGTACGGTATATACAGCGATATGAGTAGGATCATGGGCTATGGATTCAGCATCTAAGCTCCATGAAGAGCACCCTGCCCGAAGAATCTGCTTTTTTAAACCTGTGGGGCAACGCAAAAGAGGACATCCATGTTATGGTGGCGCACACGAATGAAGAATTACCTGAACCAATTTTGTGTGCAGAATCGAGTCCACCCGGACTGTAGCGCCATTATTACTCACGCTTCGGTTATATTTATCATTAAACTAATGCAATTTGAGTTCTAAGCAGAACTCCCACATTTGAGCAGTATTTGCAGATAACTGCCTTCTGCCAGCTACCAACAGTATCGAATGCGATTTTTCAAATAAACTACAAGCCTTAATCACCATTCAGATAAGCGTTATTCTGGTTAAATCACCCACCCAATCGACCACAGATAAACAGTCCTTTATGCACCACCAACTCCCGTTCTCCCCAACTCCACGAGAATATCAACGTAATTAGTCCTGCTTTGCGCATATCAAGACCTATTAAGTGTGCAGGTAATGACATTCACATTCGCACCCAACTAAACAGCAATTCAGTCTCGGCCACTGGCCAGCTCCTCCATTCGGCTTGTATAACAATCTTAATGAATTCCATATAAAGGAAATTCAAATTCAAATCCAACCCGGAATTTTCACAGACATACAAACACACACAAGAAAAACCACGAACAATATCCTCGTGACAAAAAAAGAAACACAAAATATTCAAATTCGGACTCGGAGGAGACAACCTACTTGCGAAATGGCTAAATGTCTACATGCAGCGGCCGGGTGCATTTGTCCCAACATACCAGTCACACATTCTCCAGCCCCGCAGACACGGCCAGCACGGCACTGGCTCCGAGGGATCCGTGCGATCAACCCAGCCAACACCATTCCACTAATTTCGCATGTAAAGTGCCATTTTTGATTCCATTTTGCATTTCGCCAGCCGGGGTCTTAGACGGGAGCAAATTGCACCGCATGCAATCTGCGACCAACACCGACTATAGCCGTAGCTGCAGCGAACAACGACCACAACAGCGATTGTCATAGAGAACCAACAAGACCTGAATGGAAGCAAGTGAAGAGGAAAAACTCGCAGCAGAATACGAACGTTATGTTCATTTCCATTCCGAAAAATTTCCAGTTTTTCGTCAAGAAACCGAAACCGTTGCATTTGCGATTGCTTTGGTTGATAAGTGGCTGGCGTTGCAACGCCAGGCATGGAGGCAATGCAACCCTATTTCTTTGCCGAATGGCGAAGCTGCAAGCAACCCCTTAGGCGGGCGGAATGTCACTCAACTTTCAGGCGAACGTCGGAATCGGATATTAAGTGGTCATGCTGGCGACTGCACCAATGAGGGTCGTTAATCAAAAGCCATTCAGAAGGACAAATCTCCGGAGGGGGGACCCTTTCCAGGCGGAAGCTTTAAATTTTAAAATTTCAAATATAACGACTTCATAAAAACACCGCTTGTGACCACTTGGCCAAATGTAGATTCCAGTGGAGATAATTACATGTACATTTATCGATTAGATTCCCTTCGTAAATTAAGCACATCGGGAAAGGAACTGTATGCTAATTGAACGGGCGCGATGTGATGGGGGGTTAGGAAACAACTCTGGTTTCAGTTGGTTGTGCAGAAGATGAAGAAATCTCACTTGATGCCTATGAATACTCAACACTTTCAGCAGGGTGTTGAGGCTTCAACGACAGCCACATACGAGTAAGATTACGCAAGAAGATTGGTCTAGCTGGGGCTCAGCCGCCATCCCTAGCCTAAGGGGAGCCACCTAAAGTGCATTTTTAAACAAGCGAAAGTTTACTTTCAGTTTTCGATGCAATCTGGTGTCCAGAAATGAATGGAGCTTGCGAAAATACAGCGTTTGGAAAACTGTCTGTGAAGTGAATAACTAAAATAAAGTCTGTTTGTGACTTGTGAGCAAACTACACCATTTCCGTTGCAATCTTCGAATCTGAGCGTGTGGGACAGCGCTCAGAGGACGCCCACGTCTGATGTGGGGCATCCAAGCGGAGAGGGGCCTCAACCAACTTGGCGTGCACAGTTTGCTACAGCTAGCAAAAGATCGTGCTACCGAACGGGAATTACGACCAAAAATTTGGCGTTAACGGTCTTAAAGCTGCCGTCACCAACTCCGAATTTTGGTAATAAATTTTAAATCTTTTAGGTGATTTTTCGGGAATCGAACCGAGAACATCGACGACGCAACTACCCACTACGTCATGGCGCCCATAAAAATTAATAGAAGAATTAAATAATTAGTTAAACTGGGCGACTAACTTACCTCGCAGTTATTTTATTTAAACCAAAGTTAAAAAATCAATTTTTAAGACTTCTTCTGTTCGAAAAAACATTTCTGACACTGAAGCATATATATTTCGAACGACAGTCTATTAGAAGTTGAAATGAATGAAAGAAATTCAGCTAACTGCATACTGCAACTACGAAAGGAAGGAAGAGTTGGGCATCTGTCAACAGTGTAGCCACTTCTTAAAAAAAATACTTTAAGAACTTTATAAAAATACAGATTTTTAAGAGGGATTGTTTTAAAATTTGCGGAAACCAAAAAAAACTACTTTCAAGGCGACCATTTCTTCATATTATTCTGAGGATGTATTTTTGTAAAACAAGTAAGGGTTGCACTTTATTCAAATGAGTACTACCCCAACAAACTATTCCATACTGTCATTTTGATTGCAAAAGTATATTATTTCCAGCAGCTTCTTAGAACAGAAATATCTCAGATGATACATGCATACCTTCTATATCATCCCGATGGTATTTTAAGAGTTCCGGTCTTTCTATATAAAAACATTGAGCTGAGTATAGCAATTGTATAAGATGGAGCCTGACTTTGCCTTGCAGCTATCTGGACTAAGTAATAAGTGCTGGGCATAGTGCCCAAAAAAACCAAAGAAGTTAACAAAGCTACTCGAAGAACACAATCCTAGTTTCACCAATTTGTGCACTGAGGTACACCAATTCTGATGTATAATGGTTGGCTATAATAATTTGCAATTTTTACAATCTGCTAGCAAAGAAACCCTTCAAGCATAAGACCAACCATTTCTTGATTTGAAAGTCAGATACCATGGTCAACAAACAGTATCAAACGCTTAAGTGATGCCTAAAGCTTAGATACAGGGTGACTTAATAAGAATGATAAGAACAGAAATATAAATAAAACAAGATATAAGGTTGATTCTGGCTTTATTTTGAAGCTACATTCACGCCATTTTGTTTGGAATAGGTGATCATTAAAATAGCTGCCTCGGCTTCTCTGGCAGTATTTCAAGCGGTAGATTCACTTTTTTATGACTCAGTCCAAAATGTGCAGCGTTGTTTCCGCAATTGAGTCTCGACTGTTGGCCGGAACCTCGTCCAAAGTTGTTGGCTGGTTAGCGTAGCATAAGACCTTGACGTAGCCCCAGAAAAAATAATCGAGTGGTGTCAAGTCGGATGATCCATGATCGCGGCGCCGATCAATTGATGAACGCTAGCCGTGAAGTGACCCAGTCCCCAAATTTTTCCTTCACAACTTCACATGTAGCGTCGCGCCGTTTTGTTGGAACCACAGCTCGGATATATCGATGTCTTATTGACGATAACAATGTCTCCTTTCGCATTTTGAAAGAAATAAGTTCCGATGATGCCGCCATCTCATAAACCGCACCAAACAGTCGACGCTGCTGATCCGAAAATGAGCTTCGTCCGAGAAGATGATTTTTTGGCCAAAATTCCTAGCGTCCAATTAGAGAACTCAAGGCGTTGTCTACGGTCTTTCGACTTCAATTCTTGCGCCAACACAATTTTGGCCCAAATCCAACCGTAAAATACCATTAAGCCAAGTTGACGTTCAGATTTTTTAATAATTTCCGGGCGCTCAACAAGCGCGAAACAAACTATTATGAAATGGCAAACCTTACTTAATATTTTGACAGCTGGATATCATCGGTAACTTTGACAGCTGCTGAAAGATAGCTGGAAAAACTATCTTTTCTATCTGGTCACTCTTTATTTAAGGTTTTCGAGTGCAATTTCTTTACAAAGTCACAACGTTTCTAGGAAAGTTAAATGCTTAATTTGGTTTCTTTTTATATTCAAGGCGTTGACTGGACTGCGGTTGGACGAACTCCTCTTATCGGAGTTGCGAACCACTTCCCAGCTTCAACAATACGGACTTCATTGTAACATACACGTCCAAATAGGAAAACAAAAAGTTCTCGTCACGTCATGTAATTATGTCGCACCTCAGTGTAAGACGCAATTCACATCCGTGATTGTATGTAAGATTTAAGACATTCAGAAGATTCATTGTTTACACAAAAATTGAAGACCGAAAAACAAAAGCATCCGGCCCGATATTTACCAGTAAAACTCATGTGAGTTCTTAGAAACAAAACTACCACCTCCATTTTAATTAAAAAGTGCAAAATCACTTAAGGCAATAAGGCATTTGTGTAGATTAAGCGATGGATACGCGCACTCTTTTTCTTCTTCTTGTTCCCGGGCAATTTTATCTTAATGGCTTTTACACCATAAGTTAGCGCTCGCGCGGACAGCCCGAGCCCGAGCAGCCGAAATGGCGCGAAAAAATAAACCACTCGAAGGCGGTTCTCCATTTGGGCCAGTGGCAGGCGCGGTGGTACCGCGGGGAGAGGTGAGACCAAAGTGAGAGCATTTCGAAATATTTCCATTTCAATCGTTCAAATGCAAAAAACAAAGAAACGAGAAAATAAAATGAAAACAAAAATTCCATTGAATTGTAAATGAAGCTAAACAAAAGAAAAATAAGCAAAAGTTTGTGAGCATTTTAAACGCTCGCAAGTGATATTCATATCTCCTCATATTGCAGCCCCTGCCGCCGCAGCGCCCCACACAGTCTCCTCCCCCACGAGCATCCACATCCATCATCTGAATTATTTTCAGATTCCAAAACATTTTCATCCCAAAGAGAAAGGAAACAACAAAAAAACATCGAGTATATTTCCTTTTTTTGTTAAATTTCATGTGAGTTTTTGGAGTTTTTTTTTTTTTTGTGTTTTGTTCGTTCGTTGGTTCGTCTAATTTCTGTTGTTGTGCTCAGGATGAATTTATCCCAAACACTGGGGCATCATTGAAGCACTCCGCTCCAGCTGTCAGTTGATTTGATTGGCATTTTGACTTGAGATACATAAACGCTCGCTACACCACACTGACGGCGATCTTCTTGCCGCCATCGCCGCCACTGCTGCCACCGCCAACGCCACCGACACCGCCGCCACCATAGTCGCCGTCGTCATCATCGTCGACAACGCCGCCGTACCCAGGGTACACTGTTGATGCTCTAAAAGTCAGCAGAGTCAATTCTATGGCGCGCTTCATCTGGGGGATTATAGCTGTAATACAAAATGTTGGAATTTGCTTTTCTGAAATGTGTCTCTCCTTTCATTTCTCGTTTATTTTATTTTTCGTTAATTCTACTTCAGACTTTTCGATTGCACGAGAATAGATAAATACGTATCCTAGCGGAGCTACTCAATGAAAGTTATCGAAGCAATATTCTTGCAGAAGACTGCGTCTAAATTTTGCTGGTGGTCTCGAGATTTGTTGTTGACAAATGAAATTTAAGTACAGTACGTATATACGTACGCTTGAAATGTTCTGTCCTTGACATCCATGTGTTGTCGGGCTGGCTTGACAGCGCCGCACATGGTTTGAAATGTTTTCTGTTTATCCGATACTTGTCGAATGAAAGCATGGTTGCTGGCTGTTGATTCAGAACTTGATCACATACTCTGGGTGCTAACACATCTGTCAAATTAGATATGCAACTTTGCCATGGTGTTTATTTATTTTCCCCCGAGGAGAACCATGTTGGGCAGACATTTAATTAAAGGCAGATAAACAAATGGTCATATGTATTTGTTACGAACACATTTTGACAGTTTTTAACTTAAGTCGTTGTAGGGTCGAAAAAATCACTTCCTTCAGTCGATACCACTGCATTTTCCATCCTCTCCAATGCTCCAATCTCTGGTTAAAAATGATTTTTCATTTCATCAATTAAAAAGTCCAACAAGACAGTGCTGCCAGGTCGTGGTAAATTTACTTTTTGTGAGAAAGTAGTTTCATACAAAACAAGGTAAACTCTCACTAAAAAATATCCTGTGTGATTCAAGCACAACTTGGTCTTGAGAACTGGAAGCAGCGTGCCCAGGACCGTCAATGATGGAAGGCAGCGATATATCAGGCTCAGACTCTACATGGGTCGTAGGCCTGCTAAATAAGTAAGTAAGATTCAAGCACAATGTTTTCATTTCGACTTCCGGGCACTTTTTCACACATATCACGAGCAAATTTTCAAACGTGCTTCAGACAGTTAAGACAGAGCTTAAAATGCCCGTGACTTATTTCACGGAGATCACGTAAAATGACAATCTGTGACCAGCAGACGTAACTGTTTTCGAACAAAGTCTTCTCGAGAGCAGTTATATTGTTGGTGTATTTGAAAACATTTTTAGTTGAATACAGGGTGGGCCATCTATAGTTTTTTTAAATCATAGATTATTTTGACACTGACAGCTGTTTCCCGCTCGAAATCTTGACAAAAAGTCAGTATCATCCACTCCGCGGAACGAAAAGAGTTGCATTACGCTTGAACAACGTTGGGAAATATTGAAAACTTATTTCAAAAGTGAGTGCAGTGTAGCCCAAAACAGTGCGTTTTTTTAAAAGAAGTTTTGGCCGAAATGGAGCACCCACCGCGACTGCTGTACGCAAGTTTGTGCAAAAAGTTCGTGAGACTGGTATGCTAGTGGACAACACTCATGGTCCCCGTCGTCGTTCGGTGCGTACAGATGAGAATGTGGGTGCAGTGGCCGAAAGTGTGAGTCCAATTCACGAACATCAACTCGCCATCGATCCTAACAGCTCAACATTTCACGCACTAGCCTGAGGAGAATTGTGCACAAAGATCTCGGATTATTCGCTTACAAGGTCCAATTGACTCAGCAATTGAAGGCGCGCGATTAACGCTTCCCAGGTTGGGCCTTAGAACAGCTTGAACTGGACAACGATTTTGGGCGAAATATCATCTTTTCTGACGAGGCGCATTTTCATCTCGACGACTGCGTTAACAAACAAAATTGCTGCATCTGGGACTCGGAAAACGGAAAATCCGCACGTTATTGTCGAGAAGCCAATGCATCCAAAGAGAGCGACAGTTTGATGCGGATTGTTTGACAATTGATTGACAATTTTTTCTTCGAAAATGAAGCTGAGAACAGCATTTCATGCCATGTGGGAAAGAGCCATGTTAACGTACTCGTTTTTTACTGAAATTGAAGACATGGATTTGGACGACCTCTGGTTCATGCAAGATGGCACGCCATGCCACACACCACATGCCACGATCGATCTTTTGCGCACCAAATTCCCAAATCGTGTTATCAGCCGTGTTGGCAATGTCAATTGGCCGCCTCGCCAGAGCTGCGATTTGACCCCTTTGGACTTATTTTTGTGTGGAAGCGTGAAGGATCCGTAAACGAATCAAGTACTTAAGGCCAATATCATCCAAGCAATCCGTGAGCTACAGCCCGAAACCATGAACAAGGTCTTGGAAAATTGGGGTGATAGAATGCGGTACTGCGATGCAAGCCGAGGCAGCCACTTAAACGACGTTGTATTTCATAATTAATGGGAATGTTTGTTCCTAATAATAAGGCCAAAATACGTGGAAAAAAATGTAATTTTGTTAATTTTATTGCATTTTTAAAAAGAAACCTTTTAGCCACCCTTTGGCCCACCCTGTATATGACATATTAACCCTAGGTTAGGTTAGGTTGAAGTGGCTGACTGTAGATAGCAGTCACACAGGCCAATTTAGGCCCAATGTGATACCACGCGGATCTGATGTCACCTATCCAAAAAACCATTTGGTGCTTTCAACGAAGCTCTTTAGTTGATTAATGCCGATGTTATGCAATTCGCTAAAGTCGTTGAAGAAGTAGGCTCCATTGTTAAACTGTCAATTTTTATTTTTTGCTACGATGATTTTTGAGAAACAAAAACCAGGAGGTTGCTTAATGTAAAGCGATATACTTTCGCACTTTCGCACGTGTTGAAATAATTAGAATTCACTACAAATATATATATCGGGATATACAAATATATATCCCGGCTCAATGTCATCAACAAAATCCTATCTAGCGTACTGTTGGAACGTCTAAAACCCCTTTGCAACCGCATTAATTTGCACGTTCCAGTGCGACTTCCGGAACGGCAAATCGACTATAGACCAAATTTTTACACTCTGTCAAATTCTAGAAAAGACCAGCGAGTTTCGATTTAAAAGCCGCATACTGCAGCATTCATCGGGAGGAACTATTCGATGCAATGATCGAATTTCGCATCCCTAGAAAATGAATACGGTTTTGTCGCTCCACTCGATGCTCCGTGCAGTACGATTTTAGACGGTGATTACATGAGCGGAAGAAGGCAGATATGTCGGAAAGAGAGTGTAAGATTTTTCGAACAGTTGGAAGGGATGTATTTTCTATGATCCAACCCATCTCACTCCAATCTTTTGAAAATTCATATGATCTCTCTCCGACATTTTTTCCTTCTTCCACTCATGTAAACGCCGTCTTAGAATGTCCGAACCGTTTGAAACATGCATCGGATTCCGGCACGGACTCTCGTGTGATTTCTTCAATCTAGTTTTGGAAAAGTGCGGCGGACAGGTGTACGGAAAGCAAATCTCTCCAGCTGCTTGGTTACGCAGATACCGAAATTGTCACGCGTTTCCAGCGAGTTCTTGTAGAAGCATTCACGGCGATTGAAAAACAGGCGAAACAAGCGGTCTTAAGGTAAATTAGGAGAAGGCGAAGTATATGCTGTCGAGTAAAAATCGATCCGTCGCCCATCATCAGGAAAAAATCGTCATAATCAACAGCTACAATTTGAAGTTAGTTAAGAAGTTTGTCATCCCGGGGCAAACGTGAACTCTATAAATGATATTATAATGGTAATCCGACGTAGAATTCCCCTTGGCACCCGCTTCTACTTGGGTTTATCCAAACAACTTGGATCAGAACTCCTGACTCGAAGAACAAAAATCATGCTCCTGTCAGTCTTCCTTCCTCCTGAAAACTAGGCGATAAGCAAGGCAGCTGATATGATTCTTGGTACATATGAAAGAATTATACGTTGATATTTGATCTTGTCTACAAGGAAGGCGAATGTAGGAGAAGACACAACCGCGAACTCTAAGAGCTGTACAAGGATGTGGGCATAGTCCGGAAGGCAAAAATCCGTGGATTAAACTAGCTCAGCCATATTGAGAGAATGAACACGAATGCCCCAGACAAGAGAATCTTCGAATCCAAGCCTCCTTGTTCAAGAAGGAGGAGATATAAGGATGCAAGACTACTTGGTCCTGGTAACTGGAAGTAGAGTTCCCGGGACCGTCAGCGATGGAAGCAGGCATTTGCTCAGTCTCAGACCCTCCAAGGGTCACAAGCCTGATAAGTAAGTAAAGTCTTGGTAGAGATAGTGCTGCTAGTGGTCATCACCAAACGCCTTCTTTTACAGTTCTAGTGAATCCAACCAATCAATTTAAATGTAAAGATAATGCAATTGAATTACGACTAGATGGCTCATTTGTTTAAGTGCCTGCCCCAAGTTAGAGGGGTCCCAGGTTCGAATCCCAGTGAAATCGAATCTGATCCAGTCACCATTTGCCGTTGCGATCAAATAAACGGCACTGCAGTAGGTTGCTACCTGGCAGTACAATGGACCAGTTTTGAGTCTGAGTGCTCTAGTAATATTCCAAAAAATCCTCCAAACAAAAAAATGCAATTTAAAGATTAAATACAGTTTATTGAAGTGTGTTCGTTTTGAGACAGTCTATCCACCGCCACTTTTGCATCTAATTTTGCACAAGGATCTTGAGCTAAACGCTTTTGGAGTCCTTTTTGACACAAGAATTGAAGCCAGTAGATCAAGCACGGCCCCATATTATCGCTGATTGATTGCTTAAAAATGTGTGAACACGAGAATGAGTTTTTATAAGAAATCTTTCTGAGTGATAGTTTCGTCGTAAACGAAAAACGACAAGAAAAGTAGTCGAACAACCTCTCCATGCACAGTAAGTGATAGTTTAGTGCCTAGAAGTGGTTTTAGAAGCTAGAAGTGGGTTTGGGCCATATTTTTTTTCGAAAATGAGGGTGGTGCCGGCATTTCTTTGAATGGATCTCGTTACCGAAGGAAGTTGACTCATTTTTTTTGCCTGAAATTGTTGCTATGGATGTAAAAGACACAGGCAGGCATCACATAACAGGCAGCTGGTCAAAAATGCGCGCTATACATCCTGACACATTGTGTGATTTTGATGGAAAATTGACTGCCGGGATTGTACGACTTAACACCATTCGACTTTCCTTTGGGGCTGTGTTGAAAACAAAATCCACGTCAAAGATTCATGCAGCAAAAGACAGTATCAGAAGTAGTATCAGCGAAACACACACGCAACTACGCGAAAACGTGATGAAAAATAGCAGACGTTGTAAAGTGTGTTAACCCCAAATTAAACATCCAAAAAACCTGATATCCGTGTTTATACAATTTCTCACAGAAATCCCATAAGCCGTCAGAATATTTGGCCTTTAAGTGCGCGCAATGCCATATTATTTGTACATTCGGGCCTAATTGCTAGGCTGTTTGTGACAATTTTTCTTGACTAAATAAGTCGTCATCAGCCGTTTGGTTTACCTTATTGCGGAAAAGTCCCATCTGCATAGCAAACACGTGCGGGGACAAATCATAAATTACAGTCCTAAGCATACTACCATCTCAGTGACGTCTTTCTAGATCATTAGTTAACTCAAATAACTACTGAATCCAAAGAAAGTTAACATGCTAATTAAAATTTATAGTGCAGCCTTCAGTTGAACAAAGCCAAGAGCAGACCTGCCAAATGGGCACAAAGCACCTTATCTTCGAAACCAAAATCTAATCTAATCCGCCTCCGCCCCCAATCCGAGTACAATGTCTATTTTTCAAATACCGAATAAATATTTGGTAAATATTTCTGGCATCCGTATTTACGTAGAGGCCAACAAAAAACACTGAATCTGAATCTGTTGGGTGGTGTTGTTTGAAGGAGAGAGCGCAGCAAGAAAATTAGGCGCCACTTCGTTTATTTTTGGGCCAACAACACATCGCGCGATAATCAAAATAAATATTTTCCCAAGCTGTTTCGGGCTGAAGAGTGTTCTTGTTACGGATTCTGTTGGTTCTTGGGTTTTTTTTTTTCATTTCGTTTGAGATAAAATACTGGCAAAGATAAACCACAAAGTTATCGTATTGAGTGAGGAAATGCTGAAATTTTGTGTTTAATTGAAATGGAAAGGTACTCTGGGGTACGTGTGTATGTACATTGTTTTTGAAAAAGTTTTCCTCTTCTTCTGGTTTTTATGTTTTGAAAAACACACAAATGGGTCTTGTGTTATATGGGCGGGGGTGACTTCAGAGTGTCATTGAACTACTCGGCTTGAGACGGGATTTAGACTTCATGGGTTTGGATTGTTCAGCGGTTTGATTGTCACCTTGCCTGTTTTTGATTTTGACTCAGTTAACAAAAGATCATTGCTATCGGCATTAAAATATCTGAATACATTATGGCCATGTTGTCGAAATAGGTCAACACATTTTTACCGGCTTAACAAACTTCGTCGATCTAGTAAAATTTAGTCCGAAGTCCAAGAATAGCAAGAGGAACCGATCAAGATAAAGTATAGATACGTCAGAAGAGAAGATCTTCATATTGAACGTATGCAACTATTCTGTAATTATAGCCAAAAGAATAAAAGGGCTTCCAATAGAGTATTCCGAACTTTGACAGTTGATAGCGGCCATATTTTTGAAGCAACTACAGTCAAATTGGCTGTCATTTATTCAGTCTGTTTTGCCATATTTCCATGGATAGACATAGCGTTCAACAACACGTGCAAATGCTTGATCAAAATGTGTGTTCGCCCTACCGCGATGACTATTCGCAGTGTGGCGGATAAATTTGAGTCTATAGGTTCAGTAAACGATAAACCAAAACCCGTACGTCGATGAAACGCGAGATCTGCCGAAAAGATTGCCTCTGTCCGTGAGAGGGTGCCGATCTTTCGCAGACCACAAATTGGCAAATTTTGCGTCGTGACTTGGGCCTGCGCCCGTAAAAACTTCACCTGACCCAGGAGCTGAAGGTAAACGACCATAGACACCGACGTGTGTTCGTTGAATGGGCTCTGGACCAGTTGGAAACTGACCTTAATTTTCATCCAAAAATCATCTTCAGCGATGAGGTCCATTTCTGGATGAACGTCAACAAATAAAATTTTCGAATTTGGGACGATACCAATCCACATGAGATCTAAGAACGTCCAAGGCACCCCGAGTGCACGAATCACGGTTCTTGTAGATTTTGGGCTGGCGGCGTCATCGGTCCCTAGTTCTTTGAGAACAACATTGGCCAGGCCATCACCGTCAACGGCGCTATAGATCGATGATTACGAACTTATTTTGGCCTGAATTGAATGATGTGGACACCAACGACATGTGGTTTCAACAGAACGACGCGGCGCTATGAGCCACACAGCTCACGCTACATTGGAAATTCTGCACGAGTGATTCGAGGGCATGGTCATCTCACGTGGAGGTGATGTGAACTGGCCACCAAGTTCGTGTAATTTGACCCCGGTGGAGTTTTTCTTGTGGGGTTTTTTGAAGTCACAGTTCTATGCGAAGCCAGTGGGCTTAGAGGGCAAGTAAGGAATGAAACCCTCTCACGAAGAATCAAGGCATCTCTATATAAGATCTTGAATGTCCCAATCCTGGTGTAAGACTCGGATGCATGGACTTTATCCAAAGCGGACGAGGAGATTCTTGATTGTTTCGGGAGGAAGGTGCTTAGGCTTTTCTTCGGTAACGTATGCACAGAAAAGGAGAAGGAGACTGCATGACGAACTTTACGGGTTGTACAGCGACATCGACCTGGTTGGACGAACTCGAGTCTCTCGTCTCAGATGGTTAGGTTATGTAGAGCAAATGGACAAAGTTTTCAACTCCAACCCCGAGGGACAACGTGGTAAAGGAAGACCACCCCTCCGGTGGCAGTTGGAAAGAGACCCCAAATCAGCTGAACGTTCGTAACTGGAGGTACGTAGCACAAGACCGTGCCTTGCGGAGAGCAATGTTGACAGAGGCCTTGGTCCACCCCACACCGTTGGGCCAACCGAAGAAGAAGAAGATGCGATTGGATGTACGAAATCAGTGCTACTATGGGCTGTGTTAATTTTTGCTCACATGGAACTACCCAGCAATCGGTAGTCTCAATTTTGAAAAAAAATGCATCCCTTTTCACTTTCACTTTTAATCAAAGTTACGCTCTACATTTGGGCCTATGTTGGCCAGAGTGAGATTGCTAACACGCAGTCAGCCACATCAACTTACGCACCAAATTTCTAATTTTAAGTTAAGTTAATAATATAATAATAATAATGGCGGCGCTACAGTCCGAGGTGGACCTGGGCCTAGCTTCCCAGCAACCACTCGTGTTGTGCGTGCTATTGTTCTCTCACGAGTGGAGGGGACCTACAGTTTAATGCCGACTCCGAACGGCGAGATTTCGAAGCTTTTTCTAGACAGTTATACTCATTGAGCATTGTCAGTGACTCGAAAGAGGTGGAGCCGTGAAAAAATGTTTGATGTTTTTTTTCGAGATTCGTACCGACGACCTCGAGCGTAGAAGTCGACGCACCTACCCACTACGCCACGGCGCCCACAAGTTAAGTTAAGAATATAAATGAAAAAATTCAGAAAATCTTTCATAAAATATTAATTTATAGGCCTACTAGGATTTCTATTGGCTTATTATATTTACAGAATAGTAATAAAATCAAAAAATATTTCATTCGAATAACAAAAAACCACTTTTGCAGGTTTGGATTACCCTAATATACTGCTATTTTTCAGTATTCTTTTCAGAGCCCTTTGTATTTTATAACACTATTCACTCTTTTTGGCATGCTTTCTATATTTTTTCAAAAGTAGAATAAGGAATTCGTTGCCATTCAGCCTGCATTCTAGACCACAGTTGATTGAGATTGCTCGGTGCCCAAATTTTCGATGGGGATTAAATTGGGGCTTTGTGACGGCCAAAGCGTCGTTTGAAACTGCTGATCCTTAAGCCATTTCTTTGCCCATGTCCAATGCCCATGGTTCTTACCATTGGACTTACGAGTATATGCCACCACGTTAGATTACCACCTGCGCGCTTCATAGTTTGTTTAACCTGATGTTTTTGAATACTGTCTTGTGGGCGATGCTAAGAGCATTTTTTCGGTTTTTTTCGGTTTAACGTATGCAATTAAAATGGGGATATCTAATCCGGACCCCGAATTTATCAACCCTATACAATAGAAACATTCTTTTCAGAGAAGCTGTGAACTCTCACGAGTCATAGGGACCTGCAGTTTTATGCTGTCTCCAAATGGCCAAGTGCGAGAAGCTCTTTTCTTGAAAGTGTTAGGTTAAAAGTGAAGCCGTGGGATATTAAAGTTACGTCGCCGTTTGACTTTTTTTTTAATGTGCAATCAGAGCAGCAAAAAACAAATCTGCAGGATATGAGGAGAGCTGCCCCATCTGTCTGATTACTACAATACTAGTCTACAGCAGTTGGCTTCAGGTCTGAATATTTGAACAGTCGTATATTAATCTACATCCGGCTGAACTCTCAAAAGAATTCCGTATATGTTGTCATCGAGAAAGGATGCACGCCATCGATCATTTGACCAGAACATCCGTATAGGCAGCTATAACTAAAAAGACAAGCGCTGCTTCTGCCTGAACTCAACTTCATTTTTCAATTCATACGTTGACTTTAAAAGTCTAAAACCAAATAATGAGTTAAAGTGGACTTCAAAAATGTTATTAATAACAAAAGAATCTACACGCAAGCTTTCAAGAAGTAATCTAAATAAAAATTGTCAACGGGTTTTTCACCTTTCACGTCCTTACATAATTTTTGAAAGTGTATTAACGTTTTAGACTTCAATGAAGTCACTTCAAAAGCAAGGTTTACCATAAAAATTACACCATAGCAAATAAATGGCGATACTGGCCATGAATTGACCAATTTTTGCAAGGAATTATGGTGAAAATTCAACTATCCATCTAGGTTGCGATTTTAAATGATCTTTTAACATTCGTTACCCCATTTTCAGAGACAAGATGTATTTCATCTTCAGCATGGTTGATGTTTGTCAAAGATAGTCGTTTAATGTGTCAACTTTCACCTTACCCTCGTTATTATTCAAGCCTTTTACCCCAGTTAGCAGAAAACCCATTTAACCCCAACAGAATCCTCTTTAAGTGTATTTCTCCATCAACTGAAGTGCATCATCGTCACCTTATCCAAACTAATTAATTCCAGCCAAACTACATTACTCTTATCCTTACTCACACTCAACCGCTGGAAGAAGATTGTGCTCCGTGCTCTGTGTTCCGTGCTCCTTCTCATATTTGTTCCGCTCTCGCTCGCAGCGTTCCGAGTCCCCTCCGGTACAAAGCTTACTTTGTATTTTAATTTCACTGATAACTTTATCATGGAACGCCGGTCGCACTAAGCTATAAAGTGTGTATTCGTACCTCGCCCTCTCCTTCTCTGGCGAATTGAAATGCACTTTTATCACTTTAACAAGAAATTAACAACAATCTCGAGCAGAGGGCTCGTAAAGTTGTAGCCGTAAAAGCCTAGTCTCGGCAGTCCCAGGCACGACGAGACCGAGTTCATAAATTCGTTAACATTTCGGTGGTTGCATCATGTCGACGGTCCGCATGGATGCGAATTTTGATGAGAGATCGAACGGTGAACTCTTTGATCTCGGAGCTGAACCCGTGGAGGGCGACCCCATGTTCTTGACAGCGACAGAATATGAAACTTTGTTCGCATAAATTTCCACAAAACCACGCAAGTAAGGTGAGACACCGATAAACGGAACACGGACAACACCAGCAATCCCATTATCGCACCTGAGATTGAGGATCAGATACTTTGAGCGTAGAGTTAGCGCTTCTCTCCTCCGGACCGCCGCGCCGACCCCCCGCCATACGGACACACAACTTCTTCAGAAATCATGTCGTGCCCATGGCCCAGCTAGGGATGTTCATTTATCATAATTGCCTCGGCCGCAATCGGGCGACCAGCAGGAATTCATCATTTCAATATCCTGTATCTGTGGATCGCAAATTCGCTGTAGTTAGGTGCATATTACATTTCGCACGGCGGCGGTGGCGGTGGCGGTGGCGGCAGCGCACGAGATATTTATGCCCGTTTGCCCATCCGCTTGTGGCTGTGTGCATGGTGGCGCGCGCGCCAATGCCAACTCTGCGCGCCCATATGCGCCCAAGTGATAAACTTCAACCGGGGGCTCAATAAAATATCGAATTTATGGGGCATAAGTGTCTGGCGGGCAGAAATTTGCAATTTTCGCCCCGGAGTGTAAGAGAGCTGATCTTCCTCATGGCCGGCTTCTTCTTCGTTGCGGGCCTACCCGACGCGACTCGGTCAACGGTCGGTTCGATTTGGCAGGCAATCGGATTCAAATCCCATTCGAGCTCACGTTGATTTGGCCTTTTTTTTTCCTGCGCGCCAATCTCTTACTCTCTCGCACGCACTCTCATCCGCGACTGGTCCGGGCCCGACCTCATTCAAAATGCTAAGTTATGAGCCGCATATCGAACGAGAACTGATTGGAGGACACCATCAGAACAACATTTCTAATTTGGGACACAAAAGATAAACTTGCAATGTGCCAATAATTTGGTGGATTTCATTCGAGGGCACAGACTCTGCGCTTCCCTTCAGATCAGAACTCCTTTTGCGCGCGTTTTGCGTGGAGGTGGCAAGCGAGAGTATTTTAAGGTTTAAGCGGACGAAGGACATCATTTTGTAATTTTATCGATCCGAATGGTGAATGTAAATGCAAATTCTGTATCGACGAGGTAAATGGAGAGTATCCATGGCACTTGGCTGTGTGGAATCAATTTTGCTCTTCCTTGAGTAAGGAGACGGAAACACCGGCGGAAATGACGTGGACAGGAGGAGAAATGAATGTGCAATAATTTAGTTTCCACTTTGACAGTATGCTCGTAGTTTGCTTGAATGCTATGCAGCAATTTTTGTTCTCTTGTCACGAATGGAATGCGAAAGGAATGATCTGTGTGATATAAGTTGTTGATGCCGCCGGATAAGACAACTAATCAGGTTTCAATTTATCGAAGCAGGATGAAATTTTGATGCAGTCATTGATGCGAAGAGTCATTGATTTCTACAAGGAATATTCATTGAATTGGATATTTTTTGGCTCAGCTTCTCTAGCTGGATACTGGTCAGCAAAGGAAGTTAGTGTGAAGACGAAGATGAATCAAATACAATTGAGTTGCCAGACAACAAATGCTTTGATTTGAACTGAAATCATATCTTAAGCAGAATTTATAGTTCATTTTAAGCTCGAGAACCTATTGACGGACAGGTTGAAGAAAGACGTGTTTAAATCTGAGTTCTAGTACTGTAACGCCCTTTTTATCGAAACCACTTTAGGCTACTTGCGGTTTCAGTAGCCTTGAAATTTGTACATCAGAACTAGTAGGCGACTAATGAGCATAAAAGGGATCACAGGAAGCAAACTAAAATGAGTTACAAGCAAACTACGAAAGAGGTCTGGCACCTTATCTTTTGGAAAATAAAGCGAGCAGTGAAGAATATCACAACGCTGTTGTTTCTTTTCTTCTATTTTGGTTTTTCGTTTCGATTTCTTACAGTACAGTGAAACCTTTCCAAGTTGGCCACTTGGCGTGCAATCATTTCTTACCAAGCTACACGGGTGGTCAACTTGTAAGGGTGCCTGTTTTTTACGAGACTAAAAGAAAGTTGATGGAATCAGGAAACATTCAGGCCAACTTTACAGATGGCCACTTTGATAGGTTTCACTGTACAAGATCGAAGAACAACACCAAAGTTTGTCTTCCTCTCGATATTCAGTATTTCATACCAGACGACTGAAATAACGAACTGACTAAAATGCTTTAGCTACACCGATTCTTACTCTTAATGTGATTCTTAAAGCAAACATCCAGAAAAGCTGTTGATGATGAGGCATTCTAAAGCAGCTATGAGTTTGTCCAGAAAATGATTGGGGCTCACCATTGGTTACTCCCTAGTTGTAGAGTAAGTGATTGCATCTGTTTTTAGTTTATTTCTGTGGACGAGTATTTTCATGCATTTTTTTAGTTTCACTTAACGAATCGAAAGAACTTAAACACTTTTTGGAATTTCCCTTCTTTTGTCAACGAGGATCCAAGGGCCATCTATAACGGGCGTAAGGGTACTGAAGCAACCCAGCGACTGCACAAAAATGATGCACGGTGACTGCCAAAATCGCTCCGTTCAGTTTCGTTAAGTTCGTTCACTTTTGCCTACCTACGCGCGAACAAAATGAATCGCTCTCTACATATGCAAATGTCAGTTGACAGGTATTCTGATAGGTATTTATGACTGATTCTACTTGACTTTGTGATCTTTATAACGACATTTTAATTCTCGGCTAAATTGGCTGCAATTTTTAAAAATTAGGTGAAGAATTTCATGTAATGACGAGCAAATCATCATCAATATTTCCTTTTGATGGAGATTAAGTCTCAGATTTGACATTTCATATTGAGCGATACCACAATTTTCAAACGACGTTAAAGGGAATTTTTGATGCGCAATAGCTAGGTTCACATGCGTCGACTACCGTTGATGACTTTTATAAAAACAATTTAATACACGTTTGATGAAATACACAAATTGTTGGAATCTATTTCATCCAGCCGCTTTAAATCATCGTTTACTATAAATTTAACGAGTGACGAAATACAAATTATTTTATTGTCTGTCGAATGGAAATGTTCACTTTAACAACCAAGCGTGACCAAAGTGCTGTTCGTATAAAATTCATTTGGAAAAATATAAATCTTACGTTTGTTAAAATGAGAGAGCAATAACTTAAACTACACAAAATCTTTCATCACGTTGAAACACTTGCATCCGTTTTGATTTTTCCCTTAAAAATGTAGATTTTTGTATGTTTGAGAAATGAAAATGACTGATAAATTTGGTTTGGTTTTTTAAATCATCTCTGAAGGACTATCTACGTAACACAGAAACTGTAGCATCAAGCAGTATTGTGTTTCTACGCTGAAAATTTCATTTCCCAAAACAAACATGTCATAGCAGCCGCAACAGAGATTTTATTAAGTACAGCCTTGGCCAAATGTATTAGGTACACTTTAAGATTCGTTATATCTTTAAAAAGCAAAAAAATTAATCAAATGAGAGGAAAAAATAAAAATCGTTTTCAATCTCAAATAGTGTCGCCGAAAACCATAAAATTTTAACTAATTTCTGCCGATAAGTGATTTGGTAACAAAGACAAAAAGATGAGAGTGCCTAATACATTTGGCCAAGGCTGTACATCCCTTCACCTAACTTCTTTTTCAGTAGTCAGACCAAAATCAAGACCAGGTCGACGTCATCAAGAACATTTGACGCACAATGGCCAAAATACATCCAACAATGGCATCGCATTACAACAAGTCCAAGGTGTTGTTACAGCTTAGCCTACTAAAAGCTAGCCACGGTTTCATCTGCAATGACGCAGTCAAGACGCCCCTGCAATACCACTCGATGTTTTTTGTTACCAAGATAAATATAATATCTTAAAGCAAAAGTCAACAACCGCAGAGTACATATTTTTCAAACGGTGCCCACCGTCGTAGCATCCAACGTGTGTTCGTTGAAACCCGTTGGCACCCCTACCTAAAGGAGCTACGCAACGAATCAAGAGTCTTCATCGTCATACATGACGGGCAATGGAAAAAGAGTCAAACTGAAAATAGTTACGTACGTAAATTATCTCCAAGTTTCTTTCATATACTTTATTTTTTGTAGTTACATCTCCTACATAGATTTAATTTGAGCGGGAGTTATTTGGCGATTCACTTCATTTTCAGTTTATTTTTATTTCAGTTTCAATCGTATTTCTTTAAGTTTCTTTAAGTTAACATTTGGTGTTTGATTAAATCATCAATCAGCTGTAACTATAAATCAATTTTGTGGCTTTTATATAAAACTATCGACAGAAACGGTTGCTTTTAGGTGATTGATGCAGAAACATACCCCATTCCCAAATTGTCTTCCAAAAATACTGGTTTTCTACTTTTTGAAATTGACTAAGCCTTTGGATTTTCGTAAAGCAACTGTCAAGTGAATATCTGTTGACTTTTTATCGTAATTTTATCTGTTGAAAAAATGTAATATCCGACCCTGAAGAAATCGAATTCTTTGACATTTACGCTTAAGTCTTTCAGTCCAAACAACATCTTTGTTGAATAGTTGCTTATGTCTATTCTCCTGATTAAGTTTCAAAGAATATTTTGGTACAAATATGGTCATTTATGCTGTGACAATTGATCAGATAATAAGACTATCCGGATATCCGGATATACGAACAGTTGGATCCAAAATAAGGAGGGACCGGGTTGTGCAATCATCTGCCTGAAATTACTATTCAGGTAATGTCATTATCTCGGACACTATCCACTGTCCAACACTTTTTGAACAGTTCGGGTATCCGACACTATTTAATAATAATAATAATGGCGGTGCATCAGTCCGAGATGGACTTGGGCCTAGCTTCTCAGCAACCACTTGCGTTGTGGATGCTATTGTTCTCTTACTAGTAGAGGGGACCTACAGTTTAATGCCGACTCTGAACGGCAGGTTTGAGAATCTTTTTCTAGAGAGTTAAACTCTTTGAGCATTGTCAGTGACTCGAAAGAGGTGGAGCCGTGAACATTTTTTTTTTTTGAAAAATTGTTTGTCTGTACTGTGATTTGAACATAAACTCTGAAAGTCAAGTGCGTATGGGTCGACGCACAAAACCCCACAGCCACGGCGCCCCCAACGCTATTCGGATTACCCTAAATTTGCTGACATGTTACAGCACTTATTCTCATTTGGTTCTAGACATACTTAATTTCATTTTCACAGCACCAACTCTCTCGAGTCACAGACAATGCTCATAGAGGACAATTATCAACAAAAACTTCTCAAATATCGCCGTTCGGTGTCGACATGTGTTCTTCCACTCACGAAAGAACAATACCTCGTAAATCACGAGTGATTACTGCATACCACCGACGAAGTAGAGGACTACCTAATATTTTTTTAAAACTAATAATTCAAGTTCCAATATGTTGCTGAGATAACAACACATCCTCTAAAAGTGATGATGGCTTAAATAGTGTCTTTTTAGTTTGGCAAGATTTTGAAGTTAGCTTAAAAAAAATTGACGAATTATTTGCACGAGGTGTGTTCAGAAAATAACAGAGAATTAATTTAAATTTTGTGAAAAAAATATTTACTTTTTCGTCTACATTAATGTTCTTGCCTACAAAATGGTCCCCATTAAATATTATGCACTTGTGCCAACGTTTCTTCCAATTCTCGAAACACTTCTCAGATTCTATCTTTTGGGATAGCCTTTAGCTCTTTCAGCGTTGCGCTTTCAGTGTCATCTATGCTTGTAAAACGACGGCCATTTGAGATTCTCTTTACTTTTAGAAATAGGAAAAAGTCACACGGAGCCGTGTCTGGCGAATATGGAGGCTGGAGCATCGTATGGTATGTCAAAAAATTCACGAAGAAGCAATTTCCATTTTCCGCTGGTTTTGTTCAAATTTCAACAAATTTGGAACCAATACTGTTGCCACTCTGATCATACCCAAAACATTCGAAAAAATTGCATGGCATGAGCCAATCGATACGCCAACATCAAAAGCGACTTCCCTGATTGTGATTCGGCGATATTTCATAACCATTTCTTCCACTTTTTCCACGTTTTCATCGGTTGTTGATGTGCTGGGCCATCCCGATCGTTCTCAACGTCATCTTCAACGACTTCACGGCCATCTTGGAAATGCGAATACCACTCGCAAACTCTTGTTTTACTCATAGACTCACGGACACGCCATAGACCTTTGATAACATTTCACACACTTTGTTACACTTTATTTCATTTTTTACGCAAAATTTGATACAAAATCTCTGATCCACTTTTTTTTTTGAGAAACGAAAATCGCCGAGCTTCTAAAACACGTCTAACCTTAGCGCCTGCCATAGACAAAGTAAACAATGAAAACAACTGAAAATTGTAACATACTTCCGGGGCATGTATACCAACAAACAAACATTTTCAGAATCGGTCTCTCTAAACCAGCAAAATTTAAAAAAATGCTCTTTATTTTCAGGACACACCTCGTAAACTTTTTTATATATTTTCATATTGCAACACCTCACAGTTACCAAGTGTAGTGCAATGCCATTACTAGACAGCCAAATGTCACTTGTCATTGATTGTTGATCGGGTGTCAGTAGCGGACCGTTTATTTCTTAGTTAAATAAAGCCCTGTTGTCACAATCTCCCCAAAATCCCCCTTTTCCGGAGTCTACCCTTAACAGATTTTTAAAACTACAAGAAACAATTCAAAAAGCTTTCGAGTTAAATCGGAAGATAAGCCGAAAAAATAAACTTTCTTGTGAGATATGCGACAGCCTTTAAAACAATGTTTAACTAGCAATGTAAACCAAAACACTTAAGACTGAAAAATTATCCACTTAAGACATTGCTTGACCTATTTCCAACTTTTGCCAGCAGCAACAGACGGAATTCAGGTTGTTTTAAGTTCTAAACAAGATCTGTTTCCTCATCTGTTGTAAATACGAACATATTCTAAAATGAAATCTGACTTGCAAAAAGTGTGACAACTCCATACCCGATTTTTGAAAAAAAAAAAATCAGTTGTTGCTTTGAAACATCTCGACAATCTCCACAAGTTTTGTCCTCCATCCTCTTACAATTTGTCACACTCCCAATATCAGTTCCTAGTCAACTCCCCACCGAATACATCAATCTCCTGTCAATTTTTTTCTCCTGCAACCTCCAACACTCTATCCGCTCCACCACGCACTGGTTGCATGTGTTTATCTTCAAACAATATCAAATTTATTGAAAAACCATTCCAAAGCCTAACTGCATGCTACCCTTATGCCGGTGGATTAGTGGCTGTCCGGCAGTCGAGAGACCGGTGTCAAGTCGTAGACAATGCACAGAGTGCACACAAAAAGTGTGATCTACACGCGCTCCGCAACCACAAAGCTGCTGAAATGCGAAATTTATCACAACGATACAGTTGTCAATTTAGCAGGAACATAATTCTCAGCCAACTTCTTCCTTAGTCCCATTGTTGAGACACTCCTCCATGTCTCCACGCAATAAATTAGATTTCGCTTAGAAACGCGAAACCGAATCTTCAGGTGACATCGGAAGGCCAAGCAGAGAAATAACAAAAAAAAAAATGAATTTTCCTCAAACCGATACCAGCGCGATTGTCGGCGACTAGACGAACTGAAACCGCCTGTCACTATTTGCATTTCATCATCATTACAACGCACACCACTCATGCTTTCTCTCTCATCGCCAAGTGACTGACACCAGCGGCAATAGCAGACGCTCTACATATTGGCCGCCCGTCCACCGGCGTCACAGCGTGTGTGCGCGCACATCCATCCCATTCCCATCACCGTCATCGTCCGCATCAACATCGCCGTCGCTGCTGTCTTCGTCTCACATCTCTTTCTCAACTGAAGTGCTTCGGTTCGGTTCATGCGTCGTGGTTGGTGTCGTCGTCGCTGTTCGGCACCGTCTGCTATGCTGTGCGCTGTGTGGTGGTATAGCGCTGGTGAATTCATCTCTGGAGCTGCCCAGTTTTCAATATGGCCTGACATGTGATTGGCCCTCAGATAATGACAGGAGGCGGTGCTAGGGTTATTTTTGGGCAACGAAACTGGAGTGGCTGCCATCGATACGGTGTGTGCACACTCTGGAAAAGCAATGCGTGCGAGTGGGACATGCAGAAGAGGGCGCTCGTCCAGCGTCCTCCCTGTTTGACGAAAATGGAAATCGATTTTGAAGAGTTTTCTTCGACGTGGGATTGAGATTTTAAGTGAATAGAATTGGTTCTCTTACTGACAAGGTCAAAGGTTGAATCTACTTTCAGAATGTACTAGATAGGTTATTGATGTCAGTTAACTTGTTCGCCACAGTGGCGGTGGCGGTGTAGGCAGGGTGAGTGGATAGCAATCCTTGAGATATTTCCGTGTAAATTTGGAATATTTAAACAGTCTTTAGATACAAATTGTCGTTTGAATTAAACAGATTCGCTGTAGTTATTAACAGACGTAGTTGACGGTTGGCATTTGGAGGACAAGATTCAACCATGAACTGTATGGGCTGTACAACGACATGAGTCTAGCCAGGGGTCTACGGATCCAACGCCTAAGATGGCTAGGCCATGTAGAGCGTATGGACAACTTAGCTCCGGCCCGAAGAGTCTTCGACTCTGAGCCTGTGGGACGTCCACGAACAAGGTGGCGCACACAAGTCGAGGGGGACCTCGGCCGGCTTGGTGTGCGAAACTGGAGACAGCTGGCGAAAGATCGTGCTGGCTGGAGAGGCATGTTGAGTGAGGCCTCTGTACGCCTTAAATGTGTACCGTTAAAGTATCTTTTTAAATCTTGAATGTCGATGAACTCCGCTAAGCAAATGTTATTCCATGAAATGTACAGAAGTACAGTGCTCTATTATCCGAAACTCCGATAACTGGCGACCTCTAATGTCCGGTATACTCTGTTTGGCGAATATTTTCTTTATTATCCAAAGAAACTTCCAATATTCGGAACATGACTTGGACTTTTGTTCAAAACAACCGGTAGATTTCGTTTTCTTTAATTTTGTTTAAACTTCTTATAACCGGAAAAATCGATTATCCGGATGGCGGTTGGTGTATATTAAACGTCCTTGGCTGTGAAAATTTCTCTTCTTCTTGTGGCGCTACAGACCGGCATGCCCCTGTTCCTGACACCTCTTATCCTGTCCAAGTTTGTTTGTTATATAATTAATCAGACTTCAACTGGTAAGATTTTTGACAACCCTGTTTTCGTTTTTTTTACCAACGACGCCTAAAATTATCAGTTTGGAGTTATACCTTACTTCACTTCAGTAAATGTACGAGGCCCCCGTAAGATCTTGAATCTATCGTTTCTCTCCATCCTTGACGGTAGGGATGCAACATCGTTCATAAAAAATCGATGTTAAAAAGCATCGGTATTAACAACGATACATCGATGGTTTTCCGATGTTTTATTTATCTTCTTCATCACACAAATTGTTGGCTATATTTACGACGAATTGTACCTAAACAACAAAATATACTAGTCTTACCAGTTTCTACATAAAAAACTTTCACCGTATTCCGTTTCTTTGATGATTGGATTTTTTCTTTGTGGCGAAAAACCCAAAGTGACGTTGGAGTACCCTACGGTTCGAAATTAGGGTTCCCGAGCGGGCCCTTCATGCACGTTTTTATTGTGAGTCGCTAGTTCCAAGTTGCATCCCCTTGGTAAACAGGCGCTAGTTTGGCTGTTGACATAAGATCTGCTTACGTATCCAGCCAATACATGCCGAAACATAAATCCTCTCCGATTAGTCACCGACCCACAGTTCCATAGGAGTTTGATACCCGGTCCGTTTGAGGGTTGCTCGATGCTCAGGGTGTACCACTTGGAGGTTCGGAGTAGAATGTTGGACAAGGAGAGGCTAAGATATAACAAAGTTACAATGTATTGTGCGTCTCTTGCTCTTTTACACCCCATTATTATTACACAAATATGAGCAGCAATGTTTAACGAAATGAATGAACGATGTCGATGTTTGACAATTTTGCCGTCGATGTATCGGTTATCAAACATCGCGATGTATCGGTTATGAACGAAACATCGATGGTTTGCAAACATCGATGTATCGTTTGCATCCCTACTTGACGGTCCTAGGCATACTGCCTGCAATCACTTAGACCATCAGTTTTTGTTTTCGTAAATTCGGTCTTTCTATTTTGCTCGATGAGGAGACGTTGAATTAGAAGACGATCTTGGCCAGAGCATTACCTTTCACGGCCATCCAAAAGATTCTATATGGATGTACAACCACGTCATTGAATGGTTTCCAGATTTCGTCCATCATTTCTTTTATGCGCCACTCACTGACAGGACCACATACTCCACGAAGAATTTGCTATTTTGCTAATCATCTAGTTTGCGCCTCCGTAGAGAACAAAATGTCGCATAGGATTTTATGTAGAGCATGAAGTGTTCTGATGTGAAAAATCAATTTCCAAAGTTTGGCCAGAACTTTTAATAATTTGTTAAAAGCATAAACAATTCAACCTCGTCTTGGATCCTCAAAACCATTTGCAATAATATTCCTGCTGTGAGCTCTTTACACAAAGTTAATCTTTTTTTTTCGGATGTTTTTGAGTCTGAGTGCTCCAGTGCAGTGTCACAAAAACTGGTCCATTGTACTACCAGGCAGCAACCTACTTTTACTGAAATTTCATGGTCTTCCGAAGGACCAGCAGGTGCTTCTGTGATAAGGAGCCTCCGTCATCAGCTCTCACCTCATTAGCACCGAATAACTGCCACCTGATTCGAGCAAAGGCGGGACAATGGCAGAGGAAGTGCTGTGCAGTGTCATCGTCTTCTCCACAGGCGTCGCAGAGGGTTTCATCGTTTAGGCCAAGCACACTTAGGTGTTTGGCGAAGGTGTAGTGCCCCGTTAATACGCCGGTGAGTTGTCTGCAATCTTTTCTGTCAAGAGATAACAAGAAAGCCGGGGATTTCTTACAGACGTTGGGGAGTATGCGCTTGGTCTGTCGATATCTTGGAGAGCCATGCCACCTGCAGTTGTGCTCTCGAGAAGTCCAACCATCGATGGAAGCCCAATTTGCTGTTTTGTTAATCATCTAGTTTGGGCCTCCAACCAACCAATCTCCAACCAAGGACGCAGTTAGTCCCAGCATAGGTTCAGGTCCTGAGAATGCCTCATCTGATCCTCACCTAGCAAGTTCATCGGCGATCTCATTTCATGTGATCCTGTGGTGCCCCGGGACCCAGACAAGTCTTAGCGAATTTAAGCCACCGATCAAGTTCAGAGAAGGCTTGCATTCCTGAACTATCCTGGAAGTGGTTAAAGGGTTGCGTAAGGCCTTAAGCACAGCTTGGCTGTCGCTACAGACACAAATACTTCGCCCTTTCCACCTATTCTTCACAATATAGTTCGTAAGCTAATCTTCTTGCTTCGCATATCGCAGCCGGTTCAACGTTGCACTTTGTCTCCGTCTTTACTCGAGAGCGTCGATTCTACCATGGGACAAATTCACTTCTCCACACGTACAATTGCAAGAGTACTTAAAAACCTCAACGTCCACAAGTTCGCTAATCTGGATGGTATCCCTCCAATACTTGTAAAAGGGTATTCTTGATCGAAGACTGCGATAGCTTTTCCATCTATTCTATTCCTCTGATCTCTTTCCAAGCAGATGAGAGAAAATATTCTTCTAGTAGGTTTACAAAAGACATGCCCTCTGTACCCTCCTCGAACCGTCCCATCTTTCTAAGGCCATGGAAATACTGATAAACCGTCAGCTGATGAAATATCTTGAATTCCGGTGGTACGATCCTGGTCCACAGGTATCTTAACAGCATATCTCAGCGAATATTGGAACCAATTTTTACACAATGTTGGCAAAAGCAAGATCGTTGCGCCAGAAAAGCCTAAGGCATTTGACAGAGTTTGGCATCAAGTTCTTTTGTCGTTCCTATGGCATTGGTTAATCTGTTCTTCTTTAGAATCACTTAATCCAAGTTGTTTTGGACGAGCTCCAGTCTTTTTCTTTCTTAGAAAACCTACGACCCAGGGAGGGTCTGAGCCTGAGCTATCGCTGCCTTCCATCGTTGACGGTCCTGGGCACGCTGCTTCCAGTCATCAAGTCATCAAGCTGTCTTACGTCCGCGATAACTTGGTCTTTGTACCGGAGGTTCGGTCTTCCTCTCCTTCTCAAAGCAGGAGGCTCGGATTCGAAGACCCTCTTAGCTGGAGCGTTGTTGTCCATGCGCTCGATGTGCCCGAGCCAGTGCAGTCGACGGATTTTTGCCTTCCGGACTAGATCCACATCCTGGTACAGCTCACAGAGTTTGCGGTTGTGTCTTCTCCTCCATTCGCCTTCCTCGCAGATGGGACCATATATCCGACGTAGAATTTTTCTTTCGAAAGCACCAAGAATCAGCTCTGCAGTTCTGCTTAGTGTCCAGCTTTCGGCTCCGTATAGTAGGACTGGTAGAATAAGAGTTTTGTAGAGCATGATTTTGGTCCTTCGAGTCAGGAGTTTTGACAAACCGAAGTAGCATCGGTTGCCAAGGGCGATTCTACGTCGGATCTTTACTGTGATGTCGTTCGTGGAGTTTACGTTGGCCCCGAGATAGACACACTCCTTCACTACCTCAAAATTGTGGCTGTCGATTGTAATGTTTTGCGCTAGGTGGTGTGCGGCGGATCGTTTCTTGCTCGACAGCATATATTTTGTCTTATCCTCATTGACCTTAAGACCAGTTCTTTTCGCCTGTTCTTCAATCGCCGTGAAAGCTTCCACTACGGTGCGTTGGGAACGCGCAACGATTTCGATGTCATCTGCGTATCCCAACAATCTGGACAACCGGATCAGTTTTCCCGGGATCCCGAATTCGGCCATCGCTTCGAATAGTTCCTTGCGATGAATGCTGTCGTATGCGGCTTTAAAATCGATAAAAAGATGGTGCGTATCGATTTGAAACTCGATGGTCTTCTCCAGGATTTGCCTTAGTGTGAAGATCTGGTCTATAGTCGATTTGCCGGGCCGGAAGCCGCACTGGTACGTGCCGATTAGTGCGGTGAAAAACGGCTTTAGACGTCCACACAGTACGCTGGACAGGATCTTGTAGGCGACTGTGAGCAGGGATATACTTCTACAGTTGTTGCAAGATGTAGGATCGCCTTTTTTCTGGATGGGGCATATGGAGCTGATATTCCAACCGTCGGGCATGCTTTCGTCTTCCGAGCTCCAGCCTATCATTAATACTGGGGTTCCCTAAGGTTCTTCTCATCCCCGCCCGTGGGACAACGCAAAAAAGGACGCCCACGCAACCGATAGCGCAAATAAATGGAGAAGGACCTTATCCAACTTGGCGTGCCAGCTGAAGATGCATATTGGTTGAGGCCCAGCTCATTGCAGCGCCATCAAAAGAAGAAGAAGTCCCGCAAGGTTCTGTTTTGTCTCCGATATTCTTTTTCATTTGTATAAATGATCTTCTGTCTACTACTTCTAATCGAATTCACTTCTCTCCTTTCTTTCTTCCTCCGTACCTCCAGCCCGAGTTGCGTCTTTACTTCGGACACTTAAGGGCATTCGTAACGGACACTTGAGGGCATTCGTAACCGCTTTTGCACATGCAAGTTAATAATAATAATAATAATGGCGGCGCTACAGTCCGAGGTGGACCTTAGCCTGGCTTCTCAGCAACCACTCGTGTTGTGCGTGCGAGTGGAGAGGACCTCGTGTCCTCACGAGTGGAGGGTACCTACAGTTTAACGCCGACTCCGAACGGCGATTTTGAGAAGCTTTTTCGAGACAGTTATATTCGTTAAGCATTGTCAATGACTCGAAAGAGGTGGAGCCGCGAACAATTTGTTTGAAAAATTGTTTGTCTGAACTGGGAGTCGAACCTAGACTGTGAGAGTCAAGTGCGTAAGGGTCGACGCACAAACCCACACGGCCACGACACCCACATGGAAGTTATAAAAAGTAAATTGACCAATTGCAGGTTGTTCCCTTTTTGTAAACAACACCTTTGGTCTTATCTTTGTCCCTCGAATTGAGAATATTGACTTCAAATTTATGGACGGACCGAAATAGCAGTGTCCTTCAAGAACTGTCTCCACTCGTGAGAGAACAATAGCACGCACAACACGAATGGTTGCTGAGAAGCTAGGCCCAGGTCCACCTCCGACTGTAGCGCCGCCATTATTATTATTATATTCAAGAACTGTCTTCAAGCCTGTCGAATTTATGTACAAATTTCAATCAAATTACTAATGCGAATTCCAGACGCTGGCTGGAAATTAAAATCCAAACTTATATGTCAAGAACCAGGGCTATACCACTTTAACCACTGACAAGATGAAATAAAATCCTTGCCGTCATAATTTAAAAATGTTGGCAATTATTTTAAACAAACTCGTTACTTTCCCAATAAGTCATAAACCAGAACAGAAACTGTTTGGATTTCATGTAACCACTAGCGACTCACTTAGACTTAGAAGGTGTGAAGGTGTTACAGCTCTTGTACTCTTATCTACGTATTCAGTCATAATCACTCATTTGCACGCTTATTTCGCTTATTTTATAGCAAATTTAATTGATTGGCCTGATTAGTTTTATTTATTCCGTAAACTGGTCTTTGGAGACTCCAATCACCCGCAACTTGAGCCCAATCACCCGCAACCTGATCATGATTAGTGGTATAGCCTAAAGCTATTACCGAACGCCCACTTCAAACAACCAGCCAAACAGCACAGCAATAGATGCAATACACTCAAGTCGAGACTGAAAGCCTAAACAATTACTGCTGTTAATTTAATGATCAAAGAGTTATAATCTCAGGGTTGTAGTGAATCGTGATAAGCTAAGGTTTAAAGTCTGCATTCTGTAAGTCAGTCAGTCTACACATCACTTAGGTTATTTCGCAGTGAAAAGTTCAAGAAAATTACAAGATAACTTGCAGTAAGAGTGATCTTTGACCTGTCTGAGATATGCATTAAAATGCTTGAATAATTACAGACTATCTTACATCGAAGCTGCATGGGATGACGCAAGAACATTCCTTTGACAATAGAATTATGGAAGTTCTATTTGTTATTTATATAAATATATATCTATAATAATAATTTGTATAATATATAAATATATATCTATAATACATATCTATAATAATAGCTGCGCTACAGTCCGAGGTGGACGTGGGCCTAGCTTCTCAGCAACCACTCGTGTTGTGCGTGCTATTGTTCTCTCACGAGTGAAGGGGACCTACAGTTTAATGCCGACTCCGAACGGCGAGTTTGAGAAGCTTTTTCTAGACAGTTATACCCTTTGAGCATTGTCAGTGACTCGAAAGAGGTGGAGCCGTGAAAAAATTGTAGGTGTTTTTTCGGGAATCGAACCGACAACATCGAGAGTAGGAGTCGACGCACCTACCCACTACGCCACGGCGCCCACAGAGCGTCAAATGCTCTGAAGTAAAAAAGACCCAAGCGTAGCAAAAATGTTTGGTAATTTTTTTTATTATACATTACAAAATCCCCCAAAAAGGTGGAACAATCTTTGCATACACAATGCATGACGGTTTGGTGCGGTTTTTGGACTGGCGGTGCCATTGGGCCATTTTTTTCGAAATCGATGCTGGTGTTTGAGTAAATTACTTGCGTTACTGGACGACGTTGTCTTATTCTTTTTTTGTCTAAAATTGATGTGAGGTTTAATTTCAGAAGGAGGAGATGAGCACATTAATTGATCGCCAATAACGTGCGATTTCATATCAATAGAATTTTATCTTTGAGGCTGTGTTAAATATTTAGTTTACGTCAATGCTACAGAAATAGAGAAATAGAAAAACAGAAATAGAAACTGTCGCGAAGATCTAAAGGCTCTTGGCTCACAGCACTCAATCAATCTGTGCTGGGTCCCAGGACATAGGGACATAGCCGACAATGAGATAGGTGATGAACTTGCCAGAACAGGATCAGAGACCGATATGTCACAAGCAATTCATGGAATCGAACCGCCCCTCTCAGAGCTGAGGAAAAAGGTGGATATAAAGATCATTGAAATGGCAAAAAGTAGATGGAGCGGTCCATAAATTTTATGGCCCAGATAAGAACGAGCAAAATCCGTCAGTGCGACAAAGAGTTGCTAACGATGGTGGTTAGAGCTCTACATACAACTTTGTTAAATCTTAGCCTCTCCTAGTCTAACGTCCGAACCTCCAAATGGTACACGCTGGGCATCGAGTAACCCTCAAGGAGACTGGGTAAACAACTCCTATGGAACTGTGAGTAGGTAGCTATTCGAAGTTGGTTCCTGATTGGCTGGATGTGTAAGCATATGTGTCAACAGCTAGACTAGCGCTTGTTCACCAAGGGGGTGCGGCTGAAAGCGGGTGTCGATCATGGAGCAAGCGACTCGATATATAAACGTGCATGAAGGTCCCGCTCGGGAACCCTAATCCCAAACGGCAGGATCCTCCAACGTCACTTTGGGTTTTTCGTTGGCCCGATAATAAACGATAAAAATCCAATCATCAACGAAAAGGATGACGGGATTTTTTTTGGGTTGAAAATGGTCAGACTTTTATATTTTGTTGTTTAGATACAGTACGTCGCAAATATAGCCAACAATTTATGTGATGGAGAAGATAAATAAAACATCGGAAAAACATCGATGTATCGTTGTTAAACATCAATGTTTTTTAGAACGATGTTGCATCCCTACTCACTGGCCATAATCATCCTAGAAACCATGCCGTGAAAATGGGACCCTCCAAGGACAACATTTGTAGAGGCTGCGGTGATGAGGAGGAACGAGAGGATACTCCTCACTACCTCTGTCACTACCCTAGTCTTTGTCAGTTGCATCATAGAACACTGGAAGAATTTTTCTTCCAAGACTTACATGAAATTTCAAATAAACCTCTAAGATCTCTTTACAGGTTCATAAGAAAATCGGGATGGCTTCGGCACAACGAGGGACCATGAATGCGGCAGGGGTTATAAGGGGACACCAATCCCCAATTGGGTATCACAATGGGTCCTCAAGGACCTAAGTGAGGCGGGGCACGCCTGTCTACCCACTTACCTACCTACCCACCTACGTCAATGCTCTCCCAACGATTTATTCGTAAAAAAAAACTTTGAACCAGCTTGTCACGAAATTTAGTCGCAATTATGAGAAAACGTGATAAAATATGTTATCAAAAGAATGACCGTTTAAAGGCGACCTAAAGCGGATATTTAGCAGACTAACCATTCCATTACTAACCTCAGAGTTTGTACTTTAGCCTAATATATGAACTTGTGAATTGTGATACAAATTTTGCGTTTTACTATTGGCTTAAAATTACACCTTTCAACAAAAGGAGCTTATAGAAGTTGTAGATGAGAAGAATGCCTATACAGTAGACTCGCGATAACGCGAACAATTAAAAACCAAGACAGTTTACGTCTGCGAGAGAGTTCACGTTTGCGAAGGTTGAATTTTAACAAAAGAATAGGACAATCTAATGGTGGATATTAATTTACATACATAGTTTTTACCATAACATAAATGTATTTTTAATTCATTTTTTTTTATTTTTAACAAAAATGTATTACATATGTGCACACAATGCAAAAAACGACGAAGAACAGACCAAGACGACACAAATCTTGTACCAGAAATGAGAAAATCCAAATTAAAATGCAGCTTGTTGGACATTTACTGTCAACTTGGTCCGAAAATTGTTGTTCACGTTTTGTGCGTGCATGATTTGTTCACGTTTTAGAGATGTCAATGTAAATATAAATCTGTTCACGTTATATTATATATATTATGCGGTGTTCATGCTAACGCGAGTCTACTGTATCTAACTTATTTTTTTGCTTCTTTACTTTACGTTAAAGAGGTTCAGGTCGTTGTTTCGAGCGATCACTCTACGTCGTTTATATAATATTCACAAGTATCGTATCAAGCAAAGGATATTTTATCAAACAGAGTAGGGCGCATGCACCAGCTCATCTGTAAGATATGGTCAGAGGAAAGCATGCCTGATGAGTGGAATCTCAGTATCGTTTGCCCGATCCACAAGAAAGGAGACCCCTTTGACTGCGCCAACTATCGAGGGATAAGTCTCCTTGACATCGCCTATAAGGTCTTCTCTGCCGTTTTGTTTGAACGCCTGAAACCATTCGTGAACAAACTGATAGGTCCCTATCAGTGTGGTTTCAGGCCCGGGAAATCGATCAAATTTTCACACTGCGGCAGATCCTGGAGAAGACCCAAGAAATGCAGATCGACACACACCATCTATTTGTCGATTTCAAGGCCGCATATGACAGCGTGTATAGAGACGAGCTATACAGCGCCATGTCTAGTTTTGACATTCCTGCCAAACTCGTCAGACTGAGCAGGATGACGATGGAGAACTCTCGCTGCTCCATCAATGTCGGTAACGAACTCACCGAGACCTTCAATGTCAAAAAAGGTTTTAGACAAGGCGACGCGCTGTCATGTGATTTCTTTAACATCGTTCTTGAGAAGATCGTGCAAAACTCACTGGCCAACACAAGAGGCACGATCTTCCAAAAGTCCGTTCAACTGCTAGCTTACGCGGATGACATTGACGTGATTGGGCGAACACAGCGAGCCGTCAATGATGCGTTTGCTGGCATTGAAACGGAAGCGGCTAAAATGGGTCTGGC
Organism: Myathropa florea; assembly: GCA_930367185.1. NCBI lineage: Eukaryota > Metazoa > Arthropoda > Insecta > Diptera > Syrphidae > Myathropa > Myathropa florea. The sequence continues at coordinate 118,976,590 of OV884003.1, forward strand.
AGTAAACATGGGAAAAACAAAGTATATGCTGTCATCGAAAAAGGACGCACAACATCGACGACTGGGCCAGAACGTCACCATAGGCAGCTATAACTTTGAGGTAGTAAAGGACTTCGTCTACCTTGGCTCCGCGGTAAACAGCACAAACAACATCAGTTACGAGATCAAACGCAGAATAACTCTTGCCAACCGCTGTTTTTTTGGGCTCAAAAGGCAATTGAGTAGTAGACCCCTTTCTCGGAAGACCAAGCTGACTTTATACAATTCCTTGATCATCCCAGTCCTGCTGTACGGCGCAGAGGCATGGACAATATCCCAAGTGGATGAACAGGGTCTTGGTCTTTTCGAGAGAAAAGTTCTGCGCGCGATCTTTGGTCCTGTTTGCGTTGATGGCATTTGGAGGAGAAGATTCAACCAACAACAACTTAGCTCCAGCCCGAAGAGTCTTCGACTCTGAGCCTGTGGGACAACGCAACAGAGGACGTCCACGTACAAGGTGGGGCACACAAGTCGAGGGGGACCTCGGCCGGCTTGGTGTGCGAAACTGGAGACAGCTGGCGAAAGATCGTGCTGGCTGGAGAGGCATGTTGAGTGAGGCCCAGGTCCACCTCGGACTGTAGCGCCCTAAGAAGAAGAAGAGTCTTCTTTCAGGGAGCAAAAGTCGAACCCAAAGAGTGGAAATGGAAAATCCAAGCTTTATTAGTTCATAAGTACCACAAGGTAGTCATTTGGGCCCTTAATTAATTATTTATTTCAACTGGAATACCCCTTAACGATGCACAACCTGCTGGCCGTCTGATACAGAAGCTATTGGTAACTATTGTTTTACGATTTTGATACCTCGCAATTGCTTTATCCGCAGATGTGCATAATACGTATCCGACATAGACGACATAGACGCTGGCAACAAATTTTGTGGCGAGAACTTTCTACCGCACCCCTGCTGTATCAGCTTTATCAGCTGGCCACTCTCACTCATGACTTATTTACATAAGTAGACAGAAGACAACCAGAACAACAAGAGTCAAGCTTTGTAGTCCAAAAATAATTTACTTGACACTTCAAATAGATGACTTTCATAAAGACACGTGCGTCGGACGCTCCCCAGTTAATAGAAAACTTCTCCCAGTCCGACAGCATTAAACCAGTATCTTAGCACCAATACTGATCAGATCACATCTGAATATATCAGCTCAGAATCATTTAACTTTCAAAAATATGGCCCAAAGACACGCCCTCAAAGCACCACAGTACTGTCGACCAAACAAAAACCATACAAGATCACTTTCGTACGCCCTTCGACCGAAAACCGCCCAAGATGTCCCCTCGCGCAAATCACAATCTCTGGCAAATTAAGCTCAACTCTGAGCGATTGACCATAAATTGGAATTATGCCAGTTCCGCAGAGCTGGCGAGAGAACTGCCTGAAATAAGAGGAACACAGTCACTCCACTGCACGCCGGGCAATGGGATATTGTTATTAAAATAATTATTAACCCCCTTGGTTATGGCCATAATAAGATGAGGTTTTCTGCGGTGCACCTCGCCTGAAACTGCCAACCCGATTAATGCTGCACTCAATATCCACATCAAGGGACCGGGCGGATGCCCTTCGCCATCACTTGGAGCTCTTCAGCTGCCCTTGCATACTTCGCACCCGGTTCCGTCACGGAGGGGGCAAACAAAGACGACGACAAATTTATTTCGAATTCGCAATTAAATTCGCCGCAGGCGATTTTTATGTAATTTTTATGGATTGACTTTGGTTACTGCGCCTGCATCGTCGCAGCATCGCATAGTGCAGAGGATTCCTTGGGAGTCGGACCCTCGCTCAAAGGAGACATGCGCTGGGCCATGGAGATGGAGGCACGGACGCCGATTTGGAATGATGATTAATGCAACAGAAATTGGTCGCGCGAGCATATCTCATTATAATGTGATCATGTCTGCTCCCGAGGTTGGTCGGGGATTTCCTCGAGGATGGGTTGCGCTTTCCTGGATTTCGATTTATAAACGGGACGCGGGGATCGCTCACATATTGGATTGTTGTGCCATGCGGCCCAGACGTAATCATGACTTGAGAATTTTCAGAGTCAAACGCAGACTCGTGCGATGCATTTGGCAGGAGGAATGTAGCAATTGAGGGCATTTAGTGGAATGGGAGCACTATGATCGGTCGGAGTCGGGAGGATGACCTCTTTGCCAATAATAACGAATAAAAATTCAATTTCAATCGTTTTGCGGCAGATTGTCACTGGGAGGTGGATGGAAACTTAATCTTTGGCATTTGGTCCGGGATATTATTGCTCATCGATTCGATTGGTTGTTGAGATTGCCAATAAATTATTGTGAGTGTGATAAAGTGACCGAGGGTAAGATACATTGTTTCCGTTGGTTTTTGTTTTATTTGAAAACAGAATGAAAGGGCAGGGATGTTGTGCTGCAGTGAATTACACTTGCCAATGCAGCTCTGAGTTGGGTGTCAATGATTTTGTGGGTTAGTAGAGAAATTCTGAAGAAAGGGAGAAAAGTATCAAATCAAATTTTTCGACATGACAAGCAGTCAGTCGTCAAATACAACTGACATGTGAAATTGTAAAAAAAAATACTTTATCAGCTGTCAAACTATCAAGACAGAAATCATTGTTCCTTCCCTTAAAGAAAATATGATACAACAAATTGAGGGGATATGGAAACAATAGGAATAATTAATAAGAACGTTGTGAGCAAGGCAACCTCGCAGTTCAATCGCAGGTACGTAATCTGTTTACCACGGTCAAGAGGTACAGTTTATGATTTTCGGTTCGAACCTCCGGCAGGATATGAACTTCAGCAAGCATTTTTACGAGTATTTTGCGTCATAACTTCTCACGAGTCACTGACATGTCGTATCAGAAAATAACTGACATTGCGACAAAGGATTGTTGAAAGGTCTCAAGCCCCCGATCATCCCTTGATGAGATAACGAAACAAATTCATGCCCTAAGCTATGCCATACTATGAAGACATTCCCCCACATTGGCCTATCACGTCGGATTACCTTTAACTACTTGTTCAGAGAGTGGCCGCTGTGACTTAGTGGGTAATTGCGTCGACTCATGCGCTCAAGGACTAGGTTCGATTTCCAACACAAACAAAAATTTTCAAAATTCACGGATCCACCTTCTTCGAGAGGGTAAGTACTCAAAAATGTCAAGAAAAACCTGTTCAAACTTCGCCATACAGACTTTGCCTTAAACTGTAGGTCCTGACCACTTGCGAGAGAAGAATGAGACGAGTAGTTGCTAAAGAAATTATGCCCAAGGCCTCATACTGTAGCGCCTCAAAACATATGTATAAATTGACAGGATCATCCAATTTGTGGTTCCGAAAATAAAGTTAAATAAAACACAATAATGATTTCGATTTCGATCAAATTTTTATTTTAGTATTTTCTTTGGATTTTGCCATTATGAATAAAGTATAACATTTTTCTTTTCGACACATATTGGGCAATAATTCTGCCATGACAAATATTTATTTTCAAATCGTTAGAGGGTTTACGAGTTGTGTGCATAGCCACGATCTTTTTCCCAGCCTCACTAAAATGAATGCAACTGTGGCAAGTCACACGATCTGGATAGCCAGTTCACGTTTCCAAAACACGAAATAACCAGCCCAGGAAATTGTCAAACAACCAGACCGTGCAATAAAGCCAAAACGGGTCTATGTATCTCGTGGAGAGCACATCGCGAAAGAGGTACAGATACATATCATCGATTTGGGCCCAAAAAAGTCGATTGGCATATCCAAACAGATTAGACGTTGACGATTACTACTTCCTCATGCTATTCAATAGGATCACATGCCAGAAGACTAGGCCCCTATTACAAATTCTACAGTGGTTGCTTGCAGAGGTCAAAAAGGAGGAGAAGAATGCTTTTCACATTTTTTATACATTTTCGGCTCTCGCTTCTGTTAGATTTCTGCAGTATTAGTACATTTTTTCAACAACCTCTACGACATCAATGAGATGTGGGATCTGCTTCTCTTCAATTGGGTTTTGTAATTGAATGAATAAACAAACTCTTCGGAAATCGACATGGTAGCACAATGGGCCTGATAAAAATGTGTGTTTCCTAATTGCCCGGTATTATAATTCTCACAAAGTCGTCAAAAATAAATTCGAAAAAGGGCTTGCCGAGTGCCTTCTGTTTGTCTCTGTTGAGCATCGGGCATACGCAAATAAAATGTGCCAAGGTTTCACTTACTGCAACATAGGGATTGCAGGTTGAAGTACTGCGTTCATAGGTCCTGAACCGTACTGCAGTGTCAATTGGACGACGGCTGCAGCGCTGATTAACGAATGGGAAAACAAACTTCGCCTAGATCATTGGACCAATGGGTCAGGTCTCAGGCAATCCAAGCGATTAATCAGACCCTATTCCTACAAGGAAATCCTTAGCTTAGATCAGGAGAGCATAAGAAAGCTAACGGGCTTTCTTACTGGCCACTGCGGCTTGTATTACCACCTTAACAAAATGAACTTGTGTCAAAACAAGGAATGTAGGTTTTGTCTTGAAGAAGACGAAACATCCCAGCACATTCTATGTGAATGTCCGGCACTACATTGGTTAAGGAAACGTATTCTCCACAGGGAAATACTGACTTCAGTGGAGTTGAAAAACTCCACTACAAAAGATATACTATCTTTCATAAGGAAAGTGGTTGATCTTTTGGATTATCTCCAACCCGTCGATATAATAGACCTTTTTAGGTAGCAGTGTCGCTGCCCTTACGGCAGGGTTGTACAAGAGGAAAAAAAAATACTGCAACATAGTTACAGTTGCGAACCTAATGGAGTATCTAATCTGTCTCAGTGATCTCTATAGGCCCGTTCCCCTAGCCGTTTTTTTTGCAAACGCCAGGCAGGGCCTCTGGGTCGGCTTTGGTGTCGGTGAGTAGCTCATCAGTTCTTCTCCTCTCACTCGTACACACTCCGTACAAATATAAATCTAAAAAGTTAGAAAACAGAAGAGAAAGAAGAGACAGGAAAGATAAAAAGAGGAAAAAAAAAACTAGAAGGAAGCTCATGGAACTAAACTAATTGTCCTTGTCTAAAACTAAACTAAATAAACCTACCTATCTTTTATTAGTCTAGTCTAAGTCTAAACCATTATTCTTGCGACAACTGACCGAAATTTAGTATTGCGACGTTTGTTAACCTAGCTCATCTCAGGCTGGCAGTCTTAAGGAAAAGTAATGTAATCGTACGCACCTCCATCGCTTAAGCTTAAGTTTAAATGCATTTTTTTATTTTTATCTTTAAAAATCTTATGTTCTAGGAAAAATACTTAAACTAGATATATAATAGATGGTTTCTTATACAATCATACTGGCCCTATACGGGCACTCTAAGTTAATCTAGGAATTTATAATTTATTTTACCTTTCGGCTTCTTTTGTGTATTTTGATATTTTGATATATTTATACTTTTTCACTCTAAGAATGGTACTTGAGAAGGCTTGGGAGTACGCCAAACCGATCTACAGTTGTTTTGTAGATTTGGAAAAGGCATACGACCGCGTTCCTCGAGGTAAACTCTGGAGTGTTCTGCAGGAGTATGGGATTGATGGTTCTTTGTTGAGGGCCATTCAGTCTCTATACACAAACTGTAGTAGCTGTGTTCGGGTTAACGGTAGTAAATCAACACCTTTCACCGTGGGCGTTGGACTTCGCCAAGGGTGCGTTTTGTCACCTTTCCTTTTCATTATATATATGGACTGGATGTTACAGCGCAGTCGAGGCGAGGAATGTTTCACATTGGGAGAGTTGAGGGTAAGTCATCTTCTTTTTGCAGATGACTTAGTCATCCTCACTTCCTCCCAGATGGAACTCCAGCGCGCGCTAGATAGGTTTGTGGCCGTATGTGCTGATGCTGGGATGAGGGTTAACGTGGACAAATCCGAGGTTATGGTTATTTCCAGAACGCCTGTTCAATGCACTCTGCATGTTAGTGGAGTCCCATTGAAACAGGTGGAGAAGTTTAAGTATCTCGGGGTCTTCTTCACGAATGATGGGAGGAATGATGCTGAGCTTTTCTGTTGGTCAAGCCGGATTAATTTTGAAACAGCTTGGTCAATCTGTAATCAGGAAGGCCCAGCTTGGTGTCAAATCCAAGTTAGCGGCTTTTAACGCAGTATTTGTTCCAACTCTCACCTATGGTCATGAAATTTGGGTAGTGACCGAACGGATAAGATCGCGAATACAAGCTGCCGAGATGAGATTTCTTCGTGCTGTTGTGGGAATTACTCGCCGGGATAGGGTGACAAACAAGACAGTGCGCGAGGAACTCAATGTTGGGCAGCTGCTTCTTCGAACGGTAAGGGCTGTACTTCGATGATTTGGTCACGTGGCACTAATGTCTCCTTCATCACGACTTCCAAGGCGTGCCTTGAATGCGATTCCATCAGGTAGGCGACCACTTGGCAGACCCAGGACGAGATGGGTCTCCCCTGGTTGCGAATGAGCATAGCTCCTGATGAGTTAGAGTCGATGGCGGAGGATCGAGTGGCCTGGAGATCTCTCGTGCATGCATTGCCCCCGCGACCCCTTTAGTGGAACATGCGGGTCATTGAAAATGAGATGAGATGAGATACTTTTTAATAATACAAAAAAATACTTATACTAAGAAAAAAATAAATAAAGACTTAGCAATCTAACATTTTTTTTATTTATATTCTTAATCTAACTTAAAATTAACTTACCTAACTAACCTAGACTAAACTATCAAGCATTTTTTTGATTTTTTATTATATTATTTTTTTGTTTTTTCGATTTTTTGTATTTTTTCTTGGATTTTAAAAATTGTTTTTTTCTTAAATTTGCCCTAGTCTAATGTCCTAACCTAACCTTCATTGTTTTTGTTTCGATATTCCCTTTTTTTCCTGTGACGTCCTGACTGCTCTTCTTTAGGATGATGCGTTTGTTTACAAAACATCACCAGTGCCTAACTTCATTTTTCATTGTCACAACTTGGAGTATTTGCATTACAGATATTACAGACCAGCACTCAGGACCCTCTTTGACGTTATTACAGGACACTGCACCCTTGGCATACATGATTCCAGGATGTATGTTGCAGAGATAAGAAGGAGGAGAAGACTGTTACACACTTTCTCTGCACATGTAGCGGCCCTCTTTCCTTAGGTATGCTTATTTGGGGGCTTACTTCTTCGACAACTTCAGTGAACTGAAAGACATCAGTCAGCTTAAGCCCTTTATAACAAGCACAGAACGCTTTTATAATAATATATAATAATAATGGCGGCGCTACAGTCCGGGGTGGACCTGAGCCTAGCTTCTCAGCAACCACTCGTGTTGTGTGTGATATTGTTCTGTCACGAGCGGAGGGGACTGATGCCGACTCTGAACGGCGAGATTGAGAAGCTTTTTCTAGACAGTTCCACCCTTTGAGCATTGTCAGTGACTCGAAAGAGGTGGAGCCATGAAAAAATGTTATGTGTTTTTTCGAGTTTCGAACCTTAGACGGCAAGCGTAGGAGTCGACGCACCTACCCACTATGCCACGGCGCTCACAGAATGCTTTTACGAGCAGGAAATATCCGATACACGTGGTGACACAAGGGCTTACGTTGGCCTAACTGAGACTGTGAATTTCAGTCATCTATTTGAACTTAACCAAATTTAGCATAACATATTCAATGACGTGGGAGAATAAGGTTTCAAAAACATTCTCCAAACTTGTTTCCCCACTAAACAGAATTGTATTGATCTTCAGGAAACAAAACCTTCTCGTGTAAAAATATTTTAGGAGGTGCGATCCCTTAAATCTTTTCCTACTCATTTTAGGAAGTCACTTAAGGGGGTAAGGGGTACAGTCTTCGATGAACAACATGATCGCTTCAGGCGAGTCTTGATTAAACAAAGATCAATGTTTCCTACCACCTTCCTACCCTTATTTGGCAAAGACTTGTTGTTTATTCTGCACCACAACCTCAAAGTGATCATCATTCCATCGCAATCCAACAGCTTAGCAGAGTTCAATCGAAGCATGAAATTGGATTCCCGCTTCGCATGGCTTTTGCCATTCGTGAAAAATACAAATTGCGGACTGCCTCAAAAATTAATTATCCATCCAATTCGAAATGGGAAATCCAAACCCCATCCCGGCCCATTCGCATCCGTCGAGCAGCAGCAGCAGCAGCAGCAGCAGATCAACAGGAACGAAAATAAGACTCATTCGCTACGTTCGCCCATTGAAAATAATTTATTCCATCCCTCAAATGGGGATTGTTTATTGCAGTGGCCGAGACAACGGAGCCGAGAAATCAAAGTCTGCTTCCCGAGTGCAGCAAATGCCGCACCAGTAGCAGCCATTTTCTTGGGATCTGGATCTGGGATCCAGGAAAAACGTTCTGTGATTCGTCAACAGCGTCGCGAGGCCATGTGCATCGGCATCGGCATCGGCATCGGCATTGGCATCGACATCACCGACAGCACAGGCAGTAGCAGTAGCAGCAGCAGCAGCGGCAGCAACGACGGCGGCGTCGGCTTCCATTTGTATACACCGCATCGACACAGGAATAAATGGTTCATTGTGTGATCCACAATGGAGTGGCCATAAATCTTCATCAACAAGATTTCGGAATTCACCAGCCACAGCAGAAGATCTCCGATCGAGTACTGTCGCCGCGCGGCATCACTGACATTTTCAGCGGTAGCACGCTGGTCTATCTTTTGATTGATGCTAAACGATTTTTATTACAATGCCAACCAGACGAGATGCAGCAACACCAGGAGTGGATAAGACTCCGCCCAGGAGGAAAATTACCCATTCCCATGTAGCTTCTTGCTCTTCAAGCGAAGGGGAATAATTTATGCGCGCCTTGCAGTGCTTCGCGGCCTCGAAGAAAACGCGGTAGCCGGGATGTGGGTTTGGTATACTTATTATCCATCAATTTCGCCAAAGAACCGCCATCATCATCTGTACGCGGCGGACTGGCCATTGTTTCATCCTCATGGATCGCCGAAAAAAGAGAACAGCCCGCCGCCGTCGCCGCTGCCGCCGTCCCAGTGCCAGGGTGCAGTGCAACAACTGGACGGACATGTATCTACATATGGATAGTTTTTCTGGCTGTCCCCGCCGCTGCTGGTGCTGCCATCGTTGCTGCGGCTGCGGCTGCGACTGCGACTGCTCCCTGCAGCTTTGTCAGTCAATCTAACTGCGGAGTGAACAGCCCCAGCCAGCCAACCAGACGTTCTTGGAGCGGAGCCCGGCTCTGGGCCACCACCGCGCTTAATTGTATGAAAATTTGTTGATTGTTGATAAAATTCAATTGTGCTGCTGGTTCTGAAGCTGGTGCTGGTGTGGTTCTGCGTCCACTGAGCGATGGTCGACTGGCTGGCCGGTATGCTGGTCGATTGGGTTGGCTGGCCAGCTTCCCGGGGCTCGTATGAGTTGCGTGGTTTTTCCTTCGCTTCTATGTCATGGGATGTCGGTAGCCAGCGATCGGATCAAGCGCGCGCTCTGTGATCCGAATAAGGGCTACTGCACCGCCTTGCTGTGTGCGGTGCATCTTGTGTAATCCTTTCCGAGGTATTATATGGCTTGATGTTTTATAGCTCGTTACATGTTTGGTCTGACTTTGATGTTGTGCCGGTGATTTTTATGCAGTATCCACCATATTTGCCGTATACACCGCGTGGCCACTGCCACGGTGGCGGTGGTGGCGGCGGTGAGGTCCACCTCCCAGCACACAATTGGGAAAGCTAGTGTCATTGATGTGGTCCCGCTGATGGAAGCCATCGTTTCTGAGTCTCTTGTTATTTTCTTCTCTCCCTCTGTCTGCGTCGTTTGTTCTGACAGCAACAAAAAAATGTCAAAATTGACAGCGGCTGTTAGTTCGCTTCGAGAGGTGGAATTCCTGCAAGCCCTTGATGCATAGCATCCTGCTGGTTGTTGGTGAAAAACATGCAAACAACGACGTCGACAACGTCATCGCAGATAACAACTCTGTTGTGCGGATTGGTTAAGGGAGAGAGAGAGAGAGCGACCACAGAGTCAAAAGGAGACGTTATCGCTCCGAAGCAATCACGAGGTCTCGGGGCATTGTTCTTAAATTATTTTCCAGTGGCTCAGTAATTAGACTGGAAATATGGAACAAGACATTAATCAACGTTGCGACATAGAATCACGAGTGGAAGTGAATTCTATCGGGGATTCTTTTGCCTTTAATGGGCATAAAGGGAGAACTAAACGATTTCGGACAGATGCCGCAGATTTAATCGCAAATCTTTTTGGGGACTAATTGTGGGAATGACATGGGTAGCTTCAGGCATAGACAATGGCAACGGACGCGAGGCTTCTCAAGGAGGCCGCGACAAATGCATGCACATGTGCAGATGCAAAGGCTGTGGGAAAGTAAGTATCTGATGTGGGATCGATGAAATCAGTGTTTCTAACGTTTGGGGCAATGAATTAATGACGTTTTAATCGGATTGTGTCTCTGCTTATATGTACATACGTACAAATATACTCTTCGATGTGATTGATAGCAAAAGTTGTCCAAGTGCACGGAACTCGAGGAGAACAACAAAGTTAAGCAAAAATTAACACTGAATCTTGATGCGTGACGCAACCCTACACAACTTTTTACGTAAGATCGTGAATGACTCATCGCAAACACTTTTATGACGAGTATTGTAAATATACAAAAAACTGACAAGGCTAAACGTGGACGTAGGCAAATGGCTAAATTATCCATAGCCAACTCTGACATTAGGAAGAATAGGTAAAGAGTCTTTCAATAGGATCGTCCGAGCTTTGACAGTTGATAGCAGTCATACTGTTGAAGCTACATCTGTCAAATTGGCTGTCATTTATTCAATCTGTTTTGCCAAATCACCACGTATAAACACAGCTTTCAATAACACGTGCAAATGTTAAAATTGTTTTATCAAAATAGGTGTTCTGTTCGGACAAGATTCCGCGCGCTTTGCCCATTTTACGGTCGCCATAATCATCCTACCGAGAGGACTATTAGCCGTTTGCTATAAATTTGAGTCTACTGGCTCAGTAAACAATAAACCAACACACGTAGGTCGACGAAATGCAAGATCTGCCGAAAACATTGCCACTGTCCGTGAGAGTGTGCAGGAGAATCCGAGGCAGTCGATTTCGCGTCGCTCACAAAAGCTCGGCCTTTCGCAGACCACAACTTGGCGAATTTTGCATCATGACTTGGGCCTGCTTCCGTACAAAATTCATCTGACCCAGGAGCTGAAGGTAAACGACCATAGACAACGACGTGCGTTCGCTGAATGGGCTGTGGAGCAATTGGAAACTGACCCAAATTTTCATCGAAAAATGATCTTCAGCGATGAGGCCCATTTTTGAATGAATGGGTACGTCAACAAAAAAAATTGTCGAATTTGGGACGATACCAATCCACCTGAGATCCAAGAGCGGCCAATGCATCCCAAAAAAAGACTGTTTGGTGTGCATTTCGGGATAGTGGCGTCATCGGTCCATATTTCTTTGCGGACGACGTTGGCCAGTCTATCACCGTCAACGACGAGCGCCATTCGTCGATGATTACCAACTTCTTTTGCCCTGAATTGAATGATATGGACACCAACGATATGTGGTTTCAACAGGACGGCGCTACATGCCACACAGCTCACGCCAAATTGGAAATTCTGCACGAGCGATTCAACGGCATGGTCATCTCATGTGGAGGTGATGTGAATTGACCACCGAAATCGTGCGATTTGACCCCGTTAAACACTTTCTTGTGCGGTTGTCTGAAGTCGCAGGTCTATGCGAATCAACCACAAACCACAGCGGTCATGAAAGCCAACATAACCCATGCCATTGGTAAAATTCAGCGTGATTTATGCGCCAGAGTCATGAAAAATTTGACATTTCGGATGCGCGCCAATCAGAAAAGCCGCGGCTGACATTTGAATGATGTTATATTTCAATGGCATTGATAGGCCTTTCAAACGAATAGAAAATTTCGATGATATATTACACACACTTTGTTTTATTTAAATTTAAAGATAGGAAGTGCTTGCTGTAACTTTTGGTTTAAAAAATTGAGAAATGAGGCAAACTCTCGAAAATTACTTGTACATATGGCCTTAATCGTCCTGTTCCGTGCCACAGAATAGTGGACAACGGACTAAGATATACATAGTCGCTCCGGGGAATATTTCTACAATAAGTTCGGGCAAGGGTAGGTGCGCCGACTCCTACGCTCGATGTTGTCGGTTCGATTCCCAAAAAAACACCAAACACTTTTTCACGGCTCCACCACTTTCGAGTCACTGACAATGCTCAAAGAGTATAAACTGTCTAGAAAAAGCTTCTCAATCCCGCCATTCGGAGTCCGCATTAAACTGTAGGTCCCCTCCACTCGTGAGATAACAATAGCACGCACAACACGTATGGTTGCTGACAAATATCGAAAAAATACTCTTTTCACAAATTCGCCTACTAGGTTCTTAGCCACTGTCAAAGACATTAATCTCGGATCTTAAGAAGGAAAAACCCGCCTGATCTCCTCCGACGAAAAGTCGCCCACATTTGTCAAAAACATCTCTCATATTTTTGGCTATGAGTAGAGCATACATACATTTCTTCATTAATGGCAAACACATCCTTTTAAATGTTTTAGAAAAAGAATATTTTATGTTCCAACCCAAAAATACCGCAATACTGCGCACAACTAAACATGCAATCTAATCACATCATCAGGTCTCCACTTTCACCCGCTCTTCAAATTTTATCTTCGCCACCATGCACAATGTCTACACGCAAAAACTGCATGTCATGACAAAATCGACAACAACCCCCGCAGGAAATTTTGTCCCGTCCATTCCATTTGCGGCATGCCGCGTCGGCCACTGCGTGATTACCTAGGAGACATCCTGTCCCGAACAGTGATTCTGCGCAAAAAGTACTGTTAATTAGTTCTGCTTTGGGAAAATTAATTTATGACAACTCAACATATGGTCGAACGCATGTTGCACTCTCCGAGCCACAGCAGCCACGCAAAGTAAATTCCATTTTGCAACAAGTTTCCAAACACGAACACAACATCACTGCACTGCCCCCAAGAGGCCAAGGCAGTCGGTGTGCATTCGATATGGAATCTCTGAAATTCCAACTCTCACAGCAGACAAACGGAGGTATGGGGGGGCACTGCATAACCAACAGCTGGATATGGAGCTGAAGTAATCAAATTGATCCCGCTTGGCTTTGCCGAGGTTTATTGCGACGATGACGATGTCGACGACGCACATAAATTTTCACGAAGGCTCATCGTCCTCCGCGAATGGTGCGGTGCGGTGCTGTGCGGTGCATATCGACGGGCGGCAGTACGACGGACGCCCTCTAGCGTCCATTACATCTAGTGTAATTTATGACTTTGCGTTGTCATAATTGCAGTCGGGTTAAGCACTAATAGGATGTTAATTTGGAATTCGATTCGTGTATCTTGGTCAAAGGGAGCGGTCTTTGTAGACAAAGCCACCGCCGCCGTCGCTTTCGGGGATAGGTATTGATTTGTTGGGTCACATTGAGCGTATAGTACTGGTACTGTACTGTACTGTGAGGGTAAGTGAATTGTGAGTTAAATTTTTTTTGTACAGAATTGGGTCACAATATGTTAAGTAGCAATGAATAGATTATGGAAGTCCACTCATTATCATTCGAGTGCGGGTCTTCTTATCTGTGCCTCCATAGGCAATCTTTAAAGTTACTTATTGCCATCTCGGTCTCACAAATCGAAAGTACTGATTCATAGAGCTTGACTCTCTCTAGTTTCACTTTAAATACAGTCGAATCGCGATAATTCGTACCCCGATAAATCGAAACCTCAATAATTCGTAACAAATTGCTTATCGCTTAAAAAATCGTCGCTAATTCGAAAAATGTTCACATATTTTGCTCTCCTCGTTATTTCGTATTTTATTTGCAATTCAATGAACACAAAACCTCTTATAAATCATAACTCCTTTTTTAAACCTCTTATAATGCAAAACGCAAAAAAACAAGTTTCAGTTTAACTGCCGTTAACTTTTGTAGATAATTTTGTTGCCTTGATGTAGCCTTACACGGCGTATTTTGTTGTTCTATGATATTACGAGTGGGCGCCGTGGCCGTGTGGGTTCGTGCGTCGACCCATGCGCATTAGTCTTTCACAGTCTAGGTTCGAAACCAAGTACAGACAAACAATTAAAAAAAAAATGCTCAAAGAGTATAACTGTCTAGAAATAGCTTCTCAATCTCGCCGTTCGGAGTCGGCATTAAACTGTAGGTCCCCTCCACTCGTGAGAGAACAATAGCACGCACAACACGAGTGGTTGGTGAGAAGCTAGGCCCAGGTCCACCTTGGACTGTAGTGCCGCCATTATTATTATATTAATATGTATTGGAAAATCATATGAAATGTATAAGCCCCGTTAATTCGCATTTTTATCCTTTCCACCTCGTTAAATCGAAATCTCGATAAATCGTAACTTGTGGTAATTCATAAAAAAATGCTGTTCACTTGCCATTGCGAATTATCGGGACTCGACTGTAGTGTGTTACGTACACACAAACAAACTGTCTGTCCAAAAATATGACACATATTCGATAGCAAAACCTGCCAAAGGAATAATGAATGTGAAATGCTACAAGAATGTAGGCCACAGTTTTCTGCTCCGAACGGCTTAGTTTAAGAATTTTTCCTTCTCAGATGTACTCCCAGAGGTACTCGAGAGAAATGATGAAAAATAAATAAAGTGTTAGCAATAGTTTAACCGCATTTAGCAACGTTTAAGAAATAAATTAGCAAGCCTGCTCAATAAGAGTAAACTGAAGATAAACACCAAACAGGTGTGCAAGTGCATAGTCCACTCAGTAGCCATTGTCAAAAAAACAGTCATACTCACTTTGTCTCAAAGGTTGTAGTCGTAGCTAGCCGAAAGAAAGCAAACATAACATAACACACACCCATTATTTAACACCAAAAAGTAGAAGCGCTTAGTGTTAGCTTAGAAACATTTCAATGCCAAGATCAATGTCGCTTTGCAGTTTAGGCCTTAGAGCAGCTTGAATTGGACAATGATTTTAGGCGAATAATCATCTTTTTTAACGAGGCGCATTTTCATTTCGGCGGCTACGTTAACGAACAAAATTGCCGCATCTGGGTCTCGGAAAACGGAAAATCCGCACGTTAATGTCGAGAAGCCAATGCATCCACAGAGACTGACAGTTTGGTGCGGATTGTGGAGTGGTGGCATCATTGGAACATTTTTCTTCGAAAATGAGGCTGGGAACAACGTTTCGGTCAAAGGTGGATGTTAGAGAGGTATAGATTGGACGACCCCTGGTTCATGCAGGATGGCGCGCCGTGCCACACAGCCGATGACACAATCGATCATTTGCGCAGCAAATTCCCAAATCGTGTTATCACCCGTCTTAGCGATGCCAATTGACCGCCTCGGAGCTGCGATTTGACCCCTTTGGACTTTTTTTTGTGGGGAACCGTGAAGGACCTATGTTATTCCAACAATTTGGAAACGATTCAAGCACTTAAGGCCAATATCGTCCAAGCAATCTGTGAGCTACAGCCCGAAACCATCAACAAGGTCTTGGAAAATTGGGCTGACAGAATGCACTATTGCGAACACAGCAGAGGCAGCTACTTGAACGACGTTTTATTTCATAATTAATGGGAATGTTTGTTTTTACTAATAAAGCCATAATATATGGAAAAAAAATTAATTTTGTACGTTTTATTGCATTTTTATAAAAAAACTTGTATTTGGCCCACCCTTATCTCTAACACATTTTATTAAAAAAAAAAAACAGAAAATCCTTTCCATCATACCCAATCACTCCTTATGCCTGTGTGCACATTGCTGTTGGGCATTTAAGGTTTGAAATTAATGTGAGAGATTCCACTGATCACCGTATTGATCGTCGATCTTAGCATGGAAAGTATGTGCAAAAGTGATAATCTTTAAAATTTTATATCGTTGATATTTCGGAAACATACTCATATATAAATTTTTTTAAATTTATCATTTCTTAATTCTTTCGATAAGATCTACAAAACCGCGTTTTTATGGGGCCACCTCCAAATGTCCCCACTTTTTAAATTTGCAAGCATATGTTTTCTAGGCGGAAAGTATCTAATTCCAATTCTTGGCAGAAGATTCACTTTAGATCTCTCCTTGTCTACTTCACTTTAGATCTATCCTTGTCTACGCAGAACTTCACAATTGAATCCATCGCATTCATTCAGTTTTCAGGGTTCCGTTTACGAAACCGCAACTTTTATAATTTCGGTATGTCCGTCTGTCTGTTTGCCGTGTCTTGCCCAAGTCTTTATCTCCTACATTTATACAGTCAACGGCATGAAAAAGTGGCTTCAATGAGTTGGAACAAATACTGCGTTAAAAACCGCTAGCTTGGCTTTGACACCAAGCTCGGCCTTCCAACTCTCACATGTGGTCATGAAATTTGGGTAATGACCGAAAGAATAAGATCGCGAATACAAGCTGCCTAGATGGGATTTCTTCGTGCTGTTGTGGGAATTACTCTCCGGGATAGGGTGAGAAACACAGCAGTGCGCGAGGAACTCAATGTTGGGCAGCTGCTTCTTCGAACGGAAAGGGCTATACTTCGATGGTTTGGTCAGTTGGCACGAATGCTCCCAGCATCCCGACATCCGGGGCGTGCCTTGAATGTGATTCCATCATGTAGGTGACAGCTTGGCAGACCCAGGACGAGATGGTTGGACCAAGTCCAAACACTCGCCTGATGAGTTAGAGTCGATGGCGGAGGATCGAGTGGCCTGGAGAGCTCTCGTGCGTACATTGTCACCGCGACTCCTTTAGTGGAACATGCGGGTCACTGAAGATGAATGAATGAAATGAATGTCTTTGTTTAAAATTATTTAATTTCATTTAAAACCATCAGGTCGGTTTTGCAGATATTCGTCAAAAACGGTATAGCATCGACATGCGAATTTTGAAGATCTGCAAACGCCGTCGTAGTAGTTCTAGTCAAAGCATTAAGAAATTATAAATATCAGTATCAAATATCAATTGAAATGAAAATTTTGAGTTATCAAAGATTTATGTGTGAAACACATAAATTCCCTACTGCGATCACCAACTCAACATTAGTCTCAGTGGATCTCGCACAAGCATGAACAGTGATTGGAGAGGATATTTCCGAATTTTTTCTTGTGTGTGGTTCATATTCGAATTCGGAAGATTGGAGATAAGTTTTATATCCAAATCTTCAAACCGATCAATGGGGGAACCGTCTTCTTTTGTATGCTTTTGGTTGTGTGTATGTATAGGATTTCTAGTTTGGATCTTTTTCAGATCGTAGATCCCTACGACTGATGACACATACGCAGAGTTCCATATTACACAGGCAAGACTAGCTGATCCGGAAAGCAACAGCTATCCGGATGCTCCATTTTTCAGCCAAATTGACCGATTCCATGTGTTGCATGATAATTTTATCTAACCCCAAGGGAAGGAAGAAACTAAGATGTTTCTCACCCACATCTTTACGACAAGGGCGGCCGCGTAGAGAGACCTAGTAGCAAATCGAACTTCATAGCTCACTGACTTCAGTTTTTCCTGACTTCCAGAACCCCAACAAGGTGTGTAATTAATAATAATAATAGTTATTGAGCTACAGTCCGAGGTTGACTTGGGCCTAGCTTCTCAGCCTTTTTCGACACTACTCTTTGAGCATTTTTAGTGACCCGAAAGAAGTGGAACCGTGAAATTTGAAAAATGTCTTCACTGTGCTGAGAATTGGGCGTAGATTGAGAGTCTAGTGCTTAATTACTCTGAGGAATATCAGGGAGAGAAGCATTATGATCACACAGACGTCAGTTGCAATTGGAAGATTTGGTGCAATCCCAGTAATGTCTGGTTAAACCAGCAGCAGACCCAACATACTTTGGGTATGGCCAGAGAGGGCTTCTAATAATGTTCTTCCCAATAAGACAGCAGAGCGTAACAACGTCTAGAACGGCTAACAAGAACCAGAGTCGCAGACTGTGAACTGAAGTCTGTTTACGAAAGGAAACACAATTGTCTTGTGGCCTTTCCCACTGCCGATTGTAGCGCCATCTAAACAGGAAAGTGCATACAATATCCTTTGTCTAAATTTTTGAGCGAATCCTTGGCACAATGTCCTGATTCAAACCTAATAGCGTAACTATGTCAACAGCCAAATGGTTCAGACCTCCTTAACAAAATCACTTATTTTTTACTGCAACAACTGAATATTTATTTAACTTAACTAAGTGAAAGGAAGAGACACTTACAATCTAAATCACAAAACCTTCGGAGAGCCAGTCAACACTCGTATACTCGATCTAATACCAGCCGGACTTCTCGCGCTGCAAGATGTGCTTGTAAACCGTAACCGGGACTGCATAGGGCTTTGGGATGGGGATCTCGATCTTCTTAATAATCTCAACGGGATATGGCTTCTCGATCTCGATTGGGTATGGTTTCTCGACTGGATAGGGGATCCGCCTCTCGGTGATTTCGGGGACTACTTTGTACACGGGAACCTCGATCTCTTGCTGAACAGGAACGTGAACGGCGTACGGCTCCGGAATTTGAATTCTGATGTAGTTCGGCACTGAGACCGGCACCGGATGAGGTATTGGAACGGGGACCCTTTCAATCACCGGAACTGGAACCGCTTTCGATACCTCAGAGTGAGTCGTTTCAATGTCTCCATCGTGGCCTTGATAGTAATGCGATGACGCAACGTAATTGATGGCAAGTGAAATAGTGACCAAGAAAAGTTTCTGCAAGAAAAGGGGTAACAGTAAGCTTCAAGGAAGAAGGGAGACTCCTTCAGGATACGAACCATTTTGCAGATGTTTGCCTCCAACTGTGTACTTGTGATAGGTGAGTGAATCAATGTCAATCTTTCCCAAGTGAGCTCGCAGCACTGATGCCAAATGCATCTTGTTGTTCCGTTTTTATATCGGAACCACCGCTTCAAAGCGCAGAGGAAAGGCAGTTCCTCATTTCCTCATTTCCCATTTTCCAAGTTCCTCTCGCAGTGAGCGCCGCGCCGACTCTTTGAAATGAAAGATGAAAGTAATCGACGGGCATTATTAAATTGTTACCTTCGTCTCAGACCCTAAAACGTGTGGGGACACCGGCGCAAGAAAAGTGGCAGTAGCTAGCACCTGGTCGAAGAGAGATTGTCTTACCCACTGCGAAACCGAGTTAAGTCAAATCGAGTGCAACCGAATCGCTGTAGATGGTAATCGGATCCCTGAACAATTATCTGTCTACTTCCTTGGGATCGATTTACAATGCAGGCCTAGCCTTGGCATTTGTGTCTTCTCTTTTCAGTTCGGTACGAAATGTGTTCATATTGCTCCGGAGTGTGCGCTGCTGGCATCTCTTACGCTCCAGTCTTCGGGAATCATGCTGTGATTCTGATACTGCTGATGTTGCTGCTGTTCGTGGTGCTGTTGGATGCTGGATATGCCACAGTCCGGATGTGGTATAAGCCATTTGGGTCTTTGCATTTTCAGTTAACAACATAATTGCATGGCTTCGAGGTGAATGCAACAATCACGGGCGCTACATTGTGTTTGTCCAACTCAAAGGCGAGAAGAAAGAGAGTGCGACTATCCCACCTGTGTGCGGCGATTATATAACATGCGAACGATGCTCCAGATATCGTTATAATTTGAGCCAAGCACACAACACCACCGCAGCGGTTCGGTCGAGAGGGCATTTTGCTTGGTTGCCTCTAAAAGGGAAATGCACTGCAAATTTAGCGTGCGGTTATTTGGGTTCGTCTTGCGGTCTACCGGGGTAAGTGCTCTAATACCGCATCTGTAAGCCTCACTCGGATAATTAGTCAATTCCGATTATTTAAATGTGTAATGAAAGTCAGTTGAGGTTGAGATATTGTGGCAACCTTCAAGGCTATCAGTTTCACAGATACGAGTAATGGAAGCATTCAGTGCGCCGTTGTCAGTGTCAATGTCAGATGAGATGGGCTTTTGTCACAATGTCAATTGCCAGACGCATTTAGCGGTTTATGAAGGTTATGAATAAAGATTAATGGGTGTGGGATTTTGAAAATTGTTATATTTGATATTTTCCTTTATTTTTTTTTAATCTTAAAGACTTGCGGTGACATTTTAGTCGGGTGACAGCGCTACAGTCTGGAGTGTAACTGAGCCTCAGCCAACAAACTCTTGCTAGCAGCTATCATTTGCTTACACCACGTTGCTTGAGGTTCTTCTCCAAGTGTTTGCACCATCTCATGTGTGGACATCATCGGTTGCGTTGTCCTACGGGCTCAGAATCGAAGACCCTTTGGACCGCAGTTAGGCTGTCCATGCGCTCAACATGGCCTTGTGCAGCTTAAGCGTTGGAACCTTAGACGTCTGGCTAGGCCCATGTTGCTGTACATCCCGGTTAAAACAAAAAAATAACTGGAAGTTTAGTTGTATCACGACAACACCGCTAGTTGAGGCGTTCATTTTAGATAAAGGATGACCAGATAGCAATGAATTTTGAATGGTTATGTTTCAGCAGCTGTCAAAGTCACCAATGACATCTTATTGCCAAAATATTCAGTAAGGTTTGCCATTTTGTTATATATCATTTCAGGGTTGCTGAATGTGCGCAAATTATAGAAAAAAGTATCATCGAAATTCCGGCTCAGTTGTAAATACGCAACGTGAATTTCGTCGTGAGGTCGGTTGTCTCATGGCTTTAATGTGCCAGTAATTCGTAGTATCTGGAGAAATTTGAGCGTGAGTACATCTTTTGGACCTTAAGCCACCAATCAGACGGGGATCAGTGCGAAATTAAGGAAACATAGCCGACGTAGCGATCAGTATCAAAGAAGACCAAGACTTCTCGATTCGGCGCCGATCAGCTGAATTGGACATCGACACCCGGCTTATTTTACGAACGGATTTAGGCCAACATCCATATATGAGATTGTGGTGAAGCAGGAGTTGAAGCCGGGTGACCATAGACAACACCGTAGGTTCACGCCGGAAGTGTTGACAGGAGATGCGGATTTTGACCAAAAAATTATCTTCTCAAACGAGGCCCATTTTCGGGTTAGTGGCAATATCAACAAGCGAAGTTACCGTCATTAGAGAGAACACAATCCACAAGTGTTCCACCAAGCACCAGTACATTCACAACGTTTAGTGCGGTTTACGGTATGGCGACATAATCGAACCATATTTCTTTCGAAATGAAGAAGGATACACCGTTACCGTCAATGGTCTTAGGCATAGAGCGATGTTAACCGACTTTCTGCGGTTAGAGTTCGACAACATCGATATATCCGAGCTGTGGTTCCAACAGGACGGCGCTACATACCATACAAGTGACGAAACTCTCGTAGTTTTGAAGCAGAAATTTGGTGATCGGGTCACCTCATGGCGAGCGTTTATAAATCGGCCACCGGGATCATGCGACTTGACACCATTCGATTATTTTCTCTTAGGGCTACATCAAGTCGTCAGCCTACGCTAACAAGCCGATCACTTTGGTCGAGCTTAAGGCCAACATTCGAGACGCCGCACTCGAAATAACGCCGCACATATTGGTCCGATTCATCAAAAATTGGATACACCGCTTGAAGCACTGCCAGCAAAGCCGAAGCGACCATTTGAATTATCTACTATTTCATTCATAATGGTATGAATGTAGCTTCAAAATAAGGCAAAAATTAATTTCAGAACTCATACCGTTGTTGGTTTATTCAAATTTATTTTCCCATCGTTCCTTACTGGTCACTCCTGTTCTGGACTATTCGTGTGTCGTGAGCCGAAACTAATGTCGCAAATTGAAGACTGTGCAAGGTTCTTCGGAGGTTCATCGGCTATGCGTTGGAATCAGATAGGTACCTTGCATTTCCTCCCGCTGGTTTACAGTCCAAGTAGCTCAAATCGCAACGTAAATCTCGCTTAAGCATCCAAAAAGGAGTAATTTCCCTTGGAACAACCACCATTATGACTTAAACAGTAAAACATCACCGCACTGCAGAAGAGGACTATATTCAAACCTCAGTCATAGATCGAAAACATTCCCAACTGTGCCCATTTGCATTTTCAATTTACCTTCACCAACAACATTCAGTTCGCCATGTCATCGGGAGAACAATCTCTTAGACCTCATTCATGACCAAGGAGGAGGACAACAGCGTTACGCTGTTCGCTGATCTAAAGAAAGATACATGGCCCACTGTCAATATTATTCAAAATCTACTTCTGTGAGAACTAGAAACTGTTAAACCGAAAACCAAAGCAAGTAGCTTTAGTGCATTCGCAAGCACACACAAGTCTCGTTTCAGCTATCATGGTACCCAAAATGAGTGACGGGTCTATGCAAATTCACGATGCGGTTCGCCTTTACTTTCCGTTTATGCACATTTTGACATACAATAGAGTCCTGCCATGTCATGATTGAGTCTAGTGCTACCAAGCGAAACACCGGTAGCACTGTGTGCCTAGTCGACTTGAAATTGAATGGATTCGGCGAGCTGGTGCCACCAGTAAGCAACATTGCAGCAACAGTTGCTGTGCTGGTGCTACTGCTTCTGCTGCTGTGGCTGTTTCTCCTGCCGTGTGCAAAATAAAGTGAAGGTACCCGTACATATATTCAGTTTGCTCCTGCGGTAACCGGCAACCAGCAGTGAGTGGTGGTTCTGGCCACTGTTTTATGGCACTTTGTATCTGTCGCGGACTATTAACATTCCCATAGATATTCTTCGCTTGCTGAACGTCAATTTTATGCATCAAAAGCAGCAAGCGCAATGCCTACATATGGATTTCTAATAAAAATAAGAAAAAATCACATTCACTAGATGCACACAGATATGTTTATGCCATGTGATAATGGTGGGATAGTGGTTCACTGCAGGAGTGCATGTCCGACAAGATATTAATTCAAATGGTTTCTCCTTTTCTTGGATGGATGTCGCTTTCTGTAGGAAGTATGTAAGTACGTCGAAGCAGAGTAATTAAATCATTTTGCTGAGTTGTGTGGGTTTTATTCAGTTGCAGCTGACAAAGATGCAGATGCATTTATAGTTAAATCCCTAGTCCTTACAAATGCTAGATAAGACTACACGCCTCTCCTTAGTTGAATTACGTCCATTATTAGTGTGTGTATGAAAGGTCTTCCAATAGGGACTTCCGAACTTTGACAGTTGATAGCTGCCATATTCTTGAAGCTACATCTGTCAAATTACCTGTCACTTATTTGCGGTATTTTGCCAAACTACCATGAATTGACATAGCGTTCAACAACACGTAATAATAGTAATATTGGCGGCGCTACAGTCTGAGGTGAAACTGGGCCTGACTTCTCAGCAGCCACTCGTATTGTGCCGTGTGCGTGCTATTATTCTCTCACGAGTGGGGGGGACCTGCAGTTTAATGCCGACTTCGAACGGCGAGATTGAGAAGCTTTTTCTAGACAATTATACTCTTTGAGCACTGTCAGTGACTCGAAAGAGGTGGAGCCGTCAAAAATGTTTTTTGAAAAAATGTTTTGTCTGATCTGTGATTCGAACCAAGACTGTGAAAATCTAGTGCGTATGGGTCGACGCACAAACCCACACGGCCACGGTGGTTCAACTCAACAACACGTGCAAATGATAAAATTCGTTTATCAAAATAGTAGTTCTGTTCGGGCAACGTTCCGCGCGCTTCACCCATTTTAGGATCGCAATAATCATCCTACCGAGAGGACCATTTGCAGTGTGGTGGATAAATTTTAGTCCAATGGTTCAGTAAACGATAAACCAACACCCGTACGAGTGCGTCGACGAAACGCAAGATCTGCCCAAAACACAGCCGCTGCCCATGAGAGTGTGCAGGAGAATCCGAAGCAGTCGATTTCGCGTTACTTAAAAAGACTCGACCCTTCGCAGGCCACAAATTGGCGAATTTTGCATCGTGACTTGGGACTGTACCCGTACAAAATTCAACTGACCCAGAAGCTGAAGGTAAACGATCATAGACAATGACGTTTGTTCGCTTTATGGTCTCTGAAGCAGAAAGGAAACTGACCCTTATTTTCATCGGAAAATCATTTTCACGCACGTCAACAAACAAAATTGTCGAATTTAGGACGATACCAATCCACATGAGATCCAAGAGCTTCCAATAATAATAATAATAATAATAATGGCGGCGCTACAGCCCGAGGTGGACCTGGGCCCAGGGCCGGTCCTACCATATGGGCAGGATGTGCAAATGCACAGGGCGTCAAGTGCCCTCAATCCTTAGTTCCTATGGATTCATTTGAGTGGAGGCGCTAAACACAGGCCTTGCACAGGGCGCTCATCTAGCTAGGACCTGGCCTGCCTGGGCCTAGCTTCTCAGCAACCACTCGTGTTGTGCGTGCTATTGTTCTTTCACGAGCGGAGAGGACCTACAGTTTAATGCCGACTCCGAACGGCGAGATTGAGAAGCTTTTTCTAGACAGTTATACTCTTTGAGCATTGTCAGTGACTCGAAAGAGGTGGAGCCGTGAAAAAATGTTTGATGTTTTTTTCGAGACTCGTAACGACGACCTCGAGTGTAGGAGTCGACGCACCTACCCACTACGCCACGGCGCCCAGAGCTTCCAATGCATCCCGAAAAAATCACTGTTTGGTGTGGATTTTGGACTCACGATGTCATCGGTCCATATTTCTTTGAGACGTCGAGTGGTTTGCCAGGCCATTGCCGTTAACGGCGAGCGCTGTAAGTCGATAATTACCAACTTATTTTGGCCTGAATGGGATGATATAGACACCAATGGCATGTGGTGTCAATAGGACGGCGCAGCGCTATGTGCCATACAGCTGTTGTCTCTTCTCCGTCCCAAAAAAACCGCTTCGTCTACACGAATGCGCCTTGTCATTTTTGAATGATTTTATTTATATTTCACTATTACAGTGAAACTTACGGACATCCCTCTATAAGGGACACCAGTCTTTACGAGCAATTCTTCGTGGTCCCGGCATGAGGATAGATCTATTCGTGTATTTGGACCCCTTTGCAACGGACCCCCTCTATAACGGACACGGACATGAATTTCAACGCATATTGAGCAGTTGTACCTCTAATAATGGACACCCGAAGCAAAAATGAAAATAGATGAGACAAAAAAATGGTGTATGTAGGCATGCATTCCCTTGCTCTACATCCATACTAATACATATTTTCACTTTTGAGAACATCCAGTCCTTGTAGAGACGAACGCACTCTGTTTATACAAACGTATTCTGCTTCTACAATACATCACAAAATGCCTAAACCGTTAGAAACAGTGAATTGGAGTAATCGACTCATATGTGTTTTGGAACTGAATTGGCACTATGTCTTTGAGCGGTACGCTGTTCAGTTTATTAATTAAATGTTGGTGCACGTTTTTCCGAAAGAAGTGAAAAAATAGAGTATGCACATATTATTTATAAAAATGTGCAGATGCAAGTACAAAAGTTTATGTCATATGTGAAATTTAATACGTACGTATAATAAATTTAACTTATTTTTTCAAAATTTGAAAATTTAATTTCCATAAATAACTTATCTTACTTCCCTAGAACGGACACCCCTACACAACGGACAATATTGATGGTCCCGCGGGTGTCCGCTATAGAGAAGTTTCACTGTACTACTCGTATGTAAATATTTCTACTCCTTAAAATGTGTTTCATTCATTTATCTAATCCAGAGTTGAGTGGTCAAATGAACCCATAAAACTGACCAAAGGCACGTGATGTGCGTCAGCCATTTGGTTCAATCCAAACAAAGATCAAGCAACCACCTGAACACAAAACAAAAAAAAAAGAAAAACATTTGTTTTGACTCAACTTTGTTTGGTTACGCTCCGGTGCGCAAAACAACAAAGGCCTGATTTCCCTTTTGAAGTACCAACGAACGAACGGAACGCAACAACAGATTGACGGCAGGGACGACAACAACGCAGGAGACAAGACGAGCGTGTCCAATTGATTTATACTACCAAACTTCTTATATATTGAACCAAATGATCCTGAGCCAGATGACAGTCACAGTCCTCAAGCCAGCGAGCGTCGAGGATGCACCCACCTTTCAGATTTGCGACATGCAGAACACCACTACAATGGGCACAATGTGACCAAGACCACGGATACCGGTCTCGCATTGCGATAATGGTGCGTTCCTGTTCCACGGGTGACCTTCCATATCGGCGGAATCGTTGTCCTGCTGTTATGGTCATATGCTAATCTCTCCTGCATTTAGGTTAATTTTACTTCAAACACAATGCGAGGAGACGAGAGTGGTGTTCCTTTGGCCGGTACCTAATGACGAAGGACGGAGTTATTATTGAAGGATCGCCACGGCTTCAAAAAGGAGCACCGCCAACATTCCCCCGTAGTGTTCGTTCGTTCAAAGTGTCACATGCTCTGTCAGGATGTTGTTTTTGTGAAAGCAGAAGATGCACTCATCCTAGCGG
Organism: Myathropa florea; assembly: GCA_930367185.1. Classification (NCBI taxonomy): domain Eukaryota; kingdom Metazoa; phylum Arthropoda; class Insecta; order Diptera; family Syrphidae; genus Myathropa; species Myathropa florea. The sequence goes on from OV884003.1 coordinate 119,003,121, forward strand.
CATGCAACCGAGTATGAAATATGAATTATCCGCTTTGAGGGTAGGATATTACATTCACTTGATACAAACACTCACTGTGTGGGGTCTGTGGCAGCGGCTTCTGCAGCCACTTGAGTTGTTTTCTTTGCTTTCTCCATCGCAAGTGAAAGCAGTCGAAGGATGTTTATCTAGGCGGGATATTAATTACTGTTTATCTTATGGGCGTTCATAAATTCGAATTAATAACGCTAAGCTGTTACCGAACTGGGTGGGTGTCTCACAGCCTAGTTGGTGGTCTTTTCAAGGACTCTGCGAAGACATGTGGCATTGTGACGATTGTTTGTAAACACTGAACAATTTGTTGCCTTACCTAAGGTAGTTACGTGGAGATTAATGAGGTAACAGTAATGAGAGTTTCTAAAATTAGATGTTTTTCTTTTCTCAAGATCTGTGATTGGCTGCTGGAAGGGTTCATGTCCTCGCCAATTGGCTTGTTGCGTTCAACAACCTCGCTCTTACTTGATCTCAGTGGTATTCGATATTCGAAGGAATGGCTTCCTAAAGTTGATACACTCATTAGAGCCTTTTTTTAAGTCACACGCAATCATCATTGATATAGAAAATATTTAAGGAAAAAAAGAATAATTGCTCCGTGGTTAATTGCAAAAAGTTAAGATGCCGATGGCATTGTAATTTTTAATGAATTGAAGACATTTTATGATATCCGTGTGTGTTCTAAGTGCGCGTTTGGATTGTCTACTTTTTGTTGGATACCAGAAATTCGTGTTCGTCTTTCTTTTTTATTTATTTCTTCTTCTTCTTCTTCTTCTTCTATTTCTTTATTCGCAGATCGTCAAACATTTAAAGTTTCTCGCATGGATCACAATCTGATCACATTATTTACGGTTTCCGGAATCTGCATGTGATAGCAAAGAAACTGTTTTCTGCTTTATCCTCCATTAATGCAAAAGTTACCACCCCAAACTGGAGTGTAAGGCACAAGTTTTTTCCTAAGCAAGACGAGCGTACAGTGTTCATCATGGAAGATCGATGTGGAAGAATGGGAAGATTGCGTTTTTCATCGACCAGTGATGGCTGATATTCAAACTTTTGATATTAAGGCGAATAGTAAATTTTCGGATTTTTACGGATTTTTCCACCAGTTTTGTCACCTAAGCTTTTTTAGGAACTACAACCAACAGCCTAAGAGTTTCTAGAATATGGAACCATGCAACAGATAACGTCCGCGCTATAGGTGACGCCCAAAAGTGAAGAAAGACCTCAACCAACTTGGTTCCTTTCCCTTTCTCCCTCTATACCTTCGGCCCGTGCTGTGTCTTGATTCCGGACACTTAAGGGTATTCGTAACCCCTTTTGCGCGCTCAAATTATAAAAAAAAAAAACCAACTTGGTGTGCGTTACGTCCGTTTAACGGCTTTTTGGTGGCCAAATTCGAGTCGACCGGTTCAATGAAAAATCGACCAACTTACTTACTAACTTATCAGTCTTACGACCCCTAGAGGACCTGAGCCTAAGCCTTTCATAGCCTCCCTACGGTCACGGGCACGCTGTCATCAAGACCAAGTTGTCTTGTGTCTGCGATGCCGTGATTTATACCGGAGTTTCAGTCCTCCTCTTCTTCTCAGACCAGAAGACTTTTTTTAGTCCCATTAGTGCCCTTCGCGATCTCAACTGGGCTGACAGAATTAACTTGCCCCCTTATTCGGAACGCCTAAAACTTATACGTCTCGAACCTCTTGAAAAGCGTCGCGAAATTGCACACTTACTCTTCCTCCACCAACTACTTACTGGTCACACAGATTGCCCCCAACTACTTGAACTCGTCTCCTTTAGCACCAACATCTAGTTTTCTATTCCGCGTTGGATCACACCGTACTAATTATGGCTTAAACTCCCCTATCTCCAGAATGTTACATTTTGCTAACATCGCTAATCGCTCATTCGATTTCCACCTCTCAAAATCATCTCTCCGAAATTGTCTTAAGACTCGCTATTCTTCCCCCTAAGTTATGTTTTAGTTCTTAAGTTTAGTTTATTAAGTTCGATTAAGTTCGCTTGTATTAAGCAGAAATAAATAAATAAATAAATAAATAAACGAATTTTTGCCATCCGACGTTTGTCCACATCCTTGTACAGCTGGTAGACATCGCGTTGGTTTCTTCCCCTCCGTTAGCTTTCCGACGTAGATTTTTTCTTTCGAAGGCACCAAGAATCATCTCTGCAGTCCTGTTTATCGTCCAGCTTTCGGCTCTATATAGAAAGACTTGAAGAATTAGGGGTTTGTAAAGCAAGATTTTGGTCCCTCGATTTAGGAGTTTTGACCCAATTTTTTCAAAGAACCGAAAAGGCAGTATTTGCCAATAACGACTCTTTGTCGGATCTCCACTAAGATGTCGTTTGTTGAGTTTACGTTTGGCCTGAGATATACAAACTCCTTAACAACATTAACATTATAGCTGTCTACTGTGACGTTTTGTCCCAGATGATAGGCTACGGTTCAATTTTTATTGGACAGCATATACTTCGTTTTCTTCTCATTTACATTCAGATCAGTTTGTTTCGGCTGAATGCTTGTACAACGGCTCGCTGAGAAGGCGCGACAATGTCGATGTTGTCTGCGTGACATAGCTGTTCAGTTGAAGCGATTTGTAGAAGATAGTGTCTTCCGTGTTTACATCTGCCCTTCTTCAGAACTGAACTGAAGAGATTACACGACAGCGCATCTCCTCGCCGAAATGGTGCGACACAACCGGATCAATTTTTCCAAGATACAGAATTCGACCCTTGTGCCCAATAGTTCCTTACGATTAATGGTGCCGTATGCGGTTTTGGAATCGATGAAGGGGTGGTTCGTATAGATCTAAAAGTAGCTGGTCTTTTCCAGAACGTTACGGAGTGTGAAGTCGATTTGCCAGACCGGAAGCTGCACTGGTACGTGCGAAATAGTGCGGTGCAAAAGGGCTTTAGATGTTAGCACAGTAGGCTGAATAGGATCTTGTAGACGACATTGAGCAGGGATATACCTCTGCAGTTGTTGCATAAAATAGGATCATCCTTTTTGTGGATGAGGCCTATGGAGCTGATATTCCAGTCGCCGGGAATACTGGCAAATCATCTGAATCTTGTTGTTCTTTCTGAAAATTGTGTCGACTTTTTCACTACTGGGTTGAAGGACTATTTTATCTATTATATATATATAGTATTATATATATCTATCTAATAATAATAATAGCGGCGCTACAGTCCGAGGTGGACCTAGGCCTAGCTTCTCAGCAACCACTCGTGTTGTGCGTGCTATTGTTCTCTCACGAGTGGAGGGGACCTACAGTTTAAAGCCGACTCCGAACGGCGAATTTGAGAAGCTTTTCCTAGACAGTTATACTCTTTGAGCATTGTCAGTGACTCGAAAGAGGTAGAGCCGTGAAAAAATGTTTGATGTTTTCTTTCGAGATTCGAACCGACGACCTCGAGCGTAGGAGCCGACGCACCTACCCACTACGCCATGGCGCCCACATCTATTGCAGATGATATTTCTTTATTCCCTATTACTTTTCCCTGGTTGTCCTGTCGAAAACAAGTCCACTGTCCCTGAAAATGTGCAAGAGAACCTAATTCCGTACGGTGCACAAGAACTCAGCTTTTCGCAGACATCAACTCGGCGATTTTTTGCATCGCCCAACTCACCCAGGGGCTGAAAGAAAACTTAAACAAGACGCTGATTAAGTTCTGGGGCAATGGACCGCGATTTCACCAAAAGATTTATCATCAGCAACGAAATTTTTGGATGAAGAGCTACTTTGCAATATTTCAAAGATGTTAGTTCTTAGTAAATTGGATTACGGTTTGGCTATATACGGCTCCTGTCCGAAGTCTACAAGAAACATAGTTGCACCTACTTACCACCAAGCAGCCAGAGCCAGCATTGGAGCATTTCCAACTACTCCAGTCAGAAACATCCTCGCTGAAGCTGGACTTCCTTCTTTGGAAGAAAGATATTTTGTATCCATTGCACGACTCAATGCGAAACTCCACTTCCAAACGGGATAGATAATTGACCAAGATACAGTTAAGGCTATTACCCACAGTCATAATCGAAGGTTCCCCTCCGCAATCCACTGCATCCTACGTTGGGGACAACAAATAGATCTACCTCGCAAGAGAGCAACCAAGTTTACGCCTACATATCCACCATGGTCACTCCATGAGGACTCCATACTTCTGGACCTGCACGTACTACGTAAAGACACAACTAGCAATACTGTATACACAGCTCGATTCAATGAGATCCATGAAACTTTTAAACGTACGGGTTGGAGCTTTATATACACAGACGGCTCCAAAACAGACGACAACACAGCCTATGCAGTTGTTAATCAAGAAGGCTCGATCATTTCGCAAGGCATCCTACCGAACATCGCCTCCATATACACCGCAGAAGCAGTAGTTATAAAATATGCCGCTAAAAAATATTCCCAAACAAGAGGTAAGTGGGTTATTTGCTCCGACAGCCTGTCTGTTATAAAAGCCGTCGCAAATCCACAAAACGACTCTATAACCCCATCCAAAATTCGTGATATCCTCATCAAATCACAAACGAAGTTAAAGCTGCTATGGACACCAGGCCATGTTGGAATTGCGGACAATGAATATGCAGATGCTGCTGCAAATGCCGCTCTCAAGGCACCCATCCTCTCCTACAACACCTTCTCTCATTGCGATCTAAAGAGATACATAAATCAAAAGTGCCAACAACAAATATTACGCGACTGGGAGAATTATAAACATCACTATCAAATAATTAACCCTAATAAAACTCAGCCAAAATTCCCAACCGATATACCTAAATCGGATATTAGGATGTACAGTTAATCAAAAAAGTAAGTATACACTACCTCCTGAACTATATTTTGCTAAAGAAAACTAAATATTTCCAACAAAAATCAACAACCATTTTTTTTTCTGTTTTCACAAACGTAATACTATTTTTCAAAAAGAACAAACATAACAAAATAACAAAACATAAACAATAGAATTCAACTTAAAGTAATATGAATGGAAATTTACATCAAAAAAGTAAGTATACAGACAAAAAATAATACTTTCTGAAATTTTTCTCTGCTCTCAAGTCTTCTTATCAATATTTTGTTGGGTAGCCTTTGGCTTTTATAATTGCTTGCATTCGATTTGGCATCGAGTTAACCAATTTTGATGTTACTTTTTGGCTTATTTTAGCCAACTCTTTCTGAAGTACTCTTTTCAAGTCTTATTATGCCTTGACACCGTGTTTTTGAACTGCCCGTGTCAAATGTTCCCATAAATGTTCTATTGCATTCATGACGGGCGATTGGGTGGTGTTCTCAGCTGGTTACGAACATTATGTAATAACTATTCCTTAAGAATATGAGAGGTGTGTTTTGGATAATTATCTTGTTGAAAGATAAATGACACTTCTAGACCCAACTTTTTAAAGCTTTCAAGTAAATTTGTTTTCAATATGTCCAAATAGGCATATTTGTCCATTGTACCATCAATGAAAATTAAATTACCGACGCCATTTGCCGCCATACACCCCCATACCATTACGGAGCCACCACCGTGCTTTACAGTTCCGGCCATGTTTGCGGGATCTAGCTCCGTGTTTGTTTTACGCCAAACTTTAGCACGTCCATCGGATCCATGAATGTTAAATTTGCTCTCATTTGAGAATACGATCTTATTCCAGAAAGCTGGATCACAATTTACATGAGCTTTTGCAAAATTTAATCGTTTTTGACGGAACTGTAAAGCACGGTGGTGGCTCCGTAATGGTATGGGGGTGTATGGCGGCAAAAATGCGTCGGTAATTTAATTTTCATTGACGGTACAATGGACAAATATGCCTATTTGGACATATTGAAAACTAATTTACTTGAAAGCGTTAGAAAGTTGGGTCTAGAAGTGTCATTTATCTTTCAACAAGATAATTACCCAAAACACACCTCTCATATTGTTAAGGAATAGTTATTATATAATGTTTGTAACCAGCTGAGAACACCACCCAATCGCCCGTCATGAATGCAATAGAACATTTATGGGAACATTTGACACGGGCAGTTCAAAAACACGGTGTCAAGGCATAATAAGACTTGAAAAGAGTACTTCAGAAAGAGTTGGCTAAAATAAGCCAAAAAGTAACATCAAAATTGGTTAACTCGATGCCAAATCGAATGCAAGCAATTATAAAAGCCAAAGGCTACCCAACAAAATATTGATAAGAAGACTTGAGAGCAGAGAAAAATTTCAGAAAGTATTATTTTTTGTCTGTATACTTACTTTTTTGATGTAAATTTCCATTCATATTACTTTAAGTTGAATTCTATTGTTTATGTTTTGTTATTTTGTTATGTTTGTTCTTTTTGAAAAATAGTATTACGTTTGTGAAAACAGAAAAAAAATGGTTGTTGATTTTTGTTGGAAATATTTAGTTTTCTTTAGAAAAATATAGTTCAGGAGGTAGTGTATACTTACTTTTTTGATTAACTGTATATCCGGCTCCGTCTTGGACACACCGAATTTACTCACCAGCACCTGCTCAAAAGGGACCAACGTAGACCTAATACATCTCCTCAAGAAGCCAAACCAATCCAATATTAATTATTTAAAAAGTATCGTAGGAAAACTTACAATATAGACAGACATAAGTATTTCGAGGGCCGTAAGTCTTCGCCACTATTTGGCCCCTATAGTTCATATTGATTACAATTTTAATTGTACATTAATATTATAATAAATAAATAAATAAATTGGATGAAGAGCTACATATACGTAGCCAGCAAAACGACGATGCCAATCCACGCGATATTCACCAGGTGGCAATGCATCCGCAGAATGTCACAGTTTGATTAGGATTGTTTGCAGGTTGCATCATCAGCACGTACTGCTTTGAAAACGACTATAGCATTGCCATCGGCATCAGCAGAGAACACTACCTATCAATAATAACCAATTTCAACAGGCCGGGGTTACGTCCCACACAGCTAATGCCACAATGGATCTTCTGCATGTGCAATTTGAGGAAATGGTTTTCTCACACATTTGTGACGTGAACTGTCTACCGACATCGTGCGATTTGACCCCATATAGCCCTTTTTCTTTTGGTGTTTCCCTAAGTCGTAGGAGTAAGGACTGGTGCCCTCGAAATCAATATAACTTAAGCCATCGTTCACATTTAGTCTGGTCTATGCGCCAGAGTCGTCGAAAATTTAAGCTTTCGAAAACCTATTGAAACCACGGCGGTCTTCTAAAAGATGACATATTCCGCATATAATGTCTTTGACAGACCTTCAAATAAAACGAAAAATGCATTTATATCTCACACACAGCTTGTAAATTTATTGAGTTTTGAGCACTTACCTGTCCCTATGGGAAAACTCTGCATATTGTATAGCCACAGAAATTCTGGTACTACTTGCAACTGCCGACAGAGCATTTATCATTATTTTAAATCCTCTCCTTTGTTTTCATACAATATCCGAAGCTGCAGAGGCTTACAGACCGTGTGCGTCTGTCATCGTGGATGCAGACACCGTCCAACTTATGCATCCGTCGCAATGGTTGACGTAAAAAGAAGAATATAAATGACTAAATGACGACTTGACATTCTCAGCCTCAGATCGTTGATCGTTTGGGTAAACACTATCGCTTGACATCAGAAAGCTTCTCCGATCGACAATGCAAAGCCAACCTCTAACGGTAAACAAACTAGTCTGTCCTGTCCCACTAGGGCCAGACGACGCACGGCGACTCAAAACGAAAGAAAAAAAAACTGTTTCACAGTTCGGAACACTACACAACATAAACTCCAACATGAATCCCGAATTCCCGTGTTTACTTTTCCACACACACAGCAATTAAATCGGTGGCGCCAATATTGAAATACTTTATGTGCCCTCCAGAAACTTAACCCAGCCGCCACCGTCCCGGCCCCCAATCAAATGATGGAAACAAATCGAAAACATAAATTTTTCATTTTTTACCTCCAATTAGACGCGATTCCGCATGGCGGAGCCCTGCATAGAGCCCGTACACTCGCATTCACCCCCGAGACGCCGAAATCTAAACAAAAATTCAATCCCCGACGATAATTTATCGAATCGTAAATAAAGTTGGACGATGAGATGCAGAAGAAGGACGTGGCTGGTCTAGCGCCGCCACCACCACCATCCCGCTCTGGCTGTGGGCCATCCGACTCGGATTGTTTTGAATGTTTAGAACGGATTCCGACCACGATTGAGGAATTAATTATTTTTTGGCCGCAAGCAATTAGTGTGACGTGGCGGGGAGTCATTAGACAGGTGTTTACGTGTCCCGCTTTCGTTTCAATCACAGATGATGATCGTGATGATGATGATGGCTGGGGTTGGCTGGGGTTGGATGGGGCGTCGGCTATCGTCGATTTCGTCGTGGTCGCTGTTGTCGGCAAAAGATACAATGGGCGCATTATGTTTTATTTCAGGCGAAACTTGTGTTTTCCTCTTCAATCTTCACCCGCTGAAATGTTGGGGGAAGGTGTACAAAGCTCAAAACACCCACCCACTCTGAGTGGAGTCCGGTCGGCGTGTGGTGCAAGATCGATTCACTTTCAGTGTATGATCAAAGTAGTTTCGGGGTATTTTCGGCTGGTCGGCGATGAGATCCCACCGATCAACATGCAAAGGATTGAGGAAGGCTTCCCCGTTGGGCTGGCGATGATGCCACGCCACCACACCACGGCAGATGATCATCATCATTTGGTCTTGAAGTGAGTGCCGGAATGGGCTGGAAATTATTATTTATTTCCCAATCGATTTGCGATGCAAATTTTCAATCAGCGTTCTGAAGAGTTAAAAGTATGCCGCTAGCCTTTTCAGCGCGCGGTCTTCGCGCTGCGGTGCAAAGCAAATAGCTCACCATTAAGTGATCGTTGTCGGGTCTCGTCATTAGCACGGAGGAAGAGTTATTGCTCTTTGAGAGTGCGGCCGCTGGGGATGCTGCCAGCGAGTTTTGGAATATTTCAATTGCACTGACAGCCGAGTGGAGTATGGAACTCATCGTTGGAATATGATCGGCGCTGCTAAACGGATTTCTAAGTGATTTGTGACACAGATACTCGTACGTTTGTTGCGTACAAAGAGAGAGGGAGAGAAGGGAAGGTGACCTACTTTGTAAATTACTTTTAGAAAACAATTTAGAGAAATGTTGCTTAACTTACTTTTTTTGGATTTTGTGTGGATCTTGCTCAGGCAATGGAACGGTTTAGTTTTGGAGAAATCGCTTACATCTTTTGTTTGCAATTTTTTTTTAATTGATTTAAAATAACTTAATGGGATCGAAAAAGTCTGGATATCTTCGTGAGTACGATCTTTTCCGGTGTCTCATCTGCCTTGCATCGAATTAAGTCCTGAAAGCACCTGTTTACCGAGGAGGAGTGGCTTTTGATGTCAAATTGTTTACAACTTAGCCACAAAATTGAAGTAGTGGAGTGTAACTCATTCAAATGATTAAATACAAATTTTAAAATGCGTAGACGTGCTTAGTACCGGCAGAAGAAAAAGAAGGAAATGCGTCGACTTTGCTAGAAATCCAGGTTCAGTTCCCAGCACAGACTAAAATTTTCAAATTTCATGCCTCTACCTCTTTCGAGTCACTTACAAAAAAGTATAACTGTCAACAAGAAGGTTCTCAAAATTTGCCGTTCGAAGTCGGCATAAAACTGCTTCCACTCAAATTTAAGCAATATCCAAAGCCCTTGGTTATTTCGAGAGAGAAGTTTTGCATACGATCTTTAGTCCTGTTGGCGTTGATGGTTATTGAAGGAGAAGGTTCAATCACGAAATAAAGCGTCCGAATAGGGACATTAATCTAGCCAGGCATCTACAGATCCAACGCCTAATGTGTCCTAGCTATGTAGGGACAGGGTAAATCCCTCCAGAAGAATCTTCCATTCTGAGAACAACGCATCAGAGATCGTCAACGCAACTAGCAAAGATCTTGAGAAACTGGAGGAGCTTGGTAGTTATAAAAGGATCTATACTCAACTGCCTTACGATATTGTTCACCGAAATTGGGTTTCATATGCGCAATGTGCATACGTTCCCTGCCTTTTCTCCGTTTAAGCTTCGTTACACTCTACATACGGCGATGGCGATTGGAGGAGAAGATCTAACCTCGAGCGATATGTCTTTTGCGAGATGTCTATGGATCAATCTCCTAAGGCTATTGGGCTATATAGAGCGTTAATGTAGGTGTATGAGTGCTGTAGGGACAAACCAGGGCTTATGTAGGCAAACAAATTGAATCCATTTGATACTTAGGCTGGTTTTACACAATCAAGTTGTTTTGCGGTTGCCTTCTCCTTCTATCCGCACAGGCAATTTTTCAGGTTCTATCTCACTCTTCCGCACAATGCATAAATGCATAAAATTGCAAGCAACCTAATTACTCGTTTTAAGATAAAATCCAGCGGGGAAACAAATTAGGAGCTCTCTATCTCCCTCTTCCCGTTGAGAATTCCTAGACCAGGTAGCAAACAGATTCTACTTCTTCATCGTCCAACTTCTCAATTTCTATAGCGACCTCTGTGAGCGACGAATAGACGCACTGCCTGGGCATCTATTGGATAGTATAAGGCAAGTACCACCACAAAAATGCTATCATCATAGCGACTGTGGCCTCTTTTTGCTCAAGGCCGCGCAAAGAACTGGCGACAATGTCCGCATGTCAACATTTAGCTACCGCCTATTCGCTTCTTTCTTAAGCTTCATCCTCTAACTTCTTCCTTAGGAATCTTAGCGGTGTATTTTCCTAGGGGAGAGCTAGAGCCATCTCCAGCTCTGAACCCTCTTACAAGTATTTCCGCCCTATCGTTATCTGGAATCCCTATATGCCTAGGGGCACCATGTTTTAGTAGAGACTGCATTGACATGTAGTCTCCATTGTACTGCCAGGTAGCAACCTACTCCAGTGTCGTTAATTTGATCCCAACGGCAAATGGTGATGGTGACTGGACCAGATTCGATTTCACTGGGATTCGAACCTGGGAGCCCTCTAACTCGGGGCAACTCTAACCAACTGTAATCCAGTTGTCTAGAAATTCAGTTAAGTTTAGTTAAGTTCGATTAAGATCAGTCAAATTCAGATAAGCTCAGATAAGTTCAGTTAAGTTCAGTTAACTTAAGTTGAGTTGAGTTAAGTTAAGTTGATTAATGAGTCAACCATAATAGCCTTACAGAAACTTAAGAGAGCTGAAGCAGTCAAGCGAATACCCAAAAATGATAGACTGTGACTATAATAACCGCTTCGTTCAGTTTCGGTAAGTTCGTTCACTTTTGCCTACTTATGCGGGAGTGAAGTGAAGAGCTCTCTACGTATACAAATGTCAGTTGAAAGCTGAATTCTCTATAGGTTTCTATATGCAATTACGGGCACTTTGAAATTGGACGAAGCTTCTGATTTCTTTTCGTTTAATTGTGACATCAGATTAAATTTTGTATGGCCATTATGGTTGGCCCTTAAGTAAAATTAAGTTAAGTTGAGTTAAGTTTGTTTGTTTTTTGCTACCATTTCTCCGTGTTGAGCACCGCAGTCGTAGTGTGGGATCAGGAATCTATGTCGGAAAAGACCCTTGCTGTTGCACTAAAATCATTCCCTCCTGTCGTATAAAGAACTTCAGATAGCCTGTCTTTATGTTCTTATGTGGAACCGTCCCTAGTTGGTATGATAGACGCATTCACATAGGGCTTGTTGTTCAAAATCTCTGGATTTGAGTACGATTATGGCGGCATCACTTTCTTATCAGGTCAACGTTCCCTAAGGGATCTAAGCCTGAGGAATTGCTACCTTCCAGCTCTGATGGTTCCGGGGACTGAGCTTAATGCTTAATGGTCATCAAGAAAACGTTGTTGTTGCACTTACTCCTGACCATATTGCTGCTACATAAAATGTCGAGATGAAGAGTTGTCCTCAAATGCTGTTGTTTGTGTGATTTAAATGATCTAGTACTCCGAGGGAGATCGATCTCTAAATCTTCGCCAGGCTTAAAAGAGTATATTCCCTCTCCATCGCTTGACACCAGACTAATCATCCACAGGTAAGGACGGTTCTTACTACTTACTTACTGATTTAAGGCCCAAAGCATTTTCGAACGCACGCACGCTTTCTGATACGTTACTTGATATTTTCCTTCTTGTTAAATTAAGAGCCGAGCTTTATGCCTGGATATTTTATTGTCCACGAGAGCTTGAGTTTAACTTCATTGATATTTGGGCAACTCTGGAATGTTCGTTTTCCTTATGAATAGCAACAATTCTACTTTCTGTGGGTTTTCATGCCTTGAGTTGGTGTCCTGTCAGTCACTAACTAGCATGAGTCCGTGACAAAGAGGCGGCTTAGACTACTTTGCGATATAATAGGATGGTAACGTGATTTGCTGTGGGCGCCGTGGCCGTGTGGGTTTGTGCGTCGACCCATACGCAATTGACTTTCACAGTCTAGGTTCAAATCCCAGCACAAGCAGCAATTTTTCAAAACAAAATTGTTCGCAGCTCCAACTCTTTCGAGTCACTGATCATGCTCAAAGAGTATAACTGTCTAGAAAAAGCTTCTCAATCCCGTCGTTCGGAGTCGGCATTAAACTGTAGGTCCGCTCCAAAGAAAGAACAATGGCACGTACAACACGAGTGGTTGCTAAAAAACTAGGCCCAGGTCCACCTCGGACTGTAGGGCCGCCATTATTATTATTATAACGTGGTTTGCGTATAAGTCCGAGTGGAATTGGACCTAAATTCTTCAGCAATCATTTGTGTTGGGCGTGCTTTTGTTCTATCATGATCGAAGGGAACCTGCCGTTTAATGCCGCCTCGAACGGCAAAGATTGAAGGGCTTTTTTTGGCAGTTATACTTTTCGAGCATTGTCAGTACGTTAAGGTGGAGCCGTAAAAGTATAAAAGTTGTTTTTTTTTCGGGAATCGCGACGGCGTACAGTAGCGACTTTTATGCGTACATCGCTTTCCTAAGGTCTTTTCAAGGATCCAAGGATTCGTGGTGGGGATGTCATATAGAGCGAATGTATACCGCTGAGCTTCGTATCGAAGAACCTTCAACTCTGACCCTGTAGAAAAGCGCAACAAAGGGCGACCACAATTAACATTGTACACACAAGTTGAGGAGGATCTATCAACAAGCAAGATATCGCTGGGTTTGTTGGTTGAGACCAACGGTTGAGGACTTTAGCGCTCTCCAAAGAAGTAGAAGATGCACGACGCTCACTTCAGATCTGCCATAAAACTGGATCCAACACATTTTTCTGTTCAATGTTCATTCGCAAATCCAATACCATGAATACATCTTTCGGTCATTTTCAAAGGAAAACAAATGTACTGAACCAAGTCACTCTAATCTAATATTTAAGGCTCCTACCCAGCTCATCAAATCGAGTTGCAAAACTAATGTTTGTATAGCTATGTACAGTAAGTTGTTTAAGGTCATAAATTAATTTTTATTTCCAGAGACACCCATTTTCACATCTCTTAGACTACATCTCCGCCAGTCACATTAGAAACGATTCTCAAAAAATCAAGGTTATGAATCTCCTTTTGTCACAACAAATCAAAATCCAAGTCATTTTCCGTTGAAGAGTGAAAAACGTCCATAAATCTCTTTGAGGAATACATCCTTTTCTGCAGCATCCCATCCAGGATATCCTGATATCCTCACACTCAACGTTGACATACGTACGGAAGCGAAGAAAAGAAACCCTCCAACACGCTGCCATACAGAAATTCAAATTCTGTCACTCATCGCGCATAAATCCAGGACATTCAAGTGGACCATCCCCTTCTAGCGTTGATTGCCATGGGTTTGCCCCCATTCAATCTCAATCCCATTGGATTTGAGTTGAACACTCGTCGTCGGTCTCTCATCGCCGTCGTCATCCTTCGTTCCTGTGTTCTTTTTTTCACTTTTCTCCCTCCAGTCGTGTGAGTGGCGATATTTTTGCATATCCTGGAGATCTATCTCGTCCGACACGAATGAATTGTAAAATGACTCAGGGTTTTCATTTGTTATGTCATTCAGTTGACTGGCGATTTGATGATAGTGATGGCATCGGGTGTGAGGAGGGGGGAAGTTGGGTGTTTAGTTTTGATGCAGATATCCATGCGGAAGTGTCCGCCCACAAACCGGAGATATATTTTTAATTTCCGTTCGTTTGGGCGGTATCAGCGGACAAGTGGATTGAGACTTGAGCCAACTATTCATGTAACGGTCGGATTCACTCGCTGTGACTATGGTGGTGGATGGATATTTTCCAATTATTACCTGGAATGGGTTGGGTGGCTTATGGAATGCTGGCAAATGCAGGGAAGTATGACGTAAACTGTTTTGCTATTTTTAAGGCGGACTTGTACTCTATTGGTTTCTCTGGTGTGAATAGTGTTGACTGTTGAGCTAGGAGAACGGGAAAAAATTTCCAAAAAGTGCTGTGATGTTGAAGAAGATGATACCGATGAGAAAATGTAACATTCTTTATACAACAATTTGACCGGACGATCGCCTTGAGGTGACCCAGTCACCAAATTTCTCCTTCACAACTTTGAGCGGTGCGTCGCTAGCATGTAGCGCCGTCTTATTGGAAACACTGTCGAGCTCTGGCCACAGAAAGTTGGTTAACATCGCTCTTTGCCTGAGACCAGTGACGGTAACAGTGTCTTTTTCCTCATTCCGAAAGAACTAAGGTCCGATGATATCGGTATGGTATCACCGGTATAACCAATATTTGGTGCGGTTTACTGTATGACGGTATCACCGGACCTTAGTTCTTTCGGTGTATCCTTCCTCATTCCGAAAGTATTGTGAATGCATTGACGCTTGGTCGAACATGTGGATTGTGTTCTCTCCAATAACGGAAATATCGCTTGTTAACATTGCCGCTAAGCCAAAAATGGGCCTCGTCTGAGAAGACAATTTTTGGCCAAAATCCGGATCTCCGGTCAACGTTTCCTGCGCCATTTAGTGAACCCACGGTGTTGTTTATTGTCGCCCGGCTTCAATTTTTGCGTCAGCACAATCTGATGCGGATGAGGGCCCTAATCCGACACAACTGATCGGTGCGGAATCGACATTTCTATGCCTTTTTCGACACTGACCGCTACCGCGGCTATGTGTTATGTGCTCCTCAGGTTGAAAGAGTGTACTCATGCTCAAACTCTTCCGCGGTGCGACGAATTGCCTGTACACTGAAGCCGCATGATATGAACGGAGGTTGCCTTTCGTCATCGCCGATGACATTATCTGTCATTTTGTCATCATTCAACTAGACAAAAAGGGCGTCCTTAGACCGCCAATGGTGCAAATCTTATCGAATTCGAGAGTTGCTCACTCGGACACTATTCTCTGCACGAAGGGAAAAAGGCCCAATTTTAGCCAACAGAAGAAAAGAGATTCTGAACCATTGAAGACGATAACCTGCGCTGATGCTGGCGTTAATACAAAAAATCTAGATCAGAGAAGAATTGTAGAGAAATGCAATAAATCGCTGACTTAGATGCATGGTAGATAAGGTGCAATGTAGGTCCAATACGGCAGACTAGTTTCGAGTCCGAGTCCGAGTCCGAGTCCGAGTCCGAGTCCGAGTCCGAGTCCGAGTCCGAGTCCGAGTCCGAGTCCGAGTCCGAGTCCGAGTCCGAGTCCGAGTCCGAGTCCGAGTCCGAGTCCGAGTCCGAGTCCGAGTCCGAGTCCGAGTCCGAGTCCGAGTCCGAGTCCGAGTCCGAGTCCGAGTCCGAGTCCGAGTCCGAGTCCGAGTCCGAGTCCGAGTCCGAGTCCGAGTCCGAGTCCGAGTCCGAGTCCGAGTCCGAGTCCGAGTCCGAGTCCGAGTCCGAGTCCGAGTCCGAGTCCGAGTCCGAGTCCGAGTCCGAGTCCGAGTCCGAGTCCGAGTCCGAGTCCGAGTCCGAGTCCGAGTCCAAGTCCGAGTCCGAATCCGAGTCCGAATCCGAGTCCGAGTCCGAGTCCGAGTCTGAACGCTTTTCTTTACAGTAATATTCTTTCAACATTGTCAGCGACCAGACGCAAGTAAAATTCGTTTAACTGAACGTTTCTTCCTCCATTTTTAGCTGGTTAAGCTTTCGACATAACCCCCTTTGATTAGCTCAACTCATTATTTGAAATATTTTGACAAATTTTTTTACGAGTTTCCGATTAGAACCACCATCGTCCCAAGAATGGTATTTTCCGGAGAACAAATGTGATCACTTGAATCAGTTAAGTGACACCGACAATAGATTCCACTCCAAAAAACTAATTCAGACCATGATCTGTTCCATTAGGATGCGCCATGCTACACCCGCTGTCCATTTGTCATCGCATGCAATCGACGTTTCTCTGAATTTTTCAAGACCTACCGCAATCACGTCACGATTTTTCGAGTGCTCGTCTGCCTTGATTTTGATATGACATCCAACACGGGATCAATGGAATCTCTAGAATTAGGCATTTCTTGTGACAATCAACATGAGAATTGCATCCTGGAAATTCTCCACTGCCGCACTGCCAGTTTACGTCACTGTCAGCACGACATTGTCATCGCGTACATCCGTCCGTCTGTCTGTTCCCATTAATTTGGCCCAACCCAAACCATTTGTTGTCAAATGGTACCGGTAATCGTCGAAATACGAGAAATGGCGTGCGGATGTCGCAAGGAGCATCGGAATACGAGTAATCGCCCCCCAATCCAACGGTGTGTAGTCGTTCAGTGGATTCATAGTATGCCACGCTGCGACATATATGGCGCTCGTCAAGCTAATTAAGAAGGACTTCTCCACTAATTATTTTGAACTGAGAGAGAAAAGATGGACAAATCGCAAAA
Source organism: Myathropa florea (assembly GCA_930367185.1). Taxonomy (NCBI): domain Eukaryota; kingdom Metazoa; phylum Arthropoda; class Insecta; order Diptera; family Syrphidae; genus Myathropa; species Myathropa florea. The sequence continues at coordinate 119,019,997 of OV884003.1, forward strand.
TTTCCTGCTGCAGGTGCGGTTAGTGTTGTTGCGATGCGACAGGCTCCCGCGATTTCATCCTTCGGTCGTGATGTAGCACTGTTTGCTGCTGTGGCTTTGCTGCAAGTTGATGATGCTTCTGCTTCTACCGCTGCTGTTGCTCTTGTGGCCTTCGCTTCGTTTACAGTGACTATCGTGCGGATTTATCTTTGTCCACCGTCATCGTAGGCAGTGTGCCGGCCGGTAGCTTTCGGATCTCCGAAAAGCGTCGTCCTGTTTGCCGGACAGTATATCGCTGTATACAATTTCGATTGTCAAGATTAAACCGAGCGGAGTGTGGGCTGCGAGGATTCCTCAGACATGATGGGACGACAATCGCGTTACTATCGGTAATTAGCAATTGATTGATAATTAACAAGGGTCAATTTTGTTCGAAGATCTCGGCGGACTGGGTTGGTCCCCGGCGCGGTTCTGTACGCGTATTTGTCTCTGTTGATTTTCGTTTTCTTTTTAATTACCACATTTTATCTTGAAAAGAAGTTGTGTGCATCCGAAGGAAAATAAAGTCGGCGTAGTCAAATGGGGATCATTTTTCTTGTTCAGAGATTGATTGAAATGAGTTTCTTTCCGACGCCAGGAAATGATTGGAGTTGAGTTTTTGTTTTTTTTTTTTTTGTTTTGATGAAATTGAAAATTCAGATAAAAATAGAAGCACTAGCTATGGAGTTAATTTGCTTTGACATACTCAGAAGTTACATTAAAGGTTTTTTGTAGGTTTCCCAAATGATGTTGTGTGGTGTGCAAAATAATAGGTGCGAAGCCTATCTTTTTTTTTCTGAAAACTTACAAAGAAAAGCTGCAAACAAAGTTGCGAAATACAACCCCACGAATTTCCCATTTGTCCGTTATTTTTAGAAAAACAACAACAGCTACTTCTGTTTTCTGATCCCGTATTAATTGAATTTGGAAACAGTTAGATGTTCCCAAAACATGATAACCGATGTTATAATGTGGCACAAAACCGAAGAACAGATAGGCAGGCCACACTAAACGACGTCTAACACCGGTCGCCAAATTATGAGGCTTTCTAAACAGAGTCATTGCCCTAAATTAAAAATAAAACCCTGAGCGTGGGTGTAAGAACGTCGAGAGTAAGAAGAAGGCTTTTAACCATGATCCTGTGTTGCTTAGTGGGAAGCAGTTAACACTAAATCCTACCTGAGCAACTTAAACAAAGCACAAAGGTTAGCCAGTCTTGGCATTACTGGTGTACTCAAATCCACCCCTCAGACTGGGCTAGAAACGATGCTTCACCTTCAACCTTTGCAACTCTTCATCAAGACCTCTGCCGCCAAATCAGCCCTCAGGCTACGGGAATGCCATAACTGGCATCCCAACAGCTACGGACATTCAAGTCTGCTCGAATCTTTCAGTCACGGGAGTCTCTGGACTACCACAGACTACGAAGAACCCGAGTATGACTTTGACAAGAACTTCATGATCTTTATCCCAGATAGGCAGGATTGGGAAAAGCCTGACTTCATCAAAGCCACACCCATTTTCACTGATGGATCGAAAACAGAAGACGGTACAGGAGCGGAAATCTTCTGTGAGACACTAAGAATAAACAATGCCTATCGGCTTACTGACTATTCTGACTATTCTAGTGTATTTCAATCAGAAATCTTTACCATTAAGAAAGCTGCGCAGATTGTACAGCAAATGGACCTTTCTGACATGGAAATCACCTTCTGCTCGGACAGTCAAGCGGCCTTGAAGGCGTTGATTTCCTATCTCGTAAACTTTAAATCCGTCAAGGACTGCATTAAAGAACTTAAAAGCCTAAACCGCCACAAAATCCTTCTGTGCTGAGTTCCTGGAGACTCCAGCATTGAAGGAAACGAAAAGGCAGATGAACTGACACGGACAGGTTCAAGTTCAGGCGCAGAATCGATTGACAATACTATCCATCCTTTTATTAGCTCAGCCAAAAGACTCATTGAGCAAGTATCTATGTCATTAGCAAACGAACAGTGGCAAAATCACCCAGCCTGCTTCATATCCCATTGCTTATGACCCAAATACAAATCAACAAGACGAAATCCCTCATATCCAGCAATAAGAAATTCATACGCATCTTAATAGGGGTTCTCACTAGCCACTGCACGATAGGTGCAATGGCTAAGAGACTGAACCTCCTGGCGAACAATTTCTGTAGGAGCTGTAGGGATGAAGAAGAAATTGAATCAGTCGAGCATCTCCTTTGCCATTGCTCTGCTCTACAAGAACGACGGCTCACTCACTTGAAAGCAAAGTTCTTTCACGAGTCCAGCGATGTGGCGAAGGTACAGATCCCTGACCTAAGGAAATGTTTAACTAGAACGGGGTGGTTTTGGTAATTGCATGCTGACCATGCGTTAATTCTTGGAAAACATGCAATTCTTACAGGGCCAATGGACCTCCACGGCCTCTGGGTGTAATTGCTGGAGACAGCACAAAGCCCTCCTAACCTAACCTAATCTAACTCAAACATGCTCCTTCTGGTAGAAGCCCACAAAAATGTCCGCTGCTAATTTCTCAGTCTTCTCAGTGGGCACCGTAGCGTAGTGGATAGGTGCGTCGACTCCTACGCTCGAGATTTAAGGTTCGATTCCCAAAAAAAACATCTAACATTTTTTCACGGCTCCACCTCTTTTGAGTCACTGACAATGCTCAAAGAGTATAACTGTCTAGAAAAAGCATCTCAATCTCGCCGTTCGGAGTCGGCATTAAACTGTAGGTCCCTTCCGCTCGTGACAGAACAATAGCACGCACAACACGAGTGGTTGCTAAGAAGTTAGGTTCAGATCCGCCTTGGACTGTAGCGCCGTCACAAGAATCAATTTCCTGAGCAGTGAACTACATTGAACTAAATGAACTAGAAGAACGAAATATTTCAACAAACAGATTTGAATTAAACTGAGCGGTCTCTGGACTTAACTAAAATGCAAAAGCCTAATTAGAACAGCAAGCTTTCAAATGTCTATTTCGAAGGTTACTCTTCTTTTTAACTCCGCTACTAGACTACTCATACACTTCTCAGCTTGGTACGATTTTTTTGTAATCGAATTTAGTCGTGCTGTTCTTCTTCTGGCTTATTTTTCCATTGAATCGGGCACCAATATTCACTTTGACGAAAATACGGTCATCAGGGCGTAATCGAGTGGCGTGGGCTCCTCATTAGTCCGCAGTGTATGGTTCGTAGTACAACTTTCCTTCCAGTTGCCATCATCGTAAATGAAAACAAAATTTTAATTATTTCATGGCGATTGACGCTAACGCAACTTAATTAATTCAAATCAATCCCACAATACACGTCAACCTATTGGTTTATTCAAAGCCAAAGTTAATACATTTTAGACGAACTTCCATACATCACACTCTTTCCAGACATCCGTGTGAATTCACTTCAACCAGAGATATCTTCTAATTATCCTGAAAGACCCAGTGAAGAGTCAAACGAAGTCTTCTCGTTGCAAGCGGCGCAGTACACCTGAGCCCACAATGTCCGATATGGACCATTAAAACACTTTCAAGCTCCACATGTATCACATGACACCAATGACACTCATTATCCCGAACATTCCCTTAACACTGCCAAGGAGTAAGTAATTAAAACCTCCAACAATCTATGTACTGCCTCCCCACTAGGACACGGCCATAAATCTTCGGATCGACCCTAAAAGCCAAGTTAATCGCATCATTTGCGAACGCCTCCGCCCCGCTCGCCGGCTCCACGCACCCGTAGTTGGAACGCGTTTTCATGTAGAATTTGCGCAACGTTTAATAAACAAGATCTCATGTCGATTGGCTCAAATTAGCCAAATAAATTATAAAAATTCCGCACAGATCCGCAAATCGAATGATCCCCACACAATCCCCGCCCGGGGATCTTAAAAGGGATACAGAGTATCGAGTGCCGAGTGCGGCATCGTTCCCCCTTCGCGATGCCATTCTGATTAATTTATTACGTTGCGTTAATTGCCTGCAATGTTTCTTTCATGTTGCCAGTAACAGCCAAAGGAGACGGTTGTAGCAATGTAGCCTGCCTCCTCATCGCCATTGCCATCATCCACATCACCATCACCGCCATTCCCATCATCATCAGCATCAGCATCAGCATCAGCGTCCGCGTTCGCGTCATCGTCAGCATCATCATCATCATCATTGCCGGTCGCTTCGTCATTCGCGGACGCGGACGAAACTGTGAGCAGACCGCGAGAGTGCCTTCGCAATTGGATTTCCATTTGGCTAAGGCAACAACGTAAACCGCTCGGTAGTTCGAATCAATTCGATCCGCTTCTAGCATTTGCAGGATGTCCAATCCTCGTGCACTTTGCGCACCTCTTCCGCGCAGCGCAGTATCGCTGATCCGCAGCCGCCGGACTAAGATTAATAACCGAGTGTCAAATGAGTCTAGTTGCGCACGATGGCTAAAGTGGTCCCGAGCAATTATACGCATTCAATCCGCATTTAGATACACGACATAATATCGAATATTTATGCGCCGTGTTAAAAGGAATGCACACCGCCGCTCCTGATTACTCGGGTCCTTCGTCTCTGCAGCCGGACGAGTGGTGGTGGTGTGGAGCCCTTTGTTATTGACTCCTCTCGAGCAATTGGCCTTTCCTTACTTACTTTTCAAAATTAAGTAGCAGAATATTTCTTCGGATACACTCACGGGTACAGTAGACACCAGAGGGTTGGGCGTATGTGCGCACCTCTCTGGCAGTCCCATTAAGAGAATCGCTCGATTAGTTTGGCATCATTAGCGGGCAAGTGACCATTTGTTTGGGGATTTAATTGGAATGAATTTGTGCCCATGGATGTGTAAATGGACATTTGCATACCCGCAATGGGGATGCGGCCGCAACTGATAGATACACGGGATTGGTAACAGCGGGACATCTGATGTTGTTTACTGATACAAATGGGCGATAGTTCTGGCTTTCACGATGATTTCTGTCCGAAACGGGTTTGTCCTTGTGCCATCTCCTGATGGATTTTGTACGCAGAGTATATGAATGTGAATGTGTATGATTTGCCGGGCTGTCAGAGTCTATCAATCTGCTTTGGCATTGCTAGCAGATTAGTTTGCGCTTATGCAGATGAGACGTCTAACTGGACGGGAACTTCATAACATGCGTGAATTTATAGGCGGCCAATTAGTTCACACCAGTTTTACTGTCGCACGAATGCCGAGAGCTGAGGGAACAGACAAGTCGGTAAGTGTTGATGAGAAGAAATTAAGATAATCTTGGTGAGGATGTCATTTTTGAAATTTGGATTAGAACGAGTTGAGCAGTGCACTCTATTCCATTACCCGCAACGCAGATAGAGAAAGGAATATGACTTGTTTAGTGGCAGTTTTTATTAGTGCTATCATCAGAAGAAGCAGATCCACCACTTTAAATATCTACACATTTCATAGGATAATTAGTGTCCTTATTTATGGATTCATGAGGTTTTCCTAAGAGAGTGGGATAGATTATGTTCAGTCATTCAGAGATAAATGTTGAGACTTTGGCTGAAAATAGCTTTTGGATTATCAATAAGATGCTCTCGAGTGAGCATCTGAACCAGTATTCTTATAATTTTTTATAATTATCTTATATAAGGTGATACTTGTGGCCTCTGTGAGATTGTGGGTAAGTACGTTGACTCCTACGGTAAAAGTATAGCTTCAATTCCCGACAAAAACAACATTTTTCATACCTCATGGTCTCTCACTAACAATTAGGCTTTTGCATTTTAGTTCAGTCCAGAGAGCGCTCAGTTTAATTCAAATCTGTTTATTGAACTAGTTCGTTCTTCTAGTTCATTTAGTTCAATGTAGTTCACTGCTCAGGAAATTGATTCTTGTGACGGCACTACAGTCCAAGGCGGACCTGGGCCTAACTTCTCAGCAACCACTCGTGTTGTGCGTGCTATTGTTCTCTCACGAGTAGAGGGGACCTACAGTTTAGTGCCGACTCCGAACGGCGAGATTGAGAAGCTTTTTCTAGACAATTATACTCTTTGAGCATTGTCAGTGAATCGAATGAGATGTAGCCGTGTTTTTTTCGATATTCGAACCTTAAACCTCGACCGTAGGAGTCGACACACCTACCAAATACGCCACGGCGCACAATTTGAGTAGCATACAACATTTAAAACTTTGTCCACTATCGATTTTCCATCATGGAAGCGACTTTCTTCGCCCAATTGAAAATTGCAATATATTTTCACAGATTGCCTCCGCGGCATTATGAATAAATGCATTGACTCCTGATAGTCTGTCTGGATCCAGTCCTGGCCTCCATCAACAGTTCTTTCCAACTAACGCGATCGCACGCCGACCTGGTCTACGCCGTCTCTCCAGCGTAAGCATGATAAAAAATAAAATAAGCTCATAAAATGAGTTACAAAGGACTTTCCGGGCCGGTTCCTCTTCGCTCAAGCGAGCTGGGTGTCCTGTCCTGCCCACCGGACACTATATCAGCTTCGAGGTAGATCGCATACAATTCGTCCTTCCTCAAATACGGGGCCAACAATTCTCCGTAAAACTTTTCTCACAAAGAGATCGGAGTGCCCTTTTTTCGGAGGTTTTTGAAACACTTCACTGGAGCACACAGACTCAAAACTGGTCCATTATACTGCCAGATAGCCACCCACTCCAGCGCCGATAGTTTGATCCCAACGGGAAATGGTGACTGGATCAGATTCGATTTCACTGGGATTCGAACCTGGGACCCCTCTAACTTGGGGCAGGCACTTAACCAACTGCGCCATCCAATCGCTTGCCTTTTACTAGGCACACAAATTTTGGATCAACGTGTGAGTAGTGGTAGGACCATCAGTAGAACCAACAGGAGCAACTTAGAAGGTATGGTTAGATCTCATCTTTCTCTATCACCATCTATGTAAACAGCCACGCTACACTGAAGTCAATAGGATTATGTACAACGAAATCAAAGGCTGTTATGAATTGCCGCGGCTCACTAAGATCCATCAGCCACCACAAGGTCAAACTCTGCTGGGTCCCGGGCCACAGCTCAATCGCAGGGAACGAGAGAGCGGACGAATTGGCTAGACAAGGGTCAGAAATGGACACCAGCGAAGCGGACATGTCACTACGACCACCGATCAATGCTTTGTACCGGATCATAAGCAAAACTATACAAAAAGAGGCCAACTCGACTTGGCATGATTGTCACACGACAAGATCAACGTAGCCAAAGCTTAACTACGGCAAAACAAGGAAGTTTCTGGCGTTGGACAGAAACTCGATCCGTATGCTCATCGGAGTGATCACAGGACACTGCCCCATGGGAACAATGCTCCGGAAATGGAATGCGGAATCCAGCGATCTCTGCCGGAGCTGCGGAGATGGGGAAGAGACCGAGACTATCCAAGATCTGCTTTGCCACTGTCCAGCTTTCCAGAATCGGCGCCTAGCTTTGCTGGGCCAAAGATTCTTCACAGAAACTGCGGAATTAGTAAATTTCATAATTCTTAAGGAGCACGGGGTGGTTATTAGATTGTGTACTCTGCAATTGAAGGGATTCACAATGGGCCCCATGGCCTCCGAGTGGAAGTGATGCTTTAACCATCACACTCCCATTCCAAAACCTAACCTAACCTATGGTTAGATCTCTGGATTTGGAAAGCCTTGACAGTAGGCTAGTAGGCTCTGTTGGATTTAAGCAGCCGCCTGCGTGTTTCTTCTTCCATATTATTATCGGCTGCTACTGTTGACCCAAGTCAAGGTAGTTGAAGGATTACACTACTTCAAATTCATGCTCCGCTCCCCTGATCGTTTGACCAACTGTTCTTATTGCAGACAACGCCCGCTCGATCTGGGTGAAGGATTCGTGTACAGCTTGTTCCGTTCTTCCGGTAATGTCGATATCGTCTTCGTAAGCAAATATCTGACTGGACTTGATGGCGATGGACCCTCGTGTTGGCGTGCCAGAGTGACGGATTGCTTTCTCCAACGCCAGGTTCAAGACGAGGCCGGCCAGACCGTCCCCCTGTCGGAGTCCCTTGAATTTTTTTAATTTTACTCCATCCAAAGAAATTTAATTTTACTGTTTATCAAAAGAAAAGAGCTTAATTAAGTTAAGAGAGCAAAATCTTTAAGCCGAATCCAACTGAGAGTGCATCGCTTCATGAATTAATTTATGCATCCATCCTTATGAACTGACTTTTTGCCAATCAATCAGATGCCTTCTTTATTGAACCGAAGAAGAGAAACACAATTCCCATAGGCTCCATATGCATATCCAGCCATACATCTTGCTCAACTTGATATCTCGTCTATTGCTCTATCACATTGGACTCAGGCAAAAATAAACTATCCCCGCGTTGAATTTGTTGCAGGAGCTACTTTGCAAGGCAAAATTCTGTGCGCTTCCTAGTGCAAGACTTCCATCCATTCAGCCGTCCTTACCCACTTGCAGCTCCTCGGTGGAGACAAAAAATTGAATTCTTAACCGAAGGCAAAAGGAAAATTTATTTGCATATCAACTTTTTGCCGTCAAAGGCTTCACATGCACTCCGCGCTCAAAGTAATTTCACTGGCATTTGCATACAATAGTCCTTCCTCCTCCTCTGTCCCCTCATTGTAACCTGCAGGTCTAGCCCACCACCGCAAGGGGATCAAGGAACCCACATTTATGATTGAATTTCGTTGCCAGAGCAAGTTACAACTCCTTTTGACCCTCAGCAGTCGGTCCGTGGTTCGCCTGCTATTTTCCGTTGAAATATTCAAATGATGCAGAAAATTGGATACACAACTTTGTATTGTTTCCTTCCCGACCGATGTACCCTTCTCTCTCTCTACCTCCTGAGCAGAAGCATGTTCTATTTTTCCTGCCAAATCATTATTAAGCCAAATTTTCGTGGAATCAGTAGCGACTTTCGGGTGCGTAAAGTCCAAAATATGCACCTTGAGCAGGCTGCGCGGCATGCAAATTAGGTCTACGGATTCCCGGACTTAGACGGACAGACAGACACAAGTCCACCGGCCACCAAACAGAGAGATCGATCTCCATGGAGTAACGAACACTAAATCGGCAGCCGACAGAGCCAAAAACATAAATTCACTCCACGACCAGTGTGCTGTTGCACAACATTCATATCGTACATCGATCGATTTTAAGGATGTTCGGCTTCTGCGCACAGAAATGGGAGGCGCTTCCTTTCAAGTCACATCCCGGGGATCAGCAATAGCAGCACACTCGTAGACTGAACACGAACGAGGATCATCGAGATGTGCGCCGTCGCCGACGTAGTATTCGCGGAATTCATTCCGCGATCCGTTCCTCCTGGCCATAGATCCATAGAGAGTCACACTGCCTGGTGTCTAAGGGGTAAGCTGTCCCAGCAAAGCACCGCATGCCGCAGACGGGGAATTGCTAAATAAATTTATTACATGATTCGGAGGTTTTCATAAATTTTCATCTGTGAATCGTGTGCGCACTTTGCATGTGATTGAAATGTGACTTTAATATTGTTATTGCGGTAATAAATTGTGGAAATGTGACTGTTTTGGAAAGGATTTAATGAGGATTTACGGGCGGTCTCGGGAACTTGCTCTCACCAAGACGATGAACGTGGAAGGTGGCTAAGTGTTAACCAGTGTAGTTACAATTGTCCCCGACTGAGGCTGGAAATATTAAGTGGAGAGTGGTTGGATTTATGCTCCTTTCGGAAATTGCTAATGAATTGCCCTTCACTACTTTTCTTTCTCGTTTCGGACTGGACAATGAAAAACTGGAATGACTGTGTTGAGAGTATCAGCATCGGCATTCCACTTCTTCGAACCTTTATTTCCCAAAACCTGAATAGGGCCAAAGCTGATTGTAATTATGCATCTACCTGCGTTACAGCTTGTTGGGCCCTATCTATCTCTATCTCTATCTCTATCTCTATCTCTATCTCTATCTCTATCTCTATCTCTATCTCTATCTCTATCTCTATCTCTATCTCTATCTCTATCTCTATCTCTATCTCTATCTCTATCTCTATCTCTATCTCTATCTCTATCTCTATCTCTATCTCTATCTCTATCTCTATCTCTATCTCTATCTCTATCTCTATCTCTTTCTCTTTCTCTATGCGTGTGAAGGTCCATGGTTCGATCCCGGACAAAACAATTTTCATTTTTGAAGTCTGCCTGAAGCTATAGGACTCGCTCGTGGGAGAACAATAGCACGCACAGCCCAAGTGGTTGCCCTAAAGCTGAGCAGATGTACACCCTAACTGTAGCGCCACCAGAAGGAAACAAAAAAATCTCGAAAAACACCGGATATCCTGTTGAATTCTCATACTGGCAATAAATTTGCGTGCTACAATTACTCATCTACACTCCTCTTAACAATTAAGTCATTTCCAATTGACAGCACACTGAAGAGACATCAAACAAGATAAACAGACGTGACGCCTTGTAACCTCATCATCGTCACATCCATCCATCCGTTCATCCGTTCATTCCTTGTGCACCATCATTCCGTTGTCCAATCATTTCCCCTAAGTCGATCGTCCTTACCAGAGCATCCCATTCACCTGACAAATAAGGTGAAATGACGTAAGTCAATCAAAAAATCACTTAAGCCATCATGCGAGTGAGCTGACAAATGTAAATTAGACTCACGCAGGTCGTAGAGCGTCCACTTGGGAGCGGACTGAGTGTGCTTGAGGAATGCCCCGGATTGATAGGGACATTGGATAAATGGAAATTACATAAACTTATCGTCATGCCACACTGCACTCCAATCCGGCTGTCGATTTTGTTATTTTTATTTTTAAAAAGGATCCACAATCTTGTCAATTTGACTTCCCCCGAGAGTGAGTTTAGCAGCAACCGGGTATTGAGCGACACCACGAAACGACGGACCGACCACCGGTGGATGTGAGATTGATTCGGAGGGTGACACAAATTGAAAGCGACAGTCTTCTTTATGGCCCTCCCAACCACCGACTCAAGCATACATCCATCCATCTCTAACAGGCATCCGTCCACTTGGGAGAAGTGGGGACAGGCAGACAGCCGGAGTCAGAGTGCACCCATGCCTAATCGATTTGACAATTTCTCCGCCACAGACCACTTTTGCCGAAAATGCTGGAAGCCCAACCCAAGACGGACGCAAGACATTTTGATTGAGATGAATATGGGAATTTATTGCCCGCGAGTGGTGGTTGTTTCAGGGCACCGAAATCCATCCTTCGCAAAAAGCGCCTGCCGTCGACTATTAGACAGAAGTCTGATGTGAGGGGATTGAAAAATCTGAAAGCCTCAATTACCAAGTCAAATGGGATGCAAAAACATTTATATTGAATTTTTCGGACAAGAAAAGCCCCTCGTGACGTATCAGACGTGGCAGAATTGAAAGTTAATTGAAGGCGTGTGCAAATGGTTGAAGAGTGTCGAAATATCGAACACCGGATTGCGAACAGGTTATAGTTTGCATTGTCACTGATATGTCACTTGCTGCCCCGTAGAGGATTCCTATATTCGTGAGTACTTTTGCTTCTTCCTGTTGTCAAGGATATTGCTCCTGTCTTCGTTAATTGACTGATAGTCGTGAACATATTATAATTTTTGTTCAATCGAGAGAATACTGTATTTAGTTTTTAAACACAACTTCGATTCGAGAAGCAAAGTTTTGACAACTTTTCAAGCATTCCAATACCAATAACACGAAAAATGTTGCCTGCCAATGCGTCGATTGCTGCTGGTTTGTCGGCGTAGACTAGCGACTTTACGTTTCCCCGAAGGAAGTAATCAAAACGTGTCAAATCACAAGATGCTGGAAGCCAATTTTCCGGTCAATTATGCGAAATTTTACGTTCATTGAATTATTCCTTCAATAAGCTGATTGTATCGTTTGCTGTATGGCAGGTAACCAGCTGGAAAACTCAGACAGCTCATTAATCATGGCTCTGTAGCAAATACCGTTGGCCATAACACTCTCCATTTTGAATCTAACTGTTTTTCGATAACGTCACTGTATCCTGCGGAAAAAGTGTCCAATTTTGTATCACTTCTTCAGATGCCAGTATATCGGCAATAACGCAGTGGATATTGGCGTTCAAGTGTTCGAAAGTCTCTCATTAAACACTTTACAAGTTCTGACAAGAATTTATTCAAGTATCAGACACCACATGATCATGGAGGACAATGCACTGGCCTGGCCAGTTAAGCAAAATGATGCAGTCAAAATCTCTTTTGATAAATTGATTTTGTCGAAATTTGTCTAAATTTTACCGGTGTCTTTTACATGTGTGCAAAATTCCATAATTCTCTGTCGAATGTTTGCTGAGATGCGAATTTCTGTTCTTCAGAGCCTATGACCGATTCCTGATCGATCGGTGCTAATAGTGTCAAAAATTTCATAAGGATCGATGCAATTGTTTAGACATTTACCCCATACATACAAACGAACCTTCATTGTTATATTTTTAGATACAAATGGTAAAATAATAATTAAAAATTGAGGTTGGCTCACGTCGTCTTGCACATTCGTGACCTCAGATGACTGCGTGTCGTCTACTTTCGCTTAGGCATGATGATGAATAGGAAACTCTGTATAATGCCATAGGTTGCATAGCTCGAATTCTTATAAAACAAAAACGCATAAAAAAAAGCCCAAGTCACTCTTGACAACTTCCTCTTCATGCCTGAAAAGTTTCATTGAAATCGGTGCAGCCGTTTGGGAGATTAGCCCGAACAATCAGACGATTTTATTAAAAAAGATTTGCTCTTTGATTAATCAATTATTCGCATACCAAAAACAACGAAAGCGTAAATAAAATATACACATGTATGTTTATGTTTAATCGATAAAAAAACTAATCTAATTGAAAGGCTTATTGCAATAACATGATAAGCCAGATAACCAAAATGTTGAGACAATGGGTTTAATAATAATAATAATAATAATAATTTGAGCTACTACCTATTTTTAACAAATACTATGTGTTGATCTCATCTCTCATCTCATCTCATTTTCAATGACCCGCATGTTCCACACACTAAGCCAGTGTGTTTAAAAATCTGAAAAAAACACAAAAACTTGGCTTCATTGAGTACTTTCATTTAAAATAAGCATTCTGGCCCTTATATAATAGTTTTCGAGATATTGGCCAAAAAAGGTCAACCATCGACATGCGAATTTTAAAGACCTGTAAACGCAGTTTTGAAAACAGAAATGTACACACACTGCAGGCATGAGCAGTGATTGGGTACGATGGAAGGGCTTTTCAATGTTGGATTAACTTGGATAGAGATAAAGGTATATGTATGGATGGATGTTTGTTTGTATAAATGTAGTAATAAAAATTTGATTTGGGTTGTAGTTAGAAGAAAATTCAACTGAAATATTTTGCAAACGTCGTCTGATAATCAGAAATCATTCATCAATATTATGCGACGAAACCTTCCCCGTGCAAGTACAACTCGCACTTTTTTCAGAGTGTTAAGCGGCGACGATGGCACAAATTATGTTCCAAGGCAGAATGTTCCACTTCATTTGGACGACGATAGAAGATAACACAATATCTTTCCTGTCTGTCTCTGGTGTGGGTCCTTGTTGTGTACGTTTTCCTAATCTTGGTCTTCCTTTATTGCGATGGATTACAGAATCGAAGTAAAACTTATTTACTATGATCAACAAAATACGTTGACTTCTTTCCTACAATCGCCGTCGGTATACACCAGATAATCAAAGTTTTACTCTTGTCCATTGTTAAGACTGGGTACTTCATAAGATTGATAGAAATCAGACACACTGAAGGAAGAACAATACGTTGAAGACTGATATGGTTTCATGAACTTACTTACTTACTTAACAGACCTACGACCCATGGAGGGTCCGAGCCTGATGTACTTCTTCTTCTTCTTAGGGCGCTACAGTCCGAGGTGGACCTGGACCTGAGCCTGATGTACGTTCAGTATTAAATACCAGTTCCAAATTATTGGGTTAATCCAACTGGAAGATTGTGTCATAAAAGTGACTCAAGTCATCAGAAATAACGTCTAGATGACAGAAACATGAGAAGAAAAAATTTTGCTCCAAATCCTCTGCACACTCGTGACACTAGAATGTCCCCGCAGATACTTTAGAAACCTCTTAGCCGTAGTCACTGCACCTTCTTGACAAAAATTTGCAAACTTGTTCCTGTCGAATATCAATCCATTGACACCATTCACTATCGATTCCCCAAATCCTTTCGCCGTGGCCTGCCATCTCTCATGTACCGTCAATCATCAGCCTGCAAACAGTATGCTTCCGAAATGCAACTAACAACGCCTCGCCCTCTGCACAATGCTTAACGTCTCCTCGAATACCCTCGCACATACAAAAGGATAAAACCTTCAAGCAAAGATGAATCGCTAGATGAAGGATAATGATATAATTAATGCTGCTTCTGTGATGTTGCCATTGCTCCTGTTCTTGTTCCCCAGTCAGACACTGCTGCACAAAACGTTCCTTCTGCGCTCTGGTTACCATCTCGATCGATTGCCGCTGCAGTTGCACATTTTCAATGTCTTCAACGTTTAGTCATCTTCCCTTTTTGTATGTCGGACCTTGGGTTCGGGATCAAAACGCTGCCGCTGCGCCGCTACCGCCAAATAGAAGGAGCCAAAGGGTGGGCATAAAAATTATCAGATTAAAGAACGGTTTGTTACTGTTTCTTCTCCATGGGATGCACCGTCTTCCTCGCGCAGACACACACACACACACACACTCCGGCGTTGTTGTCGCTTGTGAACCTATCGATGCCATTGATGATGTGCTACGCCGTTTCCATTGTGGGGACTGGTGTTCTGCCGCCACTACTGTGCAGATGACTCCCAGTGCATCCCACTGCGCCGGTGGAAGGTATGTAGGCAGTTCTCCCACAGACGATGTACGCCACCGCCACCGCCACCGCGCAACCTCGTTCATCTCTTTCTTCCAGCTCCGACTCCCTGAGTTTGATTGCCGTCGCCATTTTTTCTCTCCGCGCGATGCTTTTTGCAGCAGATCTACACAATTACATCGGCGGAAAGGATTTGTCCCCAAAATGTGAACGGAAAAACGAAATCCCAGGGTCTTCCTTTCCCTTTGGTTAATAACTCGCATCGATCGACGGAGCAGCGGTTCGGTCAGGATTTAATCAGGAGGTCTTCGCCTCCTAATTTGTTGTTTATCCAATTTAGCTTTTGGTCTTTTTGCCATCTCCTCGTTGTTAGCTGTTAGCTGTTCTGGTTGTCCTGGTCCTGGTGCCCCCGGTAGCTGGCAGCCACTGCTTGGAATTTCATCTCTGCGACTGAGATTTTCCACATTCGTGTTAGGTATCTTGTCCTCTTGGCCTCACAGTATGTAAACATGGAGGCAAATTTCAGCAGGGTTGTGTGTTCTTAATATGTTGCCTTTGCATATAGCCCAGTCTCCGGTGCGCCAGGAGTAACGCACGTTCTGGAAGCGTTTACCAAACGTCCCCCGTGTACAGATTGGCTTGAACCGAGGTACACGGTTGGCACCTTGTATCGGCGGCAGCGGACTGATGAGGACTCAACAAAGCAGTGGAACACACTGAAAATGTTTTCTGTCCAAAATAACAAGGCGATGGTGTAAACTGAGATTCTTCTGGGATCTGTTTAAAGACACTGCTGTTTCTGTTGGTTCGGATTGCCTTTTTGTCCACCTCTCCTCCACCTCCCCCTACCCCCTCCCATCGATGAGATATTCCCCCTTTTTGGCAATGGATCATGGATCATGCATCATCGGGCTCATTCCGTCCTCGTCGATATCTTTGTGGTGAATCTCTTCAAATTCGGATAATAATTTGTTTGAAAAATGAACGGAGATGTTTCGGTTGGATAAAATTTTATTAATTAGTCAAGGTGTCTGTGGGGATGTGTCCGCAGAGTTGATGGTGTGAGATGTCATTGCCTTATCGATGGGATCCGCTGTCATGTTAAACTTTTGATCATCCGTCACGGTGGAACGTCGATGTCTGAGAAGTGAACAGGTTTATTGTCAACTTGGAGTAATTGGATACTGATCAGAGGGTAACAAATGATTACCGAGATCGGAGGATAACTGTTACACTCGATAGTTGATTTATTGAGTGAAGATATCCGGCACAAGTGGATGTGAATTGGTTTCGCTGTTGCAGTCGTGAAGTTGATTTCATTTAAAATGGTTCGAAGAACCAGGTTTGTTTGAAGTCAGTAACTTTTTTTTTGTAGTGAACTGTGAGGCGAGCTGTGAAGTGAAGTGAAGCTCCAAGAGGAAGTACTTTCTTTTCTTGGTTCAGATTCAACAATTTTTTTTTCCAAGTCGGAGTAGATGTCAACCACACTTAGATAGTGTGTCATTCTCCGTTGTTCCACTGAATCGGATGAATTCCTCGTGCCAGAGCTTTGATCCTTAACGTCTAACTAGATCAATTCCATTGCATACTAAATGAGCTTCAAATTAATGTTAAACTTTCTCCAATGACAGTACCAACCGTTTTTATTTGATTTTACTCATCCGTAAATCTTTGTCTTCCGAACGAATTAGACTGCTTCTTGGATTGTAAAGCGACGAGAAAGAGTTTGATCCCACTGTTGGTGTTGCTCTTTGAATTAGCTGCAAAGCCGAATGGGATAAAGTCCTTAAAACTGTCTCAGATATAAAAGACGTTTTGATGGTTCTTTTTGATAGTTCGTTATGACTCATCAGACTCAACTCTCATTTAAAAACTACCAAAAGCTTCGCTTGTTAAATTCACTCCATCGCATTGGTGTCATCCGCGATTGCTACTGGTTTTCTCTTAGAACGATGTTAAGGATTTCACATGAAAGTGCATCGTTTTGTTAAAAACATTTATTTGAGCGGACAGAGTTTTTCACCACTCAAACTTTACTTTCAAAACTAGGCATTCGTTCAGGTGTTTAGATGTTTTTTTTTCGAAATTCGAACCTTAGACCCCGAGCGTAGGAGTCGATGCACCTACCAACTACGCCACGGCGTCCACTTTGTTGATTAGAACATCCTGCAATTTTAACATTCTGCAAATAAATGACAAATGAAACAATGACACTATTAAACGAACGATTGCTGTTAACAATAACTACTTGTTCAGGGCAATTAAGAAATAAAGCCCACTTTCGAAGCACCAACATTTCTATATATAAGACCCTGATAGTCCCAGTTTTGCTATATGGCGTAGAAGCGGACGAGGAGATTCTTGGTCGCTTCGAGAGAAAAGTCCTTCGGATTATCTTCGGTCCCGTATGTACTGATGATGTTTGAAGAAGAAGACTGAACGACGAGGCATTTGTTGCAGCTTGGTTGGCTGGCTAGGCCTCGGTGACGGTGAGTAGGACGGCGACACGCTTGCGGTTGCACGGCTTAGCTCGTCGGAGGGAGCGGTTCTTGTCCTCCCACTCGTACACCACCAGTTTGCAAACAAAAAAATATCGTGCCTGTAGCTAGCTAAGAGAAGATAGAAAGAAGTGAAAAGATAGAGAAAGAAGAAAGCCTAATACCCTAACAGACCACGGACGGACAACTAAAAGATAGGACAGAGAAGAGAAAGAAGAGACAGGAAAGAGGAAAAGAAAGGTGTTCAAGGCCTATGCCTTTACCGCCAAAAGAGACCGAAAAAAACATTTAACATTTTAACATTTTTAACATTAACAAAGAGTATAATTGTCTAGAAAAGGCTTCTTAAAATCGCCGTTCGCAGTCGGTATTAAACTGTAGGTCCTCTCCACTCTTGGGAGCACAATAGCACGCACAACACGAGTGGTTGCTGAGAAAATAGGCCCAGGTCCACCTCGGACTGTAGCGGACTGTAGCGCCACCATTATTATTATTATTAACTAGACGGAGCGCGTGAGAGAGCTGGGTTCGACTCCCGAAAAAAACATCTTACATATTTTTACGACTCCACTTCTTTCGAGTCACTGACAATCGCCCTTCGCAACCGCTGCCACTTCGATTTGTCGAAACAACTTGATTTAAAACACCTGAGTCAAAGAACCAAATATATTGCTCTACAAAACCCTTATCCTAGCAGTCTCGCCATACGGAGCAGAAAGGTGGACGAAAAGCTGAACTGCAGAGCTGATCTTTGTGTCTTTGAAAGAAAAATGCTGCGTCGAATAGTCGCGAAGGCAAATGGAGGAGAAGACACAACCGTACTCTACGGACTGTACCAAGATGTGGGCATAGTCAGGAAGGCAAAAATCTGTAGACTAAGCTGACTCAACCACATCCAACGCATGACCATCAATCCTCCAGTTAAGAGATTCTTCGAATCCGAGCCTCCTGAAAGAGAAGAAGAGGAAGACTGAAACTTTGCTACAAAGATCAAGTGATTGCGGATGCAAAATAGCTTGATCTTGATGAAAAACAGCTGAGTGCCCGGGACCGTCGGTGATGAAGGCGGCGATTGCTCAAGCTAAGAGCGATGGTTTCAGGGGCTGTTGGTCTAAAAATTAAGTAAGCAAGTTGGTGCAAACCTGCTGTCTGCTGAAATCTTTTAATCATTTGGAAAAGTTCGAGTTCTACACATGCACCAAGTTATATGTCAGATATGGTCAAAGGAAAGCATACCCAACGAATGAAATCTCATCATCGTTCGCACGATCCATACGAAAGTTAATAACAAGATCTTCTCTGCCGTTTTGTGTGAACGCATGAAACCAAACAATCCCATAGATCCTTATTAACATAGTTTTAGACCAGGTAAGTCCACCATATGGCAGGCACTAAAAGAGGCCAAAACCAAGTATATGCTGTCATCGAGAAAGGACGCACAACATCAATGACTTGGCCAGAACGTCACAATAGGCAGCTATAACTTTGAGGACTTTGTCTACCTTGGCTCTGCAGTAAATAGTACGAACAACATCAGTACCGAGATCAAACGCAGAATTACTCTTGCCAACCGCTGTTTTTTGGGCTCAAAAGGCAGTTGAGTAATAGAGCCCTCCCTCGGAAGACCAAGATGACTCTGAATAAAACGTTGATTATCCCAGTCGTCTTTGGCGCAGTGGCGTGGAAAATATCTCAAGCGGATAAAGAGTCTATTGGTCTATTCGAGAGAAAAGTTCTGCGGGCGATCTTTGGTCTTCTTTGCGTTGATGACATTTAGAGGAGAAGATTCAACCACGAACTGCATGAGATGTAAAGCGACTGAGTCTAGCCAGGCGTCTACGGATCCAACGCCTAAGTTGGCTAGGCCATGTAGAGCGTATGGACAACTTAGCTCCGGCCCGAAGAGTCTTCGACTCTGAGCCAACGGAATAGATGACGTCCACGTACAAGGTGGCACACACAAGTCGAGGGAGACCTCAGCCGACTTGGTGTGAGAAACTGGAGACAACTGGCGAGATATCGTACCGGCTGGAGAGGCATGTTGGGTGAGGCCCAGGTTCACCTCGGGCTGTAGAAACCTAAAAAGAAGAAGAAGAAGGAGAAGAAGTCTGCCATACACCAGATTTTCACACCACGAGAAATCCTGATAAACCCCATAGAAATTCAGATCCCCACCCATCACCTATTCGTCGACTTCAAGATCGTCTATGACAACGTAAATAGAGCAAAGTTTTGACAATTCTGTCAAGCTACAGGATAACGGCGGGAAATTCTAGCCCTTCCATCAAAATTGATAACAAATTCACTGAGACCTTTTTTAGTAAAACTGATTTTAGGAAAATCCTTGCGCCGCCATTTTTTGTAAGCCTCATTCTTGAAAAGATCATGCAAGACTCACTGGCTAACACAAGACGCACAATCATGCAGGTGCTGACATACGCTGATCGCTTGATGGGTGAATGCAGCAAGACATCAAGTTGTTCGCTTTTTTTTGTCCACCTTTCCGTCCTCAGGCTTTCTTTTTTGGCAATCGATCATGGATCATGCATCATGATGAGCAAGACATCAACATTAAAACGGAAGCGGCCAAAATGAGTCTGGCGGCAAGTGAGAGCAAAACGTCCTTCGAAAAAGGACGCACACCAAGGAAAATTGGCCACAACCCCACAAAGGCAACTTAAGTTCAATGCAATCTTTAGTCCTGTTTACGTCGATGGCGGTTGAAAAAGAATATTCAACCATGCCTGATTCAACCAACGGTGACATGAGTCTAACCAGACGTCAACGGATCCAAAGTATTTGGTGGCTTTGCCTTGTAGAGCATACTCAGCTACGGTACAAAAATCGTCGACACCGAGCCCTTGGGACAACATATTAGAGACATTAACGACCAAAGTTTCTCACACAATTGGAAAAAGTCTTCAACCAACTTGATGTATGCAACTCAAGACAGCTATCAAAAGATCGTGATAGCCAGAGAAGCTTGCTGGCTGGCCCTGGGCCACCCCGGACAGTACAGGAATTTAATATAAAAAAAAATGGTATTTTATAACAAAATCATGTCTATTGCTAAGCCAACTGTCGTTTTTAAGAAATTACTAGTGATCATATAACAGCGTAAACTCTTCACGATCACGTTGTAATATCGACACAAATCGAAAAACTGTATTCAATAAAATCACTTCCTTCAAAAATATGTAAATTTGTTGTAACTAATTTCTATATAATTCATCCCTTCTGTCAACATCCCACAAGATTAATTACCAGGTCACTCCAAATGTGTTCATTTGAACGATCATACTCCTTCGCATCCTATCCCATTCCCCTTCCTCCCGAATGACATCTACCACAGGGAAAGAGAACCTCCAGCGGGCACCTTTCAAATGATCTGTTTATGTACGTTCCCCTATTCACTCACGACGGGAACGAATTTATTAACAAGTCACAAAAGTAGGTGTTTAAGAACTAACTGCGGCGCACGTCCTACAGGACACCTCCTGTCCACGCATTCTCTTCTAACATTCTAAACGCGCTCGCACACGAGTTAAAAGGGTCATCTAATAAATTCATTGTCCGAGCTTCGTGGGAATCGATGCCTCCACTCCGTTGGTTCGGGTCTATTTTAAAGTCAAACCAGCTCGGTGGCAGGATGATGGATAGCTTCGATTCTAGGACACATTTTCATTTCACGATCGAAAGGATCAAAGCGAACAAAGACGAGGGTCGCGTCTGTGAGCCTCTACCTACGGCCAGTGGGCAGGTGAATTCTCATTTGTGTTATCTACAACACCTGATGTCACTGAGAACAATAACAAATGTGAAAAGGAGCTTGGCACTGCACATGCTATTGAACG
The DNA here is from genome assembly GCA_930367185.1 of Myathropa florea. Lineage (NCBI taxonomy): Eukaryota > Metazoa > Arthropoda > Insecta > Diptera > Syrphidae > Myathropa > Myathropa florea. The sequence continues at coordinate 119,041,214 of OV884003.1, forward strand.
CATGTTGCCAGTGCACATTTGTTTCGATTACGATAAAGGATCGCGATGTTGTTGGTGCCAACGGAACGGTGGAGAATAATTGTGTCAACCGAAGACATATTGCGATACGAGGATATTCCGACGTGGAATACTTTAAAGGCTAAATGCATTACTCCCATCAAAGTGATATCTTCGAAGGAATGCAAAGGGAATTGGCGGTCTGTTCCGGGCAAAATACCAAGCAGAGAATGGTAAGAGCCAGCAGTAGATGAAGTTGATAGCTTCACTGAAGTGTTATACTTCTTCAACTTACATTAAGACGTATGGGGACGCATGCGCAGGTGTTCTTAGCAACGTCGACCAGAAATGATGCATGAACATGTCGACGGGATATCTATGGCATTTCATCAAAAGTGTTTGCAACAAATGGAGTGTTACATAGCAAAATGTTCCCCAAACACAAGCAGAGACAATTTCCTAGTCTCTGAACTCCATTTTATGCGTCAACCAATGTAATCTATTGCTTCAGAAGTGTGACATGTAGGTGGCGCGGAACTTTTTTAGTTTCTTCCTCGAATTCACTCAGTTGACATAGCTTGAGTAGTAGATGGCACCCAAAACGACTAAGCAAAGCTTACAACCTCATTGAGACATAATGTGGTAAGGAAGTGTGATGGGAAATTACTGATGCACTAGTGTGACCAGACTGTGAAATTGTTTACTATGAATAAGTTAACTCGATTTCAAAATGGAAATATTACTGTGAGTATACATCTTGAAACCCTTAAACCTGCACTGTGTAGTTTATCACAAAGCGTTTGGTTGTTTTAATTCTTATTTTAATCTTCTAATAAAAATTTAAACACTTCATTCGCCGGACATACGCGAGAAGCATAACTCTATTGATCGGTGGTTATTCGTACTTCCACCGTTTTTTTTGGGAGCAGATTTTGAGATGCAGTTTTATGATCGCATATCAATCTTTGATGGTGAACACAATGATCGCTTAGCCTGTGGTGCTCGTATGCACTTACACCGCTTTTTTCGTGAGTGCGCTCTAAGTAGCAAAAATATGTGCTCATTCGTCTTTGGTTTACACTAAGAAACTGACTTATTCCAAGGTCTTGTGACTGGATGTTAATAAAATCTCTGTCTTATGGGCGACCCCTTCTGGCCGACAAACTCCAGGCAGTCTTTGTCTTTACCCCTCTGCTACTCCCTCCCTTGTACATCTTTGACTTCTCTAAAAACAGTAACATCATCAGCAAAGCCAATCGCAGTGACTTCTTCGATTTGAGGTTTGTCTTATGGTATAATACATTGTATCGGATTTGTATCTACACCCTTATAAAGTTCAACTCACTAAAGATTTGAATCCAGCTGCATAGAACATTCAGCGATTGGATGCTTGAACATCAGCGTTTGGATGAGACTCACTTTCCGCTCGGTGGATACATTAACAAACCAAATTGTTAGATATGGGGAAGTGAAAATGCACATGAAACCGTTGCATTCACCAATGTCACTGCATGACGCGCAGTTCAGTTTGGTGATATCATCTCAGTCCAAACTTCCGCAAAAATGTTGACGGTTTTACCGCCATCGTCAATTCTCACCGCTATAGCCAAACGTCAAAGAAGTTATTTGACCTCAAATCGAAGAATGGATATAGAAGACATGTGATGCCACGTTTCACACAACACAACCCCAGTGGAATACATTCCGTACTATTCTCAGCATTGCCAGGCAAGAAAAATCTGCGAAAGTTGACTGAAATCAGTTGTCATTGAATAATCAATGAATTAAATATTACTTTCATTCAGAAAATATCAGCAAACTGCACCCTGTATCTGCAAATTTAAATCACATACACTACATCCCTATACGATGTCATGTCAACATCGTGCTTCCATTACTAATTGTACATGTTTAGAGAAATCATACACATTCACCTTAATTCCGTATGTAGTACTTAACAGAACATATAACCAAGGAATTAATCACTCTTCATCTTTAACACAGACGACCCCCTGTCGCAAATGGCTTACCAAGAAGATCTTTTGAACACCAAAGGTGAAGCGTTAATTTTGTTAAACTTCAAATTTTCTTTTGCCACTTTGTATCCCTATACTATGGCGTGACGACCATGTACATACACACAAAAAAAAGTACACGACCCAAAGGTTAAATCGTTTAGACGATGAAACGGGAGAGCCAACTTCACGGATGTAAGGGGAATTGTTCTTATAAAAGCTCCACGCTTGCTCCGTTGTTATATCATTCGCTTCAAGCGCTTTCCTCTCATTCAGTATTTTCCTTCAAACCACAAAAATCGTATCAAAATGCCTTGCGGAAGTTGTAACTCTGGTAAGTAAATTCATTCCTTTTTACCAGTCTCTTAGTTATTTGGAAATTAATTCTAGATTGCAAATGCACCAGTCAAAATTGTGGAAGCGGCAATTGCAGTCAGGGTTGCAAGTGCTCCAAAGCGACAACTAAGAAGTGTGAACCTGCTTGCAAGGGAACCAGCTGCTGTCATTAATTATGTTTTTGGTTTTTATCAGTGTAAAGATTGAAGAATCATAAAATTACAAATTTCTTATTTGAAGACAATGCATAACTGAAAGAGTTTTTGAATTTAAACTTTGAAAGTACTCTAGTTAACGGTTCAGTGATAGGAGATAAAGATCTACTCTGCAAAATTCTTCTAAGAATATGTCAAAATTACGGTGACGTGAAATAAGACCAAATGAAATAAGGTCAAATTTCAAATTTAATAGAGGTTGCAGTACCAAATTGACTTTATTTCGTTTTGTGAAGTGAAATAAAGCCAAACTGCAAATTCAGACATATTTCGTTTTGAAGAGAAGGTAATACCCAATATTTGATATTTGTCCTTATTTCACGTCACCTCAAATTACAGCAATTGTTTTCTTTTACTTGACTTCAATAATAGATGCACAGCTGTGTTCCACTGACCATAAGTCGGTTTAGCCGGTGGTATTGACATCATCTCACTGAGTCAGTGTACCGTTACAGGAGCCTTAACGGCTGTTAAAAGAGAAATGGTTTTAGCTGGTTTTAAAAGATGTGTCCTATAAATTTATAAAAGTCAACAATAGCCTTAAAAAAACCACATGGACTGCGACTTGGAATTATCTCCGAATGGTTTCAAAATATGGGAGTGAGACAAGAATACACTCTTAGTCAATTGCTGTTTGCATTATTTATTGACGATATTACCGACTGGAATCACAGTTGCTGCTGAGAATACGAAAAGACCACTTCTGCCGACGATGAAGGCCAAATTCTATTGTCAAAGCAAATCCATTCAACATAGGCGATGGTAATCAAGAATCCCGCACTCTCAACCTCAGTGAAGTCATGGCAGCAATCGCCAAACTAAAGTCCAACAAGACTGCTAGTGCGGATATATAGCCTGCCGAACCTTTCAGCAAACGTGGATGATTGGTAAATGTGCATACGCCAACTCATCTGTGAGATCCAACGGACGGAGTCTCTGTATCGTTTGTCCGAAGGAAACTATCTCAACTGTCCAACTGCAGAGGTATAAGTCTCCTAATCACCGTAAGAACTTATTTGCCGTCTTGTGCCTGAAACTCTTCGTCAACAGCCTGATTGGTCAATATCAGTGCGAGCGTCGCTATAGACAGCTATAATTATGAGATAGTGCAAGACTTTGTCTTCTTAGGCGCCGGAGTTAATACAGAGACAAATCGAAGGAATACTCTTGCTAATCGCTGTGTATTTGGCCTGTTTCGAAGAGCCAAGACATCTCTATATAAGACCTTGATATTCCCAGTCCTGCTATATGACGCAAAAATATGGATATATGAGTTGTAAAAGAATTAAATCTTTAGAGATCATAATTCTATTGAATTCATCCAAAATAATTTGAAGTCTTTTTGGTAAAAATGACTGCGATTTAATAAAACTATAAGTCACCATTCTTTGGAACTCAGTGACTAATGCATTCAATTTTTTACAATCTTTGAATTAAGCCAAATGATTGCATTCTTTTGAAAAAAAAATAGTGAATTCACTGTATGTTAATTGAAGTCAGTAGTGAATTTACATAAACTCTTTTGAAGTCTATGAATTTAACGAAAATAATTTAAATTCATTTGACTTTAGTTGATACTGAATTTTCTTTTTTTGACTTTTCACTTTCAGTTATGGATATGTTTTTATACAATTTAAAGAATGTATTAATACTGTTATGCATAATATTTCATATTCCAGATCAATTAATTGAAAATTCTAATAATTTTGATACCACATATATATGCATATCTGTCCGATCCTGCAACAGACTTCAAAATGTTGGATCGTTACCCGAAATTAAAAAGAATGCTCTTAAATATAACACACCGTTACCTTCGTCAGCTGCCGTGGCAACATTGTTTTCTTTTGCAAGTTTAATCAACACCCCCCGGCGAGGCGCGCTTTCGGACGAAAATTTTGAACTGTTGGTGTTATTAAAAGTTAATAACATTGAGGAAAGTTAACATTTTTAATTTCTAGAATATTATTTTTTGTTGTTTGATTAAGTTGAGTTCTTATTTTTTATACTTACTAGAATAAAATGAAAAAAAAACCTGCTTATTATTATGTTTACTTAGACAAATATGTAAATTTAAAGCATATTTACGGTCGCTCAACGTTGCGATGATTAATGAGAAGTCTTGCCTATGGTAATTTTTTCTACTTCTGTTTGTATTATAACCAAATAATGTTGTGATGAGAACCCATAGACTTTAAATGAATTCAAATAAGTTCTATTGAAATCACTGACTTCAACTGATTTAAAGTGAATTCACTGATGAGTTCAAGTCAAATTAAGTGAATTCAATTGACTTGCATCAATGATTTCAATTCTATGATTGCTAAAAATTTTGAATGCACCAGTCAATGATTTCAAAAGAATGTTGACTTCAAATTTTTTAAGTCCCAGTCTTTTTTTAGTTTTGATAGCATCGATAAAAAAACTAAACAAACATTCCCAAATTAATGCATTCTTAGAATTTGAAGTCAGTTTTTTTTACAACTCTGATGGATATTGTCCAAAGCGGTCGAGAATATTCTTGGCCGCTTCGAGAGTACTGACGAATAACTTTACGAGCTGTACAGTGACCTGGTCAAACGAATTCGAATCTCTTGTCTCAGATAGCTTAGTCATGTAGAGCGGAAAGTCTTCGACTCCAACCCCGATAGACAACGCGGTAAAGAATGTCCACACCTCCCGTGGCGTACACACTTTGAAAGGGATCTCAGTCAGCTGAATATGGGTAACTGCATTAAGTTTTGAACGAGTGTTGGTACTTTGGTCAAAGTTAAAGTTAAAGTTAAAGGACTGGCTCACCTTCGTATGGTGGTTTATCGTTTTTACTGTTTTTAAGGTTCCGTCTACAAAAACGGAACCTTTATAATTTCGGTGTGTCCGTCCGCCCGTCCGTCCGTCGTGTCTGTCACACTTTTTTTTCTCCGAAGTTTATGAAGATATCGGCATGAAATTTTGGAATTAGGTACTTCAGACCTAGATGTCATAGCCCATGCACCCAAATTTAAAAAGTGGGGCCATTTGGGGGTGGCTCCAGTACAGGTGAAGTTGTCATTAATTTTGAAAAATTGTCGCACACCATCGAAATATATATCAATCGACGGATCTTCGAAATGAGGTAGAGGTTTCTTTCAACACTTTTTTTTATCCAAAATACCGTTTGGAAAATATGGAGCTCCAAAGTTTTTTTTAATGCATCCCCCCTGCCATTTTTAAACCAAAGAGTTTAAAAATCTGAAAAAATCACAAAAACTTCGCTTCATTGAGTACTTTCATTTAAAACAATTTCGAGCATTCTGGCCTTAGTTTTCGAGATATTAGCCAAAAACGGTCAATCATCGACATGCGAATTTTGAAGATCTGAAAACGCAGTTTTGAAGACATCAATGTAAGAATTAAGATAAATTTCAAAATATTGAAAATTATGTTAAAATTTTGAGATATGTATCTAAGATTTTAAATTAAAACAATTTTCATTTTCACAGATAAATTTCATGCTGTGTTCGACAACTCTATTCGTTGATGAGTGTTATCTTTTCGACCTCACCCCTAAATGCCCAACAGAAATGAACACACACCGCAGGCATGAGCAGTGATTGGGTATGTGCATGATGGAAGGGATTTTCTGTGTTGGATAAACTTGGATAGAGATATAGGTATATGTAGGGATGTATTTTTTATTTTGTTTGGATGTATGAATGTATAAATGAATGGTTGATTTGGGTTGAAGTTAGAAGAAAATTCAACTGAAATAGTTTGGAAACGTCGTTTGATATTCAGAAATCATCCATCAATATTATGCGACGGAACCTTCCCCGTGCGAGTTCAACTCGCACTTGCCCAGTTTATTTGTCTGTCGCCTGGTGTTCTTTAAAGTTGTTTGTCTGTCTGATGTAATAGTGTACATTGTGTGTTGTTAGGACCTATCCCACATACATAAGCCACAGTACACAGTTTAGCATTTTCGAGCCGACTGAAGAAAAAACCTTACTTTAGCAGAAATCTCCTGCGCTTCTACATAAAGTGTTTACCGAATACACCTAACTGTGCAATAAATCTCGAAACCGGGCTACCCCCACTGTATATTAAAACGCTAAGATTGCAAGTAGTTACGCAAGTCTTAATTATGCCTGACTACTGACTGCCTAAGAGAGTCATGTTAAAAACTAATTCTGATCTCAGGTTGGAACAGGAGCTTCATAGCAACCGGAATTAAAGGTTTGATGAACTTAAATCGGCAACAGATCTTTATGAAAGAAGTGAATATTCATGAGAACTAAAAAGTGGGTTTCAGATCGAGAGCATATGCGGTAGCACATCGGTAAGTAAACACAGCAGAGAATGTGAGCAGCAGAAGATACACAAATATTATTTGTTTGATTGACGTGATCTTGATCAAACTGATGAAGTCTCTAGACACAAATTTCAAAAAGTCAAGAAGTCAAGCCTGAGCAATTGCCGCCTTCTATAGCTGACAGTCCCGATCACTCTGCTTTCAGACATCAAAAGTTTTATTCATCCGATTTTTCTCTATAGCGGATGCTCGGTCTTCTGTCCTCGGTTGTCCTCTCCTTCAATATCTTAAAATTGTACTCCGGACAGTCCACTTTTATGGCGTCCTCAGCCTCGTCGGTAGGGACGTGTATACATTTGGGGCTAATGTTGTAGAACCTGCTTTGGATGCATATAACAGCCAGGCGATCCAAAAAGGTCTGACGATATACGAAGGCAAGAGGAAATATACGCTGTCATTAAGAAAGAAGGTGCGCATTCTTTCTTAATGATTTGGACAGAACGTTATCATTGGCGGCTATAAAGAAGACGAAGTCCTCGACTATCTCGGCTCCGTAGTAACAGCAGAAATGATATCAGCAAAGAGATGAAGTGCAAGATTTGCAATTGAATAGCAGACCGCTCTCTGACACAACCAAACTTCTTTATTTTTTATATGGCCTTGGCCGGGGCCTCAACCACACAAAGTCGGTTGAGGTCCCTCTCCAATTGTGTTACCCACCTCAATCGTCGACGACGTCCTCTGTTACGTTGTGCCACAGGCTCAGACTCAAAGTCTCCTCCGGCCGCATTACCTAGCCGTCTTAGGCGGAGTAACGTTGAGCCACAGGCTCAGACTCAAAGACTCCTCCGGCCGCATGACCTAGCCGTCTTAGGCGGATCCAGAGACGCCTGGCTAGACTCATGTCGCTGAACGCAAATAAGATCAAAGATCGAATGCAGAACTTTTCTCTCGAAAAAACCAAGACCTTCTTTCTAAAGAACCATACTGGCCTCATGATGCAGAAGCATGGGCCTTGTCAATAACGGATAAGGAAGGTCTTATTGAGTTCGAGAGAAAATTACTGCGCTGTAGATTGGGTTTAAGTTGCCTGTAACTGAAGTAAAGATTCAAGCACGACTATACAGCGATCTCAGTCTGGCGAGGCATCTAAGGATCCAACGCCTAAAGTCACCCGAAAGCAGAGAAAGTGCTGGCTAGAAAAGCAAATCTAGGAGCATAGCGCGCATATTAAGAAGTGTAGAATAAACCAATATATTGTACATATGTATAAAATCGTCTTATATTGGGTTGTTCAATAAGTTCTGCGATTTTTTCTTGGAAGTTTATCGCTTCAGAAAATCTCTGTGCACAGCTTTATGAAATGTTGATCGTTAATACCAATAGAGAGGATAATCCTTTACATTGTTACGAAAATTTGTTGTGATCGAACGTGTTTTAGGGGCAGAATTGGTTTACACGCTTTCGTTCAGGAAATACAGACTTGATGCTGTTAATCCACCCACCACAGACGACGAATAAATCTTCGGTGCAGTTCGCATTGACAGGCATTTGACAACAAGGGGAATAGCTCAGCTGTTTTACATATCCAATACAACAGTTTCGAAGAGACTAAAAAGGCTTGGAAATTCGAAAAAGGAAGGACATTGTTTTCCATCATGACAACGCCAGACCACACACAGCTTCAGCGACCATACAAAAGCTGAATTCATTTGGCTGGGAAGATATACAGAACCAACCGTACTATCTAGACCATGAGCCTTCTGATTTTGTGAAAACAAAATCTAACATGAAATGCTGGTTAAAAGTTGTAAATAAATAGTCCCAAATCTATCCGCTTATCTTGACAAGTAGATTATGAAATCAAAAAACAAAAGATCAGACAAATGTTTGTACATTTTTTTCCCAAAGTGATTGACTGATTTCATTCATTCATAAATCGCGATCCAATGAATCTTTGTATATACTCGTGAATACTCATTTAGAACATATGTACATACGACATAGTTAAATTAACCTTACTACGCATTTCTTCCTGCTTACGTAGAAATAAACAGTCATACATGTGTATGGATTGGACACTATGCCAAAGGGTATCTTTTCATTTAGGTGAGTATTTCACATTTTCTTACGCGGAGATAAGAATATTTGTGAATTTGATAAGGGGGCAGACATTGGTTACCATTTTTGTTCACTCCGAATGTGCTTCCATGGGCGTCCCTTCAACTTCAACTCTGCTAAACACCAAGCGAAGAAAAATCCAGACAGTCAACAAGTGAATTGTGTTTCTCACTGATATCAAACGCGACTTAAGTCACGAATAACTTGACGAAACACCAAACAAAACGAAAAAGTTGTAGCATAAAACTTTCAGACGCGAACTTTTCCCTTTGCACTCGCCGTTGCCTCTGCACACGGCTTCAATAGCGTCGTCGGCGTTGTGTGGTGAGTAATCATATCTCCAGCACGAGTAAAACGAAATTCCAGTGTGGTAGCTCCAGAGATTGCACACCGCACGAAATTTTTTATGAAATATAAAAGCTCCGCGCCAGCTTCATTGTGACATCATTCGCTTCAAGTGAGTTCCCGGTCTTTGTTTGAAAATCTTTCCCGAAACCAATATATCTTATCAAAATGCCTTGTGGAGGTTGCAAGACTGGTGAGTAGATAAGCATTCCTTTTGAATCTTGAATAGGAAATTGAATTATGTACTAAATTTATGTTTTGGTGTTTCTTTTGAAGACTGCAAATGCACCAGCCAAAATTGTGGAAGTACCTGCGGCAAGGGACAGGATTGCAAGTGCTCGAAACCCGAACCTAAGGATTCCGGCAGCTGCTGTACAGGAAAGGGTGGTTGCCATTAAGCAACATATCAAATAGTGGATAAGACAGTAGTTATTTATTTTAAAATGTGAGAACCTCAGAAATTTCAAGATAAGAAATGTGTTAAGCAGTAGTAAGAAATAAAAGTGTTATGGTGAAATAGTAGACAAATATTTGTGATTTTGTTTACGCAACTTTTGTGAAAACTAATACTACGTCACTAATTAACTTATGGAATTTAAAAACAAAGCTTGTGATAAGCTTTGATTATTTTCTCGTGTTTGGTCGATCATTAGTTTGCTGGTGTTTATTTGATACCGACTACGTCGTAGTTGATACGATGTTTTCTGGAGAATGTTGACGTGCTTGTGTACGAGTTGATTTGTGTCAATTAAAATCAATTTGTTTATTTAGACTCTTGGAAAAGAAAACAAATGCGGAGAAGAAATTGATTGATATGACCTTTCCGCTGCTAAGTAGGCAATGTTTCTTTTGTATGTACAGTGAAATCTTTTCAATTTGGCCACCCGCGGTACAAACATTGGTGACTAATTTAGACAGGTGACCAACTTGAAAGGGTGTCTGTTTCTTGAGTGAATTTAGAAAAATAATATTTGTTACGTTCATCAAAGGACAGCCTTTTTGTTTTTTCGTCTTGTAATTCATTCTTTTTTTAAATTGATATATAAAATGTACAGTTCTTCAATCCTTGGAGCCAATTCACCACAAACTGAAAATATTGCGTCATATTGTTGCAAATGATGAAACACACGTTCGTTATTATACCGCAACTACCTGACATTTTTGTACTGCAAGTATATATGTATGTGCGTTCAAATCTGCTAGTTAACATTGCTTGTGGCCAACTTTCCCAGTTTTTCCCATATGTGAGGTGAATTTTTGTCCAAGTTCTGAGATAGACAGAAAATTCCCATCCAAGTTCCCAATATTTTTTAAATTTTTTGTATGAAATTTTCCTCGTGTAGAAATATTCAGGCTAACTTAACCAGAGTGGACAACTTGACAGGTTTCACTGTACTTTCATTTTTATGTTTTAACGAATTAGAGTCTAGAGTCAAGCTTCATCTTCTTCTTTTTGTGCCGCAGTAGGCCGTGATGGACTTGGACCTCAATGAACCAGCCCCATAGCTAGCAAAATCTTTTGCTAGATGCCTTCAGTTGCGCACACCATGTTGGTTGAGGTCCTTCTCCCCTTGTGTGCGGTACCGTGTTGTGTCTGAAATTCGGGCACTTAAGGGCATTTGTAACTAGACTTGTGCATTTGAGTTCAGTCCAGAAAGCACTCAGTATAGTTTAAATCCGTTTATTCAACTAGTTCATTCTTCTAGTTCATTTAGTTCAATATAGTTTATTGCTCAGGAAATTGAATCTTGTTCGAGGCCTACTTCGCCGATTTGACGTCACGTTATCGAAATTTCCTTAATAGTTCAGCCATTGATCGCGCCAGAAAACCGTTATAAAAGCATATGTACATTCGTCACTTACATTTTTTAAATTCCCGTCATATATACCAGCAACGCAACAATGCTCGATATGCTTGTGCTGCTGTAGTTAAACAAAAACAACTCTGATGTGCACAATGTCCATACACACACAAAGAAAAGCACTCAATTTAGTTCGATTTAGTTCAGTTATTCTTACGGAATTACATGTACGAGGGTGGTCCGATAAGTACTTTGCTTCACCGCCTATTGCATGTACATTCTCGTGGACGGCTACTGTCAATTTCAACCGAATCGGACTCATAGTTTTGTTTTGACAGCGTGTGGAAGCGGAAGTATCCACGGATTTTAGAAAAATGGAAAAAGAGCAATATGGGTCGGTGATTCGATTCTTGTTTTTGGAAGGGAAATCGCGAAGCGAAATCAAAGGATGCTGTTTACGGTGACTCTTCTCCTCCGATGGCGACCGGACATCAAGCGCAACCGTGAGACCACGGCGAAATTGACCGATTTAGGCTACGAACTGCTGCTCTATCCACCGTATTCTCCAGATTTAGCCCCGTGCGACTTCTTTTTGTTTCCATACTTGAAAAAGTCACTCGCCGGGCAGAAATTTGAATCGAATTAGGGGGTTATCGCCGCCACGTAGGCCTGCTTTGCAGACCTCCAGAAAACGTATTTTTCAGACGGTTTAAAGAAGTTAAGGCATCGCTGAGTCGAGGGTATCGAGCTAAAAGGAGACTAGACTATACTGAGAAATAAATTGCCTCTTTCCAAAATTCTTTTGTAAGCTAAGTACTTATCGGACCACCCTCGTATGCAGAGTAAGGTATATCTGTGTTTGTTGAACTACTGAATTAAATGAAATAAAATAAAATGACATTGTAAACTAGTTCTCTTAGTTCACTTGTTAGAGCTCTTTTTTGAACCAGATCATTCGTGAACTACTCAAGCCTATTTGCAACCCTCCTGCGCAGATTCTTTCGACCGGACCTCTACATGGCTTTGCCCTCTTAGGCGTTGGCCTGACATGTCGTACAGCCCGCATAATTTTCTCCTCTCCATTACCATCAACGCAAACAGGACCAAATATCATACGCAGAATTTTTCTCTCAAAAAAGCTTCTTCTTCAACCGCTTTTTTGTCTTGCACAAGGCCAGCTTGATCTTTCGTGAAAAGATTCTATTACTTAATAGCCTCCTTAATAGACCCCCAAAAACAGCAATTGGCAAGAGTTGCGTTTTATCTCGATACCGATGTTGTTCGTACTGTTTCCTGCGAAGCCGAGGCAGGCGAAGTCCTTGACTGCCTCGTACTTATAGCTGCCTATATAAACATTCTGTTAGAGTAAAGTTATTTCACGATATTTAAAAGCACTTACGAATTAAAAGGCAATTTTGAATTGAAAAATCCACATGTGATGATCATGTGCTTCCAAACTGAAATAATAGTTTAGAAAAAACTCGATGGTAAATGTACAGTGACATGAGTCTACTCAGGTATAAAGGAATGTAGAGCCTGAATTGGGTAAGAAATTTCGACATAAAGGGTTTTCGATTTCGGTCCTGTGAAACAACCACGATGAAAATGGCGCGCGAAAAATTGAGGGGAACATCAACCAACTTGTGGTGTGAATCTTAATATTGATATATAACTGGACAGATCGTCCGACTGAAGTCTTCACTAATATGACGTCCTCCTCATCGGCTTGTTGAATGTGTTCATGAGATATTTATCTACTTTATTTTACAAATACCCCGAATAACTTGTCTGACCACCTCTGCTCTACTCCTGTAGTGTCTGTTTCGTTCCACAGAAATACATATCTAGGAGCATAGTACCTCCATAATCTCCCCAGCTAGCTAAATGAGTAAGGAAAAGCATTATCGGCGTGGTACCACACCATGGTCCTAACTTGCCCTAAGCGTTGCTGTACGATTGCGATCCACCACTAAAAGATACAATTTAATAAAAATACCAAATAAAAAGGGATTAGTTAAGCAACCGAATCCCCTTTTAACTGCTTATATATGTACGTACATATTTATATGTATAATACATACGTAAATAAATTTCGCACGAAAAATTATACATCAAGACAATTTCCTATCATAATTTGCGAGCTCGCGTGTCTTGAAACACATTACTGATCGCATTATGGTTGACTATGTCATTTAGAACTTTTATTGTTTGTTAAGTTAATCGCCTGGAAAGCGAGGTTCATTGTAGGTGAACCCAAGCCCTAGAAAATGTATTTTTGTATTTTTTTTTAATTTGGAGACGGAACCTTAGCACCTACAAGGAATTAAAAGCAAATCAAATTTGGTATTTAATTGTTCGTAAAAACGTGCATCATCCTGGGGTATTTTTTCTCCAGTGTCACGACCATTAGTCTGTGTCTCTAGCATGCGTGTATTTACTCGTATGTAATATAAATATGCGTGACATTTGTTATAGAAGCTAGGCAACACGAAATGTAGCGCCGCAATATTATTTTTATTTTATTATTTCTTATTAAACTCATGTGATCGTATATTTTGTATGTATTTTCTATAGAATTTTTTAAGTTTTTTTTTAAAATAAAGTTGTAGTCCATTTGCCACTGACCAAATATAAGCATAATTTAGTTCCTCGTTAAAGAGAGCAACGAGTTCATTAAGGTTGCCGAAAAGTTTCACACGCGTCAACATCATTAGAATATAAATGAACAGAAAGATGTTAACAAACTGATTGAAGATAATTTATAAGCATGCAGATGAGTATTGGTCTTAAAATAGAACCCTGCGGCGCCCATTTTTTGGAGAACGTTCGTTATTAATTAAACTCATTGCCCTTTTGGTGATTTTAGGTAACAGGTGCTTTCTAATTTGTTGTACAATTACAGTAGACGCTCTATATAGTGAACATCAATAATTCCAATATAGTGAACACATACAATTTTTTACAGGCTATTCTAAATAGTGGACAAAACAAATCTCTTCATAGTGAAGCTATGTTTTTCTTTCTTCCTCTGAACCTTTCAGCATGCACAAACACGTCTAAAACTCATTAGTGCTATGCAGTTAGCAGTATCTACACAATCGTCGTAATTTACCATTTATGGTACACAGTTTGGGGTTGTTTGAAGGATAGACAAAGAACGTGTTGCTTGTACATGGAACGTATTATTTTGCTGCGTTTTACATTTTTCTACGAATGAGTTGTTTTTGTTAAAAATAAAATATTCTTTTTTATAAATATTGGCTTATTTTTTAATAATTGCAAAGAAAAATTTGATTTAAATATATTCTATTTTTGATGAATTGTACTTCAAAACATACGCATTTTGATGAAATTTGCTCCAAGCAGTCCACGCTCGTTACAATGAACAATCTCGATGCAGTGAACAGGCCCTGTTTTTATTAGTTCACTATATCGAGGGTCCACTGTATTTGCTTTGACGGAAGAGAGAGTAATTGATCTAGATCTAGAATCAGGGGAAAAAGTTGAATTGTTTCGTTTTTCTGAGAAAAAGTTTGATATGAGTGTCTGCACTAATTCCCTTTCTTCGAACTTCTACTCTCACCTCTCCGTGATAAAAACCGGGAATACATTCGACAGAAGATAAGAAGATAACCACTCCGTAGGACTTCCCCCTTTTGTTAACAGCCATTAAGTTAACAAAAGGAGAGGGAGTAAGTTTGTACCAGGGTTCACCTCTTTTTTAGGATGACCGTGGAGGAGATGTTCAGCTGATAGGCCAACAGCAGCATCCACAGCTCCAGTCGGAAGGAGCTACCTGGCTTACAATCCTTTTAAAGCTACTCCAAAATATTTCGAAGCCCAGGTCCAGGTCAGATTTTTTCACTGTAAAGTCGGAACCCTGAGACGGTGGCGGATGATCCCTTTTTCTTAGTGTCAACGGCGGCGCTCACAAACTTCAAGAGGCTGCTAATGCTTCCGGGCTTCTTTGTCCAGGGGCTAAAGGACCTGGCCTCTCGGTTGCAAATTGTGCGTGGGGTTAATTCCCCACCACGTAAAAAGAAAATAGTTAGAGACAACAAAATACCTCGGACACGGACGGATTTACTGTTGACGACCCCTGCGAACGAAAAAAGAACAACGATTTTCAGTTCTGCAGGTGGAATGTGAGGTCCCTCAATAGACCTCGATGAACTCGCGTGGTCCCTAGAAGCCTATCAGGCAAACTGCAACGCTATCCAGGGGATGCAATAGGATGGGCCGGGAAAAAAGAGGATGAAAATTTCTATCAAGGCAAAAACAGGACTTATTCGAATTTTAGTCGATTTTTTTGTTGGAGACAGACCAGGGCAAAAAGTCTTAAGTTTTAAGTATATAAGCGAGCGCCTTATAGCAATCGCCATCAAGGCTAAATTCAAGAACATCAGCCTAATTTGCACACGGACAAGAATGATAACAGCAGGGGTGACTTCTATGATCTCCTAGAAAGAACATACGATCGATGCCTCAGCTACGACATCAAAATCGTTCTAAGAACTTTCCTCTAACTTCGTTATCAACCCAAAAAGCGGCAAAAAAAATCGTACGCAGAAGTTTTCGCTCAAGAAGAGCAATAACTTCTTCATCCGCTTTGGATATGGTCCATGCCTCCGTGTAGAAGAACAGAACTGGGATGATCAATGTCTTGTACAAAATTAGCTCGGTCTGTCGAAGAGTGGGATCTATTACTCGACTGCCTCTTGCCCCTAAAGAGACAGCGATTGCCAAGAGTTATCTTGCGTTAGATTTCTGTGCGGATGTTGTTGGTACTGTCAACAGCAAAACCGGGGCAGATGAAGTCCCGACAACTGCTAATTTCCAATATTTTCATTCCACAATATCGATAAAAAAAGGAAGTTTTAACAAAATATCTTCAGTTCCATTTACACTAACAATAATTGCAGATAAAATATATTGGCCATTGAAACATTTTTCTCACAGTGTACAAGAAGCTCTTTTTAATCTAGATACAACTTGAAAGCGTCCTTATGTAATGCCCACATCATAAAAATGCTAAAATTCCCTCACAGTGAGCTACAACACTATGCAGCCGCAGACTCACACGTTCGTCCCCTACTCCAGATCCTCACCGCAAAACCGTATTACATCAGTCCCATCCAGCTGCATGGCCAACAAGAGCTACAAAACCGGACCTCAACCACAACGAACTCAGAGCAATAACTATTTTTAGCAAGTAAATTTTTTTTTGTGTAAATCTCCTTCCATTAGCGACCTCGCGTAAGGTTATTGCAACTGCATTCATTTTCGTAAATTATTCCGAGCAGCATAGCCAAAGAGGGGTGTTGAGAGCTTCAAGATGCACCACGAAAAGCTCCAAACATACTCTCTGACCAAGACAATCATAATCATGGCTCAGCTGTTTTGCTAGCAAGTAGTTCTGTGGAAGAGATCTTGCCTCAGTCTCAGGTGTAATGACTGCACAAAGCACAGCGACCGCAGTGAGTACCGAATACCAGTAACTATACCCCGCAGCCGTAGATCAGTTAAGCAACTTTGGTACCAAGTTTAATCGTCAACAGCAGTTCAACGCGACTCAAAGTGTACACCAGTGCTCGTTCAGGTATTTTCGTATACCAAAGTAAATGGAATACAAAATAAGTGAATTCACAAAAATCATCAGTGACTCAGTTAGCTTTCCGAAACAGGACGACATTTGTTAATTGAAGTTTAACCATTCGACAATCATTGCACACGACCAATGTCAGCTTGCATAGAAAAATGAAAGTGAACATTGTTTTATGGCTGTACATAGTGAGTGTGGCCTTTCTGACCGTTTTTGAATTAGGAAACGCAGCGGCGACATCCGGCAGACGCACACCTACTTCCTCCTCTCCACCGCCAACCAGTGCCAGCGTAACTCAGACAAATTCAAGACGCAGCCGAAAGAACTCCACCGAAGCCCCTAAAGTGACAAGAAATACTCGTATATCTGGAGCTTTAAAGAGAACTGGAATCGCTAGGTCAACACCGCCACCACCAGAGCGAACTGGTAAGACAAACTCATCAACTTAATCCCGCAGGTTACCCTGATCCTCTGGATCACCAGAGCAATTTGTCTTCAAAGTCTGACCTTTTGTGCACTCATAAGACTTGTCTCATCAATCAATCAGTTTACTGACTCCATGTGCAATCTTCAGATCGTGTTCTCGAATCAAGACCCTGACCCGAATGACTTCGGTTGAAAGGAGTTAGTGTGAAACGCTATACTCCAGTTGAGTGGTTAGTTCTTATAACTCGATACCTGCCAGCCTTGTGTTACTTAACGTGAGTGTGAAAAATGCAACATGTCTGAGCTTTGATGGGAACTCAAAATAATTGTTGGTACTCCAGTATATGGTAACCATTGTCACTGCGTAACGTATTCGTTGTTGTCTCACTCCAATGGAACTTGATGTTGCGCGCAAAAATGTGCGACCATCCATTTGCTGGATGTCAAAGGGTTTCGAGGTCGAGTTGAAAAGGTGTTGTGTTAAGTGTTAAATTAAACTCATGATTGAACTGAAGTTGAACGTAAGTGATTGTCTCTTTTTTTCGCATCTAAGTCGCTCAACTTCAAAGAATGGTCAGCTAATAGAAGGTCGCACAGAAAACAGGTTTACCAATGACCCGATTACAAATATATTAATGTACACATATCAAGTGTTATAATCACATAATCGATTAAGTCGAACAGTCACTGATCTGTGTACTTTTACTACTCGGACATATCCCTGCCTACATAATTCATGAAAATACAGGCGCGCCTTTCGTGCTGCTGATCACTTCACAGTCCAGACACGAGATGTGTCAATTTGATTGCCTGTTTGAACTGATTTTTTATGCATCCTATGAGATGGGTGACGTATTAACCGATTAAACTTCCTTCAAATCTCTTTTGAGATTGCTACTGATCACAATTAGGATGTGCTCCATATGGAGGGAGTATAAACCAATGTTTTACATGTTCATACAGTGGTGTGCAAAATAATAGGTGCGTTATTAAAACTCGTTTAATACTATGTTCCCACCAAACCGAAATCGCGTGGTTTGGATGAACTTTTACTGAACTTAACCTCAATAGGCCGCCTCCACCGTCTTGAAGTGTTTTCAAATGTCATTAGCTGTCAATTTTGAAATGCACGGCAAAAGTGTTGAGAAGAAAACATTAAAAATAAGTTCTGCAGACATTAAAAAGAATTTATTACAGCGATTATAAGTGATTTCGCGGTACATTTCTATTGAAAATATTGGCTCTTTGCCCGATTGCCACAATTCTTTTGACATCTAAAAACGAACACCAAAATAAACTGAAGTTCACGCTGTAGGCTTGTTCGGTTGGACAACCCCTCACTCAACTCAAGGGGATTTCAACTAGATTTCGCTGAAATCGTAAGGTTTTGAAACCCCAAAAATGGCGGTACCTCGGAGGTTTGGAGAAATTTGATGAAACCTCACGATTTCGTTTGATGAGAACATATGTGATTTAAGTCCGAATAAATTGAAGAACACAAACAGGACACTTTCCCCGTGGACTTCGGACAAATTACCACTGTCTGCTCCCAATACATTTAATTTTGCGTCCTCAGATTATAAGATATTTCGTCATTTTGCAGCAAACTATTTTAGTGCTATTTGGTAAAGAATTTTCGTGATTTTTGACGATTTTGAGAAGCTAGGTTAGGTTAGGAGAGAAGTTAGCAACGAACATTTTCGTGGACTTCTACCAGAAAGTTCGTGAGTAATAAGTCCACGTGTTAACACCCAGGTTCTTTTTTTGTTTGGGTCGATGTGGCAAGTAGTTCGTTTATAGCAATCCTCACAATTTAGCGATTAATGTTAGATGTCGTTTTACGTGGCCGACCTCGCATTTCTTCAGATTTTTGCCAGTTTAAGGCATTGGTTGCCATGTTTTGGGAGCATTCAACTGTTTACACGTTAAAATTTGTATTTTTTTCCCTTTTCACTCATTTATTTTCAATACGGTTTGCAACCAATTTAAATATTTCTCATATCCATCTTCAATTAAAATTGAATAAACGAGCTAATATATAAGTTTAACTTACCTGTTTCCAGTGTGTTCCAAAACAATTGACAATGACAATTTCATAAAACGCACATATTTTTTGCACGCTTAAACATCGCATGATGACTTTATAACGGGAGTAGAAAACCGAATAAGCGGTTGTTGTTTTTATTAACATATCGGACAAATGAGAAATTCTCTGGACTGCATTTCATAAATTTGTTTGAAGCTTTCGATTTCCTTCCTAAGTTTTCAGAAAAAAGAATGAAAACCGTAAGATAAAGGTTTCACATCTATTATTTTTCACAGCACTGTACTCGTGTGTTTGTTTATTTATTTCCTTATTGCTAGCTAATAATTTTCCTTTTCTTTACTAATCCATCATGTCTGACAACTTTTTGTAGACAGATTTTTCTCAAATTGGGCCGGGCCCATAAACCAAAGGTATGTACAGTAGTGTCCACGTAAATAGCACACACTTACATTTAACTACAAAAAGTTACGTGTAAAGCTTTGAGGCTCAACTTAAAGTCAATCTGTTTTAATAGTATAATAATAATAATATTGGCTGCGCTACAATCCCAGGTGGACCTGGGCCCAGCTTCTAAGCAACCACTCGTGTTGTGCGGTTTGTAGTCTCTCAAGAAGAAAAAGTACGGCTCCATATGACTCTTCAAAATGTATTTCTATTCCTGTTGCTCGAGAATGCCGTCAATTCTAACTATAAGACCAAATCCACACCATGACATTGTCGCTTACACCATTTTGTTCCAAATATTCATAAGAGATAAAAAGTGACTTTTTTAGACGTTTTCTTAAAAAAACTGCTTTATATCAGACTGTCGCGAGGAAGAAAAATTGGAAGAAAATTGTTAATTTTTCTGAACTGTTCATGTCATGTTATAAAACCATTCATGATGTCGAGATTCTACTTTTTTTCAAAATTGAATTAATTTTTCTCCTATCACGATACACTTTCTAGATCTTCGCAAAAAATACGATTTCTCAAACTCAGCAAAATATCTGATTTTGCCTTTTTTGGAGCACGTTCGCAGAGGCTCACTGTTTTGATTGTTCCTTCATCGGGTGTCTGATTGTGCATCCAGGATCCATCAACTGTTACGAAACGCCGCAACGATTCACTTGAATTGCGCTTGAAGAAATTCATCTTGCCCAAATTGTCATGCAGGATTCGATATCATTCAAAATTAGTATAATCTCAACTATCTCACTCAAATTGACCCGACCCAAAACAATATCGTAGATTTTGTTGACCATTTCTTTTGTCATTTGGACGTCCTGGACGCTTAGCACCTTTGGTGCTCATACGACTGTAACAAAATTCAGTCAACATTTTGTGCACCATTTCATGCAAGGGACCAGAGTCTCCATAATATGTTGTAAGTCTTATCGATTAAATAAAAGAGTTGTTTGTTCTTTGAAACTTTGAAATAAAAAGCGCGTGCTATGTCCTAAACAAGTTCAAAGTCAGAATCAGAATGACCGTTGTAAATTCGAATTAAAAAAATGTCATTCATGTAGCACTGTTTGATCCGACCTTCCTCGCTGCCCCACAAGTGCTGTTTGACTTGACATTCTTGCTAGTTGTGCCGATGCCGCTACAGTCTTTTTAGTGATTTTACCTCGCAAAAAATTAGTCCTTTATGAAAACACGAAATTCACTTTTTCCCATGTTGGCCAAATCTCCCAAACCAAAGTTCTTTCGATCATTGTACAAAATCGAAGTGTTTGAGAAATCTGTTTGATTTTTTTGCCTAAGATGTCAGAAAAAATGTTCAATGTAAACTGATCGCCATCAAATTCACTGACTTATCGAACAGCTCCCGTGTAAACATTTTCTCCAAAAAATTGTTTAGCTTCTCTTTTGTTGAATATCCATGTCATTTAATATATTCGCCGTGGTTAGCGAACGGAAGGAAATTAAACTTATCTGGATCGAATAAATAAAAGTAACAAAGTCACTATCCCATAACTGACCAAATTTGTTACAATTTTTAATAT
Organism: Myathropa florea; assembly: GCA_930367185.1. NCBI lineage: Eukaryota > Metazoa > Arthropoda > Insecta > Diptera > Syrphidae > Myathropa > Myathropa florea. The sequence goes on from OV884003.1 coordinate 119,062,399, forward strand.
TTGCATAACAACTCCTATGAATGAACATAGATCGTATTTCCCTGAAACAGTCACGGGCCCATAAATTTGAATAAATGGTACACCAAACAAGACCCCACGCCCGGTACTTGCATATCGAAGTCCGTATTTCTCTCTATCGCATATCACTCGACCGCCTCTGAGGCAAGTATGTGCCCACTTGTCGGTAGTGATGACACTTTCGTACCTACAATTAGCCAGACACTACGCGACGACGGTCAGAAAAAACAAAAGTACTGCAAAATCGCTCAAGCAGAGCGCGCTACATACACACCTGAAACCATTTCAATTCTTTTTTCTCTTTGCAATCAAGCACGGTATTTCTTCACATGAAATACGGTATGCCCCACGGAGGCATTCGAATTGAGCAAATACAAAATCACTTTCGAATGTAATTAGAAACAAAGCACAAACATGTACAATCCCATACATGTTCATGCGAGTAGAGTGACGGAAATCCGCTCCAGACACCTCGATGCAACGTAAGGTCCACGGGTCAGATTAGATCTGTCAATAAATCTCAATGTCACGCAAAGAAACTGGGGGTTAATCATTTAATGGGAAATAATTTAGAGGGTTCATTGGCATACTGTGTCAATGCTCAGTTTTATGAGGGGGCCAATTAACGATGATTAGTATCCATGTCACTGTGAGTTGCGCCCTCTGAGACACGTAGACGAATGTCATGGATCACTGTTGTATGATATTGAACTAGTTGTCGTTTGCTAAGCATTTGATATCTTTCAGGGTCGAACATAAGGCAATTTGATATCCCCAAGAGTCACAAGAAGAATACAAATCCGAAGAAATACACTCCAGACGAGACCACCAGTGGTCCGACAAAAGTGAATCTACCCAAGCCACTCATCCGCAGTGAGAAACGGTCTCCGAAGAATCCTAGGGACAAATTCGTCTGTCCTCGAGAGAATGAAGTAAAATTCGATCTATTTCCTGTAAAATGCGATAGAGACAAAGACTGCAAGACACGGAATCAAATTTGTTGCGAAATCTTTGGAGCTAAAAGCTGTGTTGCTGGACAACCAAAGCCCCTCGAAGAGTCTTCACACAGTCGTAAGTAAAAGTAGCCCTCCACCATCTGGATACAAGTACATTTGGGTGCACACTTGTTTTTGTTTTTAGCAATATTTGGAATCATTCCTCGTCGCTGTCCGCAACGTCCGCTGGCCGAACTTTGGTGGGAAGTGAAGGTTTGTGAAACTGACGCAGATTGCTGGCCACGAGTTTGTTGCCCTGATGGACAGAAACGATATTGCAGAACTTCACAGCCAGAACTTGAAATTGTTCCGGTACCAGTGAAGAGATCTCTCAATTATTGTGAGCATTGCTTGTGAAATAATAGTTTGGATATGAACAGTAAATATTCTTTTTTTTCCAGTGTCTGAATATTTGGAATGCACTCCACCACCGCCGCAAATTTTCGACCTACATCCAAAGCCATGCAATTCGACGTTGGATTGCTTTCCAAACGTTTGCTGTCAGGAATCCGGCAAGAAGCACTGCCGTCCTCCAAAGAAGTCTGTCCTCACACTTATGGCGAACTTTTTGAACCTGGGTCTAGTAAAGAGGCTCACTAAAAACTTGGTAATTAAGTGACAGGAGAGTAATAATAGACTTTAAGTGGAAATTTGTGATACCTTGTGTATAAGGATTTGGTTTTCTAATAAAAATATGCGTTATAAATTTATGTTTCCGTCTTAACTCTTTTCAACATTATAAAACAATCAAAACTAATTTATATAATACAGTATTTAATGGCCAGCCATAACGGTCGTACAAAAAATTAAGTTTATGTCATAACTAAACGAAAAGCAACCAGAAGCATCGTCAATTTTCAAAGTGTCCATAATTGCTTATAGAAATTTCAGCAGAATTTAGCTCTCAACTGACAGTTGCATACGTAGACAGCGATTAATTTCGCTTCCACGTAAAGGCCCAACTATAATAGGATGAGCAAACATGAGCTAGTTTCAAATTTTAACGAAATGTTTCGTCGTGTTTGCACAAAACACACGCATAGCCATAATGAACATATGCGTACATAGACATCTGTTAGAATTTCTTCCCGTGTTTTGTTTCATTCAATTGAAAAGTATCGTTCAACAATATGCCCTTTTGGTATCTCTGTGTGTTAGTGTGACACCTGTCAAATTCGCATACGGGTGTTGGGGTTCAGAGTGCACTAGCTCATGCTTAACGAAACATTTTTTTTTGCTTGTGTACCATCTGTTAAATTCATATGTGCTTAACGAAATGTTCCGAATCGTTCGAGAACTCCATTATAGTCGGTCTTATGGGGGTATTTGTATTCGCTCACTCACCCATGCGCGTTTGACATTAGCTCATGTTCGCTCATGCCTCATAGTCAGGCTTTAAGTAGGCAAAAGTGATAGAACTTATCGAAACTGAGCGAAGCGGTTACAATGGTCACATTGTATCATTTTTGTTTACTTGCTTTGTTGCTTCCATTCTTTTGAGTTTCTGCAGTCTTTATGGTTGGCCCTTTAGTTATCAAGTCCTCGAACCATGATAGATCACAACTGCCTTTTAGTCTAGACAGCCCCGAGGAAACTGCTTTCACTTATCGGTCTTTCTCTCCTAATCGAGAATCAAGTTGCTTGAATGGATACTTGCTTACCTGTAGTATTTGAGTTCGTGTGTTTCAAACGAGGACTGTTCTATAAGTCAGTGAATTTGATGCAGGATGGCGCTCGGATACGACCACATATGGCGACGTCTATGGGAACGATACTATCGACGCACTGCACCTGAATGAAATGGCGCTCGGATTACGTACAGAATTTTTTCCTGGCATCTTTGTGTTTTTCTGAGCGTAGACAAAAATAATTAAACAATTCTGTCACACACCAGGCGTTTTACAGTGATCGAAAGAACTTTGGCTTGGGAGATTTTGCGAAAATGGAAAATAGTGAGTTTCGTGGTTTCATGTCTGCAAAAGTCTGGTGGCAAGCACTGGAGAAAAAATACCTTATTTCAAGTTTGAGAAAGGACCAAAGATCGGCCTGCTTAGGAGTCACGGGTGCTCTAAGGACAACAACTACAGCAGAGCTCAGGTTAACTTACTTTAACTAACCTTAACCTTAACTTCCCCGAAACTCATTGCGGTTGTAGCCGCTCATCGACTGCAGAAGATCCTCTTGACACCTTATGTAGTAGCAGAGTGGGTCCAACCGCAATGAGACTCAGGGAAGGTAAGATGTGGATATACAATCCATGTGAGCACCCGTTCTTTCAGAGGCATAGAACGTCGGATTACCTGCCACCAACACTGATAACCATAAGGAAATTCTCTACCCCAATTCCTGGCAGGAGAGTTTGGAAGAACTAACAGCAAAGAGGTTGGCAAAGAGATCTCCCTATACACTGACTTGTCTTCGTCGAGTTCTTCGAAAGATCCCTGAATCTAAGTGACGAATGTAGGGTATTCCAAGCGGAGATGGTAGCAATAAATGAGGTGGAACTTATGCTAAAAGAACTTAATTTGACGAGAAAAACAATCACTATATATTCGAACGGCCAAGCGCCGATAAAAGCCATAACGTCAGATATTGTGAAGTCGACAATAGTCAAGCCACGCAGACAGAACGTCTGTGAAAACACGTTGACACTCTACTGGACACATAGAAATTCAAGGAAACGAGAGTGGACGTGCGGGCAAAAGAGCTAAATAAATCCCTAGCTCTACCTTATGTCTACATGCCGTTAAATTTCCCAAGGAAAAAAATAGAGGACGAAGCCTTAAAGAAAGCAAATGAGTGATGGCTTGATTTGGACATTGGGTCAATGACGAGAGCCGTATGGCCGGTTCTCAACAGGAAGAAATCATCATAAATGATTAGTATTAATCGCAAGGATATTCTAATAATGGTGGGAGTCCTCACTGGACATTGTGATAGGCACACATCCCAGGAGGCTTGGTATCCCCTATAGGGATTATGGGAACGAGGAGAAAATAGAGTCCATCCGTTATTCAAGAACTTTGTTCTTAATTTCAGTCTTATTCGTGTTGGTAGCCAAAGAGGTACCGTCACAGAAAGGAAAATCAAGCAGAGGGCTATCATAGTTTAGGTGGCACACGCAAAGGGATGATCAGAAAAATATGCCTGACTCTGGCGGGTACATCGCTAGAAAAATATCGTGATAGTTGAAAAGACTAGTTGATTGAGATATGACGAAGTGCAACCTAGGAAGACACCTTGTGGCGCTTCAGTCCGCGGTGAACCTGGGTCCCAACTTCTGCAAAACTCTAGGATGTTATATTCAATTGTTCGAGTAATTAAAATTATGCTGAATGAAATGTCCATTCCCTTCTAATAGACCCAAGAAATCTTGAAATCAATAAAAAAATAAAATACAAATTGTCTTAGTGAATCTTGTTTTGTTTTGTTTTTATTCGCCTGAGAGTTTAAATAAGAGAAGTGGCATTTAAGTTGTACAATCTGCTTTACTAGTAGTACTCTTCAATAACAGAACGTATTCTTATTTAATCTGTCAGATGAGATGTTGTGTGTTGGTCCGCCTCTTCAGATTCGGGGAATGATTAATCCAACTAAAAAAACATACATAATTAGTCACAGATGTGCTCCAAAAATATAATCAAATAAGAAAATTACCTTCTTGAAGCCAATATCGTTGGCGTACTCCCTGAAGCACTGACGGCAGATATTCAGGCCGTATTTGCGGATGAGACCATGTCGGTTTGAGCACGACCGGCTGAAATGATATAGATTTTATTTGTAGCGTTTCATACATTTTATATACACATACATATTTGCTTTGGTGGAAATGTAACTATCCTCACTTATGTATTAGTTTCTTCCTTTAAGAGCAAGAACATTCAGTGAGAAAAGCTGTTTTATATAGCCACCCTATATTAAGGAAAAAGTAAGATAATATCATTACTATCCGTACTCAACCGGGGGCTTTGCAAAATATTTATGATAAAAATTAGAATTGAATGCGAATAATCTAATTGAAATTAGAAAATCTAGAACCATCGACCCAAATATGGATGCGAGTGCAACCGCGTGTTCTGACTAAACTATCGCGTTTTTTATGGTCAAAACAACGCAAATTTTCACATGAATAGATTGTAATTTAGATATTGTTAAATATTTACCAGCAACGAGAACCTTGTCCGTATTTACGGGGATGAGAATACCAGAGATTTGCGAAACCCATGTTGGCTGTGTTACTTCAGAAAATCAAAAGGGAGAAGATATGGCGGACTATCACTGACATGACAAAAAAATGTTCAGAATTTGTTTCGATTCACAGTTCAGTGGACACAAGCAAATGAAGTTGTCAAGCACACTAAGGATAGGCTTACATTTGAGATTTGTTTTATGTTACCGGTATTTTATGGATTGATCTTATGGTAACTATTGTAATCAACAGGTAAAAATTATAAAAATAGCCATACGTAAGTTATGTTAATAAACTAAATATTAAAATCGAATTTGGCACTACTTATGTTTGTTTTCCTCTCCAAAAATGTGTTCTTTCTTGGAAGTATTGAAGGCAAATGCTATTTTATAATCTGATGGTTTATGGTTTATTGCGTGTTTTATTGCAAAAAAAAAAGAAAAATTTGTCTGCCAAGACAGAAGTGCATTCTTACTTTTATTCAGAACTGCAATAACCGTCAACCTTTAAGTGTCATTCACATGAAACGCGATCTGCGACTGCGATTTTTCAGAAATATTCACTTTTCAGCAAACATTAACGAAAAGTTATACTGCGTGCACCGTCAATTATCGTAAATGGCAATTTAACACACGGCATTTTGTTTAGCAAGTATTTTGTCGGTATTCATCCGGAAAAATATCTAATATCCGAAACCAATACACACCCATTCAAATGTCACAAAAATGCGTTTTTTGTTAACAATCGGTACATTTATTTTTCTAAAATTTTATTTAAACCTCTAATATCCGAAAAAATCAATTATCCGAAATGCCTCTGGTCTTGAGCACACCAGATGAAAAAGTTTTTTCCCTTATGTAATACTTTTAAAGACATCCAAATGAAACAACTTCATTTAGTGAATGTGCCTCGCCCCTTAACTGGCGCTGAGAGGGACATCTCTAGTAAAAATAGAACAACTAATTTTGACATGACAGCAGAACACAACTGATGATACTTCAAAATAAATTTCAAAAATTTAAGAAAGTTTAATAATAATGGAGGACGTTATAAAAGAATCTGATGCACTTATAGACAAAATTAATTTAATAGAAAAATTCATTTCGCTACATCTTCGTCGAGATCAAATCGAACCACAGATTAAAGATCTAGCCAACAAAACTGAAGACGTGAAAACCCTCATACAACAGTGCAATCATGTCATGAAAGTCGAATATTCAGCGGCAATACAGGAATATAAGCTGATAATGACCAAAATGCAAGAGCAGCAACTTCAAATCATAAATATTCTCATAAGCAGGAAAAAACAGCAAAAGGCGGAGGAAAAATCGAATCATTTGAACGGATGTACACTTTACAAAGGCTGCCGGACACCGCAGAGTGTTTTAAAAGAGATACAGACGAAAAGTAGTCAGAGATCGAAAATGGGCAATCCGAAAATTCTCATAGAGGAGGTAATTGAATGCTAAAGTATTCTCCTTCGATATGTTATGTTTTATTTTCGTTAAGGAAGGAGCTTCTAAAATGTACTTAGGCGAATATCTCCAGTCGCCGTTCGTTAGGAAAACAAGACCACTCCCGGTTCCATTCAAGTTTCTGGACTTTGAAATCAGAATCTCATTAGCAATGTTCGAGAGCATACCCAAGTAAGTGATAAAAAATTGGTCAAACTGGTTTACAATAGTTTTTTTTAAAGGTACATGAGAGGACGTGAAACCTTGGACGAACTGCAAAACTTCCTAGACACTATTGTAGTTCCGTGCTTTAACGAAAAGTATCAGCTGTTACATCGTCACAGAGACTGCATCAGAAATCATGTGGATTTGGACCTTTGGAAGGTTTTCAAGGATCAAGCGTCATATTTTCCCGGTAAGAAAAAATAATACTTTGTTTGAATTAAGTGACATTTATTATTATTAATTGACAGGGCAAAACTTCATCACACAAGGCGATATATCACGCAAAATCAAAAAGATGCTTGATAAAAAATCGCAAAACAAAATAACAATGCTCCGGCATTTGGGCATTTTGCAGGAGCACAGAAAGGCACAAACGGTCTGCTACATTTGGACGGCTAATAATCTACAGTTTAACGCAATTTAGTATGTAAATAGAGTGATTAAATGAGAAACGATATCGTGTTTTAAATAAATGTAAATAATTGATACTGAATTGCACATTACTTCTGGCCTGCATCAATGTCAGACAACATTGGTTGAAACATGCTCTTCGGGAACGGTATGTTACCCAACATCAGGACATCTTCTGATGGCGTCGTCGACGACGAAGCATTTGATCTAGCAGCTGCTTCTAATTGCAATTTTCGCATCTGCATCATAAGACGCGCGTTGGCATCCAAACTTGAGTGCCGAGCACGGATGTGTTTGTCACGGTCTCCTCTTTGACGGAAATTCTTAGTGCAGAATAGACAACCATAGGGTTTCTCGCCGGTGTGAATCCGAAGATGATTTTTTAAGGCGTCGGCGCGATAGAACCGCTTGCCACATTCATCGCAGCCATAGCGACGTTCACCACGGTGAATTAAACGATGCTGATAGAACACCGATCCGGTAAGAAATCGTCGGCCACAGACTAGACAATGGTAGGGTCGTTCACCTGTATGACACTTGCGAATATGATCATTCAAATCCGGGCGTATAGTAAAGCGACGAGAGCATCCGGGTTCCTTGCATGCAAACGGCTTGACACCTAAAGACATTTCATTACATTGTTATCCGGCTGATTGCATCAAATGACAAACCTTTGTGGAACCTCAAGTGCTGCCATAAGTGACTAGATTGGGTGTACGTTTTTCCGCAAATATCACACAGGTATTGGCGATATTTCGATGCAGTATCTCTTTTGTTTTTCTTGTAGTGCCTCTCCTCAAAATGGTTTACTATGTCATTCGCTGTTTCGAAAACTCGATCGCAATACTCGCATGGCAGCAGCATTGCGCGCTGAGTTTTATCTACCCTTGGAAAGAAGTGATAAGCGGTGTACCTTGGAGTAATCATCACAATAATTCAAAATAGAAACAAAAAAAGATTAAATTACCTATGCTCGTGCAACTGCTCAAGCGACCCGAACTTGTTCTCACAAACATTACACACATAATACCTTTGTGATGAGTTTCCCCGCTTCAGATTCTCTCTGGCGAAGACGCATTCAGCTTGCCAATGCATAAAAATCTCTTTTGATGTGAAGACGCGAATCTCACAAGCACAACACTCGAAGGGTCTTTGTGGCATGTGACATGCTGAGTGGGCGAAGAGATAGGACACTTCTGAAAAAAGCATATCACAAAATTCACACTGCAACACACAGCTCAGGATCACCATCTTCAAATAGGAGCTAGGTTTGTTGATGGGTTTCTTTGACTAAAATAGGATTGATCTCATAAACATATCAAACCTAAGATTTGCAACTCACTTCGATCTTAAGATAGTCCATGGCATCATCGAGATAATTTTCATATGGAAACTCAGCCGTCTCTCCAAACTCTTGTTCGTCCTCTTCTGTTCCGGGAAAGTGCAAACAAAAATGTTCAAACGCCGCGTCTGCCTCGAAAAATATACGTCCGCAGATTGTACATTTTATAACCACTTTTAAGCCGATAATTGACGGATATCCATTGCTGGTATTTGCTGTTGACGTCGGTATCAGGTCCAATGCGTGTTTTTCCATGTGGCGGGATAAACCCGATGCATGGACAAATTTCCGTTCACACAAAGTGCACTCATGCGGCCCATCATGCTTCTTTGTACCCGTGTTTCCCGCATTTACATCATACTTAAGTTCGTCTTTGAGAAACCGTCGAATTCGTATTTGATTTTCACGGAGCAGTCGCGTGCATGGCGGCTCCACAGGGCCAGATTGAAAAGACGCCAGCGATTGTTCCATCGGCTCGGGAATAATTAAATTGTTATCCTCTCCATAATCGCACACATGTTGATGGAATGAACCGGCATCGAAAATACAATTGCAGTTTGCGCATTCAACAATTTGTAAATGCTTTTGTGGGAAGAAGATAGATGGATCTGGAGAACAGAAAATATTATCGTATCATATCTCATGCTAGTCATTCAAAATATCACCGAAATATTGAAATAAATTCGGATCTTGATTTGCCTGATTGTCCATTTCTACGTTTTTCTCCGAACGGTCCAATTGCTGCTGAGCAACGCCCAATTCCGGAAGAACGTTTTCGTTTTCCTCCTGTGTTGGTGTTTCTTTATGAATCGTCTTATTAACTTGTGCCGCACCTAAATCAAGAACATCTGAGCTAATAGTGCCATCCAAAACTAATGACTCCTGCTCCGCTTCTGGATGCAATTGAATATTTTCCTCATCTTTAAGAGGCTCCGTATTGAAATCTTTTAGCTGCGAAAATATTTGTTCTGCCAGCCATGCTTCGGAATTCGAGTATTCCTCGTCACATAAATTACTATCATTCATGTTAGTTGAAAAATTAAAATAAAAATTAAAACTAAAGGAAAATCCCCGAGCCAACCGGGAGGAAGTAAAGATTTTAAATGAAAACTTTTTGAATTTTGAGTGGGGAATAGAATAGCCGTTAGGTGTCAAAACGACATCCTAATCCTAAGGTCACACCACAAGTAATGACGGAAACTTGTTTATTTACATGAGCATGCGTAGTAAAAGACAAATTCTTTTACACATGGTTTTTTATAAGGCGAAATTATTGTTTCTCTACTGAAAATCGACTGTGGTGTACCAAATTACCAATTTGGTTTAAAAAAAAAACATTCAACTGAACATGCCTTATATGTCCTAAATGATAGAATTATCCAAAATCTTAGAAGTAAAAAATGTTCCTTAGTCCTTGATATAGATTTGCAATCTGCTTTTGATTCCATCTGGTGCAGTGGATTAATTTTTAAGTTGATAACACTAGAATTCTCTCCAGCCATTATACGAATGATAAGAAGTTTTCTAAATTCTAGAACTGCAAAAATTTCTATTGCTTCGGAATACTCAGAGGAGTTTGTAGTCTCTATGGGTGTTCCTCAAGGATCTTTACTTGGCCCAAAACTGTTTAACTTATATCTATACAACTTTCCAAACAATAACCCAGAGATTGAAGCATTTTTATTTGCAGATGATACTAAATTATTAGCAAGTGCAGTAAGACCCCACGATGCACTTAACAAAATAAAAGATTTTGTTCCAACATTAACTTCCTATTTTAATTCTTGGGGATTAGTAATAAAAGCAGAGAAAAGTGGAATCACATGTTTTAGAAACGTCTATGGAAAAGGACACCGTAAAGCAGTTAAAGAAAGCAAAACCCTCTCATTAAAAATAGACAATGTTCTCGTTCCGCTTAAGACAGAAACTAAATATCTTGGTATACATTACCAAAATAAGTTTAAGTTCAACAAACATGCAAGAAACATTTTAAAGAAAGCCAAAATTGCCTCATGTCTTCTTAAGAGACTTTTCTCTACAAATGCTACTTCTAAGCAAACTAAACTTCTTATGTATAAGACACTCATAAGACCAATAATTACATATGGCTTCGGTTGTTGGTTCAGTATCTCTCCCACGGTTGCAAATGAATTGGAAAATTTTGAGCGAAAAATTTTAAGATTATGTTGCGGAAAATTCAGAAAGCCGAATAAGAAATGGTATTCTAATGAAACGATATACAACGAATGTGATATTGAACCTCTTTTTATTTATATGATAAATCGACTGAAAATAAAATTACAATCTCTTGCTAGTCATCCTAACCAAATTTTGAAAGACATTTGGGACAAAAATATAAACGATAGTGTTATAGATAATCACTTTTATTTATCACCTGTTAGTATAATGAATTTAAGATCTCAACCAGAATTTGAATGTATTTCCAATCTAAATTTAAAATTACCATTTTATGAGAAAGCTTCTTTGCCTGTTCTAAGAGGATAATAATACCAAATATGAAAAGTTAAAAAACAAATGAATTACATATAGTATATATATACATATATTTATATATATATATATATAGCTCTTTAAATATAAGATTTTATATATGCTAAGATCTTAATTATATATATAATGTATATAATGTTTGTTTATATAATTAGTACATAAGTAGTTTATAGGTAGTTTTTAAGTAGTTTAGATATAAGTTTAATTTTGGTCAAATTAGAGCCATGAAGTGAACATATGTCGGGAGCAAGCATATGATAAAAATAGAATATTCAAATATGAATTATTAAAATTTTATAATGTAATTAATTATTAATTAAGTTATTATACTTGAGCTTAACCAGATTATATGTCCAAAGTCGGTTATCACAAAAAAAAAATGTAATCATAAATTAATTAATGTGTATTAATATTGACTCAATAAACTAAATGAATGAAAATGAATGAATGAGGGCTGTTCGATAAGTCAGTGACTTTGAAATGAAACACTTGTTCTTTTCTCCAAATCGAATTTTATTTCAGGCAAAAGTTTTCGAAAAAATATGATTTCTCAAACTTTCAAAAAAGAACAGTTTTTGCCTTTTTTGGAGCACGTCCGTCTGCATAAGACCACTGCTGTAATTGTTCCTTTATTTTTGGATACGGGATTTCTCAGCTATTACGAAACGATTTAAAAATTAATTTTAATTGAGCTTAAATTCGGGTCCATTTTTAGTCCACCGTCAGCAATCGCAGTACACATCTTGCCGATAATTTTTTCATGGCCAAATGGTCATGATTCGATGTAGTGTATCATATGAAATTTCTACAATCCGAGCTATCTCACGAACCTTAGCCTAGCGATATTACTTACTTACTTAAGGTGGCGCTACAGTCCGGGGTGGACCTGGACCTCAACCAACAAGCGTCTCCAGCCAGTTCGATGTTTAGCTAGCTGCCTCCAGTTTCGCACGCACAGTTGGTTGAGGTCCCTTTCCACTTGCGTGCGCCACCTGAGTCGCGGTCTTCCTCTACTGCACCGTCCCTCGGGGGTGGATTCGAAGGCTTTCCGGGCCGGAGCATTGGTTTCCATTCGCCATCTCAATCGTTGGATCTTCACCCTTCTGGCTAAGTCAATGTCGCTGAACAGCTCGTACAGTTCGTTGTTATATCTTCTCCTCCACTCACCCTCTATGCAGACGGGACCGAAAATCCCCCGAAGAATTTTCCTCTCAAAGCAGCCAAGAGCAACCTCATCCGCTTTTGACAAACTCCATGCTTCTGCGTCATATAGCAGGACTGGGACGATTAAGGTCCTTGGTTACCTTGGTTGTTCGAGAGAGGGCTTTGTTTATCAATTGCTTTCTTAGCCCAAAGACGCAGCGATTAACAAGGGTTATTCTTCGTTTGATTTCAGCGCTGGTGTCATTGTCTGAGTTAATAGCGGTGCCTAGGTAGACAAAATCCTTGACTACCTCAAAGTTATAACTGTCTGCTGTGACGTTCTGTCCGAGACGTCGGTGTTGGGTGTCCTTTCTGGTTGACAGCATATACTTGGTCGGTGCCATGACATAACGCCAAGCGACATAAGGCCAAATTTTAAAACTTGGCCTTATGTCACTTTGAAAAAGCGAAAAAAGACCAAATTTTTGCTTTGGCCTGCCCCCCTGCAACCCCCCTGCTTGGCCACAGATAGGATTTGGGGTAGGTGCAAAGTTGGATATATGTTACTTTTTCAAATCCATTCTAAATATGAAAATAAGGAAACATTGGGTACCACCAACCTCGCACCTATCCCAAATCTTATCTGCGGCCAAGCTGGGGGTTTCAGGGGGCAGCATGAACCCTCATACTTCACTTCGCAATTTCCGCTAGCTGTCTCCAACTACGCACTCCAAGTTGGTTAAGGTCGCTCCCTACTTGTGCGCGCTGTCTTAAACGTGGACGTCCTCTGTTGTATTGTCCCACAGGCTCAGAGTCGAAAGTTTTTGGGAAGGGACCTAGGTTATTTTAGGTTAGGGGGCTGCTAGTGAATTCACCAGCACACTTAGACCATGTTGGCCCATTGTGATACCTACAGTCAGACTCCTACCACTGTTCGATCGTTCCAGTGATAGTGACGTTAACTTGATCTTAACGGCAAATGGCGACTGGACCGGATTTGAAAAACCTATTAAAAGCGTATTAACTTTGCTTTCACTGGGATTCGAACCTGAGACCCCTCTAACTTTATGTTGCTCTCTACTCGGCTCAGCCATCTTAGGCATTAGATCCGAAGATGCCTGGACAGACACATGCCACTGTACACCCCATTGTTCGTGGTTGAATCTTCTTCTCCACCGAAAATTGAACTTTTCTTCCCAAAAGACCAAAAGTTAGAACTGCACCCAACCAGGTCATCTCTAGCTGCTTTAAAGATTTAAACAAGTGAACCATCTGCTGCAGCAACTTTATTAGACTGCAGTCTCGATATTGTATTGTTTGTCAATGTCGGGGGTCGGAATCCTCGTCCGTCATCGTTCAGATTGAGTGAAACATTCTGCTTGATAGAGGTATTTATGTCCTTATTGTTTAACAGGCTACAGAAATGATTCTTAAATTTTCAGTGCCGACTGCAACTCTACTACCAATTGTCTATCCTCGTCCAGGGAGTCTTCTGCCCGATTTTTCGTTCGATAATATTTTCTATATTTCTTAATTCAATTGAATTAATTCTCCTACAGTCTCGTGAACAATTTGCCTCTCATGGCTAAAATATTTCAATTCTAATGGCAATTGATTTATCTTCTAATTCGATGTAGATCACACGGCAAAAAAAGAATAATGAATCAAAACTCGATTCAATCTATCCGTTCTCTTAAAACCACTCACCTTTCCGCAGAAAGAGAAATTATATAAAGAGCTTTAACGATAAGACAGCACCTTATCAATCCCGTCTAAAACGATAAACATTTGTGGCAAAAACAAAATAAATGCAAACCTTATAATTCTTCAGCTGATAATTCAGTCGATTTGGCCACTTTTTGGTGAAAAAACGTAACCCGTTCAAAATTCAATGAAACAAAGGCATAAAGACAAAACAAAATTGAATTTTAAATGAACAATCTACTCGATGGTTTGACAATCAGATAAAAACATAAATTAGTGGCGAGGTAAGGATGAAAACATATTTGTGTTCATATGTGCAGAAAGTGTGAAGTGATGTGAAGATTTTGAATATGATTTTCATACGCAGATATGATTTAGAGTGATTATCGAGTGCTTGTAAGTGACTTTGAAGTGCGGCCAAGATGCATTCTGAACGTTTTTTTTTTTCTAAATAAATCCATCTCCCCTGTTGACGAACGCAAGAAGTACATATTTTAAGAATGAATCATTTTCGAGGGATTTCTTGAACATGATATACGAGTACTGAGTGTGTTCGATGTGACATATTACTAATTTTCACCTAAAACCGATAAGCAAAAAGCGTGATAACACTTTATAACACCGTTCTATGAAGTTGACTATGGAATGTGATAAATTCTGCATTGACTTACGTCTTGAAAGTGATTTTGTTTTGTCATTAAAATCTTATCAGTCACCACAATTTAGAACATCAATATATTTATGAGAACGTTTGTTCGGAGAATTGCTTCTCTCTTAATATGGTCACACTTATTTTTCATAACTCTATGAACTCGATGGGCTCTTTAATTTTTGTGGGACTGATAGCTAAAGGAATCATGACGACAGTGCAGCTCATACTTTCTGATCAAAAGGTACCCGCATCTTTTTCAACAAAACGAAAACGGTTAAATTATTGTTCTATTTTCATTTAATTCCCTCCACAATAATCTCAATTGCATATATATTTCAACGCTTCCTCCAATCTGCAAAATACAAAAATTTACCGATTCAGGAATCGCCTTCAGCTCCTTCTGTGAATTTTCCTTCATTGCTTCAATTGTCTTAAAACGCTTTCCCTGAATCGTTAACTTGAGTGGTGGGAATAGGAGAATGTCAAGTGAATACAAAGCTTGCGAAACGGCATGAGCATTGTTTTTGATCAAATAATCGCGTACAAGATGTGCGGTTTTTACAACAAATTCAGCATTCTCGACACAAGCCACACTTTAACTCGTCTCATTCCCGAAACATCGTGCAAAACGGTCCACGGATGCACCGATGCGAATGAGATACTAAGATTGGCTGCTATCATCCTGATGCTCACAGGATTGGCCACGAAACTTGGGGAACGTTTTTGGTTAATACCCAAATCGCAACAGCGCGTTCGCGCGGTCGGGCGTTGACATTTCTCAGACCGTAATATCGTAAGTCCGAGCAGAAAGTTTGGAGTAGAGCTACTCTCTACTCGGTCGGGCTTTTTGACAGAAAAAAAAAACAATTTTTTTTTTATTCATTTGTGTTTTCAGTTTTGGCGGGCAAAGACAATTATTTGTCTAAGCAAATAATTTTTTGTAGGGTTTTTATCTATACTAATTGCATTTTTTTCTTGTAAAATGTAGTTTCGAAAGCGGATAGCTTCGAGGAAAATATTTTACTTATCAAACGCACGAGTTCTATTTCGATTTGGAAAACTGAGTGCTCGTCCTTTGACATAAGATTCTCGTAAATTCGATAAAACGCGTACCAATCCCTGTCAAAGTCCGAGCGACCGAACGCGCTGTTGCGATTTGGGCTTAATGGCTGAAACACAATAGGGCGTTGCGCTAGTCGACTTCACATTACGGAGGGTGTGCGTTGACGCACTGCGTTAATAAGCTCCTCCCTCCCTCTGTCAAAAACCAAATAAAAAATATTCCGTCAGCTGTTTTCATTTCTGAAATGTCAAATCAAAAAATATTCTGGTCAAACAATTCAACGTTAAAGAAATTGATTGCGGAAAATGAATGCCAAGAAAAGTTAAAAAAAAATTAAAAAAGTGATTCTTGTTGCTAATTTGGCGTATTCATTCAAATTAGTTTTGTCGTTGAAATAATTTTAGTCAGCTGTTTTCATTTCTCAAATGTCAGTTGCCACAAAATGTTCTCAATTTAGGAAAAAACTCTCAATTTGGGAAGCATTTCTCAATTTCGCTCTCACAGCGCATCCCTCTGTCAAAAAAATATCCAACATGTTGAATAATGACGTGCGTTGGGATTACGTTTTACGTTTTATTACGATCCTCTCATCTCTCTCATTTTTCATTTACGTAGGTTGCTGCAGTATTTCGTGCATGTCCATTGAATTGTGTGCGTTGAAAGACAGCGCTGACGCTGACGCACTATTGTGTTTCAGCCATAAAGAGGAGATATGTGAGCATCTAATGACAAATCAGTAGTTGTTTCCAGCGTTTCCGATGTGGCACGATCGTGCCATTATGGCACTTTTTCATTGAAATGGCACTGTGGCACTTTAAGACTGAATATGGCACTTTGGTAAAAATTGTTAAAATTGAAAAATTAACATATTTACGTGAATGTTTATAGAACAATGGTTGCATCCACCTTCCGAAATAGTTGAACGCATTTATTCTCAACAACGAACACACCTCAGAAAAAACTATCAAATGTTATACATCATAATTTGTTTGTTTGAAGTTTGAAATATGAGCAAGAATAGGTTAGTCATTTGAAATATTATATATGAAAAAGAAGGCTATATATTATAGTAACTTATAGCGGTTTGTGTGCAAATCAAATAAACAAAAACATATTTTTTGATATATTTTCGTTTGTGGCACCCAAGGCCTTAAAGTGGCACTTTCTGGTAACACTGGTGGCACTTTGAAAAATATTTTTCCGGCAACGCTGGTTGTTTCTCCACAACACTACGAACGGTTTCCCTTAAATTCTTTAATAAGCCAGATCAAGACTGGCTAATATATTCCTGATGCTCACGTGACAATCTACGAGGACAATTTCCTTAACTTTTCCGATGCTTTCGTCAATGATACTGGTGGATGGACAAAGAGAACGAGGCAAATCAACCACATTACGGCCCACTTTAAACTCTTTATTCCACTCGTACGCTTGTATTTTCGACTCTGTCGAGTACCGTATGTTACCGTTAATGTATTCAAAGCGTATGCTAGTGGTAATTTATTAGAAACCCGAGATTTAAGGCAAATTCTTTGCTCAACTAAATTCAACATTGCGGGATTCGCAGAACACAACAAACACTGACTTGTTTACAAAGCTATTACGAAAAAACTTTCAATAGACGGCACTTAAAAATGTATTGATTTGAGCCGTCGCTCAAAAATTTCTTGATTTGAGCGCCAGATGACTGATGTACCAACCTAGAAAAAAATATTTAAATGGGAAATTCCGGGTACTTTTTGATCAGAAAGTACAGTAAGCACCAACATTTTACTGATAGGATTTTTTTGGTTGATATTTCTGCTTTTAAATTGAAGGTAGACAAATTTTATTTTATCTGTTTCCTTTAATCCCTTATGTGATACAGGGCGTCAACAACGCCTGTGTGACGTCTTGTTTGGAGTTCTGCAACGTGTTTGAGCTCCCACCTTCTCATTCTTAAAGAACTTGATTCCTCCTCGACTGTTCTTCACCACATTTGTCATGGGTGTCCCGCTATTCTGCCTGCCTGGGTTGGCCATGCATTGGAACATAGCGTACTTCGCAATGGAGTTGTCTTCGTAGGATCTATCCAATTCACTGCCACTTTATTTCTTTCAGTAGTTCAACAAACTCATTTATACCTCACTCTACTACATGTGTGCTATATGTATGAACGTATGCAGTAAGAATAAGAACTAAATTGTGTGCTTTGCTATGTGTGTGTTTGGGTATTGTGCACATCAGGGTTGTGAACTTCCATGAACTAAATGCACTAGAAAAACGAACTAGTTCAATAAACAGATTTGAACTTAACTAAGCGCCATCTGGACTGATCTAAAATGCACAAGCCTAGACGTGACACTTATGACATTCGTGTATAGCCGGAAAGTCTCTACCGTGCAAGACCAACCAGATGGCATCTCGACTCAAGTTATCAAAAGCCTTCACGAAGTCGATAAACTACAAATGCAGGGAAGAGCTGTACTCAACGCATTCCTTGATTATAATACGTAAGGCGGCGTTTACATGAGTGGATGAAGCCAATCGAATGATTTTCAAAAAGGTTGAAAAGAGATGGGTTGAATTTTCTTTTCCAACTGTTTGGAAAATCATACGCTCTCCACCGTCATTTCAGTCTCCTTCCAATCATGTAAACGCCTTCTTTAGTAATGGAGCTTAGTTCAGATGATATCAACACATTACCGTTAAATTCAAAAGAAATGTCTAAAATTAAATCTACCTCATGTCTTTATATAAAGAACAAAACCCTTTAAACTCATATTTGTGCTCTATTTGCAGATAAAAATATGAAAAAGCACCTTATCAGTGACCCAATGGATTTTCATTACAAAGAAGGTAACGCGGTTGATTTCGCGAAAACATTTGATCTAACCGGAAACGACAATGACCAAATGCTTAGAGTATACTTGAAAAAAGCTGGTTTATCAGATAATATCGAGTGCCTGACGCCAGAACAAAGAAAAGCTTTTATTTATGATATTGTGAAGAGCAACAAAAACCCTGGATATTGGAAGGTTTTAAGATGAATTGATTCTTTGCTTCTGAAATGTATGCATTAAACTTTATTATTTGCAGCCAAGTGTTCTTCCATCAATGTCTCCGAATGCCACTGTTCGTTCCACTCACTCTCGAGTCGAACCGTCGACGCCAGATAGTCTAGCGTCTATTGACGATATTCCACCAGCATCATTAACTTTTGATTTTAAGCACTTCTCTCAATTGAATGGGGAACAGGCTGCAGAATCAGAGGGAGTACTTGTTCATTCGCCACTCTATGAGAGACAGTTTCAAAATCAGCAAACACTCGCGCCGAAAGTCTACAACACTCCTCCTACTCCGCCATCACCATCAACTTTGGTAACTCGAAAGGGATTAAAAATTGACATCAGTGGACCAATGAACTTTGAACACGTTTCTGGTGATATGACAAGAGATATGACTAAAAATGCGTTCGACTTATCTGCGCAATTCAATGACAAATGCTTAAAGAAATACATGATCGAACGCGGTATTACGGAAGAGGACGTCGAGGGTATGGATAAAAAGGAGTTGATCAGAAAGATTGTTCAATCACGGTATACCTGGATGGTAAGTGCAAAAATCTTGTTCCCTGATTTTGTTTGTAAAGCATTTAAAAATTAATTTTCAGCCAATGGGTAGGAAATATACCGGAAGTTTCATACCGCCGCCTCCTTCTGAAACGTATAGGGCACCATCTCCAACCGCACCTCCCCGGCATAAGCATCATTCAAAGGGTGGCGCTCTGATTGTCCCTCCTCCGGTCTTACCTTCAACCGATTCAACTTCATACGAAAGTATATACTTGGAAGTTTTGCCGCCAGAACCCTCAGATACATCAACCATGAGACGACCTATGAATGCACCACCACCAGTACCGCTAGTTGTTGTCAAAAATTCTGTTAAGAAAGTTTCGCACAAACATATGGCACCACCTCCACCACCACATCCGCCATCAAATCAATCACAAATACTCCAAGTCTCGGCAAAACCACCAATACCACCTACCCCAAGTGAGAACAAAACAACTAGTTCAGGGAATGCGTTATTCATCCCACCTCCACCTCCACCCATGCCAACTCTGAGTGCAAACGGTGGAGCGCCACCCCCACCTCCACCAATGCCAAATATGAATATAACAGGTGGTGTTCCACCCCCGCCTCCACCAATGCTTAATATGAACGCAACAGGCGGTGCTCCACCTCCACCTCCACCAATGCCAAATATGAATGCATCAAATGGGTCACCACCTCCACCTCCACCTCCTCTCTTAGCAGCACACAATACAGCATCGAAGGTAGAGGCAGCTAACAAGACCGTAGAAGCCGGAGGTGATAGTCGAGATGCTTTCCTTGAAAGTATCCGCACCGGAGTAACTTTGAAGGTACACCTTTGCATTATGTACTCAACATTGCTCAAGTATCTTATTTTTAGAAAGTCAACAAGGGAGTTCAGGTCAAAACCAGCAGCGGAACAGTTAAACTGCCACCAAACGGCCAACCGAAAGCGCCCAATGCACAAGCTGATGTTCCACAAAGACCGATTAAGCCTGAGCAGCCAGACTTTATGTCGGAGCTAAGAAATGCAACCCTGAAACGAATTAAGAAATTAGAAAATAATCCACACGCGGAAATATCATCCGAGTCCCAATGCTAAAAAGTGTCTTTAAATTTGTAAGATGGACGCAACCAAAACCATTTTAATGTGGCATCACTTGAAACACCGGCATTTGTAGGGTTTATTTTTATTTGACATAAGTAAACAAACCAAATAAAATGACGTCTATGTAGTTGTTTTTTTTCATTTTGCGTTTTTCTTTTTCCTAGTTCGTTTTATTTTGGACGGATAAGATAACTTTTCTAATTAAATTCAGATTCCAGCAACGCAAGTGTAGTGACTAGCCTTTGAGTTGTGATTCAGCAACTTTACATCATTTAGTCGTACTTGAACAGTCACAGAGGTTTTATCATAATGTCAAAGATTGCATTTATTGGTGGTACCGGCATGACCGGGAGATGTGCCGTAGAGCACGCAATTGAAAAAGGTCAGTGATTCATTTAGTAATTGCAACACAATTGAATAGTTTATGTAATAACGCAGGCCTATCTCTTCGTGTAATGTATCGGACTGAGGCCACAGTTCCGGAAACATTCAAAGGCAAAGTGGAGTTGGTCAAAGGAGATGCTACAAATTTAGATGATGTAAAAAATCTGCTTGAAGGGTGTGATGCTGTGTGTGTGATTCTTGGAACCCGAAATAATCTTGAACCGACTACTGCGCTTTCAACGAGCACAACAAACATCGTGACTGCAATGAAAGCGCTGAATATCAAACGTTTTTCCATTGTTATGTCATCATTTCTCTTGATGAATATTGAACAAGTGCCGAATGTTTTTCATGCTTTAAATGAAGAACACAAACGAATGTTGGAGATAACTAAGAACTCAGGATTGGAATACATTGCAGTTCTCCCTCCTCACATCGCAAGTGAACCGAGTTCTGAGTATACTATTCTACATGACGCGTCCCCTGGTCGTATGATATCCAAGTATGATTTGGGTAAGTTTATTGTTGATTCACTGGAGCAACCCGAGCACTATGGACGAGTATGTGGAATTGCAAAAAAGGTCGCGGCCTAGATGGGGCTAATTTTATTTTCCTGTAATTAAGAATGTCATGGATGCATTTATCCAGATTGTACTTTATTGTTAAGGTGTACAATAGTTAAAAAGAGAAAACAATAAAATTGTTGAACAAAATTGTCTAGGGTTGCTTTTTTTAGATGTTTAAATCTTATTGTGGGGCTATGGTCCAGGGTGGACCTGGGCCTCAACCAACTAGTCTCTCTGGCTAGCATGATCGCACGCCAAGTTGGTTGAGTCGATTTGTGAGCCCCACCTTAATCGTGGACGTCCTCTATTGCGTTGTCACAAAGACTCAGAGTCGAAGATTTTTTGAAATCACAGTTTTATGAATGGAATCTAGCTTTACGATTGTCATTGTTTTTAATTAGGAAAGCAATAACAAGCATCATTTAAACGCATAATTCGGTTAATCAGTGAAGAGCAATAAATGTGTTATCTTTGCCGATGACATGATGAAATGTTGATAATCTCACTATATTCCAACACAAATTGGAACCGAATTATTCTGGTTCAAGAAAAGCTATGACTATGCATATTGTTAATATTGTGTGGTGCATAACACGGGCTTATTTTAATAAGCAAATAACTATTGTTCTAGTGACCGTCGTTATCTAGGTGAAACGCACGTAGACAATGGACGTAGGTCCATTGTGCTGTTAAGTAAATTATTCATTTATGGGAAATCATTTGGAGCTTCCGATGAAACGAAAATAAGTCGTAACTGACAGAAACTGAGATGCACTATGTAGGTTGTCCCCGGACGGTCAAAATGTTAACAAATTAACGCAAAACATGCGTCAAATATCCTGGATGTGCGATTATTCAGAAGGGTAAACGGCGTCTCTGACTATTTCCTGGTTGCAGTACGATTCTGAGGCTGACTATCCGATGTCAGAAAACTGCACCATCAAATAAGTGGTCGGACGTTTTGACGCTGGAGCACATCCCGAGATTGCCAGAGCCTAGAAACTTTGTCAAACACAAATTTCCAGCACCTGCTTAATGAGCACAACTAGGAGAGAGTGATTGGAAATGAAGAAATTCAACCTTCAATCGATTAACTGACCCTGCCATATAACGAAGAAGTCGGCACAGTTATCAAAAAGCTGAAGAACAACAAAGCTGCATGTTCAGATGATTTGCCATAAGGGTCCTTCAAGGCTGAAGGCGATTTTCTGGTAGGAAACATGCGCTAGACCATCTAAAAGATTTGCAAATCGTCATGGGGATATCAAATCTAAACTCATGTAAAACTATAGAGGAGGTATATCCCTGCTCAATGTGACCTATAAAATCCTATCCGGCGTACTGTGTGAATGTCTTAAGCCCTTTTGGACCGCACTAATCGACAAGTTTCTGTTCGACTTCCTTTCTTCTTCCGTCTTCCAACAAATTGGCTACAGATCAAATCTTTACCCTCGTCAAAGCCTGGAAAAGACCAGCGTATTTCAAATCGATACATGCGACATCTTCATCGATTTCAAAGCCGCATCCAACAGCATTCATTGCAATGAACTATTGAATCCCGGAAAAATTGGTCCGGTTGTGTTACGTTCAAAAATACGCGATGGACCATGCAGTACGGTACTAGAATGTCTGAATCGTTTAAAACCTGCACCGGTTTTCGGCAAGAATATGCGCTGAAGATGCAATGGGAGTGCGCACGGAAGGCTCCATCTTCTACATATCGGTCTAGTTGCTGGGTTACGTAGACGACATGGACAAGGTTGCGCGTTCCCAGCGAACCGTTGTAGAGCCTTTTACTGCGATTGAAGAACAGGCGAAACAAGCCTCGCACATCACCTAGGACAAAACAGATACAATTTTGAGGTTGTACAGGAGTTTGTCTATTTTGGGCCAAATGTGAACTCTACAAAACGACATCTTGGTGGAGATCCGAGGTAGAATCGCCATTGGCAAACACTGCTTCTTCGGTTTGTCGAAAGAACTTGAATCAAAACACCTGGCTCGAAGGACCAAAATTTTGATCTACAAAACCCCGATACTACTAGTCTTGCTGTATGGAGTCGAAAGCTGGACCATAAGCAGGACTACGGATCTGATTCTCGGAGTCTACGGAAGAAAAATTCTGGGTCGGATATTTGGTCATGTCTGCGAGAAAGGCGAATGGAGGAGAAGACACAACCGCGAACTGAGCAGACTGAACAGCCATGGTCGCATCGAGTAAATAAACACCAATGCTCCAGCCATGAGAGTCATTGAATCCGAGGCTCTTGGTTCTAAAAAGAGAGGACCCTGAGTATAAAGACCAAGTGATCGTGGACGCAAGGCAACTTGGTCTTTATGATTAGACGGTCAACGGTTGAAGGCAGCAATTGTTCAGGTTTAGAATCTCCAGGGCCCGCTGGCCTAATAAGTACATAAGTAAGTATATAGTAATCAACGTATACAACATTCTTATAAATTATTGCATTTAATTTCGTTGTGAGAAGGCCAGATTTAAATTTCAATCAAAATAATGTTTACATTACATACGAAACTTTGTTTATAAAAGATAAATGTACCTGCGAGCGCCACTGTGCACTACGCGCGACTTCACCACACCACTGCACCATCAGTGGTCAAATGCATCGATTCCTACGCTCAAAGTCAAAATTCGATTTCCGACAAAAACAGCTTTCTTATTTTACGGCTTCACCTCTTTCAAATCATTGCTGAAAGAGTAGAACTGTCTAGCTTCTTAAACTTCGCTGATCGGAATCGGCATTAAACTGTAGGCCACTATTTATAAACATCGATAGGAAAATGTCGCACCAATGGTATAAAATAGTTTTCAAAAGCGAAGAGAAGAACTATCAATGGATTAATAGTTTCCGGAAGCTTAGATGCAACATTTTATAAGCAACAACCTAATGAGCACGCTATATTCACACACAATTAATATTACCATTCAATTCCTCCAAACGCACTCTATGTTTTGCTTAATTCATTCTTCTCGCAAATGAGAGATCCGGATACAAAAGCGATGCCAACAATTTATGCACTTGACACAATGCGTTTTAAAAATAATTTCGAAAGAAAAGGAAACATACAAAACCTAAAAATACCGTGAGAAATAGTTTACACGCTTGCATGTAAACTATTTAATGACTTGTCTAATGTGTTTATTATAAAGAGGGAAAAGTTTATGTTTCGGTACCAGACACCATTTATTTTCTTTATTTATACGACAAAGCGCATTACGACGACTGGTGAACGATAATCTGGTGCCTCGAACTTGAACTTGAGGAATGAGTTTGTTTGAAAATGTTCGTATGCACGAGTACATTTTGTTTGGGACGAGTCTGATCTGTTACATGTTCCTCATGAATGTAAAGTGACAGTCTTAAATTGAACGGAATATTACAAAAGGGGAAGTTTTTTGTTTTTAACTAATTTCCAAGATTTATTTTTCTTTCTCTCTAATAATATAATAATTGATGTATATAATTTATTTTTGTATAACACGCTTAATAATAATTTATTTGCCTAGTGAATCACAAAAATTGTTTCTATCGTTATAATTGGAGCTTCTAAAAAAGCCTGATATATATATTACGTAAATGGCCTTCCATTCAACCATTTCACAGTTGACATTTTCTTTTTTGATTTTTCTTTAATTTTTTGTGTACTTTTTTATGTACTGATGTACGATTCAATTTTGCTGCTGCTGGTGCAGTCAAAAAGTGTTGAACTTTCTATTGATACGGGTGCTATCAGGGCAAACGTTTTTTCATACCAAACTCCGTCAATGTACAGAAGTCATCTTCGCGTATTTTTAATTTTTGATATTTTTTCTTAAATAAAAGAATAACTATCACAAACATTTTTGTCTAAATATCTAATCACTAATTCTTTACTTTTTCACATCTACTCTATAGAACTTCTCTAACGGTATGCTACAAGAAATAATTTATACGTCTGGGAAGTTCAACGAACTAAAGGGCCTTTCGTATTAGGTACGAACTGCGAACGCGAACTTTTCGAAATAACCATATTTCAGGAAATATCCTCAAAAATTTACACTTTTTGGTGTACCAGAATGTGCGTTTTGAATAGTCGAATTTTTTCATGAAGTAAAAACTCAAAAATATAGTTTAATTAAGAAAATTATCGATTTGGCATTTTTTCTGCGAATTCAATAATCTCTTCGCGAATTGTCAATTCACGATCCACAAATTCATGAATAAGAAAATTGGCGAAATCTCTTGGCGCGAATTCTGAAAATCTTAAATTTCACACTGACAATTCGCGGCTACCGGCGAATTCCATTCGAATGAAGTGTCAAAATTCGCGAATTTCACAGTTTGCAGTTAGAAGTTCGGTGCTCATAAGAAAGGCCTTTAATTTTGTCTAACTTTTTGACTGCATGAACACATGTCAGTGTTAATTTCTAAACTATAATCTCAAGGAAGACTTGGAAAGGATCATTATATCAAAGCCAAACAAATCAAAAAATAATAAAACAAACTAAAGCATCTCATTTTAAAAATAAACTTGTAATTGTAACAAAAGAAATAATAATACAAAAAAATCATTCATAGAAAAATAATTTACTTAAAACAAAAACAAACATGTATACAGAACAGTTTTCAAAAGTAAAGGGAACATTTCAGAAAAGTGTTCTTCTCACATTTGCTCACACTATATGAATGTGTATGAAAACAAAAACGGCAAAAGGACCCTTCCCTGATAAATTTTCATCAGTAACAGGAAATGGAATTTCAAAAGTTTCCCCCGGACTACTGTGTTGTACATTTTAAAGAATCTTTTTCATATATTTTTTCTTTGCTGTCTCCAAGCTTGGTAATTCACAATGACGCGGTCCATACATTGACACTGGTGCGCAGAATTCGTAGCCTATTCTTTCGTAGAAGCCTTCTTGATCGACTGTTGAAAGGTAAACGGCTTTCAAATCAAGAACTGCTCGACAATAATCTTCCGCGCATTTCATTATCAATTTGCCAAAGCCTTGACCTCGGTACTTTTTATCAACAACAACTGATTCCACAAAGCATGCTTTCTTTTTGCTTGGTATAACACTCAGCTTGCAATGAGCAATAACACGTCGAAAATTATCGGTCGTAAGAACTAAACTAACTGGCAATGTATCGCAGGATGCTTCTAACGATCGCATACGGGCAGTATCACTCCTTGGCCATTCCGAGTTTATGAGATTGCAGCAATCCTGCATTAGCTCTGGATATCTATGAATAGGGACCACATTGAATGGGCTGCCAGACACATTGAACGGTGGTAGGCCCTGTAAAATAACGAAATATCTATAAAATAAGTCACCTTCATTTTTTTATTTGAAATAGTTTAGATATTTTTTCCGCATCCTAACTTACTGTAATCGGGATCAAAAATAAAATACAAACTCACAATTTATGTATACCTCATAGTATGGTTCCGGTTTTCTATACCTCATATCAAAAAAGGATCTATTTTTCTCCCGTGGTTTGCCTCTTTTCTTATGTTTTCGAATTATTGTGAGATTTATTTCGAAACTCTTAACATAATCTGTAGAATCAAACAAATGTATTGATTAAGAGATCAGCCTAATATGGGATACACTGAACAGATAAACACAGATATGTTTGGATTATCGAACATGATGATTAGAGTTATTATTTCTCAGGACATAAATGTCTTTCGCATTCGGTTAGAAACTTTTTCCTTGCATGCAATTTCCTCGAAACGATGAAAGGGCATAATACGCCCCTAGTTACAATCAATCCCTTGTTGTTTTAAAAAGAATAAATGCATTTGCAACAGTACATATTTTCTTTTTTGCAAATGTATTTTTATTTCCCATGTGGGTATCATTACTGATACGTTATCAATCGAAATTACAAAGTGCACTGTGTGGCAGCTCGATGAATAACAGCTTATGAATATTAATTTATTTTAATAATAAAACAGATGTCTTTCTAACTGAACCTGTAAATTATCTGCAACAGTTAGCATTTTCCCTTCTTATTCAGTATTTTTTAATATGCATATGTATGTAGAAATTATCATATATTCACCACTCGCTCAAGGTTTAAATATAGAAAGAAATGTATTCGCACGGCCAAACCAATTGTGCCCCATGTACAAAAATAATATCCATGGAAAATTTCCAGATAATAAAAACCGCGAACAATAAATGATCTTGGCAATTGTGTCCGAATTGGCTTCACATTTTGCTAAATCGAATGTAACAATAACCATGACCGTAAAACCTAACGCCAAAAATTGCATAATACGTAACGAGGCCTGGATGTATTGAATGTTTTTTTTTTGTTTGGAAATGTTGATGTGATTTTCTTCGAAATAAAATAAACTAACAACATAAATGCACATTACATTACAAGAAACAAATCAACTGTTTACCATAATTTCTGTACGTTCGTCACTGGGTACGCCACGACGGATTGAGAATACTGAACTAATACCTCCAATTTTTGTTTTAAATGCTCTCGAAAAATGCTCAAGACAGGCAAGGAAATTGTCGTGACTTTTATTAATATTTGAAATATTTTCTAAATATCTTATTTTCGTTAGACAAGAACAAAAAAATAAACAAAATCTACAAGCTGTTGGTACACATCTAAATTTAGAAATTATAATAACACAACATAGGAATAGGAAACACACACTGAACGCGAGTAAAGAAAAAAATAAACCAACATTTGTGAGACGTCAACGCTGATGGGAAATGTCAGATTTTTTTTCTTATCGGCAACCTTCTCTTTGTCATGAAATTCGTAAATAAATACAAGAGTAAAAGAGAGGACAATACGAAAATGGTTAATAGAAAACCAAAATTCATTCATAAATTGTGCTCCCTATTTTGGCAACATTCCATCCACACGAACGATATTTCACTACATATCGATTATGGCGGTGTTCGAAGATTAATCTCTTTCGGTTATGTCAAAATGAGAATACGCAGTCGAATATGAAAATTCAAAATTGTTAAGTAATTTATGTGTAGCTTCTCAAAGAAATGTTTTATCACAATTATTTAAATAAAAAAATTACGCAAATGATAATTGCAATTTATTGCTTTCAAAATTTTCTATATAAATTCAATTGTAGATCTTATATTATATTTTAAATTCGTGGAAATTTGTTTTATAAAAGAAATACATTTTCTATGATTTTATTGTGATTAGTGATGTAATGGTATTAATCATTAGAATTTTTTAGAAGTTTTAACTAGTTTTAATTAAAATTTATAAACTGACTGGACATCAAAGACTATTATTTAATGACTATTATTAATTTTTTATGATTTATAAATCAACGAACCCACTCATCTCACGAACTGTTTACCTGAACTTGTGACAGCTGACCATACGTCACATAAAACTTGAAATTTTATTTGTGGTCGGAAATATTTACGAGTAAACCTTGTTTTTTTAAATTATTTTCCTTGCAAATATCACAACAATTACTACATATTTCGGTTAGTTAAAATATGATGACGTACTTGATTTGAATAAACTTTTTTTTACACACCTTTTAAATGAATAATAGCACGTGTGAAGCACAAACAAAAATGTTGAACTATATGTCGAAAACTTACACAACAAATAAAAAAAAATAGTAAATGTGCATAAAATAGAGCAAGAAAATAGTATTTTCTTATAAATGCAGACTAAAATTGAAATATACTGTTGTCGTCGTCTTTGCAGCAGTAGAAAAAAAAACAAAACATTGACCCCTAAAATTTGAAGAATGCAGTCGCGTAGTGTTATATTTAGATTCACGGGCGACTTTCTGTTTTTCTTATCGATATATTTATTTATTTTTTTTGTTTCTTTTCACACCACAGGATATATAGTCGAAATTCCGGAAGTAAACAATCATGCTGCAGAATCGTGTACCTTTTTCACAGGACAATCCGCTGTGGCTGTCCTGGCACGACTCACATCTGATTCCTGGACTGAATCCGGGTAATGTTATGGATTACTTTTCCCGAAAATCCAACCCATTTTATGATCGAGTTTGTAACAATGAAACAGTCAAGATGCAACACATGAGTTTAGATCAACTGAAGTAAGTATTGAAATGTAAAGATCGTCAGAGACAATAATAATATTCTTTTTGTAGCAACATGATTGGGGTAGAATACATTCTTCTTCATGTGGCGGAACCAATTTTGTATGTCATAAGGAAACAACATCGCCATAGCCCTACAGAAGCCACTCCACTTGCAGATTATTATATCATAGCAGGAATGGTCTACAAGGCTCCTGACTTGGCGAATGTCATTAATTCAAGAATTGTAAGTTGAGCTGATGTCATAACATGTTTAATACTTTGCATTAATGTTTCAGCTATCGACTGTGACAAATCTCCAATCAGCCTTTGAGGAAGCTAGCAGTTACTCTCGATATCATCCTAACAAAGGTTACACGTGGGATTTCACATCTAATAAAGCCTGTACGTTACTTAATAACATGAAAACACATAAGAGTGAGAGTCAACAATTAAGATTAGCCGCATTTGTCAAAACCCAAAGAAGCCCAATGAAATATTAAGCGTTTTAAGACTATGAAAGACATCAAGTGATTATTCGTATTCGCTTCTCTCCTAGTGGATACTGGCTTTATACACATTTTTGACTCTCACTGTGTATCTGTATTTGAAAAGAATATACTTAATTACGACTTCGTATACAATTTTCTTTTACAGTGAGTGACAAATCAAAAGCTGCAACTAAAAAAGATGCCGGTCAAACGAAAGATGACAGCGGAACCATTTTTCAAATGCAACGAGTTGATATGCTTTTAGTAGAACTACTCCGAAAATTCCCCCCTCCTATTCCACCACAAATCCATCAGCAACATCAACAGCAGCAGCAAAATATGCGTGCAGAATTGCAGGATGGTGTAAAAGAAGGCAATACCAACAATCCGAATCCAGCCGATACGAGTCCACCTTCAGCACAAGGGGGTATTGACATGAAAGTCGAAAATCCTGACATGAAGCCACCACCAGAAAAGAAAATGAAACTTTAATATTTAAGTCTGATTTAAATACAGAATGTCTCATATTACGCTAATTTTAAAATTAAATCCATACCTTCTTCTTGTGGGGGTACAACCATCAAACCTCTGCGAAATAGCTATCGCCAATTGCGTACGCCAAGTTGCTTAAACGTGGAGTTTCACTTTTTCAGAGTCGAAGATTCTTCGGGCCGGAGCCAAGTTCTCCATGCGCTCTCCATGGCCCAGCCATCTTAAGCGTTGGATCCGAAGACGCATACCGCTGTATAGTCCATACCGTTGGTGGTTGAATTTTCTCCACATGCCATCACAGCAAACAAGATCAAAGACAGCCTGCAGAATTTTTCTCTTGAAAAGACAAACAGCTTCTTCATCTGCTTTCGAGGTTCTTTATGCCTCTGGGGTGATCAATGTCTTAAAAAAAGTCGGCAGATGTTGTTTTAACTGTTTACCGCGGAGCCGATGTAAACGAAGTCCTTCACTATCTCGAGGTTATAGCTGCCTACCGCAAGAAACACATATATTCAGGTATATTAAAGCCTTATGATATTTACAGCGCATCTCCACAAGCAATTTTTCGTAAAAGCTGCCGCTCTATGAAAATTGCTCGTGGAGACCACAAATATAATTTTATGAAACATGTCCTGCCACGTATGGCTTCTTATAATTTAGCTCCGGCCTGTAGGTTAGAAATCATTGATGCTACTGTTTGTTTATTTCTAACTCCTCTAAATACTTATACTGTTGAGAGATTGAACCATTCTCTTAGATTTGACAACCATGTGAATCGTTGTCTTACGACACTTCCTACGATCTTTCCTTGCATGATCAATTGGAGTAGTTGATTTTTGATTCCTCATGACATGCACCAAGTACTTGATCTTCCTCCTCCTAATTAATAGAGTGATTTCTCTTGCAATTTCCACACGCCCCAAGATTTCGTCGTTTGTTATTCTGACAACCGAAGAAATACGCATGGCTTAATTCAACGATATGAGTTTCTTTTCATTAAGTGCCATGATTGAGTTGCTAGTCAAATGCATAAATAATTACCGGAACATTAAATTTTAATGGAAATATTTGAGTTTTCTTTTCTCTTCTTTATTTCAACTCTTTCAGTTTCTAGAACTCATTCAGCACGAGAATACCGCGAAGTAGTTCTCTCCCCGACATATTCATGAATAAAATATTGAGTTATAAAATGCCCATGCCCTGAATTGTATTACTCCTTCTTCTGAATTTCTATGAAAACAAATATAATTGCTCATGGGGACTTGGTTTAACCCTTTCCTATCTGACGGTACTAATTCGTCCCGCCTACTTTTCCGCCAAATATTTCAAATACCCAACCGCGTTAGGGACAATTATCATTGTCGATCCTTAGAAGTACCGTTTGGCAACCCAATGACAACACGTTATTTGAATTCTGGCGAAAAATAAACACTGTGAAGCTTGCAAGTTGAGACTTAAACAAACGGCGAAGACTTGCTCCGAAGTGTGATTTACGTATTTTCTCATTATTTGTAGTAGCCGTTAGGAACGGGTAAAGGTGGAGGTCAATTCAAATAAAATCGCAGTTACAAATTGAAACCTATTTTCTCAACATTCTCAACATCATTATTTGTGCATGGCAACACTTAATCGAATGACATGACAATTTATCAGCTGTAGTGTCAAATTTTCAATTTAATATTACCGGCCAACATTTTGTTAGGAAGTGTTTCAGTATTTTTTCGCAAAGATTTGGCTTATTTCGTATATTTTCTTTAGACTAAAGCAAGTAAGACTCCTGTAAATATATTTATATCTTACGAAATTTCTTAAAAATATATTTTACTCAAAGAAAATGTGAAATTTGTTGAACAAAGAAATTTGTATATTCCTCACACATTTGCTGATGTCAGACTTTTATTCTTTGGAGCAACGGATATAAAAGTACTGTTTATGATAGAAATAAAGCAATATTGAACAATCAGAATATAACAAATAGATTAGACCATTGTTTTACATTTTTATATGTAGAGAAGGTTTTGCTTTGTTTGAGATGGGAATTCATTATAACCTAGAAATGCATTAATGAGATGAAAGTATTCTACCTTATCGCTCAAAGTAAAAGGTTCAAATCATTTATACATGTCTGTCTATGCAAGTATGTTGCTAGTAAATGTAGCTATATCCGTATACTTACCAGAAATCAGATTGATTTAAATTGAATGAAGGGTGCATATATCGAAGTATGTATGTACCACATGTTCTTGGTTTATTTGTGTGAAGGTTATTATTCCACATTCCTTGTTACAACAACCTGTTCGGAACAAGTAGCCTGCTAGGCCTTACTGCTTACTGTAGATTGAACTATTGTTATTTAGAAGAAATTAAACATATTTATTTTCGTTTAGCCAGCCCTCCATAGAATTGAGCTCGCTGGAGCAACAATGCGCTATTTAGCTTGTTATTATGCTAGTCTTTGCCTTCAGAGCTAGTAGACATACATTATTTAATTGCTATTCAAATTGCAGGACCTCTAGCCACGGCGCTTACATAGTATTAGAACCAAAATTTGTGATACGATTTTGAGTCTTATTTGAAAGTTCTTCCAAGAGCTTCTTGACTAACTTATTATCAATAACGCAGTCAATCAAAGAAAATAAATGTCCCGAGTATTGCATGCATCTCATATTTTCCAAAGTCTAAGTTTTTTTCATGTGTTCTACAATTTTTTTAGAATCTCCACCAACATCGCTTACAAAATTCTCTTTCAGTTTGGCAAATGAAATAACAATTTAAGAGTAAACATTTAAGTTCATTGGACATAGTAAGTATTCCTATGCTGTATGAACTTAATTATTTGTTTATGGACTCAACAATCTCGTTTTAGAGTAAATAATCGTTATCATGATTATTCTGCGAGGTTTCTTATCAAAACAATCGTGTTTGATATCTCGTCTAAGTACAAGCAACACAGTATTAAGTACAAATTCACTATTCAACCAGAATAAAAGATGTATCTCAGTTTTAAAAAGTGCAGTTATCACCAGAATACATAAACCAGCATCGTTTTATTCGTTAAACATCGGAAGGAGGTGATTTAAGCTAGATTTTAAAAATTTTTTTACGTACATTCACGAGTGTTTTTTTAAACCCACTTCATGTGTTCACGACTAATTTTTGCAACTCGACAAACAGAAATGAATACGCTCGTTTTCTTTTCTATAGTGTTTTTAGTTTATTGTGTGTATACATATGCAGTATGCACACATATGTGTGTGGACTCATATATGTTGTATATGATAACCACTTTTTTCAATCGCCACATCATTTGTTTGCTTCGGTCTTTTAAATAAATCTCTTCAAGTTTCTTATTTAAGGTTTTTTTTTTTGTTTCCAGAAAAATGTCTTCAAGCAACGCTTCGCATTTTGTTTTACCTAATACGCAACCAATTGCTGATTTAGAATGTAAAACGGCGTTTGAGAATCTGACTGAAAAGGAGAAGCTTTACGCTCATTACTTTAGCAAAGCATCTTGGAACGGGGGCCTTATCTCGTTGGTACAATCCAGCCCGGAGGGTCCATTGATTTTTAGTCTACTTCATCGCATCTTTCTTGGAGAACCTTTAGAAGCTTTTAAAGCGAAAGCCCTAGAAAATGGCGTTACTCAAGACGAATTTACGGTAAGTTTGACAGTTGGTAATGGCCGGTCATTTATAATGCAAATTTCTTGAAGGCATTTCTGGTGTACGCTTCTGGAGTTTTTGCAAATACCGGAAACTACAAGGGAATGGGTGATAGTAAAATCGTTCCAAATTTGGAGCCATCAAGATTTGAAAAGATTGTTAAGCTCTCTAGTGCCTATGAGAACGATAGGAAAGTGTCAGGAATTTGGGAGACAATTTCCGGACTGATTTATGAACTAAAACCACGTAATGAAGTCTTAGGTCTGGCACCGACGGGTATTACAACCTATTGGTCTGACAACTGTACTAAGGAAGACGCTGATTTGGTTTCAAACTGGCTGACAGACAAGCGCATTGAGCCATATATGTGTCGGACTTTTAAGGTGGTTGAGAATGGTAAGACAATTTATGACATCAAACTGGGGTCAGTTGAAACTGGAGACAAGGATGGCATCACCCTACCACTCGAATCGTATAAGGGTGTTAACTTTCGAGTTACGCGCGGCGATTATTCCAAACTGCTAGCGTTGGTCAATTTGAATTTGAAAAATGCTATAGCGCATGCCGCCAATGAAAACGAAGTTAAAATGATTCAACACTACATCAAGAGCTTTGAAGAGGGCAGCTTGCCACATCATAAGGATGGATCAAGATGGTGGATAAAGGATAAGGGACCAGTTATCGAGACATACATTGGTTTCATCGAAACTTATCGGGATCCAGCTGGATCGAGGGCAGAATTTGAAGGCTTCGTGGCCATGGTGAATAAGGAAAGCTCCGCGAAATTTGCCGAATTGGTGAATCGGGCGGAAAAACTAATCGAATACTTGCCGTGGTCAGTCGAATATGAAAAAGATTCGTATCTGAAGCCAGACTTTACTTCATTAGATGTCCTAACGTTCGCTGGAAGTGGAGTACCGGCTGGTATCAATATCCCCAACTGTGAGTTTCCGTGATTTAAGAATTTTTAATTTGATCCTTCATGTTTCTAAATTTTTTCCTTAAGATGATGAAATCCGTCAAGATGAAGGTTTTAAAAACGTCTCATTGGGTAATGTGCTGTCGAACATCAATCGCAAGGAAGCCATACCGTTCCTTTCGGATGAGGATCAAGCGCTGATGAAAGAATATAAAGTGAGATCATTCGAAGTAAGTACTAAGTAGAATTCCCCCTGACAAACCCCAATAACGACGTGTACATTTAGGTGCAAGTGGGTCTTCATGAATTGCTCGGTCATGGTAGCGGTAAACTATTCCGAATAGATGAGAACGGAAAGTTCAATTTTGATTCAAAAACCACGAAAAATCCACTCACTGGAGAAGCAATCACAACATGGTATACACCAGGAGAAACTTATGATTCCAAATTTGGTCCATTGGGTTCAGCATATGAAGAATGCCGAGCTGAAGCCGTTGGGCTTTATCTCTCCTTGAAGAAGGACATTCTTGAGATCTTCGGTCACAAAGATCCGAAAGAGCAGGAAGTTATCATTTACGTCAATTGGTTAAGTCTCATCTGGAACGGAATGGGAGTTGCGTTAGAAATGTATAACCCCCAATCAAAGACATGGATGCAAGCACACAGCCGGGCAAGGTTTGTGATCATGAGAGTGCTACTGGAAGCCGGCGAAGGATTGGTAACAATTGAAGAAACAGAAAGTGGGAAAAATCTGCGTTTGACCGTGGACCGGACCAAAATCGAGACTGTGGGGAATAGGGCTATAGAAGATTTCCTAATGAAACTCCAGGTATACAAATCGACGGCTGATATCGCCGCAGCCTCAAAAATGTTTGAACACTATTCCGAAGTAAGCACTGAAGGTCCTCACCCATGGGCTAGGTGGCGCGATATTGTTCTTTTACACAAAAAGCCACGCATTATTTTCGTTCAAGCTAATACTAAGGTTAATGACGGTAAAGTAAATTTGGTAACGTATGATGCAACTCACGAAGGGTACATTCAGTCTTGGGTGGATCGCTTCCCTAGCACAGACGTGGACGATATTTTGGAAGAGATCAGTGCAGACAATCGCAAGTACTTCCCCCTGGCATTCCCGTGAATGATAAAGTGAAATTGTTTAGATCAATTTGTTGAATGACGGCATGAAATAAATAATGTATGCGCGATAATCTTAATGTTTTTATATTTGTTTGAATGGATGGTAGACAACTTCAGTCAAATTTGTGAACTGTTTTTTTCCAGAAAAAAGTTTAATGGCTACATCACCACAAATGCCGGTGGAGATGAACAACATGACTAAGAAACTATTGAACATGCTAGCGTCCAACAATATTAGCAGGCCGGGGAGGGCGAAGCACAATAACAAACTTAAGGATAGGTTAGGTGGGTGACTGTAGGTTAGCAGTCTCACTTGGGCCAACATTGTCATTGACCCATTGTGGTACCACGCAGATCATGTACCTCGTACCCGTGCTTACTATGAAGCTGATGACTGATGCTGATGTTCTTCAGGTTATTCAAGTCGTTGAAGAAGTAAGCTCCCAAAAGAATTTTCCTACGGGTTGAGAGGGCACTGCACATACCGAAGAGATATGATACAGTATTTTCCTCGTCTCTGCAGATTTTGTAAGAGTCGTAAAGTAGGAGTCCCAATCTTAAGGCGTGTTTGTTAATGGCACTCTGCCCCTCAATTT
This sequence comes from Myathropa florea, assembly GCA_930367185.1. Classification (NCBI taxonomy): domain Eukaryota; kingdom Metazoa; phylum Arthropoda; class Insecta; order Diptera; family Syrphidae; genus Myathropa; species Myathropa florea. Next base: position 119,099,103 of record OV884003.1, read on the forward strand.
AAAGTTATAAGCTGTTCATTCTGATGAGACATTCCGCCTTAGATCCACCTGTGAACATAAGTATGGGACCGTCCAGCGTCCGAAGGTCAGACTTCCAGTTAGATCTGGAGGGAATGCTGGTTGAGGCGTTTCTCAAAGAGAGATTGGGGTAGTGGATCAGTACTTTGAGGAAGGAACTCGAATTTTTCGAGAATGGTAATGTGTCGGGTGTGGTATTCTACTAGAAATTAAGTGTTTTAAGTTTTCTCGCTTCCAAACCATTTCAGGACCCTCAAACGCAGTTTCCAAATCAGCCCATCAAGTTCATCTGCAGATTCGTTACCTACAATCTCCTTGTGTCCAGTGACCCAGTAAAGTTTGACTTTGTTGCAGTACACCATAGCAACATTTGAGAGTTTTGGAGTCCATTAGGTTGGACGATAAAGCCTTACTCCGTACATTAGTACTGCTCTAACTACTGCTGTGTACAACCAGTATATGATTTGTGATCGTAATCCCCATTTACATCTAATGGCCTTAGTGGCTTTCTTGATTCGCTCTATGATGTTGGGTTTCCAGTTTAGTTTGTGATCGGTGATCAGACCCAGATAATGTTCTTTATCTATGAATGACAGTCTTGTGCCACATAGCGAAGGAAGGTCGAAGGGTGGAATTTTGTAGTTTGTCGTGAAAAGTACTAAGTCCGGCTTTTCTGGATTAACTCCAAGTCCGTATGCTTCCTTCTGTGCTGCATATCTCTTAGCGTGGAGACAAATTTTCCTGATACTGCTATTGCAACTTCGTCCACATAGGCAACCACTTTAGATCATCAAACTAACGAACGGGGGTCCGATCTTTAAGCTGCAAAAATTAAGAATTACGAACACTCTCTTCAATGTGCTCTATTGACTGGCGTACTTTGAAAATTTTTTATTTTTTTTTGACAGTTATACTCTGGGCATTATTAGTGACTCACAAGCGATTGTGCTGTGAAATATGAAAGATATCCCGGAGTCCTTCAGTGTGAGAATTGACGTAATTACTCCCTACACCTGTGGTCACAAGAGTTAGGTTATATCATCTAGGAGGTCAAATGTTAAATCTATTATACAAGGCGGCGCAAAAATTTTCATCCAATTTTGTTTTTGAATTACTTTTTTACTAAATAAAACAAATGATTTTGAATGATGGTAATCCTTGTGTGGATCCTTACAATTTTTTTACTAAGTGAAAAAGATGGTATCCGCCAAGTGGCTGCCGTCAGTGTTCTACCCATTTTATCGCATTTTCCATGACTTTTCGCAAGATCTCAAAAAATACGGCCCAATCACTGCTCCCGCGTGAACACTGTACCATACAGTGGCTTTGAGTGAATGTCATCACACGCGCATTTTCAGTACTCGAGAAACGAAGATTTTGTTTATTGACGTAACCGCTTAAGTGGAAATGCGCCTTGTCGCTCATGATGATTTTCGACACAAAATCGTCCTCTCCGTTGTTGAGATTGAAGCTGGCTCGACATTTGTATACTGCAGCCGTCTAGTTCACAAATATCAGATATGATTGACGTACGACGCTATTTGCAAAAATTATAACATCTTCCGATAGTCTGATTAATTTTGCGCCAACTTGTATAAACAGCAGGCTAACAGCTTGAAAACGAATAAAAGATCACAATCCAAGACTTGTATTTTAAGGGGGTTTTACTAATGAATTTGTGTTATTCTATGTACAACATTCGCTTGAAATAAACAAATTTCCTAGTGAGAAACAGTTGAAAGCATTATGAAAGATTTTTCATAAATGTATAAAACTTAAAAGCCCACAACTTTAATATTCATGTAATTGTTCGTTTCGCGAGCAGATACGAAATAATTTACAAATCTATCACGCCACATCCAGCAGCAAGTTATTTTACTTAAATATGGTATGCTGACTTAACTTCCTTGCATCGCGGGCATTGTCTAATCACGAAGTTCGAAAAACTTCTGCTTCAATGTAACCCAATGCATCGAGGATTACACCACATGCACTGTTATATTGAATGTGATCACTCATGTCTAAATTGTCTTCAAGAGGTAGTACTTCAAATTGCTTTCTATGATCGGTTAAGCTAAATTTAAAGAATGACCGAGAATCCAAGTCGGCCAATATTCTTGTCATTTCTCGTATTTGTGTATCTTGCTTTTCTATTCGAAATGCAAGCTCTGACAGTGTCAAAGCCAACTCTAGTTGTTCTTGCTTTGCAGCCTCTTCTTTTTTCGACTCTTTTTTGGAAGATCTAAAAAGGAAAACAAATTGAATATCAAATTTTATTGGATTGGATAAATTCGGTTTTACCTTACGTATTCAAAGATAAGCATACCAGCACCAATGGCAAAAATAATAAACTCCCCTAACAAGTTAGCGCCCAGCTCAATCGCCATCGGCTCAGTCAGTTTGGGGATATTCACTGGACTACCCAAATTCATGATCCACATTTTGTACTTCACTTCCATCCAGTTGTACACTGAAAACATAATAAAAGTAAGTAATTTGTAAAAAGTAATTGACCTCTTGCACTGCATCAAATGGTTGGAAGCCGGTAGTTGAACATGTATTTATTATTAATAAATATGATTTAAGAGGATATAAGAGAAATCTTCAGTTACCCATGAATACAAACTATATCCAATAACAGCAGTAAAGGACGAATTAAAAAATCTCAAGGATAACATTCATATGTACGTAGAAAGCTATACCCTAACATACTCATTTACTAAAAATAGAGATTTTCCTTGAAGACCAATTTTCCATGTGAAAATCTTGCAAAATGAATATTCACTCACATACAGATAAATCCAACAATAAATAAAGTTAAACAATAATCATCAGAACAAAACAAATGTGATGTTTTGTTTATACTTTCATTCAATTAACCAGAGAAATTATGCAATTCTTTAAATTATGGTGCCATGAGATCAGCTGCTCAAGAAATTTAACCTTCTTTGGATGCTTACAATGAGCCGGTGGCATGCAGATGTATTTTCGGAAGAATGGACTTCCTTTTGCATTTGTTTTTATCACATTTGCAATGGGTTTGCTGACTTGTTTAATCGCAAGAACTCCAAGTTTTGCTATTGGAAATGCCCCAACCACCATCGCGTTGAAGTAATTTTTCGGCCGCCGTCAACGCAATCTTATGAGTGTTTTTGTTAAATTTTTAACTTCTTTCGTTTTGCACAAAATCTGACAGACACCGAATGTCAAGTCAAGTCAAAGAAAAAAGAGATTGTGTAGTTACAAGCATTAGTAGTGTACATTTCCAGACGCAGTACACTTCTAAACGTTTCTTTTTTATTGATTGCAGATATAATGCCGATGCACGATATACAGAATACAAGGTATTATATTTCTCAAATTCGCGTGACGTCACACATAGCAGGGCAACTTCACATTGAATTCAAATTGTATGGAGAAACTTTCTGTAGCATTAATTAAATGAAAAACGATGGTTATAGTATAAATAATAGAAATGATTTTTGTTATTATTGGTGTTACAACCAAATACTGCACAGACTGCCATTTTTTAATCAAACTTTTCACAAATTTCACAAAATTAGTCACAAATGTTTTTCAAATTATTCGCGGCAAAACATATGTCATGATACGCATGACGTCACACGCAGCACAATTCAAAAAAATAAGTGACGGGAACATAATACCTTGTATTCTGTATATCGTGATGCCGATGTATGATGGTTAAAAAAGAACTGATTCTGGAAATTAAATTACAATTTTCTAACCTAACAAATGACCAATTGCATATCAAAAGTTTTTCCATTCAATTCAGTTTTGAATTAACACCGCATTTCATGAAAATTTATCAAAAAACATCCACACAGGTTCCTTTTACACGATATTCGTGCCTTAATTTTGTGAATTCTCTTTTGTGGTTGCCTGTTGTTTTATTCATTCTGCACTGGAAATTTCCTTGGTTCCATCTTCCTTTTCCACATTATTAGAAGAGGGCAGAGGCACAAAATTGCTAGTAACTCATCTGTTTTGGGCAACTCGGGTCGTCTCCGCACTTTTCGTTCAGTTTGATAACACATTGCGAGTTGCTGCTCCATTATTGTCAAAGAATTGCCATGATTAAAAGGGCAACATATTTTAGCCATTTTAACTCTTGCTCATGAAATGGTGATCATTTTAATGTAATGATTAAATTTAATTATCTTTTCTACTCGTGAAAATAGTCATTTTCACAATTCTATGGAGAACAAACAAAAAAACAATTACCCTTACTATGAAAGTCGTTTTACCATGTCACAAAACGAAACCCTTTTAATTCAGTAACACACAAAAAGACATGAGTAGAACAACATAAATGATTTTCGCAATAGGGGGCAATATTTCTTATATGTTAATGCACTTAGTTAACTTACCCTTAAGAAAATGTTCCTTAATGTGACCACCAGTAGATGGCTCTGTCGCATTAAAGAACCGCAAGGTGCTGTCACTTTGGTAAACATCAGTTTTTGGCGCTAAATTCGCAAGTTTCAAATTGTCGCCGTGCATTCTTTCAAAAATAATAAACTGTTGTCCAGAAGTCGGAATTCTTGCAACTTGTTTCTTCCTATACTGTTAAAATGCACAAGGAAATAGCTGAACAATTTGAGGATCTCGGTTGCACTCCAAGTGCAGAAGTCCTCGATAAATGTAAGAAGTCATGGTGTATTCAATTCAATCTCTTATGCTATTGTATCTTATTAGGTGTGGAAATATGCTATACTTATAACATCACGGATGCAATGGAATTTGTTGCACAATGGATGGCATATAGTGTCTCAAATTTGCATGGCGCTGATCCTACCATACAATATCTTCTTGATATGGAACGGAAGGAGTTTATTCAAAAGAGGGAAAAGGAGCAGGCCCAAAACAAGAAGAAAAAAATGTCGCATTTGAATGACATGGAAGTGTATAACACGCCAACAAGAAACATTTCAACTACAGCGGATGATGATGATTTTATCATGGATTCGTATATGGCCAAAACTCCAAAGGTAAGTTTAATCATTTTAATAATGACTATACATATGTACGTTTATATTTCACAATCGTTGTGCTGGATTTTGGTATATTCAAGTGGGGGAAAATGTTTGCAATGCACGCAGGTGTAAATGACTAATGGAAAACATATCGTGCTTAAGGTTTTTTAATTCCGCGAGTGTTACGATTTTTTCCACTTAATATTGATTATTTGATGAATAGAACGTGGAATTATCAATATCATTGATCAGCTTTTTATTTTCATTTGTATTTTACGTTTTCATAAAAAAAAACTGATTGCCTCTTTGGTGTTAAGTGGCGCAAAAGCCTAATAATGGTGATTATTTGAAAGCAAATCACGGAGAAAAGTGGTTAAAGTAATTTAACACTAGTAGTTCATCAAAACGTGAAATTTCACCTAAAAGATTGCAGATTCAAGATACCTACTGGAAATCAAATACTTTTCTTAAATATGTAAGGTATTACAAGAAAGCATTTGTCGATGTTTGGAAATACTTTTTATAGATGTAAATTGGTTGAGGTACAGGTCCACCGCGGAAGGAGAAAAAGTTCTCTCGAAACCTCGAATTTTCACATGCTGCTAAATATGAATATAATATTATTTCCAAGTTGTACTTTATCGCAAGAGAGGAGGTATGAGGTAAGTATGAGTAGATATTTTTCGCAAAAACGATACAGTTCGGGCGATTCCTTATTGAATATATGTTTGTTAGTGATGTAGGAGTGGCCAAGTCTGACTTCTGGGGTCTAGTATGATATTCGACAAGTGAGTGCTTGGCTTGGAGCGACTGTATGTAGGTACAAAAAAGTAAAATAGAAGATTATTGCTTTTCCTTTGACTGCGAAAATTTCAAAATATCCAATAATGACTTTATTTAGAATAAAACCAGCAAGCACCTAGCATTTCTTTCAATGCGAACAGAGTTAATTGACTTGCTTGCATATGCAAAAAAAAAAAACAAAAAGGTATAGGTTATGTAGAGCGGTACGGGTAGGTAGTTCCTTTACGCTCTGTAGAGCATTGTCTTATTCAGTCTAAGTGACACGGAATTATCAGGAGATAACTTATTCAGATAAAGCACCTTCAATGGGAGGAAATGCAATTAAAAGCGAATTTCATGAAACTGGAGGCAATGCAACAGGTCAAATGGAAGAGGTACCTTGAGATGACATGTTATTTCTTTTAGATTTCTTTCCAACCCTACATACTGCAGGTGATGATGTTAGATGGCATGGGTGGATTATGAGCAGTTAAATGTGTAGGATAATAATTACTTTACTTGCAACTCTTTGATGGTCTTTACATATGATGGTATATGATATTACAAACAATGCGAAAGAGATGTATTATATTTTCGTCATATCCAAGCCACCTATTTCCAACCTTCTTCCTTTTTACGCTTTTCCTCCGATACTCCTGCTTTTTTGTAAGCACCTAGGACTACCAGAATTAAATATTGAATGAAAATAGAAAAATGTATTGAATAGAAACCTAAGATTCGCGGTTTCGAAGATTCAACCACGAATATGTACAGCGACATGAGTCTAGCCATGCGTTTACGGATCCAACGCCTAAGATGGCTAGGCCATGTAGAACGCATGGAAAACCTAGCCCCCGGCCGAAAAGTCGAAATACCGAGAATATTGCTGTCGTTCAAGAGGCCGTCGCAAGCGACCGAAAACAGTCGATTCCAAGGCGTTTTTAAGTATTGGCCATCGCTACATTACACAATAATCGACCACACTATGAAGAATCTTGCGAAGGGATTTTGGCCTGCACTCTTATAAGATGAAGTTCAGTCAAGAATTAAAGCCACTCTATCATATGGAGCGACGTACGTTCACGGATTAGGCCCTAGAAATGTTGGAAAAAGATGACCAATGTCATTGAAAAATCATATTCAATGATGAATCGCTTTTTTGTCTAAACGTCTAAACGGCTTGGTTAACAAACAGAATATGCCTTATTGATCATATGGCTCAAGAAAAGAAACACCACTTCATCCACAATAAATGAATGTTTGGTGTGGTTTTCATGTAGGTGGTGTCATTGGGCCGTTATTTTTGTTGATGAAAATTATAGTCAGGTTATAGTCAATGTTGATCGCTTCAGAGACACGCTGCGATGTTATTTCTTTGGTCAATTGCAATAGACATGAATGATATGTGGTTTTAAAAAGACGGTGCCACAACCCACACAGCGGGTGTAGAAATCGACTCAATTCAATGAACGTGTTATATTGAGAAATGATCCTATCGATTTGCCAGCTAGATCGTGTGATTTAACACCTCTAAACTATTTTTTATGGGGCTACCTTAAATCATTGGCCTACGCCAACAAACCGGAGTCGTTAGAGGAGCTCATAGCCAATGCTGAACGAGACACAGCAGTTTCCGTCGAAATGTGTGGCAAAGTCATCGAAAATTGAGTTCAACGAAACAACTGCTGCAAACGTGATGATTGTATTTCAAACCAATAATACAATTTTCCAGATATATCAAATGGTTTGCGTTTTATTTAAAGAAAAAAGTCGTCAGGTCCTTATTGGAAAATGTGTTATGATATCAACAAGTATTTATTAAATTATATAAATATACCTTGGCTTTATAAAAAACTTAAGCAACCAGATTATTTTTGGGTGTCTAATATTCGGATTCCTGCATAAGATCCATTATGCTCATTATTTCAGATTTAGTGAGAGCGCTATTGTAAAACTAGCACTAATCTGGATTAGAGTACTCCATTTTTCATCCACAAATGTTAAGGTATCTTTACGTGTACATACGTAAATACATTTTGTTTGTCAGTATTTCTCAATTTTAAACAACCCAAAATATGAATAACCTTAAAGCCAACCAACTATGAGTATCATATGCATCTTTGCGAACGGCTAACTAAAGCACAACACTGATAAAACAAAGAATGAAGATAATAAGAAGTTTTGCAGACCAATGACCAAAAGAAATGGAAGACAAATTAAAGAGCCATTGTCTGTTTCTGAATAAGGAGATATATGTACTTGTATATAAATCTAATAATGTGCTGAGTTGAACTACCACCTGAAGACTTAAAGGATGCTGCATTTTGTATTGCTCTATGTATACTCTTCCCTTCCCAACAAAGTAGGAGTTCTTTATGTTTTTGTTTTCATGTCAGCCCATGATCGGGCTTTGATGTTTTGCAGCAAAAAAAAGGCATACAACTTTAGATGCAGTTGGTAAACTATTTCTGCAGTGTTGCCTTGGCATGAGTCCTTAGACAAAGTGAAAGGATTATTTTTTTAATTTAACTTGTATCAAATTTAAAGCAACTTACTGCCGTGCTGATAAAAATATAGGATGTATTTACATTTAAGCGTTGTGATCTCTTATTTAAGAAATAATAACTTTTTTAAATACGTTACTGGACAGGAAAGCTTATCAGGTCTGGGGGAAATCAACAAACGTATAGCCGTGCTTACACTGTGATACAAGACGTTCGATTTGTTCTATGTCATACAGTCTCGTTCAGATTAGTCGTATGGTTATTCAGCTTTTTCAACTTTTTCCCTTGGTCCCCCAAGTGTGTGAACACTCGTCGTACGTCTTTAGTACTTTTTTCAGTTTTGTTAATGATTTCGATCAGTCAGTCAAGCGCGGAAGAAAACATGACTTTCAGTTATCTTAATAAGTTTTTTTTTTGTCGGAGGTTTTTAACACTGCACTGGAGCACTCAGACTCAAAAACTCGTCCATTGTACTACCAGACAGCAACCAACTTTTGCAGGCGCTTTTTTTGATGAGTGTAGGCTACACCGTCAGCTATCACCTCATCAGCACCGAATAACTGCCTTCTGCTTCGAGCAAAGGCGGGACAGTAGCAGATGAAGTGCTCTGCAGTGTCGTCGTCTTCTTCACAGACTTCGAAAAGGGCTTCATCGCTTGGACCAAGCAAATTTAGGTGTTTGGCGAAGGTCTAGTAACCCATTAGTAACCATTAGACTTTAGGGAGCATACGCTCGGTCTGTCTACATTCTGGACAGTCATTCCACCTCCGGTTGTGCTCTCGAGAGGTTCAATCATCGATGGAAGTCCTAACCAAGGATGTAGGCAGTCCCAGCGCAGATTAAAAATCTTGCGAGTACCGCCTCTGATCCTTGCCTAGCAAGTTCATCAGCGATCTCTTTTCCAATGATTCTGTGATGGCCCGCGACCCAGAAAATTTACGGAAAAAATATATCGTTTTTTCTAAGATTTAACAAATAAAAATCTTTTCTCTTATTTTTCCCGTTTTTCAATCAAATCACACTTCGAAGTTTCTGTCATAAATTAAGTCTGTCAAGTATGTAGTGCAAACGCGAGACATTTTTGTGAACGCAGCTATTCTTGCAAAACAATTTGGAAACTGCAAAACTTAAAAAAGGTTACTTGTTCTTGCCCTTGTTTTGCCTCCGATTTTTCAGTTTTATACTAAAAGTGCCAGAATATAACTCTTATAAGACAATGTTTCTTTGTTTTAATTAATTTGGCCTTGTCTGTAAATTTCTAAATTCTGCCTTTAAAATGTCTGATGCCAGCAAATGTTCTTCTTGCCAATGTATATATTCCACAAATGTTATAAAAATACAGTAGAATCTCGAAAAAATGAACAGTCCGGGAAAGCTGAACGATTTTATTCTACCTTTCTTCCGGGCGACAGTCTACTATAGAGCAGTTTTTTAAGAAAAACGTCTAAATAAGTATGTTTTTTTACCTCTTATAAACATTTTTTTTAAATTGTTAATTACTTTTTTTTTTAAAACATTGTTATTTTGATGTATACAATTTTTTTAAGTCCGTTGTCCTTTAACTAATTTGGAATGAACAATTTGAGGATGAACTCCGTTCATTTATTTTATATCTGTTCATCTTTTCGAGATTCCACTATATACCTTTTTAATAACAGTCTACGCTTAACAATTTTTATTTTTTTAAGTTGTATTTTTTGGGGCATGTTTGTTGCATCCTCGAAGATTTGGTGAAAATATATTGTCCTGAATCAGTGTTGCCTGCTTTCAGTTTTGCATATTTTTTCAGAAAAGAAAAAAAAATCACCTTTAAAAAAAGGGGTAATTTCAGATAACATTATTTACGGAATAAAAAATACCAAGCTTTTAAATTTTCTTAAGTAAAATAACTAGTGCTGAAATAAACTACTCAGCAACACTAGCTAAACAACATCACAACCGAATCTATCTCTTGCTCATTAGACGAGCACAGATAGTATGTGTTTTGGGCTTTAACCATCGTTATGATCACGTCGCACAGTACAGTGTCGATGTATTAGTTACTTATATGCTAAGTAATGTATGTTTTAGTAAATAAAACGGCATAAAAAGCAGCAAATAAATAAATATTAACCACGATTCTCTTTCTCTCGCCTGATTTTACAAATTCGCCACATATTCACTCAGTGCTTTATTTCATCCTCTTTGCGATTCCGTCATGGAGCTATACGATGATGGCGCAAAGCAGAGGCAAGGTAGAAAAGAAAAAAAAACCAAAAGAAAAGAAAGAAAAGCAAAATACTTTGCGGTTTTCCTCTTCTTGACTTTCTGATTCTTTGATTATTGTTGTTACATTAAATATTCGTATGTATGTATGCGTATGCAATTACGATTTCTTTTTTACATAATTTGTTTCCATTCCGCAATAAGATTAGAAATATTGCCAATTTTCCTGATCTTTATATTTTTTTTTATAAATACATGTACTTCTATGGATGTGTATGTGCGTAATCACGACGAAATTTTGATTGTTTGTATACATTCATACATTTTCAATCAAATTAGATCCTAGTTGCCAGATGATAGATAACTATACTAGCTTCATGTTCAGACAAATAATATATTGTGTTGTATGTATATGAATTATATACGTGGACTAGCGTTAAAAACCTATAAAATTGAAGGCGGGAAGGGATTCTTGTCTGTTTCGCCGCATATGGCCATTTTGCCCTCCTTGAATGTCCGGGATTGGGATGGGGAATATTGTCAGTTTCTAAAACTACTAGGAACCTTCTATAGCCATTTTTGAGGGATTTGTATTATTATCGCATGTTCGTTTTAACTTCGTTTAACTTATCTATTCACTAAATGCTGGATTTAATTGCATTTTGAAAATGAATCGATAGACAATTAAATTTTATTTTGGCAACGACCTTAAACTTAGAATATAGTGTTTTTTTTTTTTTTTTTTTTTTGTCGTAGGTTTTTGTCACACTACACTGGAGCACTCAGACTCAAAACTGGTCCATTGTACTACCAGGCAGCAACCTACTTTTACTGAAATTTCCTGGTCTTCCGAAGGAAGACCAGCAGGCGCTTCTGTGATGAGGAGCCTACATCATCAGCTCTCACCTCATCAGCGCCGAATAACTGCCACCTGATCCGAGCAAAGGCGGGACAATGGCAGAGGAAGTGCTCTGCAGTGTCATCGTCTTCTCCACAGGCGTCACAGAGGGTTTCGTCACTTAGGCCAAGCACACTTAGGTGTTTGGCGAAAGTGTAGTGCCCCGTTAGTACGCCAATAAGTTGTCTGCAGTCTTTTCTGTTAAGAGATAACAAGAAAGCCGCGGATTTCTTACAGACGTTGGGGAGCATGCGCTTGGTCTGTCTACATCCTGGAGAGTCATGCCACCTGCGGTTGTGCTCTCGAAAAGTCCAACCATCGATGGAAGCCCTAACCGAGGACGCGGGCAGTCCCAGCGTAGGTTCAGGTCCTGAGAAAGCCTCATCTGATCCTCGCCTAGCAAGTTCATCAGCGATCTCATTTCCCGTGATCCCGTGGTGCCCGGGAACCCAGACAAGTCTTACCGAATTCAATCTACCGATCAAATTCAGAGAAGACTTGCATTCCTGAACTATTCTGGAAGTGGTTAAAGGGTTGAGCAAGGCCTTAAGCACAGCTTGGCTGTCGCTGCAGACACAAATACTTCGCCCCTTCCACCTATTCTTCACAATATAGCTCGTAGCCATTAGGATCGCATAGGTTTCCGCTTGGAAAACCGACGCGAATTTGCCTAACGAGGTGTGCAGTCTAAAGTTGTCGCTCTCCACGAAGGCACCAGCACCAGATCCTTCACTGGTCTTGGAGCCGTCCGTGAAAATTCGACTACATTCCTTTCCTGGCTCAGATTCTGGCCAGAGCCAGTCCTGAGTACACGGAAAGTCGACTTTGTATGTTCGTCGCAGCAGGAGTACTGGTGTCCGTGCGTCAGACGGCATATCCATAAGACTGGGGTCAAAGGAGATGCGGTGCGCAAGATCATCAAAACTCCAGTGCGAGTTGTACCAATAACCACTTCTTTTTAAACGGAAGATGGCCTTGAGAGTGCACCCCATGATATGAACATCTAGGGGGGGGAGATTCAGCAGGGCATCAAGAGCAGAGCCAGGCGTGCTAGGGAAGGCCCCCATGCAGCCGAGACAGACCGTTCTTTGAAGCTTGGTGAGAGCAGCAGTTACGTATTTACGCGAAAGCTTATTCCACCAAACGACCGATGCATAGGAGAGAAGGGGTCTAATCATAGCCGTGTAGATCCAAACGGATCTTTTTGGTGATAGACCCCAGGTTTTGCCGAAAATTCCTTTACACTGCCAGAAAACTGACAGTGCCTTCGCAATTTTCGTTTCAATGTGTTTTTTCCACAGAAGCTTCCTATCTAGAATGACACCCAGATACTTAGCTTCATCGGAAAAGCGGATAGTGACACCTTTTAGTACCAGTTGAGTCAAACCAGTCAATTTCCTCCTCCTCGTAAAGAGGACAACCTCGGTTTTAAGAGGGTTGACTGAAAGCCCATTTCTGGTACACCAATCGTCGATCACGTCTAGAGCTGCCTGCCCTTTTGAACACACATCCGCTAGGCATGATCCGACAGACAGAACAGCTACATCATCCGCATAGGCCTGGGCGTAGATGTTGGAACTATTAAGAGCATCGAGCAGAGAGTCAACCAGCATGCACCATAGCAGAGGAGACAAGACACCACCCTGCGGGCAGCCCCTGTTTACCCCCGCCATAACATACTGGCCACAGTCCGCGTCCGCAATAATAGTTCTGTTCATCAGCATTGCTTTAATCCAAAGCACTAATGATTCATCTACACCGTGTTCTCTGGCCGAGTTGCACATGCCATCAAAAGTCGCATTGTCAAAAGCACCCTCTATATCAATGAAAATGCCCAGCGCGTACTCTTTCCTGTCGAGTGCACATTCAATTCTGCCAACGAGATTTTGAAGCGCAGTCTCGCAAGATTTTCCGCGCTGATAGGCATGTTGCATTTGAGACAGAGGATGAAATCGCAACGCGGTTTTGCGCACATGAAGCTCAACCAGCCTTTCCATGCTTTTCAGCAGGAAAGAGGTTAGACTGATAGGTCTAAAGTTCTTGGCGAGTGAGTAGTCCCCCTTACCGATCTTTGGTATGAAGGCTACCCTAACTGTACGCCAAGGGGTCGGGATATAGGCGAGTGCCAGGCTGGCTGTGAAGATTCTTTTCAGAACCGGCAGCAACTTGTCTATACCTTTTTGCAACAAGGCTGGATATATGCCATCGGTACCAGGCGACTTGAAACCATCGAAGGACGCGACTGCGTATTTGATAGCTTCATCTGTCACCACGAGCGATGAAACAAACCAGCATCGTCGTGTTACATTTATCAGCTCATCCTCACTTCCAGGGATAGGAAATGGTTTTGAGCCGGTTGTAATCCGGTTACCTGGAAAATGAGTCTCTAGCATGAGACTAAGCGTTTCAGCTTTTGACTCAGTGTAGGTACCGTCTGGTCTTCTGAGTGTTTCCAGCTTGGTTGGTTTGTCCCTTTTAAGAACTTTAACCAGTCTGCTGGTTTCACCGAGTGTTTCGATCTTTCCACAAAAATCCCTATAGGAGGCACTTTTCGATATCCGAATTAACCTCTTATATTCTTTTTGTTTTGATCGGTACAGGTTCCAGTCCTCTTCCAAGTCGGTCTTGAGAGATCTGTTTAGAAGTTTCCTGGTTTCCTTGCGAATTGTCTGCAGTTCTGCGTTCCACCATGGAACAGGTGATCTGCAGGGGGTATTTCTAGCTGGACACGTCAGTTCAAAACATTTGGTTAGAGTGTTGTTCAAGTCTAGGACGGCTTTCTCTACCTTCTGTCTCGTTCTGAGCTTAGGGAGAGGTTCAATACGATTATCTAGCTCATCCCTAAACTGTATCCAGTTGGTTTTTCTTGGATTCCTCCTCTTCAGCAAAGTTGTGGTTTCGCATTCGATTCGGAATTCAATGTACCTATGGTCTGACAGGGACACTTCCGACAGAACCCTCCAGTCTGTAATCTCCTTAATGTATCTGTTGGATAACGTTAAGTCGATTACTTCCTGTCTCCTTGTCGTAACAAAAGTTGGTTGGGAGCCAACATTGTTGATGTCCAAATCAGACGATAGTAAGAAATTCAGAAGATCATTCCCTCTCTTGTTGCATTTGCTGCTGCCCCAGAAGGTATTCTGAGCATTAGCATCACAGCAGATGATTAGGCCTAATTTTCTGATTTCACAGTACTCTACGAGTTCCGATACCGCTCTTGGTGGTGGCGGCAGAACAGAATCGTAGGGGAAGTAAGCTGACGCTACGACGAAATTACGCCACATTCCATTCGCTTCGTAGCTTACAACTGCAGCAACCAAGTCTTGTCCACAGAACTGTACAAGCTTGGTTGCTGAGAGAAATTTCGGCACAATAAGACAAGTTCTCGGTCTTTCAGACCGCTCGTCATAAAGTGGTGAGAAACCTCGCAAGCCACCAAGACCACAGATGCGATTTTTCCACACCCATGGTTCTTGAATGGATGCGATATGTAGTTTTGTCTTCACCATGGAAAGTCTGCTACATAGGAGGGCAGTAGCATCCTTGGAATGGTGAAGGTTGATCTGGGTAAAAATTATTTTGATGTTTACCGTGGTTTTCGTCCATTATCCGCACTACTTGGAAATGAAGTGGAAATTAATCCTTCCAAGATGCAGATAGGGACGGGAGTCATACCTAGAACGGATGGTCTCAACCGAAGTTTCGTCTAGACCCACAACGAGAGAAGAACCGTCCTTATTTTCCCGGTTCTTACTCTCCCTATGAGAGTAGATTTTCCACTTCTTGGTTTCGAGGCCAGGGTTCTGGATATGTAATCGCGCCAGCACATCTGCCGTTTTCCTGAGTTGCCCCGGAATCCAGCAGACAGCGCGCGTCAGTTTTGGCGGCCTGAAAACCTCAAAAGCTGTGGTTCCCAGGGGGGGGATTTTCGGCACAGATTTGCTCAGCCATTCAAGGGTTTGCTGGGTGGAGCACTTCAACACAAAGGTTCCGTTTTCCAAACCACAGCCCTCCACTTGAAAGCAAGCATTCTCTGCCGTAGCTAGCTCCCACAGTTGATCTTCGCAGTGTTTGCACTCCGCGTCGGTCATACTGTCATCATTGCCAGCTTTTCCAATTCGGAGCGCCAAAGAGGAGATAGCAGCTCTTTTGTAGGGCCGCAATTCTCGCTCCTTGCGCTCGGTTTTTTCCTTCTTCCTCTTCGCGGTTTCGCCTGCATCGGATATAGAATATAGTGTACACAAATGTATCTACGTTGCCTATAAATATCTTTCGTATCAAATGTTTGCTGATTAGAGTTATGTATGCTTTGGTTAATTTTTGCAATCAAAACTTTAAATTAGTCTCGAAGCTACAGTTAATAACGCATTTTTTTTTTGCTGAAGGTTGTTTAAACATTGGTCTCTATTCATTGACATGGGGTGCGTTTTTCAATTTGTAGATTTTATAGTATTATTTGTAAAGACAAAAGGAACATGTTTTGAATCAATTAACTCAAACATGCAAACCTTGCATTGTGTCTAAACTGATCCTAAGTTCCATTTCATCGTTCCTGAATTTCAAAAAAAAATGTCTATGATTGTTTCATATTTACAGCGGTGTTTAAAAAAAAGAAGTACTGTCATATCTTTGTTTTTAATAATGTTGCAACATTTAAATAACTTCTTGTTCTAACAGTAGTTTTGACGGGACATTAATAAATATTTGCAATGATTTTACTTTAGTGTTTTCTTCAGAATTGGGCTGTTCATAAAAATAGGAGCAGAACTGAACAGTAAGCGTTAAAAGTTATTCAAAACCATTTAAAAATTACAAAGTAAATACAGCCAGCGGAAAAAGTGAGTGAACAGTCATTAGCTGAAAGTTTTTCCTCAAAATTAAAATTGAAAGGGACGACCTACGCCAGACAATTCAAAGGCTCTGAAATCATACTTTAAAACGAGCTACATTTAATTCAACATAACGGTAAACATATAGCGTTTAATTTAATTCGAAGAATGAAATGTCTTAAAATAAGCGTCAAAAGTTAGTGAAGACCGAACTCTAAAAAGATCTATCTTATGGAGAAAAAAATCGTACTTTGTATGCTTTAACTACTGTTTCCAGTTTTTGTATCCCTATGTCTAAAAGTTCCTACTAATGTCTAACGACACCGAGCCGTTATGTATTACAATCATTGACACAACCATATGTACACTCCTTTTTAGCTTTCGTTTTTGGCACTTTTCTCTTCAAAATTTGATTAATTATTTTATGTTTAGGCTTATGTTAACTATGTGTCCTAGCCCAGTCCGGTGATTTTAAATTTGGTACATCAACTTTCAGCAAAATTGTTGGTCCTGTTCCCGTTGATGACATCTGAAGCAGATGTTTCAACAACGAACTCTACGGGTTAGCTTAATATAGCTAGGCCATTTAAAACGTATGGACAAGACAGCTCCGGCCCGGACTGTAGGTTAGGTTAGGTCAGAGGCTGCTAGTGAATTCACCATCACACTTAGACCTTGTTGGTCCATTATTATACCCACAGTCAGACTACTACCACTGATCGACCGCTCCAGTGATAGTGCAGATAAATTGATCCCAATAGCAATCGGTGACTGGCATTTAAAGCATCAATTTAAGATTTGAAAAACCCGATAAAAGCGTATTAACTTTGCCCTCGTCACAGCTGACAGTTATAACTTTGAGGTAGTCAAGGACTTTAATATAGATCACTTAGTAGGACTAAATATAGAATCCAATCCAATACAATTAACTACGGTTCATGTAAAAAACAAACATTATTCATTTAACGTCTCATCAATTTACTGCCCTCCGCGTAGTATAATTGATCAAAACGAGCTTGAAAGTATTTTCCACACTCTTGGCCCAAATTTCGTAATTGGTGGAGATTTTAACGCGAAGCACACTTTTTGGGGGTCAAGATGTATCTCACAAAAAGGCAGAAAATTGTACAGAGCTGGTATGAATCTAAGTTGTGAATTTTTCTCGACAGGAAAACCGACCTACTGGCCTTCGGATATTACAAAAATACCTGACGTTGTTGATTTCTTTGTCATAAAAGGCATATCTCGAAACTACTTAAGAGTTGAAGAAAGCTTTGATCTTAGTTCAGATCATTCTCCCATTGTACTATCTATGAATGATAACCTCGTAAGAAAGGAAGTACCACCTACGTTAACTAACCAAGCATTCAAAAATTACTTACAAGACAATATCGAACTTGCGGTACCGCTGAGAACCCGATATGATTTAGAAATAGAAGTCGATAAATTTATAGATGTAATACAGTGCGCTGCGTGGAGCAATACACCCCTCGTTAGAAAAACGACAATAAAAAGTGTATTGCGATATCCACCGGAAATACGAGAATTAGTAAGAGAAAAACGTAAAGCTCGTAAGAAATGGCAACAGTCCCGTGCGCCAGAACATAAAACGTGTCTTAATCAATTGTGTAATTTGCTAAAGGCGAAAATTAAGTCGTTTAAAAATAATAACCTAAGTACCTACTTAAGAGGCTTGTCCGCGAAAAAGGATACCAACTACTCACTCTGGAAAGCAGCTACAGGTTTTAAAAAACCCGAACCACATACGGCCCCAATTCGAAAAAATCAATTCGAGTGGGCAAAAGAAGATAAAGAGAAAGCGGATCTCTTCGCAGATCACTTGGAAGCGACGTTTAAATCGCACAGTGGACAAACACTTCCTGTAAACTCCTACGGTTCGGACATACACTTTGACAATTATTCTATAAGAAATGCTACTCTGACAGAGCTTAAAGAAGAATTACACAAGCTCAAACCCAAAAAAGCTCCTGGTTATGACCTAATCACAGGAGAAGTTCTAAAAGAATTACCTAAGAAAGCGCTTCTGAAGTTTCTCTACCTCATTAATGCCGCCTTTAGATTAGAACATGTCCCTAGTCAGTGGAAAGTGGCGGAAGTAATAATGGTACTCAAGCCGGGTAAACCCCCAACAGAAAAAAAGTCTTACAGACCGATTTCACTACTTCCGATAATGTCTAAGGTGTTTGAAAGAATTTTACTTAGGCGTTTAAGCCCGATTGTGGAAGAAAGACGACTTATTCCTAATCACCAATTTGGTTTTAGAAATAAGCATTCGACTATTGACCAAATACATCGAATAACTGATGTTATAGAAAAATCGTTTGAACAAAAGCAAGTCTGCTCAGCTGTATTTCTCGATGTTTCGCAGGCCTTTGACAAGGTTTGGCACAAGGGTTTGAAACACAAACTGAGACAGTTCTTCCCGGGAAAACTTTACGTAATATTATCAAATTACCTTTCTGACAGAATCTTCCGTGTAAATGTCATATGTCATATAGAGCGAATGGAAACCAATGCTCCGGCCCGGAAAGTCTTCGAATCCACCCCCGAGGGACGGCGCAGTAGAGGAAGACCGCGACTCAGGTGGCGCACGCAAGTGGAAAGGGATCTCAACCAACTGTGCGTGCGAAACTGGAGGCAGCTAGCTAAAGATCGAGCTGGCTGGAGACGCTTGTTGGTTGAGGCCCAGGTCCAGCCCGGACTGTAGCGCCACCTTAAGTAAGTAAGTAAGTAACTTTGCCCTCACTGGGATTCGACCCGAGGACCCCTCTAACTTAGGATAGGCATTTAACCAACTTCGCCATCCAGTCGTCTACCCCGGACTGTAGCGCCACACAAAGAAGAAATTCCATAGTTCTTCATTTACGCGTTTTCTAGCAAGAAAAAGCTTTGTCTTTCTATAAGTACAGTCACTATTTTTACATTTACTGGAGAACAACTTCCACGTTAGATGTCCATGAAAATTGTCGTCACTGCCAAAAAGATAGCGAAGAGTCTGAAATTCATCAAATAATCGAAAAAATTGCCCAAGAGTTTACATAATAATAATAATAATTGCGGAACAGGAACAATCCGAGTTGGACCTGGGTCTAGCTTTTCAGCAATCACTCGTGTTGTGCGTGCTATTGTTCTCTCACGAGTGGAGGGGACCTACAGTTTAGTGCCGACTCCGAACGGCGATTTTGAGAAGCTTTTTCTAGACAGTTATACTCTTTGATCATTGCCAGTGACTCGAAGGAGGTGGAGCCGTGAAAAATGTTAGGTGCTTTTTTCGGGAATCGAACCGAGAACATCGAGCGTAGGAGTCGACGCACCTACCCACTACGCCACGGCCCAAGAGTTTACATAGACATCTTATTGGGAGTGATGCTTCCATATGCGGAATGGAATGTGTCAACAAGATAATGACCCGAAACGAACCAGTAAGTGTGCGAAAGAGTGGTTTAGGGCAAAATTAATCATCCTATCGGAAGATGTTACAATTTTCGCATATGGCGTCGTACCTCAATCATTTGTGAACTAGACAGCTGTAGTATATAAACAGACAAACAAGCAAGAGCGTGGAATAATTGTGTCGATTTTTTTACCAATAATCGGTCTGTGGTGTTAGCGCAGCGTGAACTTCGACGTCGATTTCCTAATCGTGTCGCGCTAACTGGGCAAACATTCCGGCGCTTAGCTACTCCACTCGAAAAGACTGGAACCACAGAAGACTATTCAGAGCTTGGCCGCCACCGGACTGATCGTTCGGTCGAGAATATCGCGGCTGTGGCTGCCGATGTCGCTGAACGAAGAAACATCAAGCAGACGGCGCACCACGCAATTGGGTATCACCAGACAGCGACTTCTTACTGCCGAAATTGGATGAGCGGTGCTTGCTGTGGTTTCAACAAGACGATGCAAACGCACACACAGCACGAGCCATAATGGATATTGTGAAGGAAGCGTTTCCTGGTTGCATAATTTCCCGTTTTGGCGATTTAACATGGCCAGCAACATCGTCCGATTTAACCATTCCAGACTTCTTTCTGTGGGGCTACTTGAAGTCGCACAACAAGCCTTAGCCCTTAAGGAGAATATTCGACGAACAGTTATCACCGAAAATCTTGTGGAAAATGCGATAAATCCGGCGCAAATGTGTATCAACACTGGTGGCAGCCACTTGGCAGATATCATCTTTTCCACTTAGCAGAAAAAATTGTAAAGGTTCAAATAAAGATTTCCATAACTCAAAATCGTTTTTTTTATTTAGTAAAAAAGTAATTTAAAAACAAAATTGGATGACTAATTTTGCGCCACCTTGTCATTTTATTTTAAATAAAATATAAAATATATTTAAAATATAAATTTAAATAAAAAATAAACATCAACAATTTTAGCAATTTTAGTAATTTCTTGTAGAAAAAACATTTATTTATAAGTTTTTTATTAAAAAAAAACTGATTATAGTAGTAGACTCTGTCGCGCGGAAGAAAGATCGTTCATCTTTCCGAACTGTTTATGTTATAGAACCGAGATTCGACTGTTACTACTTTACTACCGTTTTCTTTCTATTTTTATTTTGATTGCTCGAGAATATAACGTTTAAATGAAATATTCCTATTATTTTGAGCAGTGCTTTTTACGTTCTTTCACAAAAGTTTATATTTGCTATAAATTTTCAAAAAAGGAAATAAAAGCAGGTACAAAGTACACGACTGACTTTTTTGTTAAAAAAATGGTATAAAAACTACGTATTTATTTTTAAAATTAAGATTTTTGTGTTCTCCAATGGTCACTCCTATATTTTTTTTAACGCAACTGTATATATTTAGTGAATGCTCTGTGCATTTATGCACATACATATAGATATTGCAATAAGACAGAATTGCTAACTTAAGTTCAAAGGTACCAGAAATTGAAAGCCATCTTATTCTTTGAATGTGTTTGTACATACATGTAATATCTCTATCGTGGGAATTAGTTTTCTACTAATGTTTTTAGTCGTTCAGTTTTCTGAACACGAATATAATAGAATGGTAAAGAAGAGAAATATATACATAGCTGGTCTACGAACGTTCGTCAAAAGTAATTTTAGAAGAAAAATTGTATTTAGGAATCACTTTACTATGTAAAAACTGTTTATTGAGATTTAAAAATTAAAATTACAAAAAATGCGTCAAGTGGTGATCCCAATGAGATGTATGCATGTATATGACGCATGATTAAAATTGATCCATCACATCATTGATTCTCACACGTCAGTACCCTTTACCATGGCGTCAGTTAGCGTCACAGGTAACAAAGAACTTTCCTAATCCCCTCTTACCTACTTCACTGTTAGTTTGAACTCTTTGGCATCATCTTTTACCAACACTCCAAATCACAACGCACAGACTTACATGTCCAGATTCAGATGGGAGGCCAAGTTTCTTGATAGAGAAGAGTCGATGGAACGGTCTACGACAATGGCGCTGATGATGAGTGTCCGGTTGATGATGCTTGATTTTGCTGTTGGCTGCCGTTGACGATAGCGACGGCCAAGATCATGATGATGATGATGGTGATGTGGTGGTGGTGGTGTTGAGTTAAGTTAACCTGTATACAAGAAATGGAAGAGAGAAAAAAACATACGAATATAATCATCACGTGTGCTAGTTTGATGAACTTGTAGTGATTTCTTGTCTGTTGTTATGCCTCATCTTCTTCCTGTTAGTTTTATTGTATTTATTTATTTAAACTCAGGTTGTCCTTTATTTTAAAATTGTGGAAACATTGAATGCGCGCTTGTATTATACTTTGCGTCTTTTGTTATCGTGTATACAATACACCTTTTGCACAGTCTCTGCTATTTCCTAACGTGTACAGTCGTTTAGAGCACATTTTTTTTGGGGTTCACGTTGAGGCGTTATGCGGGAGAAGTTACGATTCATGGATATGGCCGTTATTTTGAAAGTAAACTATAATATCATTGTTCATGTCGGACTAAGTAAACAGGTTTTTTTAGGGAAAGCAGAGTGATGACGAATAAAACGATGTATGAAGGTAATTGAAGATGATGATGAATCAAATAGAAACGGATCCGACGTTGAAGGGGGTTCTTATCTGGAGTTGAAAGTTGAGGTAATAAAAACGAAATAAGACAGGAAAGTTTGAATAATTTATCTGAGTGGTTTTGCACATTTAATAAAGGAGGATGATCAAAAAACGTTGATTTCTCGATAGTCCATTCATTCAAGTCATCCACATGTATGTAAGGGTATGTTATGTACATACATTGAATATTAATTGATTGATTTAAAGCAAATGGATGATTTCGAGATTTGGAATATTTTGGAATAGAAGTCAATAAATTTTAGCTTGAATGTCAAGTTAAGGGATATTGGTTCGTACTGTACCTAATCATATTGCTTGGCACATCGAAACATGAGTATGCATCTATATCTGTTTGTTTTGATGAATGTTTCATTTTGAAAGTGCTAAGAGGTTATATTAACAGATTTTTGTTTTAGTCATCTCTGGTGGAAAAATGATTTGTTTATGTCTGGAGGGCGTAACAAACTACTGAAAAACAAATACCTACCATTTGCGTAGTATTGCTTACGTAGTTACTTGACAGGTCAACGACCTCTAGAGACCCCAGTAATTGCCGCCTTCGATCGTTGACGGTCCCGCGAACGCTACTTCCAGTCATCAAGACCAAATTGTCTTCTGTCCGCGATCACTTGGCCTTAATACCAGAGGATCTTTCTCTTCTAGCACCGGGAGACTCGGCTTCGAAGACACTCTTAGCTATTACATTGGTTTTCATTCGGATAAATTTTCCATGGATCCAATAGTTCGTTGCGATGAATGGCGTCGTATGCGGTTTGGAAATCGAAGAGTACGTATCGATTTAAACTCGCTGGTTTTTTACAAGATTTGGCCGAGTGTGAAGTTTTGGTCTATAGTCAATTTATCGGGCCGGAGACTACATTGACACGTGTTGCTTAGAGCGGCGAAAAAGGACTTTAGACATTCACACAGTACGCTGGATAGCATCTTGCAGTCGAAGAATCTTTCGAAGAAATCGTATAAGACCCCTGCGCCTGTTCTTGCACTTGTTTTCGAGTCGTCACCTTATAGGGAGATCTCTTTACCGCCCTCTGTTGATAGCTCTTCCCAACTTGTCCGGAATTCGGGAAGAGAACTTCCTTGTGGTAGTCAGGGTTGGTGGCAGGTAATCCACTCAATATGATTTAAGTCTGGACTTTGCGCTACTCAGGCCAAATCATTAATTTGTTCCTCTGTAAGCCATTCCTTGATCACCAGTGCGATGTGTTAACATGCATTATCGTGTTGGAAAATAAACGTAAGGGGCGTGCATTCGAAGCAATAGGGCCTCATCTTATCTCTTTTAATGAAACGATCCAGATTTTCCTTAATGCATACTAAAGGAGCTACACCATGCCAAGAAGAGGAATGTATCCCGACCTTTTATTGTCTTCACTATGCTTAACCGTTTTTATAGAATATCTATCCCATCCGATCCAACCAAATTTAATTTTGGTCCATAGGTTCAAAGAATTTGCTTTGACAAAGATCTGACCGTTGCCGATGCTGTATTCTCCTTTTCGTCTCTAATTTTCTGTCCATCAATGTAGATAAGTTCATATTTTATAATAATGTCCTACTAATTATGCATATTTACAAGCTAATTCCATTCCTGATGGATCATATGAACAAATATATCATATATTTTTAGTTGCAATTATTGGATAGCCTTTATAGATGTATTTATATTAAATACAAATACAGTGTCCATATGTACAAAGATACACAGAAATGTTGTTGTATACGTGCCCCTCAACCCTTTCACTGTCATTCAATTTCATGATCAAATAGACGTAAGCCGCAAATCGATTGTCAATATTTACACGGTGATCGTGTTGCACGTTACACGTTGCATTTTGTTTATCATTCTATTTGTAACCGGTGCGTAGTCATGCGGGTGTTTAAGTTGACCAACGAAGGAGAAGGATGATTTAAAGGGTTCATTCTGTGTAGCCAATTGACATTGATCTGACTGCACTCAAAGGAATTAATGAAAACGTTTACGCTTGTCACCATGCAAATGGAAAAACATATGCACGTCCCCTCTATCCATGATAGGAGAATACGATATACCTTTGGGACGTCAGATGGAAAACTGTTCGTCTGCCTGAAATCACTATCCGGGTAATGGCATTATATCGGAAACTATCCGCTATAATTGTTTGGATACTCGGCTTCGCGGATATGTCACAGCACTATTTCAAACATACAAAAGAAATAAGCAAATCTCATATAATTTGAAGAAACCAAGATACAACAGTTAATCAAACGATCAGGGTAGCGGCATGAATTTGATGTAGTACAATTCTTCAGCTACCTTGGGTCAACAGTAAGAAGAAATACGCGGGCGGCTGTTCAAATCCAACAGAGCCTATAGCCTGGCAAGGGTTTTCAATTCCAGAGATCTAACTAAAACCTCTAAGCTGCTGCTGTACAGGACGATGGTCCTACCAGTGCTAGGTGCTTGGTTATAGCCACTCCGATCTCTTAGCCGCGTTCGAGGGAAAAGTTTTACGGAAAGTTGTTGGCCCCGTATGTGGGGAAGGACGATTCCGGAGACGCTCACGAACTGTATGCAATCTATTTCGAAGCTGATATAGTCTTAAGCTCGGTATACTCCGTTGGGCAGGACTTCCATGAGCGAAGAGGAGTCGGCGCGGAAAATCCTTTATAGCTCATTTTATGTTAGACGACAGCGTGGTAGACCATGCTTACGCTGGAGAGATGACGTAGGCCAGGACGTCCGAATGGCAGCGGTACAATCCGAGGTGGAGTTGGGCCTAGCTTTTCAGCATCCACTCGTGATTGTTGAGGGGACCTACAGTTTAATGCCGACTCCGAGCGGCGAGATTGAGAAGCATTGTCAGTGACCCAAAAGAGGTGGGGCCGTGAAAAAAATGAAATTTTTTTTCGCGAGTCAAATCCAGGCTTTAAGCGTAGGAGACATGGCGCCCACGGTCGTACGGCAATGTCAGGCAACAGTATCGAATGTTGGCCTCGATCTCGTCTAATTGGTTGGCTTATTAGCGTGCTAAGGCTTATTAGTGCTAAGGACTTGACTTAGCCCAGAGAAAATAATCGAGTGGTATTAAGCTCTACATATGATCGCGGCGGCCAATTAATAAACGCTTGCCGTGAGATGAACCAGTCGTCAAATTTGTCCCACACAACATCGAGCGTTGCGTTTTAACGTCTTGTTAGAACCACAACTTTGGCCACAGAAAATCGGTTAAGAACGCTGTATATATGAGAACATTGACGGTAACAATGTTTCTTTCCTCATTTCGAAAGAAATAAGGTCCAATGATGCCGCCATGCCATAAACCGCACCAAGCAGTCAATCTTTGTGAATGCATTGATGCTTGATCGAACACTTGTGGATTATTTTCACTCCAATAACGGTAATTTTGTTCGATGGCATAGCCGTTGAGGCAAAAATGAGCCTCGTCGGAGAACATGATTTTTTGGTCGAAATCCAGATTTTCCGCCAACATTTCCAGCCATTGTTTTTGGTCGTCCGACTTCAGCACAGTATAAGATCGTCCAAACTGCAAAAATAATCCTGGTTGACTCTCTGGCGATGCCCAATTCGTCTGACCGGCCCTGAATCAAGATTTGTTGGTTCTCCTTCGATACTGGCCGCTACGACAGCTACTAATCCCTATCTGGTTGGTGGCTTAAGGTCCAAAAGAGTGTGATCACGCTCAAACTTTTCCACGGTGCGACGAATTGGCTGCTCACTAAAGTCATGGTGACGACCGACCTCACGACGAAATTCACGTTGCGTATTTACAACTGAGCAGATATATCGATATTTTTTTTTAATTTCCGCACCTTCAGTAAGTGTGAAATGATACACAATGAAATAGCAAGCCTTACTGAACATTTTGACAGCTGAATGTCATTTGTTACTTTGACAGCTGCTGACACATAACAATTGGAAAAACTTTCATTGCTATCTGGTCACACTTTAGAATATTTCAACCACCAGGATCGGAAAAAACAATTTAAATAAATTATTGAGACAACTTGCTCCATCTTTTTCATCTGATTTTATGGACACGAATCCTGTTGTTTAGACGCATTCACATTTCGTGTTGTTAAATTAAAGAATGGTTCGAAACCAGTGTCCCACGGGACAGAATATGATACCTCGTACATTTTATTGCAAGTATTTATGCGTTGAAACTAATCTTCTTTGATTGTACATCATGAGAAACATTCTACCTTTTCATGCGAAATTATTAGAGGGATGCAGAAAAAAAGTTTTTTTGTGACTTAATCGATTTTATGATTTTATATGCTTATGTATGTACATTTTATGTGCATATAGGTATAGAAAGTTACGTATCTATCTCCGTTCGACTGTTCTATCACTCTACACCGATGAAGAATGTGTTCAGACATATAAAATGAATATGCATGTGATTACATGTTTGTAATACAAACATGCCTACATTGTGTTACTAAAATTTCTAAATGTCTTATCTTCACATTTTTCCATTTGGATCGTTTGAAAATCCATTGTAAATACATATGCACATCCACCCCCAATTTAATTTCTTGCCGATTGTCAATCATTTATCATTTCGCTGAAACCTTAGCGGCTTTATCATTACACACAGTACAAGAGAAACACAACAGACACGACAATCGTGAGATTCACGTCAATCGTTGTAGCACAGAAAGAGGGGGAAGATCACAGGCACTCGTCTTGAAGCAGCTTCGTTTCTCTCTCAGTTTCTATGACCCTATCAGACATTCTCTGTTTTTGGTATAATTACTTTGCTATATTGGCGTTGGTTTTGTTTTGTATTGTACACCCGGAAAAAACACATGTCACCGTGTGTTATCTAATTGGAATCAAATTAGTGATCAATTTTCTAATAATTATCGTATTGCTTTTCTTACTTTAATTTGTCTGGTTTGTGGCATCTTTCGTTTTCTTGTTTTATTGAAAATTTGTGGTGTTGTTCCTTTTTCATGTTTCTTCTGTACGCATTCCCGCAGCAACAGTCCGTGATCGTTTCGTTGGGATCATTCCGAAACAAAATCATTTTAAATGTTTTTGACAGTTTCAAGCGTGGCCTGCCTTTTTGAATACCCACTTGTCAGCACTGGATATTCCATCAGAAGCTTATCGAGCATAAACTAAGAAATTGTTGGAATCGTGAGAAGGCATACCTCGACAACTTTATGCAATGATCTTGCAATTCTTTTTACAACATTTTCTGATGTTGGCGATTCTGTTTCTCTTTATTTCTTGTTTATGAGTTTTCCTAACAATTTTTCTTTCTTGTATCCATTGGTGGTGTTCGTCGCGTTTTTTTATCTGTTTTTTTTTTTGTTGCTTTGTTAGGTCTTGGAGTTTTCCTCGTATTTCCCCAACTCAGTTGTGATGTTGCTCTGTCATTATACTTGAAATATTATTTTTTTTTCTTCTGATTCTGTCGACAACATAGAACGATGTTGTCTTCTTTCGTCAGCAGAAAAAACGTAACTTTTTTCCCTTTAATCGGTAGCACTTTCAAAGTTAGACAAAAAAATGTGTTTCTCTATTTTTAAATATACTGTCAAACTTTGACAACTCGAATAATATAACTCGAATCAAATATCGTTTACATTTGGAATTCCATGCATAGAAGTCTTGATAAGAACTTTTTGGATACTAGTTATTCGAGTTGTAGACGTTTGAGGAACTGTTTTTGTGGATACTAGTTATTCGAGTTATAGACGTTTAAGTGTGTAAGAAAAGGTTTCATCATTTTGAACTACGAATGTGAAATAGGTACTTAAAGGGCCTTTCACGTGCGCGAACTGCGAACGCGAATTATTCGAAATAACCATTATTTCAGGAAATATCAGCAAAAATGTCTAATAATATAATAATAATAATAATGGCGGCGCTACAGTCCGAGGTGGACCTGGGCCTAGCTTCCCAGCAACCACTCGTGTTGTGCGTGCTATTGTTCTCTCACGAGTGGAGGAGACCTACAGTTTAATGCCGACTCCGAACGGCGAGATTGAGAAGCTCTTTTTAGACAGAAATACTCTTGAGCAGTGTCAGTGACTCGAAAGAGGTGGAGCCGTGAAATAAATGTTTGATGTTTTTTTCGAGATTCGAACCGACGACCTCGAGCGTAGGAGTCGACATGTACAAAAACTCAAAAAACATTGTTTATTTAAGAAAATTAACGATTTCGGTCTTTTTTCTGCGAATTCAACAATCTCTTCGCGCATTATCAAACTGAATTTGCGATCCACAAATTCGCAGAATGTCTGGGCACGAACATTTAAGATTTTAAATTTCACACTGACAATTCGCCGTTATCAGCGACTAAAAAGAATTCCATCTGAATAAGTTGTCAAAATTTGCGAATTTCGTAGTTCGCAGTTCGCCGCTCATGTCAATAGCCCTTAACTGTCAACAAGTACTGAAGTTAAGGAAGAGATCTCTTTAACAGATTTTGATCTGAAAGTTTGTAGGCGCAATCAAATATTAAGAAAAAAAGTGAATGATGACCTTCCCAGCAAAAAAAAAAAAACAATGGATCAGGGTACGGAAACGCAGTGTGAGTGCGAGTCTAAGGGCGCTTTTTCAGAATTCGTGAATAATTAATTGCAGCAACTCAACAATGTGTAGGCAAGCGACGCGCGAAAAGTGCAGATGAATTGCTGGCAATTTTGTACATTTGCTCTCTTTTAATCTTGTGGAAGTGTGAGATGGAAACAAACACAAAATTGTCTGTAAAGAAATCGAACGTATAAAAGTGTGTGGCAACCGCAAAAGATGATAATTGGGGCAGCAAAATTGCTTAAGGAAAATCCGAATTGTTTAAAGGAAATGTCTGATTTTACACCATCAAATGTATGAACAATAGATCCACAAACTAATAGTGTGCATAAAAGGAATATGTACGAGAAAAGTGATGGCAGCAGAAGTAAAATTTAACGCCCAGCAGACTAAGTGCAAACATTGCAAGAAACAAGTACAAGATAAATTATTTTATTATTATTTTTTAAGTTTTATGTTATCAATAGAGACGTTCACACTTAAGGGCTAACCATAATGGCCGTACTAAAAATAAGTTTATGTCACAATCAAAACATAAAGTAACCAGAAGCTTTGTCAAATTTCCAAGTATCCATAATTGCTTATAAAAATTTGAGAAATCAGTTGACAACTGACATTTTTGTAGATAGAGAGCGATTCATTTCTCTCCCGCGTAAATAGGCAAAAGTGGACGATCTTACTGAAAAGTAACGAAGCGGTTATTATAATCGCAATGTATTACGTTTGTATAATCGCCACACGGTGAGATTGGGAAGTTTTTTTCAGTGGAAGCAGTCAGTGGCTCGAAATAGGTGTAGCCGCGAAGTTTAGAAAATTGTTATTGCCTGTGCTGGGCATTGTTCCTAGATTGAACGTCTAGTGCGAAGGAGTCGACGCACATATCCACTACGCCATGGCGCCCACGTATTGCCCAGTTTTTCTACTTGTAGTGTTACAGTCCAAGGTGGGCTTCAATCACAAAATCTCTTGAGCTAGCACGATCTTTTGTTAACTGTCGTCAATTCCGCACACATAGTCGGGTAAGATCCCTCTCCACTCGCGTGCGCTAACTTAGACGTGGACGTCCTCTGTTGCGTTGTACCACTGGTTCAGAGACGACATTACCCAGTTATCGCAAAAGAAATGTTGTGTCTTTATAAGTGCGTCCTTACCTTACTTAC
Organism: Myathropa florea; assembly: GCA_930367185.1. NCBI lineage: Eukaryota > Metazoa > Arthropoda > Insecta > Diptera > Syrphidae > Myathropa > Myathropa florea. The sequence goes on from OV884003.1 coordinate 119,129,161, forward strand.
TTACTGGAATCTACCTTTACTGTTGTCATCATAATTACAGAATCATATGTGCATTTATTTGAACGATTATTTCGATATAATTCAAGTAAGCTGACAAGCGAACCATTTTATGACGTCTTTCAGTTTTGTTCCATTCCCCAAAATGTTTTTAAAATTTCGGAGTAACCCCTGATAAGATTTTTAACCATCTATCATGTGTATTTCCAAAAAGTATTTATGCACATACATATGCATGTGTACACAGATGAACATGATATTCCACCCCTAAACTCGAATCGTTCATTGGTCTCACTAGGGGTATTTTAAATCCATTCATCAAATACAAATTTCAACAAATTGTGATGTGCCACGATCGAAACCTCACAGTCCTTACCATTCCCCTACATGAGTACCACATTTCACGACTTCAACCTACCATCTCCGTAAGTTAGAAAGGGATATACACACAGTAAAACTGATCGTAAACGAGCAGACGGGTAACCGAACCACCACCGCCGCACCGCTACTTCAGAACCCAATACGACGACGACACGGACACCGATACCGACACCGACACTGACGTAGTGAACGACGCCGTCGCCGTTGCCTTTGTTGCCTGAGTAATTCCATTTGGTGGTTTAGTCTTATAAGAGAGTTGCCAACGTAGAGATCATTGCACTTAGTCTGTGCTGTTGGTGTTTTTCCTCATAAATTCAGATCGTTCGCCTTTGTTTTTCACATGTACACTTATCCCAATTTATTGCATTTGACTCGCAAAGTGTCGTGAATTTTAAATAACGCTCGAAAAGTTATCATTTTATACACGAAATAATCGAAGAAAACCCAAAGCGTACATTACATGGTTTAATTAAACGGAACCCAAAGAGATAGAGAGAGATAGCACGAGAAGCCCAATGATAGACACTTGTTGAATAAAACAAAAAAGGTGTTTTTTGCGGAAAAATAAAAAAGAAAAAAAAACTTAGCGTCCAAACTCGTAGCAAAAAGCGCTTCTAGCAAGTAACAGATATCCATTTTAGTTGATTTTTAAGTACAATTCCTGTTAATTTCGTCCGATCTCTTTGTTACTTTTTGATCGAGATAATTGTGTTGCTTTTTTCTCTTTTCATTTTCAATCTCTATATAGAAGAGGCTTACTACATAGAAGATTCTGATTTGAAGTGAGTGTGTGTGTTCATGGATAAAAAAGAAAGAAGGAAAAAAAAAACTGTGTTTGTGTTCGTGTCAAAAATGATCAAGAAAGCAGAAAACTTAACAAAATGTGGAAAAAAAAGTAAAAAAAAAAACAGATGACAGGCGATTGTACGAAAGAAAGAGAGACCTTAGTTGTTTTTGTGTACGTGTGTGTTTGTGTTTGATGTAGAGATGTGTGCTATCAATACTAGTAAAGTCGGCGTGCAACTTTTGCGCGAATATAACGACGATCGACGACGCAGCAGAATTTCGAGGTTTTTTTTGTCTGTTGTTTGGTTTGTATAACATTTCATACCGGAGTATAACAGTCAGTATTTTTTTCTCCATCAATTTTCTTACGTAGTATATAAGAGAGGGAGATAGCGGTATTATATGCTCTTCGGAGGCATTTTGACTTTCTAACCCCTTTCTTGTATGTGGTAGACTTTTTTTTTAATATACTTATGTGTTTTTTTTCTTTACTACGATAGGATTTGAGACTTTAAACGTGGAAAAATCTTTCTCTAGAGAAGAAAATTTATTCATAGGAGTTTAAAAAACAGTTGGGTGGGCAGATCAAACTTTGACACACAATATTCTAAGAAAATTGCTATACACACACCACTAACTTTGTGTTGTTGCCAAGTGATCGTGTGATCGCGTTTTCCGGTTGTGTATGCATTTCCTCTTTATTTTCGGCTTTTTTGGCACTAACTCATCGCAGAGTAAGCAATATTTCCCTTAAATTGTTGTTAGTCGCGGAACAAGTGAAATGTTTTAGTATTTTTTAGTTATTAGTAAATGTTTTTTTTTTGCTCATTATTCAAACCGTTTGAGTCCGGTTTTTTTTTGCAATCTTATTTGACCGGTTGTGTGTATCATTCGTTTATTTCCTCGTCATCATTTATTCCACCGCCAACGCTGAGCGACGACTTTTTTTGTATAACTTTATCGGTCATTTGTTCGTTGTGCTTTGATTCCCGCGCATTTTTTTTTTTGTTGTTTTTGATTATGTTTGCGGTGATAGTAATTAAGAGTCGATTGCGACATAAAAAAGTGATTTGAAAAGCAATTTTATTTATAAAATAAAAAAAAATCGTGTTTGATTTGATATTTTTCTAATTGCTGTTCTCAGTGGGTGAGGATCCAGTGATTCACATTTTTTAAATTACAATACATGTGACTAGATCCACACTCATTAAGAACGGTAATGGACTACTTATAAGAAGATATCAAGAGAGGACTGGGAAGGGACCAGTTTTTATTACACCCTTCCTTAAATTGCTTGTTGCTCTTTATTCCCTCAAATCCATTTTTGTTTTCTGTGCTTCTTTCCCCTTTTCTCATCGTAATCCTGGTAAAGATTTCAATTCTTCTTGGTCGATGTTCGAAACCTTTCGGTAACACCTGCTCAAATTTGGATTTTTTTTGCTCCAAATTTGAAATAATTACATGTCTCTCTTCCCTTCTGTTTCCATTTGCGCATTTGTATGCTATATTCTCGTGTATGTGTTGCTTCATTTTATCTGTCAAAATGTGTGCCTCATTCAATTTAAAGAAATACCCATAACCGATGTCACAATATGACTTTTTTTCGGTTTGTATTACTATCTTTTTTGATTAATGCAACTCAAAAGGAAACGAGAATAAAGTGTGAATACCCTTGAAAGAAAGAGAGAAGGTATTATTTCCTGAAGTTCGTTTTTTTTTTTTATATTACGACTGCAATACATTTTTTGTTCACTTTGTGCTTTTGATACGTTTAAACAGTCTCTCCTCACACATTTGTAAAAACAGCAGATATTTTATTTGCTGTTGCAACTGTTCTTTTTTTTTTGTTGCTGTATGTATGTAGATATATTCGATGTTTCATTAAACGCATGACGCTCGACTGCGCCTCTCGTCTTTTCACATGCATCTGTCCATACTTATGAATGTGGTTATGTACTACACACACTTGGTTTTGCTCAATTTAACATTTGATGCGCGAGAAACTATTGGATCATACTCCTGCATACATACTTGTGTGGAGATCTATTCCACAAGTCAGCAGGTGGTTTTCGAATATCGGGGATTTTTTTGTTTGCTTCGAAAATGTGTTTATGGAAAAATCAAATTGATCATTTTGTCTCCGTTTTGTTCCTTAGAAACAAAATAATAAAGAATGTGAGAATACAGCTAGGTAGCCCTGGATTAGTTTTGACACCTTCTAACATGAACCTTTAGCATCTAAATGAGTTATTAAATTCTTGATTTAATCAATTATCTGATTTAATTCAAATGACTAAGGTGAATTCTTATCGAAATACTGCAACGTTAAGTGTTTTAAAATGTAACATTTTGACAGTGATGCAATGCATAACGTTTCTGAATTTATGCAGTTTCAGCCCATGTGATGCGCAAGTAAAAGCAACATTTGCAACAAACAGATCTGATGTTTCGGAGTAAAAAGAAACTGATGGCATCATTCACCAAAGTTGCCCATTTGACGTTAAGGAATTTCCCCTAAATAATAACTTAACTTCCTGTCTGCATTCAAAACTGGACTGAAATTAGAATAAAACTAAAATAATACAAAATTAATTTTCATCTGATATGATCTAAAAAATAATAATCCTAACATTTGGCTGTAAGGTCTCGATTTTGTCTATGGTCATATATTGTATGTATATTTAACTAACATGTTATTGTATCAATGCACATCGAACAATTAAGAATTTCGTACTTGCAAAGAACTTTTAATTGAAATCATTTCCGCTGCCCATCATTGGGAGCAACTGTAAACATTTTTAACAGATACTCTTTTTCCTTTTATCAGACATTTTGTTGTGTTTGTAAAGGAAATTGTGTTATCTTATATTGGATGGTCTTGTTGCTTCTTGTGTGTTCGTCACCAATACATAACCTTAGCCCTACAATTTATTCTGCTTTTGGTCGCATTTTTGAGCATTTTATCAAAACCTTATCTGCGTCCTCTTTTGAAAATAATGTGTTCTATTTTCTATTATTAGTCAGAATATCGTCCCAGGATATGATAAGTTTGTTACCCAGAGAAAATAGAGTTCAGAAAAAATCAAGGCAAGGTTTTATCTTTAAAAAAGTTGCCCTCACAAATCCTCTAAGCACATCGTTTCATTTCGTTTTTTATATGTACTTTTTTTGTATGCTATATAGTCTTCAAAATTATTTTCCATATTCCTCGGTAATTACATTAGCCGCGATGAAAACAGCTATACCAAACCATTTTTTGAGGATTGTATAGAAATGTATAGAAAATGTCAGAAATGACATGACAAATGCGTATAGTTTATAAACAAAAGATATACACTTTACGAAGAAATGAAGTTAATATTTCCAATTTTTTCCAAAACCACGAAAAAAAAATGTATTCCTTAAAAATTAATTTTTTTAAATTGATAAAATCAAAGGATAACGAGTGTCATTACAAACAGTTCCATCAAGTCGAGATCGAGAAAATGGCTTAACCGTCGAGAAAATGACATACTCGTCAAATTCCATGCCGCCTAAAAATACAGTCAAGCCTACATATGTACATGTACTGTAAGCCAAACCTGTTTGCCAAAATTTTTGTATGTTCTTATCTTATATCGACATTATGGTCGAGTTCGTTTACATTAACGATGCTGCAGTTCTGCAAGATTTGCGTTCAGTATGGTAAAAAAAAAATGTATTGCATTTGTATGAATGTGGCAGCACTTGCCTTCATAAAAGTTAATTGACAGTCAAAATGCGATCAAGTTTGCACTGAATTTTGTTTTTTGTGACGTTGCATGAGGATGGCGGAAAACAATATTCTTTGATTGTTGCCTATCAGTTCTTTTTAATTAAAACACACATCCTTTTTCTTTGGATATTTTCTTTCAACAAATGTCTTGTTACTCTACAAACTTGTCCTCTTAAAAGATTAGGAATAATACTTAGAATTATTGTATATTTCTATTTAAACCACTTGTGTACACCATTCCATGCCAAGGAGCAGAGTCTCCATAACATTTCTTAAGTCTGTCTTCAGTCTCTTTAATGGTATTACCGCGCAAAAAGTAGTGTTAAAATACCAAACTAACTTTTTGCCATTTTAGGCAAATCTCAAAAATCAAATTTTACTATAAAAAGTGTATGACAGATCTACTTGATTTTTGTTTGTCTATGAAATGAGAGAAACAAAGATGTCAAAAAATCCTCCATCAAAACCGATCCCCATTTTGCATCAAAGTCACTGACATACCGAACAGGCCTCGTATTTCTCTGCAAAAAGTTGAAGTCAAAAAACACCTTTTTATAAAAAGAAATATAAGGTTACTTTACTTGGAGGATATAATGAAACCATTTTTTAAAACTTTTAAACGGTCCTCTTATTATTGGCGACAAAAATAAATATACATGTATAAATCCAAATGTTTTTGTCACTACGAAGACATTTATTAGTAGAAGTAGTAGTTTTCTAAATTCAACAACGTACTAGAATGTGAAAACTATACGCTCTAAAATGTGTCAAGGCTAGCAGACAGAACAAAGAACTGAATAAAAGTCGAGACGTAGTAATGTATAAGCACTTTAATATCTACAATTTCATAGAGGCTCACAATTAAAACAAGTTTTTATTTCATAAAATAAACATTCTTTTACTAAAAAGATGAAGGCTGGCTTAACACTAAAAAAAGAACAATTGTTGTATTGAAAGGTACATTTTGTGTCCATTTTTTTGATGAAGTCGTCAAGTTGTCAGAACGCATATGAATCATTCTTTAATATCTATTTTTAAGTCTCTTCTTTGTTTTGTGCGCTTTAACTACGCTAGTAAGAGCTTCACTAATGACAATGTCAAAATGAGTGTCTTATAGCGGTAACTGACGTAAATGTGCATTGGTAGCTTGTTGCAATACGGAAGTCTAATGTAATTTTTTCGTGTAAAATAGTAAATCCGATAGTAAAGCCTTTCGGTCTCGGTCAATTTCACAATAACTTACAAATGAGAGCTTAACCCGAAAGCCTTTAAAGCGAGTATTGTGCATTTAATGTGTGTGAAATCAAGTTTTGTTTTTAAACAATTACTGGATATCCAATGAAAAAAAAAAACTGCAGCACTTTACAAAATAAACGAGCAAAAGTAATCAAAAAAGTTTCCTTATGTTTTACATACTGTGTACATGTATATATACATTCGTAGATTAAATATATCTTCTCGTCCAACGTGTCGATCGATCCGTGTTACAATGAATACATTACTCATTTCCGTTCCAAACGATCGCATTCACTCACAAAAACACAAGCGACTTGCCGACGAAACAGTAATTGTTCAAACGTATCTACACAAGTTGAAAGTTAACCAAATCCTGGGTTGTGTTGGTTTTATTTAATTCAAAATGGTTAAATATGTAGCAAACATCAATCAACTGTCACAGTCAAAGTCGGACGTAAGTCATTGTAGCGCAAATGTCAGTTCAGTCTTGAAGGGGGAAATCGTGGCAAGAAAACGTTTTTGTTTCCCTTCTTTTTGGACAAGATGAATTGTGCTGAACTCTCGAATATCGTTGCTTCTTGTAGAACATTGAAAAGTTATATGTAAAAGAGATCTTCGGTGTCTGAAAGGAGAATAGAGAATTTCTAAAGTTTGAATAGGGTTTAATTGTAAGGTCGAGGATTGCGTGGTCCTCACACCAGCTTGGGTAATTTGATAAATGACGCTGGAATTGAGGTGAGAAAGATTTCTTGTATTGTTTGTGTGTTTTTTTTTAAGAAGTAGGGCTTCGATTTTTTTCACGAAATTCGTGTTTGTGGTTAACCGCAGGAGAAATTAAGACAACCAAGATCACATTTCGATTCGTTTTTTTCTTACTTTTCCTTTGGGCACTTGCTTCGTATTCCCTGAAACTGAATTCTTTTTGATTATGTATGACTTGAGGTGTATCGCAACGTTTAATCTAGAAACTACAATTTGCTCGCAAGCGTATGTTCAAATACAAAAGGGTCAACAACATTAGTTCGCCTTTGGGGACCGCATTCCTAAGGCACTGACAATTGTGTTGTACTCGTACCACAATGAAACTGTAACACTCAAACCGTGATGTCGAATTGACAAAACAAAAAAAAGAAAAGAACAATTTTATACAAACTCGATAAAAAAATATTTTCTTTTGCATGACAGTCCATCTGAAAGTATCAAGCTGTGCGACTACGGGATACTTTTGACAGTCGCTTGTGGCGTAATCGTGCGACATGTTTTAATTATTTTTTTTCGGATGCCATGATCGACTATTATTTGAACATAAAGCTGGAAGATGTATTAATTTTATATGAATGCTTTCGGCGTGCATAGGATTGTGTGTTGTGCTACTTCGAAAGCTTGCTTTCAATGGGTTTGACTGTAAAATGGACCAACGATGTCATTTATGATCTTTTACGTGTATGCTCACATAAGGAATAGTAGAAATGTATTTACATCATAAGTTTTGTATTTTTTGTCTCTAAGTAGGTGTTTACAAATGCCTGGGGAACAGCGTTGGCAGACAAATATATTTCAAAGGGCCATCACAGCTACCAAAAAGGGTAATTTTAAGGCTCTGGGTCCAGAAATATACAAAAAAACATGTGTAATGAAATGCATAAATGTCGTTTGACTTGTATAAAACCGCAATAAGTTACTATAATGTATCATCATTTTTACATTTAAATGTTTTATATGGCTAGCCTGCTCTTGCTCAAATTATGACAGATAAAAGGAGCTGTTTTTTTTTTCGAGCTGTGTTCGACATGAATATGATCATATTTTGCTTTTCTTACCAGAGTGCCGTATCCTTTTTTAAGCGCCACAGCGCCATTTCAGTGAAAAAGTGTCATAATGGCACGATTGGGTCACATTACCAACGTTGCTGAGAGATCCTCTTTTCGCACGAGTGTCGGACAGATTGTGAAAACAAGAGGGAAGGAAATGGGTTAAATACACCGAAAATTGGGTTTCTTCACTCGAAAAACGACTTTGAAAGTAAGATGTTTCTATTCTATGTCATTCCATTTTCGGCATATTTTCTTTACTTGCTGATGACCGTTAAACGAGTAGCATCCGACGCATGTTGTTTGACATTTTAAGAAAATTGATCACTGACAATTTAAATGCAATTTTAATGTTATTCCACTGCATACATATTGTACCGCATGCAAGCAATTCTGCTGCACCTCCACAAAACATTTGCTAGCTACAGGCACGATATTTTTTTGTTTGCAACTGGTGGTGTACGAGTGGGAGGACAAGAACCGCCCCGTCCGACGAGCTAAGCCGTGCAACCGCAAGCGTGCAGCCGTCCTACTCACCGTCACCGTGGCCCAGCCAACCAAGCTGTAACATGTCCGATGTTCATGAGTTCCAAATTCCAAAGACAACATTCGTAATAGTACGAAATAGACTGAGTCCAAACGTGCCACAAATGATCCGATTCGGGTGTTCCACATGCCAAGTAAACACCATCTAAGGCTATAGGCCTAGTGGCTAAGACTAAAAGGGTGCATTTTGCTGTGAACAATATATTTTTAAATCCGAATTAAGTTATGTTTTCGCTATCAATTCATATCTAAATCTATTCATTTGGTTTGATTTGATGATTGTTTAATAGATGGAAATTAGAGATATATTAGTTATTCATCAATTTCTCTTTATAAAATTCATCATTTGAACTAATTGTGAGTTCAGTTCTAAATTATGTACTTCAGTCAGAGGAATTCTGGGATCTTTGAGATAAGAAAAAAACGAATGATGACTCAAAGAGTTGAAACAGTCATTATTTACTTCATATATTTCGCATTTTGCTGGCAACTAAACGTACACATCACAGTTAAAATAAGTATACTAACATCATAAAAACATAAAGGCTTACCATTGATTGACGCAGGTCAAAATAAGTCCACCGCACGTTCTTTACTGGTGAAGCAAATCATGTAAATAGAGGTGATACAGGGGACTAATCCTTTGCATATACAGGGACAGTCAAAATTATATACAGTCAGTATCAGCCAATTCAGAAGCAAATATGTGTTATATCGATCAAAAATTGCCATACATTTGAGAAAAAAAAAACCTTTGTTGTTTTCCGTAGGCTTAAAACGCTAAAAGTCAGTATTTCTTTGGACTTCATTTGGCTTTGTTAAATGCGGCCAATATCCTAGATTTTACAAGGTTTTTCGTGATCTCAGGGGAGATTTTTGACCATTCTTCGGTAAAAACCGACGTTACGGACCTTTTCCTGATATTTCTGTCCAAAAATTCTTGTTGTTCAATGGGATTAAAGTCTGGAGACTGGAGGAGAACTAAGTTGCTTAGGTGATTGAACAGCAACCACTCCTTAACAATCTTTGCTGTTTGCTTTGGGTCATTATCTTGTTCAAAGACCAAAGCCGTTGTAGAACAAATTTTTGTACACTGGATAGACGGCAGAAAACTTTTGCGTGCAATGTTTGGTCCTGTTTGCGTTGATGGCATTTAGAGAAAACGATTCAGCTACGACCTATACAGTCTGCACAGCGACATAGATCTAGCCACACGTCTAGGGATTCAACGCCTAAGATAAGATACCTAAACCATGCAGAGCACATGGACAACTTGAAGTATCTTCGACTCTGAACCTGTGGGACAAGGCAACAGAGAACGTTCACATCTAAAGTGGCGCACCCAATTGGAGAGAGACCTCAACCAAGTTGCGTGCGCAATTGGCAACAGCTAGCAAAAAATCGTGCTAGCTGGAGAGGTTCGTTGGTTGAGGCTCAGACCCACTCCGGGCTGTAGCATCACATAAAGAAGAAAAAGAAAGGTAATAGATTATCTTCTAAAATGTTTAGATAATCCTTGTTGTTCATTGTAAACTCAATGAAAGCAAGATTACATCTTCCCGCAGCCGACTTACAACGACCCATACCATCACTGAACCTCCACCATGTTTAACATTCGGTGTGAAGTTTTGGGACGGAAGCTCGGTATATGATGATCACAAGATCTTATTCCGGCATTCTGAACGATGTATCTCAAATTTACTCTGACCAGAAAATATGAATAGGGAATAATAAAAGGGAGAGTTGTGAGCTTTATTTTTGTGTGAGCTCCATTTTTGTGTATAAATTATTTTTTCAGTTGCATGTGATGATGCGCATCTTCGCTTCTTCGTTTCTGTAGCGACTGTATACACATTTTTGACGCTCACTGTAAATTCAGAAGTAATCGTATTTGATGAATTTGTTTTATCGGAGGCAAATACAGTGAAACCTCCATCTGGCGAGAGTCTTCTTAGACGAACAGATCCATTAAATGGACACATTTTCCCGATTTACCTTTCAAATTATCTCTTGGCCATACACCTTCCTTAACCTCACAAAAATGTTGTCACAGTCACTGTATCTGTTCTTAAGAATGTTCCTTAGCTATTGTATAAAAGATATTCAGATATCATCTAGATATATGTTCTATTTTAAAGAAAATACGGTATGGAATTGAAATTATCATCACTCGTTTTCTCTGAAAATAAAAAAGTCAGATGACTTGGTGCTCATTTGCAAACTTTAATATTTATTTGACAACTATTGCTCATGTGCATACACGCAGTGTTTCTCTCCCATCCAATATCGTAGTTAGATCTCAAAAAAATGTATTGCACAATAACTGCATTCAAACCTCGAACTAAATGTCAAACATCTTATCACCCCAAGATCCTTTACACGATCGTTTCATTCATTTCTGTGCAAACGTCTGACACACATTTAGATAAAATACCCCAAAATGTAAATATCCCGGTTCGTAGATAGGTGCTTTTTTTTTCTCTCGAATCTTGCTTCATAGACCATATCGCCACGAAGTACCCTGGCTGGTGTAGCCCACTCCTATGTTGACATTTTCCCCTGCACAACGAAAAAAAAAGACAACAAATATCGAAAATCAAGCTTAAGCTTTTGCAAAAATAAATAAATAAATATATAATAACAACCTTGTTTGGTGTGGTGTATGAATATGTACATATGCGTGTACATAGACCTGCATATACATGCATTGCAGTGATTTTTTTTTGTCTTTCATCCGCCATCATTCACACACTATGCGCACGAGAAGCGTGTAGATTATACCGAACTGGTCATTGCCTTCGGGGACAATCTGAGCGCAATCCAATGAACAGAAAAATAAAATGAATACGACTGCGCATTACTAATCTAATAAATTTTCTCTTCAAAATGTTCAGATGTATCATACAGTATGTACACATTAGTATGTACGTTTGATACTGTGATAATGACAGACCGTGTGTTCTATCTGGAGGTTTTGATTTTAATCAAAAACCATTAACTCTCAGCGACTTATTCTCGAGATGCTGATGCAATAATGGAAAAAAAAGCTTTTTAAATGTAGTTTCGAACGTCTGCTGTATAATCCTCTCTGATGGTGGTTCAATCCGTTGCAACCGACGAGAGAAAATTAATTTTCATGTCAGTTTTTAAATGAATGCAGTACATGTGCACATTGTTATAGCCAGCATGATAGGTAGTCACGGGTTATAAAATATGTTTGGCTGATCCCTTTAATGTGAACCAAATTGCTACCCCTGGAAACCATAAGAATAAATTTTCCTAAAGAAACTGCTGCTCCAATGATCGTGATAAAGGAAGACATTCTTGTGGATCCCACTTAAAAATTGTAGTAGATCGGTCTGTAATTAAAGGTAATACAATTCAAATGGGAATGTCAGTTGGTCGAATTGAATCTGACATGCCTAGACTACCAAATCGTTCTGCAGAAAATTATCTTTGCTGTTTCTTTTTGCGGAAGCCAATACCATGGGAACTATTACCATTTACTACTTTCAAATCTTTCTCTTGTGGGAGACTTCTTTCTTGTATCGAAAGAAATAGCGTCTGATTTGAAAATAGGCAATAGGTAAATGCAAAAAAAATAAATTCCTCTTATATCCGAATACTCCAGCTTACTCGTTCTCAACATTCCTCCCCCTCTCTCTCTGTCTCACCCTCTTGCTGTCTAATTTAACCTTAAGTTTATAATCTAAGTCTCTGACTCTATTTTGTCGGCGAACATGGATCTGGTGCACGGTTTATACATAATCAAGTTCGTGACTAGATTTCATGCTCGTCTATTAAGTTGGGTCAAAACAACACAACACACCACATATTGGTAGAAGCAAGCATCTAAGTAAAGCTCTTACTCGTATATCCCTAACTTTAGCCACCGTCATCGCAACAATTGTCGTCGTATTTGTAATAATCTTCATCGCGTTAGTTGCCGTAGTGTAGTTGTGTGATCGTATGCTGCGCTAAGGTAAATCTAACAAAGTGTAAACTTCAAGAAACCATTGAAGGTAAAATGTAAGAAAAAAAAAGAAACCATCGAGTCATGTTTTCTATGTAACCTATCTCAAAGAGAGATACATTCTCCTTACCTGTCCATTATTATATTTATATGTACCTAACCACCAATTCATTGCTCCTTTTTTCATGTACCACCACCTCGTCTAGATCTATCTAACAACGTTACAATTTATGTGCACATAGTAGATAAAACATGTTCGAATACATAAGGTATGTGTATTACGAATGGTGTGCTCAAGAAAGAGCACGTAAAAGGAAGGAAAGCGGTGAAGGCTGAGCTTGTCCTTTTTTTGTACACACACACATACGTATATATATGAACCAAAATTCTAGGTATCTTGAATTTCTTGCATCTTTTCTTTTACACTACAGAGATCGTTTACCGAGCAGGGAAACTCGCCCCAAGAAGAAGAATGAAAATTAAATGATGGTACTCCATGTATAAATCTCTCAAAGGAGAAAGGACGGAAATCATCAACATGATCGTCCTCATCACGGACTATGGTGTGGTTGGTGCGTTGTATACGTACATCAGCAACAAGCATGAATCTTATTTTCCTCTAATCCTCTACTTCGTCATTTAAAAGGAGAAGAAAAGAGGAAGAGTTACTCGTAGTTATAGAGCAGGGATAGGCGGCAGGCAGACAAGCGTGTTGTAATCATGGTGATGCTGTGTGTTTGTGTTGCTTTTTGTTTTATATTCCTCTCCATACAAGAATCTCTGGAAAAGGAAAATCACATCTCTGGGGTTGCCTCGGTTTGGGGTTTTTCTCAGTGCTTGGAACACTGGACTCTCATGTAACATGGTCATTACTTTTTCTTGTTCCATGTACCAATCCAATGGATACACAATACATACAGAAACGCTCTTGGTAGATCTCTTGGTAATAGAATGAATTGTATAGTCAATTTTCAATCTATAGGGACTGTACTTGCGCATCGGATGTACTCGTGCATATTATACGAGTTTTCACCTCTCGTCTTATGTACAAGAAAGACGGTGGAAAACTCCGAATGGTCTTTGCCTAGAAAACCAAAACAAGAAAATAGATATAAAAGGGTTCATCTTCTCTCTTTCGGGGTTGACTGTGATCGGAGGTGACTCCTTATGGTGAACAAAGGCTTTTCTTCTATGCATGGCTTCGTCTCGGTGTGCCTTCCTGTGGAACATGACAAAGAAGGCGGCAGAAGAGGTACAGTTGTTTTTTCTATTTTGTAGTTTAGTCGTCGTAGATTTTATGATTGGAAGCAAAATAATGGTGCCGGCATCCTTTTGTTGTTGCTTGCTTTTGTGTCCTCCTTAAACAAAGAAATTGCAGAAGGAGCAGCACCCTTACCTTTTGGGTAGGGACACTCTGTACGGGCGCGCAGTATATAATGCTTGAGTTGAAATGAGAAGATCATCGAAGCTTTTATCTTGATAGACTTATAAGATGAACATGCAGTACTTCGGTTTTGCGGAATATGCGGAATAGATAATGCTCAGTTGGATAATCTGACAGCGATTTCGTTTTTAAAAGTGGAAAATTATAAAAAGCGTTTATTTATAGTAGTTTTGGATATTATACAGTGAATCAATAAAGAACACGGACACTTACCTTGGTACAGAGCCATCACCATTTTATAACGTGGCTTTTATTTTTTTCAACTCCATTTGACAGAATTTACCATGGGATATAATAAATTATAATAATAATAATGGCGGCACTACAGTCCGAATTGGACTTGGACCTAGCTTCTCAGCAAGCACTCGTGTTGGGCGTGCTATTGTTCTCTCACGAGTGGAGGGGACCTACAGTTTAATGCCGATTCCGAACGGCGAGATTGAGAAGCTATTTCTAGACAGTTATACTCTGAGCATTATCAGTGACTTGAAAGAGGTGGAGTCGTAAAAGAATGTTAGGTGTTTTTTCGAGTCTCGAACCTTAAACCTCGAGCGTAGGAGTCGACGGACCTACCCACCATGACACGGCGCCCACTCCCATAATCGATTATATAGTCGCCGTTATTTTCTATTTCCCAATATAGTAGTCGTCATTTTCTATTTCCCAATGTTTCACAAGCTTGCGGATTCCGCTTTCATAACAACTGTGTGGTTTTCCTACAAAAAATGTCGTAAGGTAGTTTTCGACAGCTTCAAGGGAACCAAATTTCTTTCGATTCAAATCGTTCTGAAGGGAAACATCAAAATCTGAAGGAGCAAGTTCTGGGGAATACGGTGGGTGCTGAAGGGTTCCAAGAAAGGTTCATTTTCATGGCGTCTAAGCAGAGATATGGCCACGAAGACGCAGTCGAGCTTATTTTCAAACAATGCGGCACTCACGTATCGAGCTTGAAAGTGAATCCAAGCTTCTTTAAATGACGAAATGCTAATGAATGATCAATATTAAGCCTCTCAGCAATCTCCTCAGTTGAAATAATCGTGTTATTTTTTACCAAGGTTAACAAAACGTCGTCATTAATTCGGAAGGCCGTCCAGAACGGGGTTGATCGTTCAAGTTCATATCACCATTACATCTACCAAACCACTTTTTAGCGGTCCTAAGAGCAGGAGCACGATTCGAATAAATGGTCGGAATGTTTTCTGTTGCAATTCCAACACTTTTCGAAACTCGTATAGCATTACATGGCAGAGGTGTAACTTTTCGTTCTGCATTTTAGAATTTTTTTTTCACATACAATTTGACTTATCCCAACGGGGATAAAATTACTTCCGATGCCCCAACCTGTCCATTGGTATACAACAAGTTAATAAAACAAACAATTTTTGCGTCATACCGCAAACTTTCCGCCATGTATGAAGATCAAGCACGAACTTTCGCAATGATCCATATTAATAAAATAAGCATGGACAGAGTATGCATAATGGGCAGCTAAAACTTCTAGGTAGTCTACGACCTTGTCCACCTCGGCTCCACAATAAACAGTACAAATAACGTCAGTACAGAAGTCAAACGCAGAGTAACTTGTCAGTCGCTGTTTTTTAACCTCAAAAATCAATTGAGTAATAAAGTCCTCACTCAAAAGACCAATCTGACTTTGTACAAGACATTGATCATCGCAGTCCTGCTCTACAGCATAGGTGCATGGGTAATGTCAAAAGCGGATGAAGAAGCTCTTGGTCTTTTCGAGAGAAAAAGTCTGCATGCGATCTTTGGTCCTGCTTGCGTTTAAAAAAAGAAAATTCAACCACGACCTATACGACATATACCATGTCCTATACAGCGACATGAAACTAGCCGGGCGTCTACGGATCCAACGCGTCGGATGGCAAGCCAGGTAGATCGCATGGACAACTTAGATCCTGCCGTCTTTGACTCAGTCTGTGGGATAGCGTAACAGAGAACGTCCACGATTAAGTTGGCGCACACAGTTGGAGAGGGACCTTAAGGAAATTGGTGTTCGCAGTTGGTGACGGGTGGTGATCGTGCTAGCTAAAGAAGCTTGTTGTTTGACGCCCAGGTCAACGCTGAACTGTTACGAAGAAAAAGATTAATGCTTGCATACTCAAACTAAACTCCACCATTACATTTGTCATCAGTCATCAGGTTGCAAAAATGGTAGTCGCATGTACCCTTTAGTCGGGTACTGTATTTAGCTGAAATATATACAATTTTTTAGAGGGATGACATAAACTTTGATTTTATATAAAAGCAGCACAAATCAGAAGACCTTGTTTCACAAAAGGATTTCATACACACAAAAATGATACGTACCAGCAGCACTTCAGTTTTATCGCAGAGATTTATCAATTTCGATAGGACGAACAAAGGGAACGCCCAGCAAGGTTGGGTCATTCAGGTTCAAAATTTGTTAATTTAAGTTATCTTGATGGGAATATTCTTTGTGTGGGCAATAATTTTAACTTCAAAACAAAGTTAACTTTCAGGAAGACATTAAAACGTAATCTCGCTTGATCTGTGAGTTACAAATACCTACAAACGTTCTGAGGTCGAGCATCAATCAAGGAACGACTGAATAAACGAATACTACTTCTTCTGATTTGCATACCAGGCAAAACTTAGTTATCTGACGCAGTTTTTATCCATCAAATTGTTTAAATTTAGACTGATATTGTGACAGTAAACACTTGTACAATCGATGTCACTAAATCAGGAGATAAAAGTGTCAATTTCGTCTATAAAACAGACGTTACTTGATGGCTTCAAAAAATGCTGCTCTTCAGCAAGCGGAGGATGCACAGTACGAATTGGTTATAGTTGGAAACATAAATTACAAAATCTAATCACAAACGCAGTCGCCGCTTACGTATGCACGACTACATAACACATGTATACCCAAACCGCTGCCGGAATGTTCTTGCACCTTTAATTTGTTTTGTGGGTGCTAAGTATGAGCAATCGGAACATGTTTTATGCATTTTGGAACCTCTACAATTGTTTAAGAGCTGAAGCTGATTTTAAAGTCTTAAGTATCCCTGACATGCATACGTAATGAGTCTTCGATTTTATGATGTCATTAAGATTTTTATTAAGTTCCCAGTGTCTTTCTTTTAGAAGCAAATTTTAATAAAATTAAAGAAATCGAAAATGTGTTTTATTTTATTTTAGGTCAACGAATCCAGCAAACTTGGTTTCGCACTTTGTTCTCATTTCTGAATCGATCGTTAATTTTACGATTGTTCGAATGATGGTTTCTGTGGTGTGCTTGGGAGAGTTACGAGTAACTTTCACGTTTGCCACCCCCGATCACGTTTTCAATTAAAATACATCGTTTTTCCTTATGCAGGTACCGATTTATTTCGGCTGCAACTGCATTTCATTTTATCAACTGAACAAATATGATGACCCTTATAAAGAGGAACCCGTATCAACCACTGTATTCTATCGTGATAAAGCGCGTGGTATATTTTCCCCGACACAACACACGACTACAAACCATCACCCTTAGTGATTGACATTTTTTTTTTTTTGCTGCACATGCACTCATGGGTGTACACAATAGTTAGCCGTATATCCAAAAAAACCAAGTGACTTGAATTCCCAACGAATCTAATTAGGATTAATTGATGAGGTTCACTGATTTGTCTGCGATTGAGTGGCATTTGATGTCTGGAACTTTTCTCAATAAATGGACTGAGAGATGTTGAGTGAAGCACAGATGCCATTGAAGGTTTGTTTGATTTATTTTTTCCAAGCTTCATTTTAAATAAAAGCTTATTTTGTCGATCTGCTTTTCGTTACCACATGTTTGTCCAAAGGAATTGCATGAAGTGTCAGGTTAAGGGGTCCTCACAATGTTGTGCAATGTGTACAAATTTATAAAATGACGGCTGTGTTCATAACAGCAACAATGTTGTGGCGGTACTTAAATAAGTTTTCTTGATGTTAAACTGGTTCCAGAAGTGGTACGATATTCACATCGAATTCCATGCATATTGTCACGTTTGACAGTTGCAAATCTCAAATCCTTTGAACTCTGTTTACATGTGCCAGAGAATGCAATACAACCATCCCACTCTTTCATTGGGAAAATCGTACGCTATTTTTCTGTCACTCTCTCATTTTATGTAAACAGGCACATTTGTTTTTGTGACGGGACAGGAATACAAACAATTCACATGTGTTGCAATCGGCATTTTCATGCAGACATTTTACAAGAAGTTTCATATGTTTTTAATTCGAAATTATCTTCGGGCTGTATTGAAATGTCAGTAGAATTGTATTAATAATACAAAAATGTGAATAAAATTACTTTTGGATCACAAGAAATGAATGGAACAAGAAAATAAACACTTTTTATCATTTTCTGACGCGTCGCAGCAGTCGATCAGGAAATTTTTCACTACAAAATTCGCTTGGCAAATCGAAAAGAGTCGATCAAATTCGACAATCACAATATCAAACCTAATCGACAAAGCAGCTGGATGGCGCAGTTGATTAAGTGCCTGCCCCAAGTTAGAGGGGTCCCAGGTTCGAATCCAAACCTAATCGACAAAGCGACTGGATGGCGCAGTTGGTTAAGTGCCTGCTCAAGTTAGAGGGGTCCCAGGTTCGAATCCCTGTGAAATCGAATCTGGTACAGTCTATTTGCCGTTGGGATCAAATTAACGGCACTGGAGTAGGTTGCTACCTGTCAATACAATGGTCCAGTTTTGAGTCTGAGTGCTACAGTGAAGCGTTCAAAAATTTAGAAAAAAAAACCTAATCGATCAACAATCGACAACCGCAATAAGGGCCTATTTGTTAAACAGAGAGGTACAATTTCAAATTCGCCGTTTGCAAGACAGTTTGCAACACAGAACTATTTGTCATTCTGGTTTGGTTAAGATATGTCATTCTTGATATGTCCAACCAAACCTGTCAAAAGAACCTCTAAACGCCTGGGGCCAGACTGAATTTGTTCACTTGTGGTAGTAGAAACCTCAACTCCACAAACACATCTTGGCGGAGATCTGAAGTAGTCGCCTTTGGCAACCGCTGCTACTTCGGTTTATCCAAACAATTTGAGTCAAAACTCCTGACTTGAAGGACCTGAATCATCATCTACGAAATCCTTATCCTGACAGTCTTGTTTTATGGAGCCGAAAGCTATACGATAAGCAGGAATACAGATCTAATTCTTGGTGCTTTCGAAAGAAAAATTCTCCTATTTTGTTCTGTCTACGAGGAAGGCAGAAGTATACAAGTCTCTGAACATAGTCCGCCAAGCATAAATACGTTGACTAAATTAGCTCGACTACATCGAGCGAATGAACACCGATTCTCCAGCAAGGATTCTTCGAATTCGACCCTCCTGATTCAAGAAGTAGAGTAAGACTGAACCTTGGGTACAAAACCAAGTGATTCTTGATGACGGGAAGCAGCTTGCCTAGGACCCTCAGCGGTGAAAGGCGGCAACTGCTCAAATTGCGCACCGATAAGTCAGTGACTTTGAAATTTAATACTTTTTAAGGTTCCGTCTACAAAAACTGAACCTTTATAATTTCGGTGTGTCCGTCCGTCGTGTCTGTCACACATTTTTATCTCCGAAGTTTATGAAGATATCGGCATGAAATTTTGGAATTAGGTACTTCAGACCTAGATGTCATTTCCTATGCAGCGATTTTAAAAACTGGGGCCATTTGGGGGTGGCTCCAGTACAGGTGAAGTTGACACTAATTTTGAAAAATTGTCGCACCCCATCGATATATATATCAATCGACAGATCTTTCGAAATGAGGTGGAGGTTTCTTTCAAGACTTTTTTATCAAAAGTACCGTTTGGAAAATATGGAGCTCCAAAGATTTTCCCCCCCTGCCATTTCTAAACCAAAGTGTTTAAAAATCTGAAAAAATCACAAAAACTTGGCTTCATTGAGTACTTTCATTTAAAACCATTTCGAGTACTCTGGCCCTAATGGTTTTGGAGATATTGGCCAAAAACGGTCAATCATCGATATGCGAATTTTGAAGATCTGAAAACGCAGTTTTGAAGACATCAAAGTAAGCATTAAGAAATGATACATTTCAAAATATCGATTTATGTTGAAATTTTGAAATATCTAAGATTTAAAACAAGAAAAAATTTTCATTTTCACACATAATTTCATGCTGTGTTCGGCCACTCTATTCGTTGATGAGCGTTATCTTTTCGATCTCACCCCTAAATGCCCAACAGAAATGAACATACACATACCGCAGGCATGAGCAGTGATTAGATAGGTATGTATGTATGTATGATGGAAGGGATTTTCTGTGTTGGATAAACTTGGATAGGGATAATAGGTATATGTAGGGATGAACATTTGTTTGTTTGGATGTATGAATTTATGGTTGATTTGAGTTAGAAGAAAATTCAACTGAAATAGTTTGGAACGTCGTTTGATATTCAGAAATCATCCATCAATATTATGCGACGGAACCTTCCCCGTGCGAGTACAACTCGCACTTGCCCGGTTTATTTTTATCAGAATTAAATTCGTTTCTGAATGTAGTCTGCTTATAACGTGTAATACTTTTCCAAACACTTTAAAAAAAATATGATTTCTCAAAATCTGGAAAATAGCCGTTTTTTTTTGCACGTTCGCCTGCAGAACCACTGTTTTGATTGTTACTTCATCTCTGATGCGTTAGTATGTATTCGGAAACTAACGACTAGTCGCTGCTGTTACGAAACGGGAAGCAGCTTGCCTAGGACCCTCAGCGGTGAAAGGCGGCAACTGCTCAAATTGCGCACCGATAAGTCAGTGACTTTGAAATTTAATACTTTTTAAGGTTCCGTCTACAAAAACTGAACCTTTATAATTTCGGTGTGTCCGTCCGTCGTGTCTGTCACACATTTTTATCTCCGAAGTTTATGAAGATATCGGCATGAAATTTTGGAATTAGGTACTTCAGACCTAGATGTCATTTCCTATGCAGCGATTTTAAAAACTGGGGCCATTTGGGGGTGGCTCCAGTACAGGTGAAGTTGACACTAATTTTGAAAAATTGTCGCACCCCATCGATATATATATCAATCGACAGATCTTTCGAAATGAGGTGGAGGTTTCTTTCAAGACTTTTTTATCAAAAGTACCGTTTGGAAAATATGGAGCTCCAAAGATTTTCCCCCCCTGCCATTTCTAAACCAAAGTGTTTAAAAATCTGAAAAAATCACAAAAACTTGGCTTCATTGAGTACTTTCATTTAAAACCATTTCGAGTACTCTGGCCCTAATGGTTTTGGAGATATTGGCCAAAAACGGTCAATCATCGATATGCGAATTTTGAAGATCTGAAAACGCAGTTTTGAAGACATCAAAGTAAGCATTAAGAAATGATACATTTCAAAATATCGATTTATGTTGAAATTTTGAAATATCTAAGATTTAAAACAAGAAAAAATTTTCATTTTCACACATAATTTCATGCTGTGTTCGGCCACTCTATTCGTTGATGAGCGTTATCTTTTCGATCTCACCCCTAAATGCCCAACAGAAATGAACATACACATACCGCAGGCATGAGCAGTGATTAGATAGGTATGTATGTATGTATGATGGAAGGGATTTTCTGTGTTGGATAAACTTGGATAGGGATAATAGGTATATGTAGGGATGAACATTTGTTTGTTTGGATGTATGAATTTATGGTTGATTTGAGTTAGAAGAAAATTCAACTGAAATAGTTTGGAACGTCGTTTGATATTCAGAAATCATCCATCAATATTATGCGACGGAACCTTCCCCGTGCGAGTACAACTCGCACTTGCCCGGTTTATTTTTATCAGAATTAAATTCGTTTCTGAATGTAGTCTGCTTATAACGTGTAATACTTTTCCAAACACTTTAAAAAAAATATGATTTCTCAAAATCTGGAAAATAGCCGTTTTTTTTTGCACGTTCGCCTGCAGAACCACTGTTTTGATTGTTACTTCATCTCTGATGCGTTAGTATGTATTCGGAAACTAACGACTAGTCGCTGCTGTTACGAAACTCCAAAAAAATTCACTTGAATTGCGTCTGAAGTTCCAAATTCTGTTGTGACATTTTCACCCGAATCCACCATCAACGATCTTATCGATAATTCTTACATGATC
Source organism: Myathropa florea (assembly GCA_930367185.1). NCBI lineage: Eukaryota > Metazoa > Arthropoda > Insecta > Diptera > Syrphidae > Myathropa > Myathropa florea. Next base: position 119,151,224 of record OV884003.1, read on the forward strand.
AAATGATCATGCAGAGAGTTTCGCGCAGCTCCAACGGTCGAAAGAATTGTCCAGTCCAGCTCCTTAAACTGTCATGTAGGATTCGAATGATGGTATAATTTGAAAATGCTGCATCCAAGCAGTGCTGCCAGATAATGGAAAATGTATCTTTTTGTGGTGAATTCCAATTCCCATTCTACAAATTTGGTAAGAAGGTATTTTCATACGAAAAAAGGTAATTTTTTTTTTGAAAAAATATCCTTTCATTGTTTCATTGCTTGATTGAATACCCTTAGTTCAAAGGGTGACGGAGGTCTGTGCCAAAGGTGGTTTTTGTTAACCCTTTCTTCCGATGTGATGTCTTTGGGAAGTCCTGGACGCTCAGTATTCTTTGTGTTCGTACGACCGCTACGAAATTTAGTGAAACACTTGTGCACTATTCCATGCAAGGGAACAGAGTCCCCATAATATTTGTCTTCAGTCTATTCAATGACTGACTGACCGCGCAATAAGTATTGCTTAAAAACACGAAACTCACCTTTTTCCATTTTGACCAAATTTCACAAACCAAAGTTATTTCGATCACTGTAAATCTGTGTTTTGCAGATCTATTTAATTTTTTTTCCACGCTAAGAAATCGCACGCACAAAAAATCCTCTATCCAATCCAAGGCACTGACTTGTCGAACAGCTCCCGGTAAGGAAAAATTATGATTCGTGTCACTTTTTTAGTCTGTAAGTACAGTCAGAACCACAGTTTTTTTAATCACCTAGATTTTATGATAAAAATTACATAAGTTCGATCAATAATCATTAATCAATAAAATAAACGTATCTACATATACACATACATTAAATTTCAAATGTTGTCAACGCTATCAAATTTAGATGAAAGTTACATTCGCTGACAGCAACCATGCAGGTTTTCATAGATTTTTAAGATTGACGCCGACATGGTACACCTCACATTTGACTTTCTGTTGACAACTCTACGGGAACTTTACCCCATTACCGTTATTTATGTTCACTATTAAATAAAATCTCCATGGGCACCTCGATATCATATTCCATTGACATTATTATTGCATTGTATGATTGTGAGTAATAAATACACACAAATAATAGCTAACACAATCCCCGAGGACTAAATCGTGATGAAATCAGTTTGTTCCTGTTTCTTTCTAATCCCCGTTCAAATGCAAAGCTTGAAGGAGATACAAACTTGCGCAGGAAGAGACGTAGTTCACTTTGGAAATCTTCGTTCGTAAATGGCAAATGGTATGTTTTCCCGGTTTCTTGGTTAACACGATTTCGCCATCACTGCTATCTTATTCTGTTACATGCTCGCTGTACAGGGGGAAGTACAACCTGGCGGGAAACGGGAGCGAGAAATTTGCGAACGATTTTTCTGTTTGCTGTATGTTATATGGGTACTTCTATGCAGTTTCATGCTGTAGTTCCTCCTCTTTGTAGTGTGGCTGTGCATAGGACATAGTAACAGACAAAATGAAGAAACAAAAATTGCAGCTACCCACACAATCTGCAGGCCATCGAGATGTTGCTATGATGTTGATGTGTAGGTGGGCGATCTTTCCAGGAAGAGAAATGCACGACTGGGATGAACTGCTAAAAAACCAAGCCAAGAAGAATGGTTTCAATGAAGAAAAAAAAGCACTTTGAGGAAGTCATTGTTCATTGTTTTAGAGAGACAGCTAAAAGGAGCAAAGAAGGTTATTTCTTCATAACAAAACATAAAGAGAGTATAAGACCAAGAGTCCTAACCCTGACTTTGAATAAGAATAACGTCAATGTAAACGTACGAAGCATAGCCAATTAGAGAAATCAAGCTTATAGCTGTCAGTACTCACATTTTGTCCCACTCCACTGTGATGAATCTTGCTTCGTTCTTGTGTACTGTACGTATGAATGCATGAAGCCGATAGGTCAGTTTTGCTATAATATCCGTTCAGTATGGAGATTATAATCTTGAAATACGATGCAGTCTTGGAATTATTCAGGCAGAGTGCAATCCGATTATGGCGTCTTTAAGCTAATTACAAGACACTGAATACATTTTTGTCTCACCTAATTCAACATGGGAAAAAATGCTCGTCGGGCATCTAGCTATGATCAGCTGGACAATTGTATGCGAATGTGCACCAATTAAACTGTCTTGATAAATTTGTTTTATTAAGTTGATATTTTCACAATATTGCACTTTTCGGCGATTAACTCTTAAGAAATTCGGCAAGAGTTAGACCCATACTCTTTTTACTAAATTTCGTACATAATTAACTACCACACATCCATACACCTTGCATTTGTATCCACTGATTCGCAGTGAACTAAAAGAAACTGGTTTGATTAAAGTCAAAGCCAATTTATTGCGATCATGATTATAAAGTTTAACTACAAACGTCAAATTATCTATGAAACTGCCACTGTACGGTTTTTTTTTAATAGTCTACAGACACAACACTAATACACAGGTGGTAATACATAAGTCAGACACTGTGAGCAATGTCTGCCAGCGGACACCTTTAGTGAGAATTTTGTGAAACCCTACACCAGATGAGTGTGCAAAAACAAATTACGAACAAACAAGGAGATAGAATTACATGGTCTCTACTTATTGAAAACAAATTTAGAAAAATCACCTTCTGTATGAAGCTTAAAGAAAGAAAAAATTGTATCCTCGTCCCTAAGCAAGAAAGTTAAAAAAATAACACAAAGAAAACCATTTTAGTCATTAAGCTAACCTCAGTTTTAATTTGCGATGCCTTACCAAGCGTGTAATAATATAAAACAAAAAGAAATATGTATAAGAAACTAAATGGTAATGACATTTTTACCCTTTCCGGTGTAAGACCTCACACGATCATTTGCTGGGGGGAAACAAGACGAACAGTGGAGACGCTCATGTTGACATTTTAATTTGTGCAATTTTCTATTAAAATTTGTGATGTCAGTGTATGAAATTACTAATCACTCCTATTCTTAAATTCGACTCGGGCAACCGTCCACCGAAATTCAAAATTTCAAATGCGGTCGAAGTGGATGGTGCACGTGTCGGTAATGTGAATCGCGATCCACTGTGTTCTTAAGTGCTTTTCACATGAGACCCGAACTGCGAACGGAAATTTTACGAAATAACCAAACTCCAGAAAATATCAGCAAAAATGTACTTTTTCATATGTCAGAATGTGCGTTTTGAATTATCGATTTGTTCATGAAGTAAAAACTCAAAAAATATTGTTTAAATAAGAAAGTTATCGATTTCGCCTTCTGCGAATTCAACAATCTCTTCGCGAATTGTGAAACTGAATTCGCGACAATAATCCGATCGCGATCCACAGAGAACCATCTCGGTCCACGAATTTACGAATAAAAAATTCGCAAAATCTCTGAGAGCGAATATTTTAAATTTTAAATTTCACTCTGACAATTTACTACTACTGGCGACTAAAGTGAATTTCATTTAAATTAAGTGTCAAAATTCACGAATTTTGCAGTTCGCTCACGTGAATAGCCCTTTAAATCCGCGTGAATCAAATCTATTCATACAAAGTTAACATTTCAGATCCTTCATCGTTTGGAGTTTTAAATAAAGAAATGCCGTTTCTTTGTACCACGTATGAAGCTTTCTTTGTATGAATATACCGGTGTAGTTCCTTTATACAAACTAACTTTTTGTATCTTTTAAAGAAATGCTATACTGCATTTTATATTCTGTAATTAAACATATTTATTAAGAGTATTAATAACATGTTAATGAAAAACGCAACGGTGCTTGGATTTCGATTTCCAATTGATTTTTAATAAATCATACGTCAAATGATCAAATAGTCGACTTCGAAAGTTCGGAAAGAGATGTCGGTAACTTAGTGCATGAATTGAACGAGTGACAGGAATCTGAGAATAGGATTTAAGAATAGGGATGAATCATAGTGTAAAGAAAACAAGGCGTGCTTGACAACTCGTCGTCTGTGAATTTTTATCCTCACTCTGGGTAATTTTTGACTTGTTTCTTAAGCTTCGACCGCAATATAATTTTGTGTGCAAAAAATAAAATAAAAAACCAAAAAGGTGAAAATTGATGAAAGTTGACCCGAATATAATTAATTTCTGATTTGAAGTATGTATTACTTAAATGACAAACTGTGTAGTGAAATCTTTCAAAACCTGGTAAATATAGGCAGATGTTGAACAAATAATTATAAAAGTTGCACAAGAAGCATAAACAATTTGCATTTGTTCCCACCTTTAAAATTTCTTTTCACATGTTTCTACACAGAATGACGTCATGCATCGCCTCGACAGAGCTGTCATGCACAGCTTGTTTTCCTTACACTATGGAGATGAATATGTATTCCTTTTAGCACCAAAATAAATGTGATTTTTAAAGCGACGTTTATTTTATTTCGTGCACATCTACTGAAGAAGTCCCTTTACCTAACCTTGTGCACATTAGAGCTGTTTGTGCGGTGCATCTTTACTATCCCCATTATTTTGTTACTTTTTAAACTTTGGCGACTATTTGTATAGTTGACTTGTACAGCTAATGACCACATGTGCACTTAGTTCTTAAAATGTTAAAGGCAATTTTTGCTATATCTTCTTTTTTAATTAAAATTTTTTTTCTAAATTTTAACAGTTTCCTTTTACCAAGAATATTATTATTAAGTTAAATATTGTATTACAATACTTTACAATGTAAAACTAACATTTGCAATCCTTATAGACTGATTCATTTCGCTCCGACTTAAAGAGGCAAAAGTGAACGAACTTGCCTTAACTGAACGAAGTGGTCACACTGTACCGTTTGTGTGTATTCGCTCGATTGCATCAGTTTTCTTCAATTTCTGTATGATCATTATAGCTGGCCCTTTAGCCGTTCGGTTTCGGTATAAAACTGAAGGCCCTCTCCAGTCGTGAGGGAACAATAGAACGCGCCACTCGAGTGGTTGATGTGGAACCTAAAACCAAGTCTACCTCAGACTGTGACACCACTAAAAAAAGGAGAAGAATTAGAAGCAGTTACATGTACAGTCACTCCAAGCCAAATTCGCTCACTTGCTCAACTTTGCTAACTGTATGTAAAAACAAAAGACTTGCGTACGGGTATTTATTTTTGGTTAATTAGAAATAGAATTTGTAGAAAAATGTATTATTATTTCCGAAATGTTAATTTAATTTTAAAAGTGAGCGAGTTTGGCTACGAACCGTTGTATGTTTTTTTATGAATAATTTATGCATATATCCTGCTGAGAAATGTAGTTGTATTTATAAATAACGACAAGAATACTAATTTCTTAACTTTAATTAACAAATAAACCGCAAATTTGTTATAAATCTTTAACATTATCGTATAATAATCACGCCATCTTGCTCTTTCAAATGCTATAAAATGTTTATCTGTTATGTATTTGATAAGTATGTGTTAATGATTCATAAAGTCCATGAAATAGGAGTGGCTAACCACAAACATTCACTAACTTTGGCCGCCCAACATAAAGCCATTTTTCGACTGAAGTTATACTGAGTTGGCGATAAATCTGTCGTGACTTTTAATGAATCTATCTCGACAATCTGCAATAGGTTGAATATTCATCTGATCCTCAAAAAAAGGCAATTATCTAACGCTTTGTCCGTACACTCTTAGCCAAAATACTACCGCATATGCATAAGTTGCAAAAAGAAAAACAATTCGCCTGGATGCAGCTAGGGTGCTAAGTATTAATGAATTCTAAATGTAGCATTCATACCGCCTCCGGCATAATAATAAATTGGTTACCATTGGATAAGACGAGTAGTAGGTAACCAAGTTGGTATGTAGGTGGGGGTTCCGCAGAATGCAACTCGGATACATTTGCATCTAAGGCATTTTGTTTAGGAAAAACACACTCGTAGCAAACATTCTCTCCTACAAATCCACATAGATATGTTTGCACGGCTCTACCTATGTATTTTCGTCATTCGACAGGTTGTTGGTTTGTTCCACATACACGTACCGTGGGAACTCAGGTGTCCCCTTTAATACACATACTCGTACTCCGTAGTCCGGTGCATTCGCTGCTGGGTATGTACACATTAATACAGAATATTTCGAAATGCTCGAAAAAAAAGAACGTACTATGCAGTCGAGAGATATGTACGTATGTCTGTCGTTTTATTTTAATTTACTGCAAACTCTCATGAATGAAAATTGGGGTTGAACTGCTACTATGTAGCTGATCTTGCTGGAGAGATGAATTGTGAAATAAAAACAAAAAAAATGAAATTAGGGTGAGCAGTCAAGTGGCGCGAGATGCAAACACTTTCTGGCGTTTGTAGTGCGTGTAAAATACAAAAAAAAAGTCAAGAAGTTTGGTTTGTTTTTATTTTCTTTTCTTTCATTTTGTGGAATAATTTCACTCTTCATGGCGTGCTAGCGTTTTTAATTTAATGGACACGTAGGCCATGGCATCAACTAACTGATGATTCATTTTCAAGAATTTGTTAACAATTTTTTCCGCTACGAAGACCGTCTTTTTCGTTTGTACACGGAAATGGTTTGTATGATATTTTATGTGTCTTTGTCAAAAAGAAGGTAAATATATGTACGGGTTGCGTTCATATATACACCCTTGATCAAAATAATAGATATGTCAAAACGGATTCGGAGAAATGTCGTAAATATGTTAAGTATATCTAATAAATTCAAACACACCATTTTTGTCTTTGAATAAAGCTATCCAAAAAAAACTACAATCTTATAACCACACGATAAAATATAACGGCATTTCTACCAACTGTCCTGTCATTTGTCATTCACATCACTAGGACCATATTTGAACTGGAGGGATGAAAATAATAAATACACATCAGATGCCATTTTGTTTTAAGTTATATAAGCGTTTTTGTGTATTTTACATACAGTGAGTGTCAAAAATGTGTGTACAACCAGTAATTACTAGTACAGAAGCGAAGAAATGCAAAAATATTTTGTACACAAAAATAAAGCTCAACTTCCAGCTATTCATATTTTGTGGTCGTCGTGGCGAAGTGCGTCGATTCCTACACTCGAAGTCTGGGTTTGATTCCCTAAAAAACAACTTTGATATTTTCACGGCTCTTTCAAATCACTGACAATGCTCAAAGAGTATAACTGTCTAGAAAAAACTTCTCAATCTCACCGTTGGACACCTCCACTCGTGAGACAACAATAGCACGCAAAACATGAGTAGTTGCTGTAGAAGCTAGGCCCAAATCCATCTCGGAATCTAGCGCCACCATTATTATTATTAAAGCTAGTACTCCTAAGTAATAGTTATGTATTTTTCAGTCAAGAGCGCTTTCTTGTCGACTACGTCTACTTTCTGATCAGGTCAATCTAATCTGTTGCTGATGATCTCTGGCACGCTGTTTCCAGTCATCAAGACCAAATTGTCTTACATTCGTAATCACTTGGTCTTTAAACCGGAGGTACGGTCTTCCTCTTCTTCTCGAACTAAACGGTTTAGATTTAAAGACTCTTGGCTGGAGTATTGGTGTTCATTCGCTCGATGTGTTCGATTAGAGCCAGTTTAGTCGACGGATTTTTCTTTTCGGACAATCCTTGTACAGCTTGTACATTTCGCCGTTATTCGATCTCTTCCATTCGCCTCACTCGCAGACAGGATCAAATATCCGACGAAGAAGCACTAAGAAACAGGTTCGCAGTACTGATTATCGTCCAACTTTTGGCTCCATAAAGGAAGACTGAAAGGATTAGGGTTTTTGTAGGGGATGATTTTGGCCCTTCCAGTAAGGAGTTTTGATCCAAGATGTTGCGGCTAACTAAAGTTAGAGCGGTTGCCAAGGGCGACTCTGCGTCGGATCTGCAGTTCACTTCGCCTGTGGAGTTCACTTTTGCTCCTAATACAGTGAAGCCTGTCAAGTTGAAGAAATTTCACACAAAATATGTAATGATGGAGACATGTCTATCCTGGAACTTAGACGGAAATTTGTATATTTTTCATCACCTCATCACCGAAAGTTGGACACAAGCAATGCAAACTACCACTTTTTGATGTACATACATACATACTTGTAGCAATTTCAGGAAGTAGCTGTCTTTCGCGTAACAAATATCAAATTTCTCACTGAAAAAACCTTATAAAGCCACCTGCCTAACTTGATCAGAAATTTTTGCACCGCGGGTGGTCAACTCTTAAGGGTTTCACTGTATTTACATTAATAGGCTTAAATGGTGATGTTAGTGTCCGTTCGCTCTATAAGACCCAGCCGAGAGACAGTCGAATTTTTTTTGGCTAGGTCGATGTTACCTTTTCGTCATTCAATCTTCTCCTCCAAACTCCTTCTGTGCAAGCGGGAGCGAATATAATTCGAATTATTTTTCTCTCGAAGCGATATTGTCCAAGCTTCTGCGCCATACAGCAGGACGAGGACTATCAAGGTCTTATATATAGATAACTGGTTCTTTGAGAGAGGGCTTTGTTTTTCAATTGCCGTCTAAGCCCAAAGACACAGAGATTGGCTAGAGTTATCCTTCGTTTAACCTCCACCGTCGTTTCGGAGTTTACTGCGGAGCCCAGGTATACAAGGTCCTATACTACCTTGAAGTTATACCTATCTATTGTGACGTTTTCTCCAAGACGTCGGTGTTGATGGACCTTTTTTTTAGACAGCATGTACTTCGTCTTACCCTTATTCACTGCATGACCCATCTTAGCCGCATCCTTCTCGATGCTCACAAATGCTTCACTGACAGCCCGATGAGTCCTTTCGATGACGTCAATGTCGTCGGCATATGCGAGCAGTTGCACAAACTTTTGAAAGATCGTGCCTCATGTGTTGACGTCTGAGTTACACACAATCTTCTCGAGAATTATGTTAAAAAAGATCTACACAAATTTCAAAAAAGTTCACTTAACTAAAAGGTCGTATTTTCGAATGGAGTTTGACATAGCCTAGATCTGAAATAAAAATAAAAATCGCAACAACGGTTGAGAAAGCATCCTTTATACAAACATTCTTTGGCGAACTTTTTTTTGAAGTATCTATTACTATAGTCCCACCGAACCGAAATCGCGTGGTGTGGATGAACTTTTATTGAAACCTCAATAGGCTGTTCCCACCGAGTTGATGTGTTTTCAAATGTCATTTACTGTCAATTTTGAAGTGTCCGCCAAAACAAATAATAATGTTGAAAAAAAATATATGAAAATGAGTTCTACAGGCATTAAAAAGAAAATTAATGCAGCGGTTATAAGTGATTTTTCGGTACAAAATATTGAAAATATAGCGTCTTAATATTTTGACCTCTAAAAATGAACACCAAAATAAACTGAAGTTCACGCTGTAGGCTTGTTTGGTTTGACAACCTTTCACGGACGGATGGTCTCAAGGGGGTTTCAACTAAATTTCGCCGAAACCGCGAGGTTTCGAAACCCCGATAATGTATGGCGAAACCTTGAAGGTTTGGATAAATTTGACAAAACCTCGCGATTTCGTTTGGTGGGAACATAACATAGCCTACATAGTATAACATTTCTTTGTATACAAGCAATTCCTTTAGTATACACATCTCAACGACAATCACAAATTTCGAGGAATCTATGACGCTTGCTAATCATAATTCAATTCTAGTTGCTTGCAACATTCAGAACCTATAAATCATTACTATCACTGAAACAAGTAAATTCATAAAGAACAAAGATGCCTTACAACCCCACTAAGATCCAACACCTGCCAATTACTTAGTTATTTGTGCATAACTTTGAATTATTTCCGTTCAATTAAATCGTTACTTAGTTGACTCTGCCGACCACAGACCTATCTCTGGTTCGATTGTCACTTATTCATTAGAACGAACGTTTCTAGGAAGCCACTTTAAGTCAGACTAGACCGCAACGAAGATAACAAAGAACTGAATCCTCACGACTCTAATCTGATTCCTAGATTTATAAAATGGCATGACACTGTAAGTTGCATCTGCCGCAATACAGGAAAACGTGCTATCATATATACGAGTAACTCGTCCTCCACTGTCCAGCACAACGAGCACTACACACATCGGTAGGGAGGGTATTGTGAAATCTATTTAAATTCACAAGATATATGTTTGTATGTATTTTTCCCCTTTCTCATTTTTTATTATTATTGTTATATTCCAGGCGAAGGCAGTGATCGCTAGAACACCTGCTCAGCTTCAGAATGATGCGCTCTTCAGTCCGGCTAGTCATTCCCAAATGTAAGTATCTGAAAGATTCAAGAAGAACCCTTTGTGAATTGCAGCGCATCTTTCGTTCGAGCCGCCGCCGGCCGGAGGGTATATTCCTGCACTTTGAATCGTTGATCGGAAATTTATGTGATCTCCTCTCGGGCTTGATGTTGTGCTTCCTTTCTACTATACTCGTATTCCGTGTGGCGTACATCCACTGAGATTTCATTTGTGAATTTATCCTAGGTACACCTTTCCCGATACGTCCACTGTGCAACCCCTCTGGAGTTGGTGGAATAGCTAAAGAAAGAGAAAGATTGGCAAAAGGAAATTGATATCAATTACACAATGAAAGGAAAACCTGGCAGCTTGGGGCCTTTGATGAAATGTTCGTTTGTAGCCACGTTGCGGGGATATAAATAAAACATGAAGCCGATCTGAAGGAATGGTCTGAGAAGGAAATAAATCGCAAACGATCGCATTACTGATTTGTGCTGTGTGCACAGTAAAAGGAAGTGAGAATCAGTGCACGCGAATCGTTAAGGTCTTAACGACTAGCGGATATTACACTTGAAGTGCACATCTCCATTCGCCTCAACTTCGAATGGTGAAGATTCGACTTGATTTTAAAGGGAGAATGCTGTTTGCTCACTCACTAAATCGAATTGACCATTAGATGGCTTGTAGCGATTACCGCCTGCATTAGGATCAAAAGATTGATCGTTAAGTGAGACTCGTGCATAGTAATTAGAGGTCTCAAAAGACTAATTTGAATTTTGATGCACTTGTAATTATGTACCTACTGTTTGCTGTTTGTAGGCGTATATTTTCCCAACAAAGTAATCAAGAGGTTTAACAGATTTCAAGTAAAAGGCTGTTAAACAGTGTTGGGACTTAAAGTGTGGAGAAAAAGTGTGGTAGACTTCAAAAATAAGTGGTAGATTGCTCATTTTTTCCTATCCAATTCTTTGAATGCAAATTGTATAGTGAAACAAACTTCATTCAACGCAAAGAAACATGTTAGAATATACAGTCAGTGTCAAAATTGAGTGAACAGTCAGTAATTTGTTGAAAGATAATCCACTAAATTAAAACTCACCAAAATGAGATGGGACAGACATGTGAAAAATGTGAGTATACATGCGGTTGTGTCAATGATTGTAAGATATAACTGCTCGTTTTCATTAAACATTTGTAAGAAAATCCAGCTCAGCAGATATGAAAACTGGAAACAGTGGTAAAGCCATACAAAGTATGATTTTTTTATTTAACAAGATAATTCTTTAAAGAGGTAGGTATTCACTCCCTTTTGACGCTAGTATTTGGCCCTTTTGTGTTTACCGTTATATTAAATAAAATATAGCGTATTTTAAAGAATTTTTTCACAGCTTGATGTATCAATGTCTGGCATAGATCATTCTGCGGACAAGCTTTCAGCTATGACTGTTCACTCAATTTTGAAGATGACTATATATTCTAGTTTCCCTTTTATATTTCTCAATACAGTACAAACTCGATTTACGCAACTAATAGAAATTAAGGCAGTTGCAATAACCGAGGTTGTTGCACTTACTGGGTTATGTTTTTTTTAAATAGAAAATCATAGTTCAAACGGGTTATTTCTTTAGATATAACGAGAATGTTATAAAAAAACACAATTGAAACCAAAAGAAATCGTTATTGTTGAACGCACATTTGAACATAAGAAAACGAAATGTTAGAAAAAATGTCTTCTACTGGAATGTTTTTCTCTTCGGCCCATTGTAAGCATATGTTTAAGGATCGAACTGCAACTTCTGTTTTAACTTTCGATAAAAAGAGGGCCGGGGAAGCTTCACCTTCACTTCATTTGTGCTCTTAATTTCTGTCGGATCCTCACAATTTGCAGAGGACTCATCGTTTCCGTGAAGCCAATCATTGATTTCAAAAGGAGAACATGCAAAAACACATGAATAAACACAAGAAGTTGCACTAATCGAGGTAACATTTTTGACAGAGAGGTGCGGTGTGAGAGTGAAGTTGAGAAATGTTCTTCCAAATTGAGAACTTTTTGGTTTTTGTGGGGTTTTCTGTGTCAACTGAAATTTGAGAAATGGAAACAGCTGGCGCAAAATTTTTCATCTGGGAGAGAGAGAAGGAACAGCTGATTAATGCTGTGCGTCATCGCACTCCCTCCGTAACATGAAGTCGGCTGGCGCAACGCACTACTGTGTTTCAGCCATAAAACATTTACTAATATTTAAAAGTAATTGCTACTCCCAGAAGAAATAATGTTCAAATTACGTTTATAAAATTTGAATAATGATATAAATCAGCTTTAGTTACAAAACCCGCGAACAGAGTCCTTAAAAAGCTCCGAGGTGGCTGCCAAATTTATTACGGTGGAAACCATTCATAAATGTGCCGCCATTTTAGTGAGGTAATGTGAGTGAAAATGAGGAAAGATTTGTGCAGTCATCATTAACTGTCAAATTTATTTATTTATTTATTTAACTGAATGGGCGCCGTAGCGTAGTGGGTAGGTGCGTCGACTCCTACGCTCGAGGTCATCGGTTCGAATCTCGAAAAAAAAAACATCAAACATTTGTTCACGGCTCCACCTCTTTCGAATCACTGACAATGTTCAAAGAGTATAACTGTCTAGAAAAAGCTTCTCAATCTCGCCGTTCGGAGTCGGCATTAAACTGTAGGTCCGCTCCACTCGTGAGAGAACAATAGCACGCACAACACGCGTGGTTGCTGAGAAGGTAGGCCCAGGTCCACCTCGGACTGTAGCGTCGCCATTATTATTATATTATTATGATTTATTTAACTGTCTTCGCTAGATTGCCTTATACAAAATTATACTTAAAATTGATTTATGGAACGATTCGTGATTAACTGTCAAATTTAGGGCTCGAGGTATTCCAGCTGGAAAATTACGGCAAAGAAGAGGAATGTAGAAAGGTAATAGATTTTTTATTTTGGGTACTCGATTTTAACTTTTCACAAAATTGTAGTAAATCTACCACAGTTGTGGTAAAGTTCCAACACTGGTGCTAATTTACCGAAGTTTTTGGATCATTCTTTCGGTTATTGTTACATTAAGTACAGTTACCCAAATCTTCAATAAATAGGCAAGAAAATTGGTTTGTATTTCTGTCATTTATTCCCGTCTTGAATTTACATTTGTAAATTTTGAAGTTATATTTGATAAAATTAAATGAGTTTCATGAATTTTAGTTTCAGTTTTCATGTTTTAAAGTTTTCGTAAGGGGTTCCATTAAGCAAAATACAGGATTTTTAGCATTTAGCATTTTATTTCGTATAACGACTTTACATTGGGTTTGTTACCGCACATTTTACATTAAAGGGATTTAATAATATTATCTTGCCACTGAAGTAGTTGTTAACACATTAAAGAAAGAATAAATTACTAATAATAAGAGTTTAGAAGGAAAATACGACAAAAACCTTTTACAAAAAACCAAAATACAGGATTTTCTTGGGTGTTTATTAAATAATTTCTGAATTTTTCAAAAAAAAACTTCTGTTATTTTGTAATAAAATTAGGTTAAATGTGAGGTAAAATTTCGATAGAAATCGTTAATAATGGAGTCTCATCTTATTGGAATGTTTGTTTGCATAGTGACATGTCATGACGCAGATAAGTGTTTTCCCATTGCTGACTTTCTCATGCTGATTGGGCAGAACGTGTGTTTGGGGTTCGAGGCACCGCCTTAAAAGCACGCTTCGAAGCACGTACCTTCGGACTGCTATAGATTAGTAGTATTGGTCACATTAAACTTTATAAAATGGTTAGTTGTAGCTAATGACATACACGGAAGCCAGGAGATGTGAGGAGACTATTATGTCATGTCGGCTTCGTAATTTCCTGGAATATGACAGTGCCCTGGCAGTCACATGAAGACTATATTGGAATTCTTGGTTATCTCGTTAAAAGACAGGCAGCGTTTAAAGCATGTGTTTGAGTGGAACGAGACTGATTACAGATGATGATGTTCCTTCTATATATAAGATATAGAGGGAGAATAGGAGAGGAGAAAGTTAGTGGATTGTAGTCAGTGAGAAATATTGAGCTGGGGAGAGTATTCCAAATCCGTAAAAAACGAGAGTCTGAAATCGACTGTACGCCCGAAAACAGGCTTGAGGGTAAACTTATGACCATTCCTGGCGAGACGAGTACTCCGAGGGAATTCATGTTTGGAGTGTTGATACCGACATTGAGAACCTTCGCGAAGAGAATTTATCCCACTCCTTGTCAGTCTTAGATCCAGATGTGAAAATTCTCAGAAGAATCTTCAGCATCTGAACGTCAGACTTTCAGTCAGATTTAGAGGAAATGCTGGTTGAAAATTTTTTCGAGTTGAGGCAGTGTGAGGTCGGTATCTTACACAAGGAATCCAATTTTGCTGCGAATAGTGGACTGTCTGGTTCCTGATGACCTGTTCACAAGTGGAGTGAATTCAGTTGAACCGCTGTGCAGGCTGCTGCTTGTCTATGTTCAGTGTAGCAGGTGAAGTAGTTTTCAATGCTCCCCTAATGAATATATGTAATCGCCGATCCTTATTAATGAGAAGGTTGTACGAGTAAATTACGGATTTATTTAAAGCAGTTCTCAAGACTGCAACTTCATACATGCACCCAGTGTGAGTGCGTTTACATCCAAGCGCTTTTTTGCAAAAATAGAACGCGGTAGTGACCTTTTATTGATTCGCTTTGTTCTTATTTGTCTATGATGAGTAGAGTCCGACCGAAGGCCAGTTTTTCGGCCGAAGCCGAAGCCGAACTTCGGCTTTTTGATCACCTTCGGCCGAAGCCGAATGTTCTGTCGGACTCTATTTGGAACATATTTTGCAAGTTGCATTCGCATCATTTTTGCAAAATAACCCCAAATTGGATTTTCAGCTGCCAATTTTGATGTTCTTTCTACCTGAAACCAGTACAAATAAATTATATGCTTTTATACAGACCACTTAATAGTTTACCAACTTGCAAATGCAAAATCTTTTGATTTTAAAACTGTAAACAAGCGCACTTTCAACAGAAATCGCAACATTCGGCTTCGGCAAAATCTTCGGCCTCATTTGGCCGAAGCCGAATGTTTTGCCGAAGGTGATATTTATAGCCGAAGGTGGCCGAAGCCGAAGCCGAATGTTCGGTCGGACTCTAATGATGAGATCCAAAAATATTGTTATTGTTAGTCAGTGACTGCATTGTGTCACTCAGGAGTATCAGTTCAGTTTGCTGCGAATTTACTCCGGGATCGCAGTCTGGCTTAGATTGGGCATTCTGTATAAATTCTCGTGCATGAATTTTCCGGAAGTTGCTATAGGAACATTTTCCGGAAAAGTAATCACTTTGCAACTAACCTCCTCTAATGTAATTTAATTTAATTTCTTGACCGCAAACTTCTATAAAAGGGGTGAGACCACACCGCCTTGTGGGGTGTCTATATTGACCGCTTTGTATCATTAAGTTTGGAGTCTACACCTTTCTTGGAAAGAATTTGTTGAATAAGAGCCACAGAAGACATTTCGATCCCGAGGTTGGTAAGGTTGCACTGGATTCGATGTTGTTAAAAGCTCCTTTTAAGTCTTGAAAAACTATGAGCGGATTTGTTTGTACTCAAGGAATGAATGCTCTGTTGTGCAGACTAGCCTTTATTGTAAGCATATTGACCAGTTGATAATCTGCTGTGTTTGATAACAATTCTTATGTGGTAGTCTGACAACTTCTCAAGGGTTTCGAGAAGAGAGTGTGGAAGGCCTAAGGTCTAAGGCATTTTCCTTCATTGGGTATAAAGACCATTTGAACCTTATAACCTATGATCTAGGCATAACGTCTAAATTCTGGCAACTCTAGAAGTTTGGTAGTTTTATAGTTGTAGTTGCTTCCTCAGATACTAGCTGTGAAAACTAAAATTTCATAAAAATTCCCGATCGTTTGCTCAAGCACTGCGTTGCTAAATAAAATTTGCAGGAATATATGTTTAAGCACCAGTTACATGAGCACGATTCACGCTTATTTAAATATTTCCAATTTAAATTTGAATCCGTAAGCAAATTTCAATTATCTTTCACCAAATCCACGAAGGCACTGAGCTCGGCCTTTGTCTTCCGCGTACATATGAATATACAAACATTCGCGTGTATTGATGCAACTTACACTTTTCAAAAAATGAAATTACAATATTTTCGCTTCACGCTTCCCTGGTTATAGCAACATAATAGAAAATAACTGTGGTAACCGAGTAATATTCCATTCGGACAGCTACTCCGCGAGTGTGTCTCTTTGCCATCCTCCTAACAGAAAAATCAAGTTATCTAATAGTTCAGCATGGATGTCTTGTTTTGGTTTTTTTTTCTAAACCTACTAAACTTCGGTCTCTAGATTCACTGGCAATTTGCATCGACACCGACGCACGCTACTGGGCTTCACAAATGGAAAACCATTATGTCTTGCTACAATATTTCATAACCATAACTTCATTTCGTACTCATTCAATTTTCTTTACAGTTCGGGAACACCACGCTCACAAGTGGCCGTCGGCTCTGGCAAAATCGTTTACACATTTGGCAACCCACAGCTGTTGGCCAGTGCGACGTGGTCATCGACTAGCACTAATGGAAAAATAGTGGTTAAGCAGCTTCTCACCCACAATGGGGAGCCGCTATCGTCGAAGGCGAAGTATATGTTTGACATTCTGCAGGAGAGAGCCGAGATCGTGGGAGATCGCATCTTTGAAATTGGGAAATTTATATGCAAAAAAGTATTTGGGTCTACTGCGCTGGATTATGATCTCCAAAATGTAGATGATCACAGCCAAGAGACGGTGAAAACCATTGGAACGATATGTTGTGACTCAGAGGGGTGCCTGGATGCCGCATCAACTCTGTTACTGGGCTCCGATGAGTCTATATGCCGGACGGTGCGTTTGAACTTTAGCGAAACAAAATCGTTTGGCATTTTTCCTGGTCAAGTGGTGATGGTGAGCGGACGAAATCCGAGGGGTGATACTATTATAGTTGAGGAGATATTGGCCGATCGAGTATTAGAGCCGCCTACTGTGCCCAAGCTGAGTGAGCCGTTGAGTTTTGTCGTCGCCGCAGGACCATTTACGAACAGCGATGATCTAGTGTATGATCCACTGCATGATCTGATTCTTTACTGCAAGGATAACCGTCCGGACGTGTTGATCTTGACAGGACCATTTATGGATGCTGAGCATAAAGTTATAAATGAGAACGTGATGGCGGAGCCATTTGATATGTTCTTTGAGAAAATGATCTCAGGGATTGTGGATGTGCTGGGGTATGCTATACAATTCTCTTCTCCTCTCAATATATTTCTAATTCCTTTATTTTTAGAAGTGAAACAGCCGTTCTGGTGGTGTCTTCATGCAAAGATGCAAATGCTGATCCAGTTTACCCAACAATGCCGGTTACACTGAGAAAGACTTACCCGAATGTCCACTTGCTACCCGATCCGTCACTTGTGGACTTGAATGGCATCACAATAGGCATGACCTCAACAGATGTTGTGGATCACATTCTGAACAACGAATTAGCAGTGTAAGTTACAAATTCTTAAATGTTGAAGAAAATATAATAAAATTAAACTCTTGCAGTAACGCTGGTGAAAAAATCAAACGAGCTGTGAACTACCTCTTCAACCAGCGATCATTCTATCCCCTGAATCCTGTGGGTGATGAGAATCTGTGCTTTGACAGCTCACTGGCACACAAATACACGAGTCTCGAGAAAATTCCAAATATAATGATCTTGCCTGGGGATCAAAAGTGTTTCCTGCGGGTAAGCAATTCATATTTTTACCATAACCTCAAGCAATATTAATCGCGTTTTCTGTTGAAAGGTGGTGAATGGATGTCTTGCTATCAATCCCGGGCTGCTGGCTGACGAGAAGGGCGGTTCTTTTGCGCGGTTTACTTTGTACCCACAGGCGAAGGAGGACGACACAAATATATTTAGTGTCATCGCCTGTCAAGTGCGAAAAGTTTAATTTAACCGTTAGAAATTAATGTGTACATTTCTCTTTAGAAATTTAGAATTTAAGTGTTTGAGATACTTGTAGTACCTTTTTTTATAATTAAAATCGACTATTTTCCGTCATTAGAATTATAGTGTTTCATTATCCTTTTTTTCAGTTATTTGAAGACGGATTTGTGGATATTTATTACCGCTAAATACTAGAAATCCACTCTTATTTTCAAAATGACGTTAAAGCGAATAGGGTTATTTGACTGTAACATAGGGCGTGATTTCCCGCAATCAAATGAATTTGTACAGGAGATCCTTGTAATATGCGCAGCATATAAAGACTGGGTCCATAACTTGAAAATGCTAGATTTTTTGCAAAGCGTTTAAGTTTTGATATCAATAATGAATGAGCTAAAAACCTAAAAACCTAATGAGCTTAATTCTTAATGTTTTCAGTTGATGTGAACGGTATTCTTAAAAGAGCTTTCTGACCGAAACAAGACGAAGTGTGTTTTCATAAACGTCAGAAATCTGCGCTAGTGCAATTGCATTTCTTTTCTCATGCGTTTCTGAACACACACTGCAGAATTCTTGCAGGTTTGCTTTAGTACAATTGTCAAAAAAATGTTTTCTTCCAATCGCGCCCTTTTTGCAGTCAAAAAAAAATGACTGCACAATCTGCAAAACATCGATCGCAAATTGACGTTTATGACGAGAGGTACTGCAGTTCACCTAAGTTAATCCGAACGAAAGTCTGCTTAATTGACGACTTGAAGTACTTCTGGCGGAAATTTTTTGTAGCTACCGGGGAATATAGAATTCTGACAGTTCAACGGCGGGAACAAATTTATATTGAAACTTGAAATTTGGTGGAGAAATAAATTTGTAAAAGCTAACATAAAATTGTTAGTTTCAAATACAATTTATTATGGAATATCGAGTAAAAATATGTTGCTTTTGATATTGTTGGTTGTGAAGTGTTTAGAAGTGATACATTATACACAATTGTGCCTTGAAAAATGCAAGAAAAACACGTGTGTTCGAGGAAATTTTATATGTTTTTCATGTTCAATTGAATTTTAAGTGACTAGTAAATAATGCAAACTGTGTTTGTTGATCAATTAAATAAACAAACGCTGTATTAAAGAAGAAAAAACAACAATTTCTTCTTGCCACAAGTGCAATTTTCACATTTTTCAAAGCACTATTATACTTGAACTGTCTCTTATAATCACTTGACAACCACTTAAATCCAGACTTTGGTACATGCTTTCAACATTAAAACATTTACTGTAGTTAAAAGCATTCATTTTCTAATAGATAATATCGTTTTAAATCACGACCGAATTGAAAGATTCTATGGAAATTTGTTCCTGCTTACGATCTGTCAGAATTCTATATTCCTTTGGCAGGGACAAAAAATGCCGCTACATGGTGCTGTGCCTCAATGACTTCGCGTCAATGAACATGGATAACGCAGTCCTTTGTTAGTCTGACGTTTATGAACACACGCGAAATCATCACGGGCCTAGTCTGGTGAATACGGTGGGTTTGGTAGAACATCGCATTGAAGCGCCAGTAATTACGACTTTTGCAACATGTGGCTAATGGTTTTCGTGTTGAAAAATCATTTTGTCGTGTCTTCTTGTATATTGTGGTATTTTAAGCTTCAATATTGGGCTCAATTTCATCAATTGATGGTTCTCTGTTAACTCTTTTAGGGCCGGTGGTATGAAAACGTACCACATATTTAAACATTTGTCGATACTTTAATATGCAATGAAATGTTTTCTATACCACGTTTCTATACAAATTGAAGCTCATTTGAAAAAAAATACATACAATCTAAAAGTGAGACCTACATATATATGGAAAAATTGGGTAATTTCAGATGACTCTCTTTATGCAAAAAATGGCGCAATTTTATTTATTTTCTTGTAGTGGCCCGGAAAGGGTTAAGGGCTATTCAGTCTCTATACACAGACTGTAGCAGCTGTGTTGAGGTTAACGGTAGTAAATCAACATCTTTCACCGTGGGCGTTGGACTTCGCCAAGGGTGCGTCTTGTCACCTCTCCTTTTCATTATATATGTATATGGACTGAATGTTGCAGCGCAGGATAACGATGGAGATCTCTCGCTTCTCCATCAAGGTCGGTAACGAACTCACCGAGACCTTCAATGTCAAAAAAGGTTTTACACAAGGCGACGCGCTGTCGTGATTTTTTTAACATCGTTCTTGAGAAGAACGTTGCAAAACTCACTAGCTAACACAAGAGGTACGATCTTCCAAAAGTCTGTTCAACTGCTAGCTTACGCGGATGACATTGAGGTGATTGGGCGAACATAGCGAGCCGTCAATGATGCGTTTGATGGCATTGAAACGGAAGCGGCTAAAATGGGTCTGGCGGTAAACGAGGGCAAAACCAAGTATATGCTGTCATCGAGAAAGGAGGCACAACATCGACAACTTGGCCGGAACGTCACCATAGACGGGTAAAACTTTGAGGTAGTTAAGGATTTCATCTACCTTGGCTCCGCGGTAAACAGTACAAACAACATCAGTACCGAGATCAAACGCAGAATAACTCTTGCCAACCCGCTGTTTTTTGGGCTCAAACGGCAATTGATTAGTAGAGCCCTCTCTCGGAAGACTAAGTTGACTTTGTATAAGACCTTGATCATCCCAGTCCTGCTTTACGACGCAGAGGCATGGACAATATCCCAAGCGGATGGAGAGTCTCTTGGTCTTTTCGCGCGATCTTTGGTCCTGTTTTGCGTTGATGGCATTTCGAGGAGAATGTTCAACCACGAATTATATGGGCTGTATAACGACATGAGTCTAGCCAGGCGTCTACGGATCCAACCCCTAGGATGCCGTGGCCATGTAGAGCGTATGGACAACTTAGCTCCGGCCCGAAGAGTCTTCGACTCTGAGCCTGTAAGACAACGCAACAGAGGACGTCCACGTACAAGATGGCGCACAGATGCTTCGAGATGCCCAAACTCAAAAGACAAACTGTATAGAGTGACTGACACCATGTGTTACACCTCTTGAATGATCTGATTAAGACTAGAAGCAAAATGTTCCATAAGTTTGATATCTCTTAAGAGACTGAAAGCATTATGGAGGCCGTCATCATGCGGCTGTCTCATATGTGTGCATGCCAGAAGTCTCGGTTTCTTCTCTAATGACTTTCTTCCGCAGAAGCTGTCTGGAGGAAGAGGATGAGGACATTCTCAACCTTGGCTGAGTTCGTAAATGCGTCAACAAAATGCGCATCGCGTAAGCACCACTGCCTATGTATGTGATGCGCCGCAACGATTTGTTGGCGTTTCTGAAAAGCTTATTGTTTTTAGTGCCAATTGTTTCCTTTTTTAAAAAATGTCAAAAAAATTGGCGACATTTTTTATAAATAATTCGTCTATCCTACTTAAATATATTTTAGACACAAAACGAAAATAAAAAAAAAAATTGTCGCATCACAAAAATCTATGATGCGTTGGTTTCTTTCGTTTGCACAGCGGTTGCTTTCATGTTGTATTTTAGAAGGCGATGAAAGGCAGCATTGCCAACATTGCCAAATGTTTGCAATTAAGAACGCTTGACGTGGCAGTACTGCACTAATACTGCGATTACGAACTCACCCCTTCTCTGCTCTCGACCGTTTTTGCGTTGCTCGGATACGACCTCAATGAGGTACCTATTTAAAGTCTATTTCGCTTTATAGGAAGTTCAAATTGGTTTTTATAGAGTGGATAATTGGATGAACTTCCCGGAGATCCTTGCACGATGTACCGTTCCCATGGTTAAGTGCGTTCCTTTCGTGGTGGAGAGACGCTATAACCTGCCTACCATCATTTGACAAAATTCACCAAAAAAACAATTATTAAAACATGAAAAAAATAATCAATTTTCTTATACAATTTAATAATAAATTACAATTAGTATCAAAAAAACATTCATTAACATTATTCAATAACATGACAAGTCTTGCTCCACAAGTTGCGCGTGGTCGTAGTCTTTCTATTTCTCACGTCTCTTGGTAGCTCACGAAACACTGAAAATGTCTCAAGTCGTTTTGATCTTCAACCAAATCTCTTAAGTAATCTCCGAACACGGTACACACTCGGTAAAGACTCCTCTTCACGGCGTTCTTCAGTGTGATCAAATTGCGATCGAATTTTTTGCCATTGATGTTCACATTGTTTAGCTTGTCGAGTTCCAATTTCAGTTTCAGCAAGGCTTTCATGATTTTTGAGAGTTCATTTTGCACGACACCGTATTTGTCCTCATGGAGGGAGTTCGCACATATGCCAGCTAAACCCTCGATCAACCACACAATCCCTTGTGAATTCGACAACAAAAATGCTGTCTTTGCACCATCTTGCTCGCCAAATAAGTAGAAGAGTCCGGGAATCGCATGAAATGCAGACTTGAGAGCGTCCTCCATACCTTTTTGAAACCTATCCAAGGCGGCGTTTACACGTTGACATGGATCGATGGGACCCGCTGGAATGCACTCTGGTCTAGGAGGTTCAACTGGATCGGGCATCATTCGTCGAATGCCGAACGTTTCATTGTACTGCCTCAGGAGAATTTTTTCGACTGTTTCACTTGAACAAGGTTGCAATACGGGGCAAAGCGGTGAACTTTTCACTGTGGATATCCGTTTTACGGACGAACTCAATTCTTCGGTGAATTCATTGATAATGACGAGGCATTGAGCGCTAAGTTGATTCCAGTTGTATGGATGCCCACCGGGTACAGAAAGCGCGAAGATTTCCTGCCGCCTGTCGGATGCTTTCGGAATTGAGAGACTGTACAGATCCAAGCTTGCCAGCTTCTGAATAACTGGGACCTTTGAAAGAGCCAGCGCTTCCACTAAAGAAACTTCAGATCCTACTGCAGTCATTAGTGGATCCTTTTCAATGGTGAAACGCAATTCTTCCCCCAGGAATATCGAGAAAAATTGCGTCATGAGTTGCATGTTGCACAGAATTTGCGAGCATAGTAACCAACCATAAAGTAGCATTCTGAAGTTAGTCATAATCGCGAAAAGGGAGTCAAGCTGTTCGTCAGTTTCCGCGGTGAATATTTTGGCAACTCTTTTGTTAAAAGTGGCGCCAAGTATCCAATAGAACAGAGCGATTACAATGGTCGATCCAAACGACTTCATTAGCGAGTGATACAGAGTAGAATAGAGCAGCGATCGAATCTTAACGAATTTCATCTCCTGGATAATGGGAAATTCAATTTCTGGATCTTGGCGCAAGTTTTTCTTTACGAAGAAGTAAAACCCGGACGATATTCCCACGAAAATTAGGAAGACGTAGCGGCTGTTTATGAATTCCCGATCGTCCAAGTGAAGGAGGAGGTTCCTGGGAAAACATAGGCTATTTATAGCACAAACATTGGAATTAAGTCATTGTTTTCTTACTTGTAGCCGTCGTGAAGAAAACGCGAATATAACCAAGCAGTCAAAAATCCCACTGTCAAGTGAATGCCAAATAATGCCGCTTTCCGTACTGCAGTACCCCATATCCAGGCGAATCGTGTAGCATAGTACTTCTGTACGCTGAGGAACAGCTTTCCCTGGAGTATCCCAAATATTATGACGGAACTTATAAGAGGCATGATTGACAGCCATGTGTAGAAGGAGAACATCAGTCGAAAGGTGTCTGTGATCCAGACGATTGGATGCAGAATGCTGAAGTTGACCAAAAGCAGGAAAACCGTAAGTAGCATGTATTGCATTCCAACACTGAGCCCCACAGCATACAGGCATCTGAACATGCAGATTTTTTTGCACTCCAAAGAAACCGGGGACACCATCATTTACCGGCTTTACGTTAGTCCCTAAATGATTGTCTATGTATGTAAAAATTAACTAATTTGTAGGTGTCGTTGATAGAATATGACACAAATTTCAGAGTTTTTTTTTTTCTGGGTTACATTTATTTGTAAAGTAATTTCAGTTTTTTGTTAAATAAAACGTGAATGTTTTCTGTTAGAGGCGCGATTTAAAATTATTTGACAGATTGGAATTGAAATGTCATGAAGTTTGAAAACTTAAGTGATGCCAGGTCACATGAAAGGCAGAGGTTAGTTATACTCTATATGCGCTTGATTTAGGGTATTTTTTAAAAATTGATTGAATTCATTGAAAATTTATATTAATGTATGTAATTTTGTTAAGTTATTCGTTCTACGGCTGTATGTGAATTACGTTTAGTTCCAACGTTGCCACAAATAATAAGCGTTAAAAATGTTTCTGTGGGTACTGCTGCGTGAACGTTGTGCAAATATTTTGCGATTAAAAACGTACTTATGCGCTTCGCAATATTAAACAATGTACCCTAGATCGCAAAAAAATATGTGACGCTGCGTTGCTAGGGCGGTGCGAGGTGCTCCTGGGCATATCTTCTCTGCAACCACTCGTGTTGTTCATGCTATTGTTCTATCACGAGAGGAGAGGGCCTACAGTTTAATGCCTAATCAGAACGGCGAGATTGAGAAGCTTTTTCTAGGCAGTTATACTCTTTGAGCATTGTCAGTGACTCGAAAGAAGTGTAGCCGTGAATAATTTTTTTTGAAAAATTGTCTGACTCAACTGGGATTTGAACCTAGACTTGAAGGTTTAGTGCGTATGGGTCGACGCACAAACTTACACGGTTAAGGCGCCCACGTTGCCATGGTTATCTGTCGTAAAAATATAACCACGCGCGGTAAAGCCAGTTAGTGTGCACCTTTCAATACAGTTTTGAGTTTTCCAGAACGCATAATCATTGCAGCAGCATAAAAAAAATGCTCGCGTGTACTGTCATTAACCTACACTTTTAATACAATTGACGAATTGCCTAAGTCTCATATTTACGGGTGATATTTGTAAATTTCGTAGCTATCAACTTGATTAACTATTTTTTGCGTATATAAAAACTGAATTTTCTATTTATTGAAGTACTGTCAGATCATTTTCACTCGTGAATTTCTTGGAACACTTGGAATTTATTACTAATTATGTTTTGTGCTTCAATTCCTTTCCTGTAAAGCAGCCAATATATCTGCTTGAGTACGACATCGAAACGCAAAGCAAATTCGTAAAAAAGGCTTATATGTGGACCTTCCATGTTCATTATTTTTCTCCTTTCTTTTATATATGTATATATTACAGCTTATTTTACAATTCGTTATTTGTTTTAATCTTTGCGAGCCTTTCCCAATTCTTTTTCCATTTCGTGACAATCATTCGTTTTTATTATACTTCTTGCAGTATTGTGTCCATTCTAGTGTCTTTGAATCTTATTTTAAGTTAATTTATAGTTTTATTTTGTCTTGTGATTGAAAAGTGTACTTATATTAAATTACTTAAAATTGTTTGTGATTCATGTATGTTCTCAGTAAAACAAAAACAATTTTTTTAAATACTGCCTTACCGTCTTTACAATTCGAACTTTTTATCCACCTTATCATACACCTTTAAGTTTTTCCACCACAAACTGTCACTTTGACAGGCATACCACCTTACCGCATTCAGCACTCTCAACAAAAAATTTCCCCTCCGCGAAATGCCAAAAAACGCCATATTGGATTTTCATTCAAAATTCATTCTCATTTTCGTAGTGATTGCGTACGCATACACACATCGTACAGTTACATTAATATCGTTTTTTCAAAGAAAACATACATTTTCTATCAATTTTTTTTCCAATAGAAATTCCAATCGGCACCGCATTCGAACAACTCGCTCCTGCCTTTCGATTTGCATCGATATATCCGTTTATATGCCGAATAATAATAAAATTCAGAGCCCAGTGTTGCAGTGCAAATGATTTTCGGAAAATTCTCTCCACAGATCATCTGAGAGGAGAGCCGGAGCAAAGTGTGTGTATGGAAAATAATTGAGTGAAAAAGAAAAGCCACCAATTTTTGAGGTCATCTCGAGAGTTACACGTCTTGGTTGTTGATTTTTGAAAAGTTTTCTCCGTTGAATCGGTTTTTCAATCGTTTCGGTGTGTTGAAATTGGAAAAGAATTTATACGTGGACGCGTGCGGGGCAGGTGGTGGTCGGTCGAACTGTGTGCGTTGTGTTGTTGTCTTTTTGTGTATCGCTCGTGTATATTACGTGTGTGCTTTTCTCATTGAGTTTTCATCGGTATTCCAGATTTCCACACCGTGCTAGTGTATTAACCAACAGGGTACGATGAGCAGGAATAAGCTCTGTACCACCTACTTCTTCTGTGCCCAGCACCAGAACCAGTAATCGGTTGAGTTGAGGGAAAACAAATATCTAACCCGTGCCGTTTGCCCGACATTCCCACGGCCGTCCTCGCGAATTCGCAGGTATTCTCGCATTCCATTTTCGGTTGCACGAGCAAAAGAAAGTGAAAATATAAATAAAAGATAAAAAATCAGAAAAGAAGGCCAGCGCAACACGAAAAAGTTGTAATAAATCGTAATCATAGCGCAATTAAGTGGATTTAAAGGCAAAAGCGAGCATAGCTGGAGATTCTACAGTGTTCGCGGAGAGTGAAAATTGTGTTTGTGTGTGAGATCTTATAAATAATTTATTCAAGAGTTGCTTTATCTCCATTTCGCCATTGTTTTCGCTGATAAATATGTATAACAACAAAAAAATAAATAAATAAATAAATAATTGTGTAATAATTCGAAAGAGGAGAGGGAGAGAGAGGAATAAAGGGGGAAACGAAATTTGGAATCGCTCGAACCCAGTGCGCAAGGGAGAGAGGTTAAAATTTGTGTGTGTACTCATTCGTTAAGCGGGACTGAGAGGCAACGATAACAAGTTGCGGTGGACAATTTGGCGGCGCAGTGAGTGAAATGTCAAACTCATCGTTTGTGATTCCTTCGCTTCTTACGTCATCTTCAGCAGCAGGAGCAGCAACAGCAACAGCAGCAGCAGCCACCGAAGCCGAAGTATCAACAGCAATCTTGTTGTCGTCATCATCATACAGTAGTGATCTTCAATTTCAATTGGATTCCGCTTTGGGATATGTCGCATAATAAATTCCTTAAACAGGTAAACATGATCAGAGAGAGAGAGAGAGAGAATTGACAACAATTTTTGAAGATTTGAATACTCAAGTTTGTTTATTTGGGAAGTTAATATTGATCTCTGGTTAGGGTTGCCAGGTTTCAATGTTTTTCTTGCATTTCGAATGTTACGTTGTTTGATCCTGTTGGGTTCTTACAAGATCTTACAGAGTTAAAAGTGACTTTTCGTTGGAAGTACCAACTCCCATTCCCATTTAGTAAAAAGCTGTCTTCGTACAAAAATGGGTAAATTCCTCCTAAAAAAATATCCTTCCATTTAGTTCTGTTCACTTGCAATTCGCGAAGATGTTTTTTCATGATGGTTGGATGGATGGATGATTTTCAGGATGTTAAGCACATAATAATAAACTCGGATGAAAGGAAAAATGTCTGTAACTGCAGCCCATCACAGTTTCTGTATTTTTTTTTGAAGTGATAAATTTTAAGCGATGTGGCAATTTTTCTACTCCGGTAAAATGGATTCTACTTGAAAATACTGGCAGCACTGGACTGAGGATTCAGATCTATATGCGCGAACTGTTATTTATTTGTGTTCTGAATACAACACTGCCAACCAGAAGTTTGGACTCATGATTTACTTTTTTCCTTGTAATTTTCCCTCAAATAAAGAAAAAAGAAAATATTGGTATTCGGTACAGGAAAACGCTGTCTCAATTTTTTTTCCTCCTCCTTATTCCCTTTTCCGGAAGATTCAATTCGAGGTAATATCTCCAATTATGGGAGCTTAAAAGGCCTCTCCAAAACAAAGCAAGCTGTACTTTTGCAAAGTAAAGCGTTCGTGCAGGTTTGTGTTGATATACATGCTTCATATACATAAATCCGTCTTCGAATGGGTAGTAAATTGATTTCCTTCGAATATACAGTAGAATCTCGAAAAGATGACCGGATGTAAAACATGCCCCGTACATCTTTTCGAATTGTTCATCTTCCCAAGCATCGATATTTGGTTAAAGAAGAATGTGTAGTCATACACAAAAACTTTCTGTATATCAAAATAACGATTCATTTTACTTAAAAAAGGGCACTAAAAAATTTGAAAAAAAATTCATAAGAGTTAAATTTACTTATTTTTACGTTTTTCTTAAAAACAACTGCTCTATAGTAGACTGCCGGAAAAAAGGTGGGAACTGTTCATGTTAGAGAACATTTAATGTTTTTGAGACTCTACTGTAATTCATAAGTTTCTACGTTGTACTGGATTCATTGCATTTATACAACAAATGGCGTTGGCAACACTATAAGCATCCGTTTTCCCTCCATGGCGTAGGGGTGGGTGCTTCGACTCCTACGCTCGAAGTTTATGATTCGAATCTCGAAAAAAAAACTTTTTTTTCATGAATCAATGACAATGCTCAAAGAGTATAACTGTGTAGAAAAAGCGTCTCAATCTCGCCGTTCGGAGCAGTGCTGCCAGTTTATGGTAAATTTACCTTTTCGTGGGAAATTCCAAATCCCATTCCACACATTTGGTAAAAAGGTATTTTCATTCAAAAAAGGGTAAATTTTGTGTTCTAACAAATCTTTGGTTGGAATACCATGAATTCAAGAGATGGCTGAAACCAGTGCCACAAAAAGCGAGCTGCAGAGATAAGATGCAGAAATAATAAAGCACGGTGGAGAAAGCAAACATTAAAAGAATACCCAAAAGATACAAGGAAATAAGGTGAAATAAATTGGACGGTTTTCTTAGCGAAGCATAATGCAACAATTAACACGACAGAGCATTCGGTTCCACTTTTAATTTTTTTTTTATAAATTCCGTATTTGTGAAAAAAATATTACTTCAATGCTCACTTTTTTGGAAGTGGTAAATTTTCAGTGATACGGCAATTTTTCTTCTCCATTGTGGTAAATTTTACTTTAAAATACAGGCAGCACTGGTTCGGAGTCGGCATTAAACTGTACCCCTCCACTCGTGAGAGAACAATAGCACGCACCACACGAGTGGTTGCTGAGAAGCTAGGCCCAGATCCACTTCGCACTGTAGCGCCGCCGAAGTTATTATTATTATTAGAATACCCTATGACCTTGAAATGCATGAGCTTTGTAAAGAGCTTTGACCAACAAAAAAGAAAATCTGTAGCGTTCACCTAAAGAGAGGGAAGTTTTCTTCCATAGATGACACTTTTCTCCACAAAAAAGCCATGATATGTCTTAAAAAATGAACTTAACTCTTATTCTTATGGAAATACAGTAGACTCGCGATAACGCGAACAATTAAGCCAGTTCACGTTTGCGAGAGAGTTCATGTTTGCGAAAGTTTAAATTTTAACAAGAGAATAGGATAATCTCGCGGTGGATATTCATTCAAAAACGTGTTCCATTTCACAAATTAAAAGTAATTAGATTTTACTATAACGTAAATGTGTTTTTAATTCTTTTTTTTATTTGTAACAGACATTTATGACATATGTGCGCATATAATGCAAAAAACGACGAAGAGCAAACCAAAACGACACAAATCTTGTACCAAGAACAACAAATTCAAAATTGTTGTTCACGTTTTGGAGCGAGAGAGATGTCAATGTAAAAATAAATCTGTTCACGCTATCCGGTGTTCACATTAGCCGGTTCACGCTAACGCGAGTCTACTGTATATGAAGGGTTTGCGAACGTCCTCACGCCGTTTTACCTTAGCCAGAATCAAAACTTTTCAAAAAAATGTATCGTATATAAAATGCCTAAAGCTCTCTTCCCATTCTTGAAACACTGGTCCAAATAATTCACCGATTCATACGTCACCAGAGTCAAGTGGGCTGTCCAATTAGTCAAAGTATTTTAAGTCTTGATACGAGAATCGCTTGCTCCAATTAGTTTAAAGAGACAATATCGGTAAGTCGGGATTAGGCAAACATTATTTTGTTAAATTACTCAAAAATGTCGATTCGAACAAAGAGTCGCGTGAGTGAACGTACTCACGAACTTCAATTAATGAAATCACGCTGTTGTCTACTTTGTGTGCAAATAAATTAGGCTTATCAGTTTTAGTTATAAATATTTGGGCCTTCAGTCTTGGACCTTGATCATATCACATATTTAGGTAATTCAGGAGTTTAGACTATACAAATTGCATGACGAGGCAAATTCGTGCATGATAAATGATTTTTTATTCTGTCTCTTTTGATTGTGAAATCCTCTTCCTAAACAATCGAACGGGTATTTGTCATCACTCATGAGTAATTGGTTTTTCAAACTTTTTGACTTGATATTTGGCACCATTGTGTTACCTAGTCTAAAAAAAAGTGTCCTTTTACAAAAGTTATCGTTCCCATAAAATTGAACCAGACCAATAATTACATATTTAAAAAAAATGTTCACATGCTATTGAAAAACAATTGCTTAATTACATCTAATTAAGAAATCAGATATACGAGTAATTAAGTAAACGAAGCGGCTGTACTAACTTGTACCAAATAACCGGAGCCGCATTATCTACAACTGCATTATCGACCGCTAGATCATTGGTATGTCACTCTCTTCTGTTTCGTTTTGCGATATTTTTCCCTGGGTGTTATGACATCGTCATCGCACATATAATTGTGCAATTTTAGACCTGGATTTCAGGCATTGGTGTTGGAGTGTCAGTTATTCCATATTATCTGATTGTTTCTGAAAAAGGTCACCCTACTCGAGTTAGGCTACAAATGCAGTGCCATTGTTTTTGTCAAAGCGACCCATCTTCAATTGCAATTTTAAATAAGAAAATATTTCAATATGATTTCAAGTGTAGGTAGGTAGGAATCACCTAAAGCGTGTTCCATAATATACGCACGTAATTTATTTAGAAAATATGGATTTGTAGTTAAAAATTGTTTTCGACTCTGGTGGGACAACGTAACAGAGGATGTCTACTTCTAGGGTGGCGCACCCAACTGGAGAGGGACCTCAACCAATTTGTCGTGCGGAATTGCCGACAGCTAGCAAAAGACTGTGCTAGCTGGCAAGGTTTGTTGGTCCATTTCGGACTGTAGCGCCACAAGATGTTAAAAATTGTGAATTTTTTTTTATTGATTCATGAAGTACGAGGTATAGGGTTACGTATGAAACAGCTTATGCTTTCTATGGCAGTCATTTGTCGAAATTTTCCACTATCGTTTTGCATAAATGTGGCTGAATTTCGAGGGTAATGAGATTGTAAGCATAACGCGTAATGTTTAACCATAATGGCTGAAACACAATAGTGCGTTCCGACACCCGACTTCATGTTACGGAGGGAGTGCGTTGACGCAATGCGTTAATCAATTGTTCCTTCTCTCTCTCTCAAATACCAGATGAAAAATATTGCGTTAGCTGTTTTCATTTCTGAAATGCCAAATCAAAAAATTTTCTGGTCAAACAATTGAACGTTAAAGAATTTAATTGCGGAAAATGAATGCTAAGAATGTTAAAAAATTAAAAAAAAAAAACACTTCTTGTTGCTAATTTGGCGTATTCATTCAAATTAGTTTTGTCGTTAAAATAATTTTAGTCAGCTGTTTTCATTTCTCAAATTACAGTTGCCACAAAAATTTCTCAATTTGGAAAAAAAACTCAATTTTGGAAACATTTCTCAATTTCCATATTACAACTCTCTCTCAAAAAAATCAAACATGTTCGATAATGACATGCGTTGGGATTACGTTTTACGGTTTATTACGATCCTCTCATCTCTCTCATTTTTCACTTACGACGCAATATTGTGTGCATGGCCACTGAAAAGACAACGCTGACGCTGACGCACTATTGTGTTTCAGCCATAATGCGAAAAGCGCAATACTACACCGGAGCTACCTTTTTTGCGTCACGTCGGTATCTCTCCAGGCCTACTTTCAAATGACAATCCGAATTTACTAGCTGTTTTTATTTCTCAAAACACCTAATTTGTATGAGAAGTTTAAAAACGCACGTAAATGTTTTAACATGTGGAAAGATTTCCTTGATTCGCTGGCTTGTTACGGAAGGTTACGCTGTGCTCACTTGTCTAACAAACGTAAATGATAGCACAACGCAGTATATCGGGTAGTCCCATTCTATTGCTTGTTTTGGAAGTTCAACGCCACTGGACGATAGCACCTGCGCAGTATTGTCAGATATACGAGTAATAGCCATACAAAAACTTAAGCCAAAACTTATGTCAAAGCCAAAAAAAAGAAACATCGGTAAGTTTCAAAGTGTCCATAATGGCTTATAGAAACTTAAGGAGAATTCAGCTGTCAGCAGACATTTGCTCTTAATTGACATTTGTATACGTAGAGACTATGAATATGATTCATTTCGCTTCCGCTTAAGTAGGCAAAAGTTAACGAACTTAACGAAACTTATAGTCATAGTGTATCATTTTTGTGTATCGCTGTTTCGCGTTGTCTGTTCTTGTTTGTTGGCCCTTTACTTCAACATTTCATCAATATCGGCCGTAAGTACTGCCAAACTTATTTTTTTTAGCAGCACACCAAAACTCTTGGACAGATGAGAATGGTGATTTCCATCATCACCGGGTTAACAGATGACGAGCGAGCGTATTTGTTTAATTGTTCCCGATATGAAATGTGCATTCACGTACTTGATTCAAGAACTGGTTTGCATACGTAGAGAGTGATTAATTTCGCTTCTACGGAAGTGGCTAAAAGTGAACGAACTTAACGAAACTGAGCGAAGAGGTATAGACACAGCATATAGTTTTTGTATATTCGATTAACTGCTTCAGGTCTATTAAGCTTCCTAGCGGCCATTATAGTAAGCCCTTGAGACTTAGACGAAGAAAATTAAATGTTAAACTGCACGTTTTTTAAGTACAAAATTTTGATCAACTAAGCGAACAAATTCACGACTCGTGCAAAGTTGAATTGATTGTTGGGCTTTCTGGCATGTGACGCCATTTTTTTGAAGCCACATGTCGTTCACATCAGTGTCTTGCAATTTGGACACAACAAACTGCATTATCATTTCGTGACACCATGCAACATAAACAGTTATTGCATTACCTATCGGGTTTTTTGACTAAAAATTGTTCGATGATCAGTGCTGCCAGTATTTTCAAACGGAATTTAGTACACTGGATAAGAAGAATTACCAAATCGGTCAAAATTTACAATTTCCGAAAAAACTGAAATGAACCATGTAGAAACGAAAACAAATCTTAATACCTAAAAAGCAGTATACAGTGGATGCTCGATATAGTGATATAGTACAAACAAGGCCTGTTCACTGGAGCGAGATTGTTCATTGTAACGAGCGTGGATTGCTTGGAGCAAATTTCATCAAAATGCGTATGTTTTGATTTGACGATTTATCAAAAATAGAATATAATAGTTTTTTTTTGCAATTACTAAAAAAAACAAGCAAATATTTATAAAAAAAGAATATTTTATTTTTAACAATACAACTCATCCGTATAAACGTAAAACGCAACAAAAATAATTAATTCCATATACAAGCAACACGCTATTTTGTGTGTTCACTATACTGGATTGTTCACTATATCGATGTTCGATATATTGAGCGTCCACTGTATTTCAAAACTATAAGAAGTAGAAAATATATTAAATCCCTTTTACAATTCATTGTTAATACCACGGAAGTCGTTTGTTAGACAACATTTTGGCAATTTCACACGCTCTGTTATCCTCTGGCATATGTTTTAGGCATCCTTTGAACTTATAGTATTCCATTTATTTCGATGAAAATGTTTTTCCTCTTCATTTCTTCCGAGTTCTTTGATATTATTTCCTAAACACAATATTTATGTTGGAATGCTTTATTTTGTGATGTAATGTGACAGACCCAAATTATTTGTCATGAAAAACCAATAAGAAAGTTTCTTTGAAAGCATTCTCGGGAATTGTTAATTAAAAACAACCAAATGGAAGGATATTTTTTCAGAAGGAATTTCCATTTTTTATTGGAAAATACCGTTTTCCCAGATGCACGGAAAGGGGGTTGAATTTGTTTATAAAAGAGTAAAATTACCATGACTTGGCAGCACTGCCGATGATGGCAAAAAAAGTCCAAAACTCGCAGCAAAATGTCATATATGTCCACAACGCATTTCGTTTTCAATAATTTCTCGTGGGGTTACTTTCGTGTTGTGTTAAATATCCGCTAACCCTGAAATGTCAGCTGTCACCTCGTTATTTTTTGTTGGCAACACTTTACCGCATAAATGATGCAAAATACAACTCTTTCGTGAATTTGTGACTCCTTCCATCATTCATACACCCTTTTTTTTCTGGGGGATTCTTGAAACACTACTGGAGCACTCAGACTCAAAACTGCTCCATTGTATTGTCAGGTAGCGACCTACTCCAGTGCCGTTAATACCTGGGACCCCTCTAACTTGGGGCAGGCACTTAACCAACTGCTCCATCCAGTCGCTATATTTACTCTTAATTAAGCATTTAACATAAAATTGGTTGTATACATTATTCATTATATTGTCGAAGGGCACAAGTATCCCTTACATCATTGCCAGCTACAAAAAATTGGAGGGCGTGATAGAGAAGTCACTCCACCTTGATAAATCCTGGACGAGGAACGAAAAGGGCATCAAATCGGTGGTGTTTCGTGGATCTTTATAAACACATTACGATCCCACGGCTTAGATTGCTTATAGAGGTATTCCTTCTTTTGGCGTTACCAATTTCTCAAAAGGAAGGTAGATTAAAGTGGCTTAATATGTAAGTGCACTTAGACCTGTGCTGATCCATTTTGCTGCCACACGTGTTGCCTGTAGGTTAACCCTTTTATTCACTAATGGTAAACTATTTCGAGCTTTTTATGAGGCGCAGTAGACTATGGATGGATACCTCAGTAATGTCGTAAGTGTTGTCGAAAAAGAAGGATCCCAAATGTGTGCGTTTAAGTGACGCTAGAGCCGGACAAGTGCAGAGGAAATATAAAGCATTTTTGAATTCCTCCTCGTGCATTGCCTTTGGATAGAACTCCAAGTTTTCTTGCATGCTCTCTTTGTATGTAGATAATGTCCCGTGATGACACCTGTCATAATGACAATTTTTGATCTTTTAAGAGAGATACAAATTTTAGATCGCTTGGGATCTAGCTTAGGCCAGATGTGTGGCATCCCTTCTATTGCTGGTCATTTGACAGTCTACACTTAGCAAGTGGCAAGCCGACATTACAAACGTCATCTATCAGTGACAATGCGACAGCATGTTTGACAGTTCATCCGCATTACAGTTGTCTTGGATGTCGCTGTGTGATGAGTAATTTTTCCGAAGGCATTTTTCTTCACTAAAACTCCAGGAAATAAAAACTCATAAGTTTCCCGTTAATAGCAAAATTTACACTTGTCAGACGTGCAACACCTGATTTATTGTGTAGTTTAGAATGCTCTCCTGTCAATGCTCCGCTAAAGACTAATCCGGCTGATGTTTGCAGGCATTTTCGAAGACGTTGAGTATACCCCTTGTTTGATGTAACACCAAGGTACACGAAGAGCAAACCAAAATGTACAAAAACAAATAAATTAGACGACTCATGCAGTAACGAAGTGGCCACATCAAAATCAACAAAACGTTACACAAATCATTTTCATGGTAACGCCGTATTTGGTTAGTTTTCTGCCTCCAATTGGATGGTCACTAAAAAAATCAATTTGCACAAGGCCATTCTCTAGCGGAACATGGGGCCGGCGTTCGGCTTTCGCCATCGGCAACAAGCGTGTGTAAACACATACATATGTATGAACACATCTCCAGGTACATGTGTGCCCTTCCCATCCAGATGAGCCTGATCTCCGGCAGATGAGTATTGCACCAATTAAGGTTTATTACCATTTATTATCCGTGGTTGGTTATGTTAATAGTGGCAGCCTCCTTCTTGGTCAGCATGTTTGGGCCTTACGACGACGGTTATTGATTCTGCACGTGCTTTGTTTACGTGCGCATTAGCTTGTGTGTATCTCAGCTCAGCTCCGGTGACCTGTGCGTGTCGGGTTGTGAGGTGATAAAAACAAGCTGTATCCCGCCGTATGACATTCTTTTCGAGAGGTATTTGTTTTGTGATTTACAACTCTCCGGGCAGCTGATGCAGGATGAGAGATACATTTTTTCCACAATAGGACCAGGTATGCATGCGGTGTGTGCTCGTCGGTGCCCATGAGTCAGGCTCAGTAGGCAGCCAATGCTGCAGCGCACAGGAGTTTCTCGGGTATTGAGTAATTTTGCCTTGTTTTTTTTTCGCAGAAATCAATTTGTCATGCTTCGGCATTTATTTATGATGTCATATACGATATGCGTGACTAATGAGAACATTTCTTTTTTTTTTTGCAGAAACTAAAATCGCGAATCCAGCAGAATAAGAGTTCAAATGGCCGCGGCTAGCGCTGGAACGCACAAATCCAACGCCAGTACTATAGCCGCTATGTCTGGTAATGCAGTGCTGATGTCACGGGGGCATTTAGTGCAGCAGCAACAAGTTGTGATGCAGCAACATCCGCAGCAGCAGCAACAGCAACAACATCAGCAGCAGCAGCAACAACTTCAGCAACAGCACCAGCAGCAGCTTCAGCACCATCCCCAGACTGCTTCACTTCAGCAACAGCAGCTTCTTTTGCAGCATCATCAGCATCACCAGCAGCAGAATGTGCATTTTCCAATGCAGCAGCAGCAGCAACAGCAGCATACGATGGTGGCACCACAAATGAATGGACATCATCATCCGGCGCAACAAATGATGCAACATGCTCCTCAGCACCAGCAACAGCCACAACCGAGGCAGCAATCGTTCGCTCCGCGGGCCGGTACGAACTCCGCCAATGGGATGCAGATTATCACAAACAACGTAATCGCTCGGCTTCATCAGCAGCAGCAGCAGCAGCAGCAACAACAACAATCGTCATTCCAGCCACCACAGCTGCAGCAGCAACCGATTCAGCAGGCAAATTACGCACATCCCCAACTGCATCAGCATCAGCCACAACTGCAACACCAACAGCAGCAGCAGCAGCAACAGCAACAACAACTTTCGGAACATTCTGATGCATCGGGCGGGGGGAAGATTCAACAACATCAGTTACCACTTAAAATCCCACCGCCGCCCACAATAGCATCGCGACATGCACTGGCGAGCAAACAGCAAAGCTCGACAGGAAGCAGCGCGGCGCCGAATGCAGTGCCTGCAGCACCGCCTTCAGCCAATTTCGCACCCGGCTGGCGAAGGATAAACGCCAACAACGAGGTCATTTATATAAGGTAAGTTTACCTTCACTTCAAACACTAATGTCCTTGAAAGTTTCTGCCCCCCTTCCATCCCGAGACGTTGCAAGAGCAAAAAGAAAACAACAAACAAACTGAATAGTCCTTGTTGACACCATTTAGTCCCTTCCAAGTGGAACTAATTCGAGGTCCACTTCGGAAATGCAAATAAAAAAGTCAAGCCATGCGAAAGATTCCTCTCAACTTTACCCGCTTCCTCTCATAAAAATGATTTACAACCAAACTAGGTAGCGACCGAAATCCTGGCTAAGGACTTTAGTTTCTTTCACGTCTAACTAATTGTTCACTACGTCGTCCGATGGGCCCTTAATTTTTCCACTTTTTTGTTTTAAACTTCTGCGCTGCTGTGCTCATGGGATGTACCTTCAAGATTTTACGAGGATCATAAATTTAAAAAAAAACAAAAACAATCCTCTGCTAGTGAGTGTGCGCAAGTGTGTGTGTAGCCTTGGGAATAAAGTGAACGGACGGGGGTTTGTTTATTATTCTACTTCCTGGTTAGCACTCACTTTACCCTCTGCAACTAGCAAGTCGTGTCATTATCCTTTCTTAATTTATTATTATCAGGTTTTGTGTGTGTGTGCGTAGTGGAGAGTGAGTGAATGAATGTGTGTTGCTGCGGAAAAGTTGCGTCCTTGTTATGTTTTGCGGACGTTTGGTTGGTCTTTTGGTCGTCGTCGTTGTCCTGTCGTATCTTGTTTTAATAGTGTCACATGATTTATGGAGGAGTTTTCGTGGTTGTAGAAGTTTTTCCTTGTTTTTTTTTATTTATGATCGTTTGACACTCAAAGTATGAGTGGAAGTTAATTTTTGTGACGCCTGTTGGCTGCTGACCTCAATGAAAGTATTGATTTTCCAATTAAACAACGAAAGCTGGGCGGTTCTGATTTTGAAACGCATTAAAGGATATTGCTGAGGATTAGGTTTTACGATTATTATCTGCGGCACAATTTATGGGAGCCGTGAACGAGGGACGAGTGTGGAAGTAAAGAGTTTAAGTAGGCAAACTTATAAATTTTACAATGACCATAAAATTTAACAGCATGAAGATGAATCAATAAAATAAATATTAACAACTATCGTTAAGTAGAATATTTAAGAATGTCTAGTGGTCGTATTAGATTGATTAGTTTTTATGGGCTTACTGTCATTATAGAGCACAGACTGGAAGTTGCGGAACTTTTTGTTGGTACAGTTGAAATGGTTATCCAATCTGTTTATTTTCATTTCCGGGACTTCCGAACTTTGACAGTTGATACCGGCCGTATTGTTGAAGCTGTATCTGTCTAATTGTCTGTCATTTATTCAGTCTGCTTTGCCAAATCACCATGAACCATTGACATAGCGTTTAACAACACATGCAAATGATAAAATTTTTGTACCAAAATGGGTGTTCTGTTCGGCCAAAGTTTCGGCGCGCTTCGCAGGTTTTATGGACTATTCGCAGAGTGGTGGATCAATTTGAGTCAACTGTTTCAGTAAACGATAAACCAACACCCGTTGGTCGACGAAACGCAAGATCTGCAAAAACGTCGCGCCTGTCCCTGAAAGTGTATAGGAGAATCCGAGGCAGACGATTTCGCGTCGCTGACAAGTACTCGTCCTTTCGCAGACCACAATTTGCCACCTGCACCCGTTGAATGGACTGAATGGGCTCTGGAGCAGTTGGAAACTGACCCTAACTTTCATCGAAATCGATAAATCATCTTCAGCGATGAGGCCCATACGTACGTCAAAAAACTAAATTGTCAAATTTGGGACGATACCAATCCACATGAGATCCAAGAGCGTCCAATGCATCCCAAAAAAATTACTGTTTGGTATGGATTTTGGGCCGGCCCAGATTTCTTTGAGAACGACGTTGGCCGGACCATCACCGTCAACGACGGGCGCTAAAGGTAAAGGTATATCGAGACTGAAGTCTAATAAAGCTGCTGGTGCAGATAGTCTGCCCGCCGAAATGTTTAAGGCAGCTGGAGGTGATCTGGTAGGGCGCATGCACCAGCTCATCTGTAAGATATGGTCGGAGGAAAGCATGTCCGATGAGTGGAATCTCAGTATCGTTTGCCCGATCCACAAGAAAAGTGACCCCTTTGACTGGGCCAACTATCGAGGGATAAGTCTCCTTAACATCGCATACAAGATCTTTTCTGCCGTTTTGTGTGAACGCCTGAAACCATTTGTGAACAAACTGATAGGTCCTTATCAGTGTGGTTTCAGACCCGGGAAGTCCACCATCGATCAAATTTTCACACTGCGGCAGATCCTGGAGAAGACCCAAGAAATGCAGATCGACACACACCATCTATTTGTCGATTTCAAGGCCGCATATGACAGACAAGCTATACAGCGCCATGTCTAGTTTTGACATTCCTGCCAAACTCGTCAGACTGAGCAGGATGACGACGGAGAACTCTCGCTGCTCCATCAAGGTCGGTAACGAACTCACCGAGACCTTCAATGTCAAAAAAGGTTTTAGACAAGGCGACGCGCTGTCATGTGATTTCTTTAACATCGTTCTTGAGAAGATCGTGCAAAACTCACTGACCAACACAAGAGGCACGATCTTCCAAAAGTCCGTTCAACTGCTAGCCTACGCGGATAGCATTGACGTGATTGGGCGAACACAGCGAGTCGTCAATGATGCGTTTGCTGGCATTGAAACGAAAGCGGCTAAAATGGGTCTGGCGGTAAACGAGGGCAAAACAAAGTATATGCTGCCATCGAGAAAGGGCGCACAACATCGACGACTGGCCAGAACGTCACCATAGGCAGCTATAACTTTGAGGTAGTTAAGGACTTCGTCTACTTCGGCTCCGCGGTAAACAGTACAAGCAAAATCAGTACCGAGATCAAACGCAGAATAACTCTTGCCAACCGCTGTTTTTATGGGCTCAAAAGGCAATTGAGTAGTAGAGCCCTCTCTCGGAAGACCAAGTTGACTTTGTATAAGACCTTGATCATCCCAGTCCTGCATGGCGCAGAGGCATGGACAATATCCCAAGCGGATGAACAGTCTCTTGGTCTTTTCGAGAGAAAAGTTCTGCGCTCGATCTTTGGTCCTGCGATGCGTTGATGGCATTTGGAGGAGAAGATTCAACCACGAACTGTATGGGCTGTACAGCGACATGAGTCTAGCCAGGCGTCTACGGATCCAACGCCTAAGATGGCTAGGCCATGTAGAGCGTATGGACAACTTAGCTCCGGCCCGAAGAGTCTTCGACTCTGAGCCTGTGGGACAACGCAACAGAGGACGTCCACGAACAAGGTGGCGCACACAAGTCGAGGGGGACCTCGGCCGGCTTGGTGTGCGAAACTGGAGACAGCTGGCGAAAGATCGTGCTGGCTGGAGCGGCATGTAAAGTGAGGCCCAGGTCCACCTCGGACTGTAGCGCCCTAAGAAGAAGAAGAAGTCTGGTCAGCCTAAGCAGACCACAATTTGGTGAATTTTTTGTCGTGACTTGAGCCTGCACCCGTACAAAATTCAACTGACGCAGGAATTGTTCGCTGAGTGGGCCACGGAGCATTTGGAAGCTGACCCATGGTAAAATCGTCCTCAGCGATGAGGCCCATTTCTGGATGAATGGGTACGTCAACAAAAAAAATTTTCGAATTTGGGACGATACCAATCCACATGAGATTCAAGAGCGTCCAATGCATCCCGAAAAAATCAATAGATTTTGGGCTGGCTGCATCAGCGGTCCATATTTTTTTGAGAACGACGTTGACCAAGCCATCACCGTCGACGGCGAGCGCTATAGGCCGATGATTATCAACTTCTTTTGGCCTGAATTGGTCCAGTCACAATTTGCTGTTGGGAACAAATTAACGGCAATATCACTGGATCGGTCGATCAGTGGTAGTATTCTGACAGTGGGTATCACAATGAACCAACATGGTGTAAGTGTGCTGGTGAATTTACTAGCAGCCTCCTAACCTAACCTAGACTTGAACCATAGTACAGGACGAAATAAAAGAAAGCCACTGTCTATCCAACAAGACAACGTATTCCTTTATCCCCTCCATAATTGTTTGCCTTCATCTGTATTCAGAGAAGAAAGCACTTTCATCCGATAAAGTCTCATCCCATTTTATCTTTAAACATGAATAATGCCAAACAAAAATGTTATCTATCTATCTTTCATAAAGTAACACTTCCATTCACCTGCAAAACTTCGTCTGAAAGGAAACTTTTCAAAAGGAACTAGGTACTCTCCCAACCCTGACCATGAACTGTTATGCCCTAAAGGGTGGTTGTCGGTGTTACACGTTGAACTGCTTCGTGTCAAGGTTGAATGAATTATTGTTCACAATTTATGTCGGTTCGTCGCACACTCAATCTCCAGTTTTTCCATACGTACTCGTAGTTGATGAAGATTGATTGCACAGTTTTGCTCGCATGTAAGTGCTCTAGAACTGAACAGTGTGCATTTAAACAAAGCATAGATTTACCCGGAATTGATTCGAGATAAGACCGCTCTGGTGGAAGTCGCCGATATTGAGGTCGACACTTCAAACAGAGGAATAGCTTATGTTCCCATCAATGTGGCCTGCTTTATCGTCAATCGAGAGTGTGTACTCGAATGTTTACCAGATAATTAACCGGTCAATGTCAAATAATCGTTGGATTCAATGGAATTTGAACTAGATTACGATTTATCCGACCACACACACCTTTTCCAAGTGAGCAAGAACCGCAGAAATTCCTGCAATCCCGATAAGCCCTTGTGCATTGTCTGATTGGACGGTTCGTACAGTTCGTTCCCATGAATTTAAAAATAGTTCTTGATAATGACATTATTGTTTAGGAGCGCACGAACTCACTGGTGAGTCGATAGCAAATAGACGGTCTATCAACAAATAAAATATACAGTGAACAGCAACAATTAAGTGCAGATGTCGTCTGGCAAATATAGACACGGCGTTACGTTACATCCAGCGGACAAATAAGTAACAACTCGATACACGAACGATAAAAAATCCGAGAAGCGAAAGTAAACAGAGGAGAGCAATATCTGTGCGATAAAAAAAAGGGAAGTTGCGCTGAAACGATAGTGTGTTCGTACACTGTGCGAAATGTTTGTGTGATTTATGCTGAACATTTTTCATTTTTTCTTCTCTCGGTTTTTTTTTATCTTCATTTCAAGTCAAAGGAATTCTCCCGAAATGATTTACCACCTATCCGCACGTGAATTTTATGACGAGCAGTTTGCACAGATACAGATATTCGTATCCGTAGACCATAAGGTAACAAGTAATCCTCGAAGATACGCGATAACGAATGATAAAGCAATAAAAGCGAATCAAACGGATATAATGTGCGAGAGGATAATAAAAAACGTTTTATGACATTCGGTTGATACTTTGAAAAAGAATAAGTAAATATAGCAATATGGCAGCACTGCTTGAGTAAATACAGTTCCTCTGAGAGGAAGCAAATAAGGGACCTTAAACAAGTGACCTTTACAGGGTGTTGTGGGTGCTCTCCGGAATGGGGGTTTCGTATTTGCAAAATAATGTGCATCTGCCCGAAAGTTTTGGTGAATCTGTAAAAAAAAAATGGGTTTGGCATTACTTATGGCTGATGTTGATGAAAGAGGTAGAGGGCGAACGAGCTTAAATGGGCAGAAATAACCCAGCGTATATAGAAAAAAAAATGATACACAGTGACTATAATAAGACTTTTGTTCAGTTTCGTTAAGTTCGTTAACTTTTGCCTACTTACACGGGAGCGAATTGAATGGCTCTCTATGCAAACCAGTTATCGAATAGAATTCCACTCGCCCGCTCTCTGTTAATTGATGATGTAAATCATCAAACTTATTTTCCCGAAAGTTTTGATGATCCACTAAAAAAATTAATTTGGCATTACTAAGGGCTGTTACTGTTGAAATGTTGAGGGGCCAATAAACTTAAAAAAAACAGAGACAGTCCAGCGAATACACACAATTGATACCCTGTGACTATAATTATTCCTTCGTCCAGTTTAGTTGAGTTCGTTAACTTTTGCCTACTTACGCGGGAGCGAAATGAATCGCTCTTTACGTAAACCAGTTGTCAAATCGAGTATGTGGATTAATATCTTATATCGTAGACAATTCCACACGCTTGCTGTTACTATTTGGCATCTGGTAAACCCGCAAAAAAAAAGTTTGACATTACTTATAACTTAAGTTGGTGAAATGTTGAAGTAAAGGGCCAACAATAATGGCTGCACGGAAACTTGAAAAACCAGAAACAACCGAGTGAATACAAAAAAATGATACACCGCGACTATAATAACTTGTTCGGTCAGTTTCGGTAAATTCGTTAACTTTTTCCAACTTTCGTTGGATCAAAATGAATGGCTCTGTACGTATGCAAACCAATTGTCGAATTGAGTACTTGGATTCAGATTTCATATCGAGAGCAATTCCACACGCTTGCTCGTTGTCTGTTAACTTGTGATGATGATAATCATCAATTTCAGTTTCCCGAAAGTTTGGACGAAACGCGAAAAAAAATAAGTTTGGCATTACTTATGGCTGATGTTGATGAAATGTTGAAGTAAAGGGCCAACAAACTTAAAAGAAACAGAAACAACCGAGACAATACAAAAGTTATACAGTGTGACTATAATGAGACTTTCGTTCAGTTGCGTTAAGTTCGTTAAATTTTGCTTACTTACGTAGGAGCGAAATGAATTGTTTTCTACGTTGTCTACGTGTACGTGGATGCACATTTCATATCGAGAACAATTCCACACGCTCGCCTTTTCTCTGGTAACAGGTGATGATGGAAATAATCGTTCTCATCTGCCCGAAAGTTTTGGTGAACCTGCAAAAAAACAAAGTTTGGTATCACTTATGGCTGATATTGTTGAAATGCGGATAGGCCAATGAACTCAAATGAACGGAGACAACC
This sequence comes from Myathropa florea, assembly GCA_930367185.1. Lineage (NCBI taxonomy): Eukaryota > Metazoa > Arthropoda > Insecta > Diptera > Syrphidae > Myathropa > Myathropa florea. Next base: position 119,195,594 of record OV884003.1, read on the forward strand.
CAGCGAATACACTGTGACAATAATAACTCCTTCGTTAAGTTTCGTTAAGTTCTGTAACTTTTGCCTAATTACGTGGAATCGCTCTCAACGTATGCAAATGTCAGAAGACAACTGAATTCTATCAGCAGTTATGGAATTTGGCGATGCTTCTGGTTACTTTTCGTTTGGTTTTGCCATAAGCGTACGTTTTCGTATGGCCCTCCAAACTTCTAGATGTTTTTGTTTAATTTTAAATCGCAAAATCATAAACTTGCGATATCAAGTGAGAGACGCATCGATACTGCCAACGCCTCTTCAGATTTCAAAGTAAATCAATGGATGACTGAAAAATTGAATTCTATGTCCTTCAGCAGTCCGGATGGAGCGTGTTCAGAGATTCCTACATGAATATGTGTAAAATCAAAACCTTCGTTTTGCTGCCCATGAACATGTGTTCTCTTTGATTTGGTTCCCTCTACGGATTCTTACCCACCTAGTGTCCAATTTACATCGCACATTCACGTTTCATAGCCTCAAAGGAAAATTGAATAAGCACTAAAAGGCAAAAAAAAAGTGGGCACACATCAAAGATCATTTCGTAAAAGGATTGAAGTACAATTCGTGGGATGGTAAAAATCACAACTAGTACACGAGGAAGACATCATTTCGAAAGTAGTTTGGCAGATACAAGAAAACTGTGCGCGCAATTTATTCAACTCCTCCTGCAGCATTGTACAACAACAACAAAACGTCACAGACACACAACGCGTACTACTACCACTCGTTTGAGAATCGTCAGCTCTCATCGAGAGAGAAAAGAGACAGACACTTTGAAAGTTTACAAACGGCTGTCTGAGGGCCGGCGGTACGATGCTGATGCAGATCCCCAGGGCAGAACTGGACTGGTTTGGTGTGTTCCCTTTGCCTGCAATCCTAACCAAATTGCAGTTGGGGACTTTTTGCATACGAAAAGGGCAAGACGTGCAGAATTTTCAATGGCATCAACCGAAAACTTGCATAACCGCCCATCAAAAGACAAACTGAAAGGTATTACAAGGAATTTTGATTTCTCGTCCTCGGAGCCACCATGAATGTGCACAACGCGCGGCAGTTGGCATCGAAAAAAAAAAACAGTGGAGGACGGAGATGCGCAAAAGAGAAGGTGACTGGACGTGGAAGGCGAACCTACATAGATACGTACTTTTTCTTTGCTCCATTGGCGTTATTACGATGGTGTATTAATTTTATATGAATCTCGATACAAGTATTTGTTGCGGTTGGCCTTCGGAGAGATGAGAGATGAAACCCAGATGCCTACTTAAAGCGAAAACACGCATGACATCCTCGTACGCATCGCATATTAAAAGCAACACTTCTCGCTTTTGAAGTATACATCACGATGGTCAGGGGATTCGACTCTTTCCCTTCCTTTTGTGTGCGCGTTTTTTTGTTATTCTTCAGTTTCACTGCGTCCACCGTCAGCGTCTCCTCTCTTTATTGAATTCCAAACTTGATTTTAATTTCGTTGATGAGTTCACGTTCACCTTGTGGTCGATTTACTTACTCGTTGCGCGCGCTTTAACGCAGAGAGAAAAACCTCAAAAAAGTCTTCGAACATTTTTGGAAGAAAAACTGCCAAAAACACAACACAACACTGATCAAGGATTCGCAGATGAAAGGGACGATTATTTTCTGGTTTCAAGTCCGGTTTGGTTGCATTATAGCACATATTGTCGTTTGCCTCTTCTCTTGATCTCTTCACGCAAGAGCACATGGGAAACGCATGAAAAGCAGATGAACCAGGTCGGATTATTCAATGTGGCTGATGAGAATGATGATTCCCATCATCACCAGTTAGCAAGAGAGCGAGTGAGCGTGTGGAATTGTTCTCGATATGAAATGTGCATCCACGTACTTGATTCGACAACTGGTTATTAAAAGATACATATAACCACGAGTATGTGTCTGTACGCAGGCAGAAGTGGGTACCGTGGGTACCTATTCTTTTTTTTTTGCATGTATTCGGTGGTCAAATCGACAAACCCATGGGTCACATTAGCAGACTTTCGTCTCTAATAAATTCAAATTAATCGAAGATTCTAATATGGTACCATGAAGTTACATAAATATCTGTGAACCTGTTTGAGGCAAACCAGATTGCTGCTGAATGAGTTTTGTGAATCAACTCGTAAGTCAGAAAAGAATGTATTTTATATCGAAGGTGTTAAGAACGTGGTACTAGCTACACATACTAATGTGAGAGAGTCGCGATTACCGAGGATATTTGCATAGGAACTGGTTTTTCTAGATTTTGATTAGTTTTGATTGGTTTTGATGGGTATTTAATTTTTTTTTTTAATTTTTTTGTGAGTTGATTTTGTTTCTTGCCCTCGCTCTAATCAAGTGAAGATTTGTTGTTATGATCGTTTTATTTGTGATGGACGATCGAGAAGATCACAAATTGCGGGTTTGCGCTTTATTTGGAAGTGAAACTGACACATGATTTCAGGAGCTTGCATAAATTTCGAAGTTTTGGTTAGTAAGAAATTTATGTAGATTTTTTAGCGATCGCATTTTTTTTTTGTGAAGCTAGTTTGAGTTTGATTTGTTGTTAGAGATGAATAGTGTATTTATTTATGTGAATTGTTTTGCTGTTTATTTTTTTCTCTTTGAAAAATGCACTCATGCTTTGACGTCAAGAGATTTGGCACCACTTTACTTCGCTGCCTTCAAACTTGAACATTATTCGTGTCGTCATTTATTTTTGAAACATAATTCAATATTTATATCATTTGTTCCTACGGCTAACCTAAAAATGTGATCAGAAAATTATTAAAAATCTCACACATGATGGGTCAGATTTGGCAGCACTTATAAATACGAATTTCGAAGACTGAATGCGATCATTTTGTTTACTGTATTTGACCTTGATCATCGAAGCGGAGTTGACATTTTCTTTTCCAAAGATTATTCTTTATGTTTTCTGCATTTTGTAGTTCAATAGCTCAGCTAATTATTTGCGCCTGAATATTTATGAATTCGAATGTTTTTGATTTGATTTCAGCGCAAATGTTGAGTTATAAGTAACCTTAAATAGCTAATAAATAATGCTGTTGATCAGTTTCCGAATTTCGATCATGAATATGAATGCTTTGCTTGTGTTGAAACAGAAAGCTTAATGACATAAATATTCATGCGGAAATCCACTTAGGAATTGCATGCGAGTTACTGGGTGTCTGTGGATTGCAAACTGACGGCATGTTCATTCTTGGAATGAGAGCGATCTTCCGATAAATAGCAGGATAGTATGAATGGATTTCCGTGTCATGTATCATCATTCGTGAGCCTCCGTAGGGGGACAGTCGTATTTAGACCTTCGCAATGTATTGGGTGGGCCAAATTATCTTTTTAAAAATGCAATAAAATTAATAAAATTGGTTCCATGTATTATGGCTTTACTAGTAAGAACAAACATTCCCATTAATAATGAAATACAAGTCTCTGCCCCGGCTGGCTTCGCAGTAGCGCATTCTGTCACCCCAATTTCCCAAGACCTTGTTGGTGGTTTCGGGTTGAGCTCACGGATTGCTTGGATGATATTGGGCTTAAGCGCTTGAATCGTTTCCAGATTGTTGGCATAACATCAGTCTTTCACGGTTTCCCACAAAAAAAAAAAGTCTAAAGGGGTCAACTCGCAGCCCCGAGGCGGACAATTGACATCAACAAGACGGCTGATAACACGATTTGGGAATTTGGTGCGCAAAAGATCGATTGTGGCATGGGCTGTGTGACATGGCGCACCATCCTACATGAACCAGAGATCGTCCAAATCCATGTCTTCAATTTCAGTAAAAATAAACTGGGCAAGTGCGAGTTGTACTCGCACGGGGTTCCGTCGCATAATATTGATGGATGATTTCTGAATATCAAACGACGTTTCCAAACTATTTCAGTTGAATTTTCTTCTACCTTCAACCCGAATCAACCATTCATTCATACAAACAAACGTTCATCCCTACATATGCCTATATCTCTATCCAAGTTTATCCAACACAGAAAATCCCTTCCATCATACACATACCCAATCACTGCTCATGCCTGCGGTGTGTGTGTTCATTTCTGTTGGGCATTTAGGGGTGAGATCGAAAAGATAACGCTCATCAATGAATAGAGTGGCCGAACACAGCATGAAATTTATGTGTGAAAAAGAATGTGTTATCATTTTAATTCTAAGATATCTCAAAATTTCAACATAAATCGATATTTTGAAATTTATAATTTCGTAATGCTTACATTGATGTCGTCAAAACTGCGTTTTCAGATCTTCAACATTCGCATGTCGATGATTGACCGTTTTTGGCCAATATCTCCAAAATTATTAAGGCCAGAGTGCTTGAAATGGTTTTAAATGAAAGTACTCAATGAAGCCAAGTTTTTGTGATTTTTTCAGATTTTTAAACACTTTGGTTTAGAAATGGCAGGGGGAGACGCATTTAAAAAAAAACTTTGGAGCTCCATATTTTCCAAACGGTATTTTGGATAAAAAAGTGTTGAGAGAAACCTCCACCTTATTTCGAAAGATCTGTCGATTGATATATATTTCGATGGTGTGCGACAATTTTTAAAAATTAATGTCAACTTTACCTGTACTGGAGCCACCCCCAAATGGCCCCACTTTTTAAAATCGCTGCATAGGCAATGACATCTAGGTCTGAAGTACCTAATTCCAAAATTTCATGCCGATATCTTCATAAACTTTGGAGATAAAAAAGTGTGACAGACACGACGGACGGACGGACACACCGAAATTATAAAGGTTATTGTAGACGGAACCTTAAAAAACATCGTCGGTTACCATGGCTCTGTAACGCCCATCGCTGAACGAAACATTGCTCCTAGTCTCATTTTCAAAGAGAAAATGGTCCAAAGATGCCACCACTCCACAATCCGCACCAATCTGTCACTCTATGTGAATGCATTGACTTCTCGACAATAACGTGCGGGTTTTCCGAGCACAAGATGCGTCAATTTTGTTTGTTAACGAGATGAAAATGCGCCTCATCAGAAAAGGTGATTTATGGCCCAAGATCGTTGTTGTTGAGATCGAGGGCGAGTTGTTGTTCGTGAATTGAGTCTCACACTCTCGGACACAGCAGCCACATTCTCATCTGTGCGCACCGTACGACGACGGGCACCATGTGTGTTGTCCACTAGGATACCAGTCTCATGAACTTTTTGCACAAACTTGCGTATAGCAGTCGCGGTGGGTGCTTCATTTTGGCCAAACTTCTTTTCAAAAAACTCACTGTTTGGGCTACACAGCACTCACTTCGGAAATAAGTTTTCAATATTTCCCAACGTTGTTCAAGCGTAAACTCACTTCGTTCCGCGGAGGTATAATACAGACTTTCTGTCAAGATTTCGAGTGGGAAACAGTTGTCAGTGTCAAAATAACCTAAGGCTTAAAAAAAACACTAAGCCACCCTGTATATTTTGATACAAGTCACTTGTAGTAGAATAATAGATTATAGCAGAATTTGGTACAATTTGGGTTTTGACGTTTCGTGTATAAGTGGCTGTTTACATTTTGTCGTCGACTTCGAAAACCAAAAATGGAGGTAAAATAATGAAGCTCAAAAGCAGTAACAAAACAATTATTTTCTTTAAATGATTACGCCATGCCTTTGTCAGAATATTTTCCTCGTTTTTAGTTATCGCACTGAATTGAAACGCAACCGTTCTCTTTGAACACACAAAACGTAATCCCTTTTGTTTATTCGTCTCTCAAAATCACACTTCATTCTTTTCTGAGGTTGGCTGCCCTAGATGCGGGGATATGTTCAGTTGGTGGTATACGATCTTATCAAACGGACTGTAAATTAATGAAGTTCAAAATCAGTAACAAAATTTTTATGACGAAAAGAACTATTTCCTAAAATCCAATGCCACTTTTCACAATGACAGGAAACTAATGCGACGAGATGCCAAAATTTACTGCATGTCTGTTTCGTTGTGCATTTTTGCACGCATCAATGTATGCTGTATTGCTGCACATCTGTTTACGGATGCAGGTCTCAATCTGAAATATGGTGGTGGAATTTTCGACTGCAATCACTTTTTGAAGCTTTGCTAGCTTTCTCTGGTGTCAAATTCTGATCCATCCGTATACAAAATTTGGGAATATGTTTTTTTTTTCATTGAATTTTTTCGCTGCTGCGCATGAGGTCCCTGGGATATAGACAAATTTCAGAACGAGAATGAAAATTTTTAAAGACAGAACGCCATGATCGATCTCTGACACTCGCCATTTTGCTTAAAGCAGAACGGTTCGATTTGGAAATTTGTTCTTGACGGTTTTGATCTAAAGCTGCGATTAGATTGCTTATTATCTGATCACTGGGCTGAAAATTGAACAGGAAAACGGGAAAATTTCAAGATTTATTAAAAATATGAATCATTTCCAAAAGATCAAAATTTACCAATGCGTCTGTGACTTCTCAGACTTACCGCCACTGGGCCACTGTAAATGGAAATTATTCGAACTGCTTTATCGACTTGATCTTAAGTCTTATAAGACATTTAATAATTTGTCTCAAAAGTTGGGTTTAATTTTTTGTAAAAATTGTGTACAAGAAGGTTAGATGCCCAAGGAGAAGATTTGAATTTAAAGGGGTGTTTTGTTCAGAAGTTCGTAGCCAGCTTAATAACCATTTTCGCCTGAACCCCTTAAATCTGTTCGATTTTATAATTTTATTCATTCTTTGCGAACAGATACGTATTTGGTTAAAAGAAAACAAATAGAAAACACCGTATTCGTACGAAGAAAAGCAAATCATCAATTGGCTGAGCCATTTTCAAGACGATGTCCTCTGGGCATAAAGGACGAATGTAAAAAGTAAAAAATTGATTCCCTGCCTGGAATGTCCAAACGAGAGCTGTGAGGTTCCTCACATTCAAGCCAGCCACACTCGTCCAGAAATCAAAGTGAACAAAGAATGTGGTGTTACCCATCAGCGTCAGTGTGTTCACATTAGAGGAACGTACTTGTACACACGTACATGTGTAGACATGCCTTGAACTTTGAGTTTTATTCAATTTGACATTTGCAGTTCACTTATTTTTTTGTTGCTGCTTCATCTTCTGTTTCTCCCCGTCTCTGCGTCTGAGGTTATTTTTTCATGCTCGTTTGAGTACTTGAGAGTCACAGTGTTGTCGTCAGTTCGCCCGTCCCTCTTGGAAATTCTCAAGTGACTCAACTTTGGGTCGTCGCTGCTTGTATCTTGTCGTTCTGGTGTATTTTTTTTGTTTCTCTTCTCTGCATACATCTCTTATTTGCTTCTATGAGCGTTAACGTGGCGACAAGAACTTCACTTGTATGATGATATCACCGAGGAGTGTACTGTGCACTCACGAGAACTCACCGGCAACTCGGGCCATCAACAAGGATAGGGATAGAAGACCGAGTACCGGGCGTTGGTATATCTGCCAGAAGATGCCAGGACCTACATGTGAAACTCATGAAACTCATGAAACTCATGAAACTCATTTCACATGTACTCGTATGTAATTGTAATCAACGATGAAGATTGTTGTGATTCAAGTCAGGGAATGTCCTGAATTTGAATTTATTTTTACGTTTTCTTGCAGAAATTGGCAATTGCTGGCGCGCAGTGCCCTTGCTTCGCCCAAGATCTCCGTTCGAGTCCTTGCGTGCGTTTGAAAGGAGTATAATTTCTTGTGCGACTTATTTGTGTGAGCGACCCTGCCAGGCTGTGCGCGGATGTGGGGAGAGAGATGAAAGCGGTTGGAAAACTTGGTCGTTGACATTAAATTCCAATCTGGTGAACTGGTGCAGCAAAAGGGGTAGCTCGGTGGTGGCTTTCTGAAAGGGGTGCGATCTTTGACTGTGTGTTTGTCGTTGCGTCGTCTACACGGCATTCCGACGCAAAGAAAGATGAAGGGAGGAAACGTCTTCGAATAACAAACGAATGGGCGACCAGCCGTGTGTGCGTAGTCTATTTCTTTTAGACAGGTAATTGCGAATTTTCTTGTGATTTTTCCGGCGAGGGTCACCAAGAACAACCCTCGGCAGCAGCACATTCGGTTCAGGGGATACGCAACAATTTTGTGTAATCAAAAAGTAATTGCGTTTCGAAATTGTCTACTTCCTTGCTGGTTCCTATTTTTTTTTTATGACCAAACCGGGGGTTGTCCTTGCGTAGGCAAGCGATTCAAATTCAGGGCGAACGCTAGAGAAACGGTTCGTTTATCATCTGCATTGCCAAGGATCGTATATTTAACCTCGTTATTTGATTTCTCCTGAAGGGCGTTCCAAATATCCTTGGAAGACTGTGTCGGCGATGGTTTCGGTGTGAAACGTAATTGAGTGCGTCGATTAGACGCGAAGAGTTTTATTAATCAAATTATTTAATTTTTCCTTTCCCTTTTTTTTTTGTGATGAGCCTACGTTGCTGTTGTGAAAATGTAATTATTTTAAACGAAGAGCGGTAGGTACTTGACGAGACGTGGGCGGTTCACTGCGAATCCATTCCCGAGGGGGGATTTAATCAAAATTCTGCTCACGAGAGCGTGCCTAGGAGAGATGTCAACTGCAGATTAATCAAGACGAATATGTCGTGTGAGTGTGGACGGTTATAAAAAGTGCGTCAGAGCACAAGACCGGCATCTGAAGATGAGATCAAAGCTAAATTTTTACAGCTGCGCTCAGCAGTTCGTGGCGAATTATCATTTATCGAATATTCAACAACGCGTATAAATTACTGGAATTTACCATCGATATTCGTGCTCGGCTCCCTAAACGATTCGTGCGTTTCGATAAATTTATGGTTATCATAATCAATCGACCGCAGCGCGGGGTCTGTTTATCGTCTTATTGAAAATACACAATTTAAGGAATTGGCTCAGGGGTGGATGAGTCGGCGAATTTGACATTCATGGTTAGGTGTGATCTTTGCGCACGAAACGTGATCGGGACTTTTTTGTCTTTCGAAGACAAACATTAAAATCATGTTATTGTCAATGAGAACAGAATTATTTTGGCTAATGTTGACATTAACAATGTTTTCGGTCAACAAAATGGCGTGACTTGTCACATAGCTCACCAGATAAAGGATGCAAACAAATTTCCTGCGAGAGTGAGAGAGATTGAAGTTGAAGCTGACCACGAAAATGAGATTTGGCAACATTCCTGGTTAGATGTCTGGTTCACGGTGACAAATGGACGCAACAATATTCTGAAGAAGCCGCGAAAGAATATTTTCAGTCATATATCCATAGCTGCGGAGGACCTTTTGACAGATGTCATCAATATGCGAACATTTTTATGCGTCCAAGTACACCATCAGTACAGTACAGAGTGTTTTTTTCCTTCTTTATGTTTCAGTCCAATGTTTTTTTTTTTTATAGGTTATGTTAGGTCTGATGGGTGGTTGTGAATGAATACAGACACATTTAGGCCAAATACGGCCCATTGTGATACCAGGCAGATCAAACCTAATGTTGATTTAACCACTCGAAGTTGGCAATGATTGGATTGGGTTAATTGACGCTAATAAAAGGTCGTTCATTAAGCGCTTCTTATTTTTAAATTTAAATAAAACAAAGTGTGTGTGAGTTATCATCAACATTTTCTATTTGTTTAAAGGCCTATCGATGCCATTTGGAAATATATCATTCAGTCCGTCGTGGCTTCTCTGGGTGGCGCCCATTCGAAATATCCAATTTTCCATGACTCTAGCGCATAAATCAGGCTGAATTTGACCGCTGGCATGGGTTAAGTTAGCTTTGAGCGCCGCTGTGATTATTCGCATAGACCTGCGACTTCAGAAAATCCCGCAAAAAAAAACGGGGTCAAAGCGCACGATCTCGGTGGCCAATTCACATCACACAAACGTGAGATGACCATGCCCTCGAAACGCTCGTGCAGAATTTCCAATGTGGCGTGAGCTGTGTGGGATGTAGCGCCGTCCTATTGAAGCCACATGTCGTTGGTGTCCGTATCATCCAATTCAGACCAAAAGAAGTTGGTAATCATCGACCTTAAGCGCCCGTCATTGGCGGTTGAAGGTCCAGCCAACGTAGTTTTCAAAGAAATCTGGGCCGGTCCAAAATCCATACCAAACAGTAATCTTTTTGGGATGCATTGGACGCTTTTGGATCTCATGTGGATCGACAATTTTGTTTTTTTTATATACCCATTCATCCAGACATGGGCCTCAACGCTGAAGATGATTTTTCGATGAAAATTAGGGTCAGTTTCCAACTGCTCCAGAGCCCATTCAGCGAACACATGTTGTTGTCTATGCCGTCGTTTTCGTTTACCCTTAGCTCCTAGGTAAGTTGAATTTTGTACGGGTGCAGGGAGGTCCAAGTCACGACGCAAAATTCGCCAAGTTGTGGTCTGAGGAAGGGCGAGTACTTGTCAGCGACGCGAAATCGTTTGCGATTCTCCTGCACACTCTCACGGACAGCGGCGATGTTTCGGCGATGTTTTCCGTTTTCGGCAGATCTTGCGTTTCGTCGGCGTACGGGTGTTGGTTTGTAGTTTACTGAACCAGTGGACTCAAATTTATCCACCACTCTGCGAATAGTCCATAACATCTGCGAAGCGCGCGGAACTTTGCCCGAACACCCATTTTGATGAAACAATTTTATCATTTGCCCATGTTAATGAAAGCTATGTCCGTCAATGGAGGTGATTTGGCAAAACAGACTGAATAAATGACAGCCAATTTGGCAGATGTAGCTTCAACAATATGTCCTCTATCAACTATCAAATTTCGGAAGTCCCTATTGGAAGACCCTTTAAGTGTGGTCTGGCAACGATAAAGTTTGACATTTAAACGGAACACTTATGACAGATGACAGCAGCGGATCATGTGGTGTCATGAGACTCATCAAATAGGACACAAATGTGGCTAAATGTTTTTAAATTACAGAAACTATCACAAGATCGTGTGGGCGCTGTGGCGTAGTGGGTAGGTGCGCCGACTCCTACACTCGAAATCTTCGGTTCGAATCTCGAAGAAAACATCAAACATTTTTTCACGGCTCCACCTCTTTCGAGTCACTGACAATGCTCAAAGAGTATATCTGTCTAGAAAAAGCTTCTCAATCTCGCCGTTCATGCATTAAACTCTAGGTGCCCTCCGCTCGTGACAGAACAATAGCACGCACAATACGAGTGGTTGCTGAGAAGCTAGGTCCAGGTCCACCTCGGACTGTAGCGTCGCCATTATTATTATATTATCACAAGATCGTGGTGCTGACCGTTTCCACTGATGGCGCTACAGTCCGAGGTGGAACTGGGATCTGGACCGTTTTCACTCACTAAGTGAAAAGGTGCCTGCTTTTATTGATCCCAAAAAATATTATAACCAAAACACACCCAGCGCTCGACTCCACATGAAATTCTTCCCTGGACACTCTGTCCTTCCTCCTTTTCCACATGCGGGCTTTCCTGTATGACTCATGTTTCCACAGTCCCCTTTTCAGTGGCAGTTTATTTTCCCCCGGAATGTTAAGCAAACATGACCATGAATCGAAGGACAACTGAACGTGTTCATGTGGATGTGCGGAGAATTTAGGAGCAAAAATATTTATCTTGTGATAAATGTCTAAACAAATGAAATCATTGGCAACGCAAACAGGTTATTGATAATTCGTTTAGCCCCAATTAGTGACATTTTCAGTGAATCGATGACCTTGGTTAGCAAGATTGTGTCGTATTTACCACCGAAGGGGGCCAGAAATAACTACTTGAGTTCGCAGAGCGAAGACAACGGTCATTATTTTGGACAAAACTGTCTTTGTCTGGTGCCAACTGAAAGACATTCAAATTCGAATCATGCCTGACTAATGAATGAGTCATTTTGAGTATGAGTGCTCCAATGGTGTTTCAAAAATTCTCCGAAAAAAAGGCCTCCAGCCAGAAACAGTGTTGTTGAAAAGGATTTCTGATTTTGTGATTTTTTTGTGGAACGGATTTCGATTTTTAAGCCGACTCCAACCGGCAATGTTTGTGAAACATCTGCATGTTGGTAGCAAACTTTGTGAGCATTGTGAGTGAACCGGGAGAAGTGGTACCGTGAATACGAAAGTTCTACTGTCGGGAATCGAACCTAGATGCTCAACATAGGAGTCGATGTAGTTGTTCAAAGTGACCACAAAGCAAGTGAATTTATGACACAATAAACTCAATTTATTTTGATAATGACTCAAATAAAGGGTGGTCCAACCATAATGGACGATATGAGTCACACCGTTTTTGCCCAACTTAATTTGACATTTCTTTGTTTCAGTGTTTGACAAATTCAAAATTCATGAAGAGGTACACAATTGAGCAGCGCGTTAAGATTGTTGAAGCCTTTTACGAAAATGGGCGTTCAAATCAAAATGCATTTCGTGCACTTCGTGCACTTCGTGATTTTTTGTGGTCAGCATAATCGACCAAATGTGTCCACAATCGGTAGAATTGCCGCATTTGGGCAAATGAGAATTCACGAGTGATTGTTGAAAAGCCGATGCATCCACAAAGTGTGACTGTTTGGTGCGGTTTATGGGCTGGCGGCGTCATCGGCCATCTTCGAAAATGAGGTCGGCTAAGCAGTTACCGTGAATGGTGTTCGCTATCGCGAGATGATAACGGTGTTCTTGTGGCCAGAAATTGAGGATATGGACCTGGACGACATGTGCTTCCAACAGGATGGTGCCACTTGCCACACAGCCAACGAAACAATGGCTCTTTTGCGCGAGAAATTCAATGGCCGTGTTATCTTACGTTGTGGCGATGTTAATTGGCCGCCACGATCATGTGATTTGACACCGTTGGAGTTCTTTCTTTGGGGATAGCCAAGAACAATTCAAGAACTAAAGGATGAGATAATTCGGCACATTAACGACATTGAACCTGAATTATGTCTCAGAGTCATTGAAAATATGGACCATCGGATAGAGGTATGCCACCGAAGCCGAGGCGAGCATTTGGCCGATATTTTGTTTCGCACATAATTGTCATAGATCCTTCTATCATAATAAAAAAATACAGTCAAAATCGGTTAAAGCAACCTTCAAGGGACTGACGAATTTGGTCGTTGTAAGCGATATGTCCTTATAAACGATTTATAATTCTATTGGATTACATATAATGGAGCTCAGGCGGAACCTACAGCCATGGACACATAAATAGCACAAACCTTCATACCAAAATGAAAAAGTCACTGAATCAAACAATATTTTAAAAATAATAACAAACTTCATTTTATTTCAAAATGCTGTTAATGATGAGTATAATTAATATAAAAACTTCGTGTTACTATACATAAAAAAAAGAGTCGAAGAGAAAGAAAATAATAAACGTGAAATTTGCCTGGACACAGAAATAGCACAAAACTGGATATCTGAAAGAAATTTAAGTAAAATTCAAAATATTATTTCAAATGTTTCTGTTTCATAGTTTACCCTTTCAGTACTTTGTACTACAGCCAGAATTTTTAATTACTTCCAAACACCTACGCCCCATACTTTCAACAAGTTCCCTCGGGATAGAATACCAAGTTTCTGTTATGCCATCCCAGAGTTCAGCCAATTTTTACCTCAACGTCATTCCACAAATTTTCAATTGGGTTAAGGTCGAGACTCTGCGCTGGCCAATCCAAAACATGGATGTTTTCTTGCGAAAACCAATCTTTTACTATTTTGGCAGTATGCTTGGGGTCATTGTACTGCATGAATAACCAATGAACTGGCATAAACTCGACAGTATAGGGCTCCATCGTATTTTTCAATATATCCAAATATTGAAATCTGTCCATTTTTCCATCTATTTTAACAATGGGCCCTACACCATGCCAGGAAAAAGCACCCCAGACAATAACACTCCCTCCACCATGTTTTATAGTCTTTTGGGTGTATCTAGCGTTCAGAGCTTGGCCTTTTGGACGATGAACAATTGTCCTGCCATCTGGTCCAATTCTGTTAATTTTAGTTTCATCACTCCACATCACTCGTTTCCAAAACTGTAGAGTCTTATTCTGGTGGTCTCTTTCAAAAATCAGGCGTTTTCGAATTTTTTTTTTTGACAATAGTGGTTTCTTCCTACTTACTCGTCGAAATAACTCTGCTTCATTTATTATTCTTCGGACTAATCTGCTCGATATATCAACATTAAATTCTTCTTTAATTTCATTTCCAATTTGCCGAGAAGACTTAAAGGGTTCCTTCTTGCATTTTCGGACAATGGCTCTATCAATTGAAACGGTCGTTTTCCTTGGTTTCGGTTTCCTTTTTTTTTTCATTTAGGTGAACCTCGTTTTCCTTTACCAATTTAATGGCATAATATACCATTTTCCTTGAACTATTTATTATTTTAGCAATTTCTGCTGGTTTTTTACCGTCTTTGTACAACTTGTATATAATATTTCTTTTTTCTATAGTGCAATGTACACCTCTTCCCATTTTAGCAAATAATTCACTGACCAAGTTATATAATCAAAATTCGGTTTTATAAAAACAAAGAAAATACTTCAATAATTCGCGGAGAAATTCTGAACGCAACGACTTGTGCTATTTATATGTCTAGGCACAATTATCACTTCGCACACCAAACTCATCACGTGTCAACAGATCGTATTGATAACGGTACTTTTGCGTGCCTGATGTGTGCAGCAGGATAGGGGTTAGCAGCATCATCAGTTAAAGTAGGATGCATATCAATTATAAGATAAGAAATATGCGCATTCAGTTTTTATTTCTGTTTGTGCTATTTATGTGTCCATAGCTGTAAGAGTTTATAAGGTCCGATAGGTCCTTATAACCGATGTCGTTATAAACGATTTTGACTGTATTAAGATAATTCCCTGGAAACTTTTTGTTTTATTTACAATTATCATCGTGCGTTTTCGTTGGACCACCCTTTATAAGCCGCAGAGTGTAATTTTGCAATTTTATGCAATTTTATTGTTAACTATGTCTGTTTTGAGGTCACCCTTTCATTCGCTTATGGTTAAATATCGGCCTAAATTTATGGGTAAATGTACACAACTTGTAAGAAACAAGATTTGTTAGTGAATAGTCCGTCATTTTACCCAGAATAATCCACAAATACAATGTACAAACCTTCATCCTTCACCCACATTGCAAAAAGTATAGGTACCCCCTCTCAATCATCCGCCTTAACTGCGACTTATCCTTGAAACTTTTCGACGATCAACAAATTTCGCAACAATAAAACCCTCAACCAAAAAGTCATTATCCCGCAACACAACTTCACCTGAACGACCTCCATCAGCTCCATTGTATGGCCGAACAGACTTCTCGTTCATTCTATCAGCAAACATCAGTAGCACCACATGCATCACATAAAGGAAATTTATCTTCACACCCTGGGCTACGTGCAAGCGTGCCCACCATGAGCAGCGCTCCCGTAGTCACCAACTTTCCCGAAATTTACTCGCAAATTACCCACGTCACCAGCAAGGAGCTATGTTTCACACAAACACAAAACCCATAAACTGTGCCCCACGGCCCACTTCCACCAGCCTTGGCTGCAGTTCAGCCATGCAGGATCTATGCGGAACTCCATTGAGAATTAAATCCTCCAGCGTTAGTGCTCACTGCACCGACCCCATTCCCCAAGCCAGTCGACTTTTATTTACAACATTTTTGTTATTTATTCGAATGTTCTCCCGGCGGTACGTATGTACCCTTGCATGTACCCCCGTGTGCATTGTGCTCCACACTTGTGGACTGAAATGAGAATCTATTGCAAATTTCCCAAAACAAAAATACTCGTACAAAAAACAAAAGGAAAACTGCCGAGGTTGGAGGGCGAAGGACGATAAATAACCCCGCTCTGGGACTTTGTGCGCACGACGGAGGATTAGCAAACATTGAATTTTATTATCGGTTGTGTTTTTGGTGTTGGCTGCGAGTTCGGTCGCTGTGTGCGTCCTGTCCTGGCATGTATCTGTGAGGTATATTTGCGATAAATTTCCTGTCGTATTAATAAAATGTAATTCCAGCGACGATGAGAGCGACAAATCAGCTCAATAGCAGCAACACTGGGTTAGCATATGGGAGCGCTGCCTCAAGTTAGTTATGGAAATTGTTATTTCAAAGCTAATTGCTTCAGGACT
Organism: Myathropa florea; assembly: GCA_930367185.1. Lineage (NCBI taxonomy): Eukaryota > Metazoa > Arthropoda > Insecta > Diptera > Syrphidae > Myathropa > Myathropa florea. Next base: position 119,211,727 of record OV884003.1, read on the forward strand.
TATTTCCGAGGGGCACGAAGGGTGGCACGATGCGATTATCAAATCACCTGAAGGAATTTTAATCCTCCCCTGAGGCGGTGAAAGACATTCAGCGGTTACGCGCGGACTTGGTTTATGGTTTGAACGACTCTTGTGGAAACGCGGCCTAATTGAAATTCTCCCTTTTTTTTGAATAGAGACTGAAGATTTGGCTCATGAAAGTGGGCGTGCAGAAGTTACGTAGGCGATTACTTTGTGAAGTTATGGGGGAGGAAATCCGAAATAGATTTGCTGCAGATGAGCTTGCCATTGTTGGCATTTTGGGAGGCAGTCATGGGATTTTGGACGGAGATTTTGAGATTAATTGCAATTAGTGTCTCGTGAAGGAAACTTTGAAGAAAAATTGGTAATGACAGTGTAACCGGAATTCTTTTTCATTAGGATCTTAGGTTGTTGTTGCTGGAGCTTTGTGATTTTAACAATTCTTTAAACGATTACAATTTACATTGAATTTGTAAATCACGTGGCGGAGATGTGAACTGGTCACCGAGATCGTGCTATTTGACCCCGTTAGACTATTTCTTGTGGGGTTTTCTGAAGTCGCAGGTCTGTGCGAATAAGCCATAAACCACAGCGGCGCGTCCGTCAAAGCCAGCATAATCCATGCCTTCGATCAAATTCATTCGGATGCGCGCCACCGAGAGAAGCTACTACGGGTTTTTGAATGATATCTCATCTCATCTCATTTTCGGTGACCCGCATGTTCCACAAAATGGGGCGCGGGGGCCATGCATGCACGAGAGATCTCCAGGCCACTCGATCCTCCGCCATCGATTCTAACTCATCAGGAGCTATGCCCAAGCGCAATCAGGCGAGTGTTTGAACTTGGTCCAACCATCCCGTCCTAGGTCTGCCAAGCGGTCGCTTACCTGATGGAATCGCATTCAAGGCATGCCTCGGAAGTCGTGATGAAGGAGACATTCATGCCACGTGACCAAACCGTCGAAGTACAGCCCTTTCCGTTCGAAGAAGCAGCTACCTAACATTGAGTTCCCCACGCACTGCCGTGTTTCTCACCCTATCCTGGCGAGTGATTCCCACAACAGCACGAAGAAGAAATCTCATCTCGGCAGCTTGTATTCACGATCTTATTCTTTCGGTCATTACCCAAATTGCATGAGAGTTGGAACAAATACAGCGTTTAAAACCGCTAGCTTGGCTTTGACACCAAGCTCGGCCTTCCTGATTACAGATCGACCAGAGCTGTTGCAAAATTGACCCAGCTTGACCAATCTTACAGGAAAGCTCAGCATTATTCCTCCCATCACCCGTGAAGAAGTGGGCGTTCGTGGCGTAGTGGGTAGGTGCGTTGACTCCTACGCTCGAATCTCGAAAAAAACATCTAGCATTTTTTCACGGCTCCACTTCTTTCGAGTCACTGACAATGCTCAAAGAGTATAAATGTCTAGAAAAAGCTTCTCAATCTCGCCGTTCGGAGACGGCATTAAACTGTAGGTCCCCTCCGCTCGTGACAGAACAACAGCACGCACAACACGAGTGATTGCTGAGAAGCTAGGCCCAGGTCCACCTCGGACTGTAGCGCCGCCATTATTATTATTATTATTATTATTATTATACCCGTGAAGAAGACCCCAAGATACTTAAACTTCTCCACCTGTTTCAATGGGACTCCACTAACATGTAGAGTGCATTGAACAGGGGTTTTGGAAATAACCATAACCTCGGATTTTTCCACGTTAACCTTCATTCCAGCATCAGCATATACGGCCACATACGGATGACTATATATTTCATACATAATGGCATCGATAGGCCTCTCAAACGAATGCAAAATTTCGGTTACACTTCACACACACTTTGTGTTATTTAAATTTAAAGATAGGAAGCACTTAATGAAATACTCTTTGTTTATGGGCATTCCATCGCGCAGTCGACTGTGTCCCAACTTTTTGCTTAAAAATGTTACTAAATTGCAATCAATCTTTTATGTCATCAAGAATGGAACTCATTGTGTTCACTGCAATCTTTGTTGTGCAATTCCCCAGGCGATCTCGTAAAACTCCAACCAGTTGCCAGTTTATAGCGGCTACGGTTGATTTACCTCACCTCCATCGCTGTCAGTCTTTCTGGATCATCTTCAGCTGATTCTTCTCTTCCAAAAACCCGCACGAATCGAAGACTGCAGTAAACTAATCCACTTTATCGACCAATTAAGTATCACAGCTTGCGGGCACACCGAACTTGCATCACCCTACAGTCGGTCACAATTTAGTGTGTACGAGACGAATTCGAAAAAAAGCATTCCACTTCTACCACTGTGCGCGTCAGTTTATTGAGCAATAAATTAACAAATTATGTAAATTACTGTGTTTTCTTTTTTGCCCACTTATCCAGTAAACACCTCGATTTAATGGCAATTACTCGTGCAACAGAACCGAACGCTTTGTCGTCGTGTCCCCGGTTCGCGGTCGTTGTCTGTTACATTGCACCAGCAAGTCGTTGCCCAGAGAGAAATTAGCCAAAAGTTTGCCTGTCTTATTTGAATAGGGTGCTGTTGGCCTCCGCCAAAGCTATCTCTAGCGCTGCTATCTGTAAGGCAATGAATTGCTCAATTAACAGCAACACTTTGTTACTGCCATATTTACACAGAATGTCATTAGGCAATGACGACGCGGCAGAGTGTGTGTCGCAAAAGCGGCCCGCATTAGCATTACCCACTGCCCAGCCGACCCATACCATTTGGAACAATTGATTGGCGATAAATACACTCAAAGCCTGGGCGGCGAAGGGGCCGAAAGGACACACCACTCCATTTCGCTTCTAATGACAGTAATAATTCGTTGATTCGACTCTTTGAACGTTCGTCGGCATTCTAATTGACAATGCCACAGGCGCACACAGCACAGCACAGCACAGTGCAGTGCAATGGACACTGTGTACACCCGACCGTCGCCAAGGGACTGCGAATTAATTAAGTTGACAGCAGCATTGAGACAGGTCAGTCAATCAATACACTGGCACAGGCACAGGCAAGGAACTCGAGTCGGGCGGCAGCAACAGCGCCCAGATCGATATTTGCTATTTCTTCTTGCCATGACCTAAATAAAAGTTTCCCTCGAAGATGTGCAGCTGTGCGTATTCCGACAGAACGACGGCCGATGGGACGGGACAGAGAGAGAGTGAGAGAGAGGGTCAGCAGTAGGCCGGTGCTCGGCTCCCACAAGTCACAATATCGATGTAAGCGTAATTAAATGTCAATCATCCGGGCGGCGGTGGCAGCCGCAGCAGCAGCGGGTGCACATTCGTATCTGTCAATCGAACAGGGTGGCACAGCCCTGGTGGGGTGATTAGTGTCGGTCCTGCTGTAAGCATTAGAGCACGGCTCGATGCGGAACCTTATGAATATTCTATGAGCATAAGTGCATGGCGATGCGAAAGCCGCAAATAGCGATGCACTCAAGAGGGAATTATTATTAATTACGATTTTAATTAATTGTCAGATTGTTGTCTCTCACCCGGGGATTTTGACACAAAAAAATGCCAGAAAAACCGATTCCAACTGAAGGAGAGTGCTCTCCGAAGAGGAGCACGGGCACTGAGAGGAGGAGGACATTGGAGTTTCATCGATTCAAATAATATTGGATTCGTTATCGTTCTGATTCAGGCACAGGCTGTGTGCAAATTTTCTAAATGGGCTCCATTGTTTCGGCGGAGGCGGTGGCGGTGGTGAGATGGTGTGGTGGTGTATGCCGCTGCCGCTGTTCTGGCTCTGCTGTGTGGCATTGTTAGCGCTGACCCATTATTGGACGGCAGCCAATTCAATTAAGGTTGAAAGTTGAAGGCCAGTGGAGGAGCTGGGAACATGTGTGTAACACGAACGAGTAATTAAAAATGTATTTGGCTTTTTATTCGAACGAATTCTTTTGGACGGGCGGGCGGTTTGATTCTATTTCTCTTTTTTTTTTTTTGTTTTTTGTATTTGTGGAGGGATCTCGCTCTGTCCGTTTTGAATTAATTGAACAAACACACGTATTGCGCTCCGCTCTAATTGAATAGTTGACGTGGTCTCAGTTTTAATAGGATTTCGGTATTTTGGGGAATTGCTTTTAAATTATGTGAAAGTAATTTGGGAGCAGATGTATTTATGAGTTGCTCCCACGTTTTATGAACTGGATATTAGGAGAATTTCGATAAACTTAATAATTATTAATAGCTCCGCTGGGGATAGTTCTTTGCTGAGTCTTGTTTGGTTCTCCACGGGGATTCCGGCTTTGTACAGCTGCGGACACAGTTCCTATTTCTCAAAGGCAACTTCCCAAGAGATGTTCAAGAAATCTAAAGAATTTTTGGTTTTTCTTGGGGAGTTCGGTTAAGCATCTCATGTGTTTCTTTTGCAATAAATTACGCACACCAGCCAAGTGTTTTACTGAAATACTCACTGGTTTGCAATGAATGTTAGCATACAGTCAGCGTCAAAAGAGAGCGTACAGTCATCATGCTTATCCTCGAAATAAAAATTCAGCGGAACGAGCCAGGCCAGAGTCTAGCCATCAAGACGAGGCTGTCTTGCGTCCGCGATGAATTGAGATTTACAGGGTGGGCCAAATACAAGTTTCTTTTTAAAAATCCAATAAAATGAATGACAAAATTAAATTTTTTCCATGTAATATGGCTTTATTAGTAAGAACAAACATTCAAATCAATTATGAAACACAACATCGTTCAAGTGGCTTCCTCCGCTGGCTTCGCAATAGTGTATTCTGTCACCCCAATTTTTCAAGACCTTGTTGATGGTTTCGGGCTATAGCTCACGGATTGCTTTGATGATATAGGCCTTAAGTGCTTGAATCGGTTCGGGATTGTTGGCCTAACATCAGTCCTTCATGGTTCCCCACAAAAAAGTCCAAAGAAGTCAAATCGCAGCTCTGAGGCGGCCAATTGTCATCGCCAAGACGGCTTATAACACGATTTGGGAATTTGGTGCGCAAAAGATCGATTGTGGCATGGACTGTGTGGCATTGTGCGTCATCCTGCGTGAACCAGTGCTCGTTCAAATCCATGTCTTCAATTTCAGTAAAAAAAAACAAGTCGGTTAACATTGCTCTGTAACGCTCACCGTTGACCGAAACGTTGTTCCCAGCCTCATTGTCGAAGAAAAACGGTCCAATGATGCCACCACTCCACAATCCACACCAAACTGTCACTCTCTGTGGATTCTCGACAATAATGTCCGGGTTTTCCGAGCATCAGATGCGTCAATTATGTTTGTTAACGAGATGAAAATGCGCCTCATCAGAAAAGATGATTTATCGCCCAAAATCGTTGTCCAATTCAAGCTGCTCTAAGCCCCAAACTGCAAAGCGCGTTCTGCGCGCCTTAAATTGCTGAGTCAATTGGACCTTGTAAGCGAATAATCCGAGATCTTTGTGCAGAATTCTCCACAGGCTAGTGCGAGAAATGTTGAGCTGTTGAGATCGATGGCTAATTGATGTTCGTGAATTGAGTCTCACACTCTCGGCCACAGCAGCCACATTCTCATCTATGCGCACCGTACGATGATGGGGACCATGAGTGTTGTCCACTAGCATACCAGTCTCGCGAGCTTTTTGCACAAACTTGCGTACAGCAGTCGCGGTGGGTGCTTCATTTTGGCCAAAACTTCTTGTCAAAAAACTCACTGTTTGGGCTACACAGCACTCACTTTGGAAATAGCTTCTCAATATTTTCCAACGTCGTTCAAGCGTTAAGAGGCCCACTTCGTTCCGCGGAGGTATGAAACTGACTTTCTGTCGAGATTTCGAGCGGGAAACAGCTGTCAGTGTCAAAATAACCTATGATTTAAAAAAAACACTAGATGGCACACCCTGTATACTGGAGGTTCGGTTTTCCTTTCCTTCTCGAATATAGGCTCGGATTTGAAGGCTCTCTTAACTTGAGCTTTGCATAGAGTTTATTCGATCGAAGTGGCCGATGCAGTTTAGTCTAAGTCACAAACGTCTAAGTCAAAAGTCTTCCGGATTATGTCCACATCTCGTAAAGTTTGCATTTTTGTATCCTCCTCCATTCGACTCCCTCGCAGCCAGAATCAGAAATATCCGACGTAGAATTGTTCTTTCGAAGGAACCAAAAATCAGCTCTGCAGTCCGACACGCTTTGTGAGTGATATAGCAAGACTGGCAGGATAAGAGTTTTGCAAAGCAAGAGATTTTGGTCCGTCGTATCAGGAGTTTTGACAAACCGAAGTAGCAGCGGCTGTCAAGGGCGATTCTACGTCGAATCTTTACCAAGATGTCATTTGTGGAGTTCACGTTTGCCCCGATATGGGCAAATCCATTAACTACCTTAAAGGCCAGTCATGAATATCTCAAATTAAAGCTTCAGAATCAGAGTTCATGAAACTTTTAAATTATTTAACATTGGTTTTATCTAATTTATTCAATTTACAAGAAGGGTAAAAAACAGGAATCAAAAATGAGTGTACATATTGCTGTGTTAACGACTGTAAGACATAGCGGGTCATTTCTGAATGGCAAAGTACTAAAAAGACTAGTAAACTGTTTGTTTTGAAAAAAAAGCATTATTCGTGCAATCATTGCTTGGAAAGTGTGAAATGAGAAACGAAACCTCGGGAGAAAAATGTTGTCGGATTTGCGCAAAATGGAAAAAGCTTACGCGAAATCGGCAAAATAGTAAAGATGCATTGTAATTAGGACTTTAATTTGATATATTCATGCCTAGCCTAGGTCATTCCAAAGAATTTTTCATTTTGAGGATAAATACCAGATGACGGTACAGGCACTTTTGACGCTGACTGTAGGTTTGTTTGTCTAATAAAATCGTACCTTTTTTTGTCTACGGATCTTATCTCTAAGGCGGCTAGGCCATGTGGAGCGCATGGACAAGGTACCTCCGGCTCGAAGAATCTTTCACTCTGAGACTGTGGGACAACGCAAAGGAGGATGTGAGGTGGTGCACACAAGTGGAGAAGGACCTCAACCAATTTGGTGTGCGAAACTGGGGAGAGATCGTGCTGATTGAGGAGGCCTAGGTCTCTATTTTTTGGCAGATCGACTGTTTCGACTTCTCTCAAGAAAAATGTCCCAATGTTGGTTTTAGGCACAAACACCGGCTCAAACAGTCACTTTTTTGTCATGTTACATGTATCCCGTGTGGATTCTGCGTTCCCCAAAGCCGGTAATTTTGTTTGTTAATGGCGCTAGAGAGTGAAATGGGGGGGGCCTGTCGATCACAAAAATTTGCCTCCAAAAATCAGGTTTACTGTCAACCATTCGAGGGACAGTTTGGTCGTATTCCAAGCGACGTGGATGGTCTGTCGGCAATATTCTTTGAGTCGATTGCACTTTATACGGAAACAAACGCAAATCACCCTTTAGAATGCGCCATAAGTTGGTTCCACTGACGCCAAAATGGTAGGCCCAGAGGCGTTACGACAAATGTTGGTTCTCGGCAACACTCTCTCTTACCCCTTCAACCAGTTCATTGGAACATCTTGAACTTTGATGACAGACATGTCGACGACCTCCCACTGTCCCGTACTCAACAAAATTCGACAGCAAACCATTAATAGTGTTGTCAGATAGCGTTAGTTGGGCCACGGTATTTTCAACGATATGCACAACTAAAGGATTATTTAAATTTCAATAAAGTCGCTATTTCACTTTTCGCCGTTGTTTCGGTGTGATTCATAAAATTGTACTGAATTGACGTTTCAAAGACATGTTTATTCAGGTCAATCGGTTAATAAATGTCAAAGTTATTCAATGTTTACATACCGACATAAAAGATGGCGCATCCTGTAGTTTCAAAAATTCTCCATATTTTGAGTTACACAACGACACAAAGGAGTAGGTCATTCTTTCGAATTTGGGCAGCGGTCTTAGTTACTTTCTACTTTGCAATACCTCGCCGACGCGTCTCCTATTTTTTTCTACTTTCATTCTATTACAACCTATTAACAAATTTCTTCTGTTTAATTTCAGGTAAGCCCCTTGAAAAGATGCAAAAAATTCGTAAGTCCAAACATTTCAAATCACATCAACAGGAGGAATATTCAAAATGGCTTTCGTCCAATTATTTCAGCGCGTGAATCTAAATGCAAATGCATTCGCTTAATAGGTCCAATCTTGCAGGCATTTTCTCTGAAGAGTACTTCATATATCTCATCCATCGTTAAAGCAATTAAGTGCTTTTTCGATTTGAGCGCGGATTTCGAACAGAATCCCTTACCTAAACGGGCAACTTAACCGACAACACAGACAAAGGAGCGCCTGTTCTCTTTGGCAAACGATGGGTCTCCCTACCCAGGTTGATCCCCAAGTGCGGATGTCTAAAATCTGTCATTAAAAGCCGAGTAATGAGCGCATGAGACTCCTCCAGATTCCATCATTAATTATGAGAGTGCAGTGGCAACAAAGTGCCCGTCTCGTTCGCCAAATGACATAATTCGACTCTCCTGTGAAGGGCTCGAATTGCGGCCCTTCTTTGTGTCGAGTCACGACTTTTCCAAAAGGAAGCAATCACTCCTGTGCTTTGAGTTTGTGCTCCCTCTTTCTTTCCGTCTTCATGTATGACATTCCCATTAAATTAAATCGACCGTAATGTCAACTTAAGGAAGTTGTCCCACGGAAGTAGACAGACCGTGCGCATGCAGACATCTTGCCGTTGCCGATATGTCGATATAAAACGGGGGGCCAAGGTGTAATCACCTGCTATTCCGGAACAATACTCAATAAGCGAATGGAAAACGATTCAAGTTTGGCCTCGGAGGAGCACTAATGTTTCTTATCGGGCGGCAACAACATGTGCGGTGCGGCAGGAAACATCCTTGGCATTGCAACAGTGTGGTTGGTGGTGGGCGCCGGTGGGGCCGGAATCTCATCAAGCGTACTCAACGGGCATACGCTTGAGGTGCACTCATATAGTTTGTTGATTGGAACGAAAGGTATACTTTCACGTAATTACCCAAGTTGAAGCAGTGTACAGACGGGGAAGTACGAGTACTTGTGCGGTATGCCTCCTTTCTCTCCCTGTCTTTCCACTTAACAACACATTTTCGCAATTCACATCCGTTATTGCAATTAATTCGTTCGTCTTCCACCAGGAATGGCTCACGGGTCTCCTCTCCGTTCGCAGACAATGTTGAAAACTTTGAATTGGAAAAAGTGTGTGTTCTCTGACTTCATCGTCGTCGTCGTCATTGCCGTTGCTTGTGTTTGGCCGTCGTCTGTGCTGGTGGCTTATTCCTTAAAACACACAAAAAAAGAAAAACCTTCCTTCGTTTGTCGCTGTCAACATGTCGGCATTCTCATTTCACGACAGCGCAACTAGAAACTCCTCAGCCGCCTCAAACTCATATATGTGTCCTTTTGGTTGAGTTCAACCATTCGCTATCAACCACTGCTGCGGCAGTTGGGAGACGTGGTCTCTAGGTCTCCAGGCAGTCAGCAACAATGGCGGCGTCAGGTGAAGAAGAGAAACCCTTCTCCTGTCTCTAATATGATGGCAATTAAAATTTAAGTTTTTCCACAGAAGCGTATGTTTATTGGTGCTGGGAGTATATAAATTGTTTTCCGTAGTGCTTCTGTGGCCCCGTACAAAGTGAATGAGAAATGAAAGTTTCCATTCGGTCTGGAAGAAAAAGACAAAAAAAAAAATTCCGAGGAGAGGCAGACATTTCGTGGGTGTGGCTGGTAATGGTTAACAGTTGGGAATGAACTTTTTATTAATGTAATTTTAACCAAGAGAATGTGGGGGTGAAATTGGTGCAGAAAAAACTGTTCAAGTTCCTTTAGTTTAAAGGGTGTTCTAATTTGCTAGGTTGACAGTGACTAGTTTTATGGATTTAACTGGTTTATGAAGTACTTTACTGGACTGTGAGCTTGGTGTCTAGGTACACATTTTGTTGGTCCAAATGTGATGATAAGCTCCTTCAATATTTCCGTCAGAATGAGTTTTCTTAAAGAAGTACAGGGTGTTTTGTTGGTTAAAAAGTATTTTTGTATTTATTTGTTAGCCGTTTTACATTTAGTACGCATGCTTTAGTCGGCGCATCAGTGGATACTTGCACTCGTTGCAAAGGTACGAATGTGCACTAAAAATTTACTTTGACAGCTGTGATTAATGACACCAGTTTCAATTTATAAAGCATCAAAGATGGAACTGTCAAAAGAACAAAATTCGCCTTGTTTTGCATTTGCTCTGCCTACAAAATCAAAACCCAACGCAGGCAACCAAAAAAATGTCTCAAGTTTACGGACCTAGTGTTGTATCAATTCCAGTCGCACAGCAATAGTTTTGGCCATTCTGTTCTTGCGTAATGGACGCTAAAGATGTGCCGCGCTCTGAAAGACCTGCCGTCGAAAATGTTGATCAAATTATGGAAAAGTTCGGGGTAAACCACCAAATCGAACCATTTCGAGAAGGCTGGTGTGACTCGATTTTTGGGTGCCACGCAAACTGTCAGAAAAAAAAACATTTTGGACCAAATTTCCATCTACGAATCGTTCCTGAATCGCAATAAAATCGACCTACAGTCAAAATCGCTTACAATGACAACGTCTATAACGACCAAATTCTTTGGTCCCGACTGAGCTCCATTATAATCCCACTGAATAACAAAACGTTTACAACGACATCGCTTACAAAGGCCGATTTTTCCAATTTTTTTAGACAAAATATTGGTTATAACGACAAAGGCTGCGGCCACGCAATAAGCGACGAGCGATTCAGAAATTACTTACTACTAGGACTGTAGCGCCCTAAGAAGAAGAAGAAGAAGATTCAGAAATTAAGCGATGAGTCTGAGCGATGCGAGCGATTAGTTGCGAAAATGTAATTTTCAAATTCAGTTCGTCGTAGTCTTTTAGTTGAAAGTCGCGTTCATATGAATAATCCTCTGTTGCAATGCAAATGGCTGTTGCAGATTCCCTTCAGTTGCATCTGGAACAACTGTCTGCTTTACGAAGCTCATCATTTGAAAAAAACAATTACAAATGTGTCCAATTTCATTCCACTGCTTTTCGGTGACATTTTTATTTTTGTAATTCTTGTAGCTGTCCTTCCATAGAACTGGGCGGTTTTGAACAGCTGAGATCAAACTTTCTACGTTTAGTTTCTCTATGTTCTTTTTTCGTCGCTCAGCGACTAAAAAAATTAAAACAGATTTGGTTGCCGAGCGACGTCGCTCTGTCGCTTAAAAAAATCGCAAATCGCTCAGTGCTTACGTGGCCACCTTTCCATATGATTTGATTTGTTTTAATGTTTGTTCGTCGCTCATTGCGTGGCCGCAGCCTAAAATCGATGCAGCTGTTGGTGCGACCGTTTTTTTTTTGGTGTAGACGTTTGAGTTACGCACGATCTTCGTAAGAATGACATTACAAAAATTAAATTACAGTGCGTCGCCTTGTCTAAACCTTGTTTTTTGACATCAAAGGTCTCGGCAAAGTCTTAACCGACCTTGATGAAGCAACGGTCATTCCCCACCGTCTTCCTACGAAGGCGAACGAGTTTTGCAGAGATGCTAAGATTAGACAATGCGCTGTATAACTCTCCGTAAATACTGTCATACGCGGCCTTAAAATCGGTAAACAGATGGTGGGTATTGACTTGAAGCTCCTGTGTCTTTTCCAAAATCTGTCACAATTTGAATATCCTGTCGATGGTAGACTTTGCTGGCCCGAACCTGCACTGATATTGACCAATATAACTGTTCACTTGTGGACGCCGTGGCGTAGTGGGTAGGTGCGTCGACTCCTAAGCTCGATGTTGTAGGTTCGATTCCCGAAAAAACACCAAACATCACGGCTCCACCTCTTTCGAGTCGCTGCTGACAATGGCCAAAGAGTATAACTGTCTAGAAAAAGCTTCTCAATCTCGCCGTTCGGAGTCGGCATTAAACTGTAGCTCCCCTCCACTCATGAGAGAACAATAGCACGCACAACACGAGTGGTTGCTGAGAAGCTAGGCCTAGGTCCGTCTCAGACTGTAGCGCCGCCATTATAATTATTATAACTGTTCACTTAGGACTTCAGGCGCTTACATTAGACGATAAAGAAGATCTGATATGCGATATTTAAAAGACAGTTCCCTCTGTTGGCACCGTTTAGCGGATCCCCGTTCTTTATCTGCTATCTTCCAGTTATTGCTTACAGCGACCTATCGCTTATAATGACCAAATTCGTCAGAGTCTTGAAGGTCGTTAGGCCCAAACTACGAAGCGATGACGAAGCGGATGGACGCGCGCCTTCAATTACTGAGTCAATTGGACCTTGTAAGCGAAGCATCTGAGATCTTTGTGCAGAATTCTCCTCTGATACTGACTTTCTGTCAAGATTTCGAGCGGAAAACAGCAGTCAGTGTCAAAATAACCAATGATTTAGAAAAAAAAAAAACACTAGATGGCCTACTCTGTACAGCGATCGTTTTTCCCTGAAAAACTAAGTTCTTTAAGCATAAGAGCCGCCTCATTTATTTCTACAACCTCCGCCTGGAATACGTTACATTCGTCGCTTAGATTCAGGGGTCTTTCGAAGAACTCGCAGAATACCCATGCCTCCACTGTTCATGCTCCTGTTTTCGAGTCATCAGTGTAAGCGGAAGGGCTGAAAATGTTGGAATATCGTTGCGAAAAGTGTATCGCGCTGGAAGTTGACTGCGTTGAAAAATAAATCCAATTTTGAGAAGAAAAGACGGGTACAGTTGACTCCCTCTAAGTCGAATTTTCACAGGAGATCAAAATTAGTTCGAGTTAGAGGGAGTTTCGACTTAATAATAATAATAATGGCGGCGCTACAGTCCGAGGTGGACCTGGGCCTAGCTTCTCAGCAACCACTCGTGTTGTGCGTGCTATTGTTCTCTCAGGAGTTTAGGGGACCTACAGTTTAATGCCAACACCGAACGGCGAGATTGAGAAGCTTTTTCTAGACAGATATACTCTTTGAGCATTGTCAGTGACTCGAAAGAGGTGGGGCCGTTGAAAAATGTTAGGCATTTTTTCTCTAATAGAACCGAGAACATCGAGCGTAGGAGTCGACGCACCTACCCACTACGCCACGGTGCCCTTTCGACTTAGAGGAGTATTTATTATTTTCCTATGGAAAATGGAAGGAAATGCAAGAAAAATGTTCGGAAAAAGAGGAAAATTCGACTTAGAGGGATTCGACTGTATTTCATTTTAAAGTCACTGACCTATTGAACAGATTCTGTATATGGGGAATATGAGTTCGTTCAAGGCCGGTGTGCCTTCGCTGCGTGGCATTTATCCGAGAGGTCATATTTTCGATGACTTGCGCATACATCAGTCTGAATTTGGGTTTGTGCTGACTTTGAAGGCATTGGTCTTTCTTGTCTTAACGACTTAAGAAAACCCCGCAAGAAATAGTCTAACGGGGTCAAATCACACGATCCAGTCCAGGTCGTCTCTACGTGAGATAACCATCCTCTCAAATCTCTGTGCAGAGTGTTCATTGTGGCATCAGATGTATGGCGCGTAGCGCCGTCTTGTTGAAGCCGCATGTCACTCATAACCATATCATCCAATTTGAGCCAAAAGAAGTTGGTATCATCGATCGGTGGCTCTCTTTCTCGATTGTGAGGGCAAAGCCATTGTCGTTTTCGAAAGAGTACGGACCTATGATGACGCCGGCCCACAATTGTCACTTGGTGGACCTCGTGTAGATTGACTTCGACCCAAATGCGGGAAATTTGCTTGTTGCCGTAACCGTTTATCCAAAAATGAACTTTGTTGCTAAAGATGACTTTTTTTTTTGCAAAAATCTGAGTCCGTCTCCAACTGGTCCAAAAGCCAGTCAGTGACAGTGGGGGTCGGAGAAGTGGGCTACGATTGCAAAATTGCTAAAAATAGGCGTCATAGCTGCCATTGCTCACTTTGTTCTAAAAATGCTCTTCCATTCCTTTGTTAAAATTCAATTTCAAAGATATTGCGACTGTTTTTAATTATTTGAGAATCACAATCTGCCACTTCCTCTGACTCCACTTTACGCGTGTGAAATCCCGCTAAACTGATGTAAAATTCAAAACAAAGTGTTCCCAACTAATGACTGCTTTACACTTCTTCAAATGATGTCTAGTTCAAGCAAAAATGACACGAAAATATTTTCCCTTTTTCAATTATCCACTTATCACGGCACTATGCGTCTGCTGCTAGTGTTGCCAGTCCGCCCGAGAGGATTACTTTAAAATTACATCCCTCATCCTTGGAAAAACTTGATGTATGCATATTAATTTTTCATAATCCCCGCCTGAGCTCAAGTTTGGCGACATGACTTTGCATTTATGTATGACGCCGTCGTCGTCCTCATCATGTCTCCATCACACCTCGTGCACCCAGTCAGAGACCATATTGTTCATTGTGCCATCTCTCTTTCCTTGTATTTTTTTGTTTTTTATTTATATTTTTTTATATTGTTATCCTTCGTCCCGAGTACATGTACACGGCGGGAGAATAAAACAAAACATTTGAGCGTGTATACGAGCGCAAGGGTATTTATATTCTCTACGGAGAGTAACTGACTGCATAAACTAAAATTTTATTGCAGCCACCCTCACCTAACCACCATTTTGCAGCAGCAGCAGCAGCACCCCGCCGCCTCCTCCTGCCACATTCTCGTATGCTTCTGTCATTGTCATTCGTTCGTTGTTTGCCAGTGAAGAAGCAGAGAGAAATCGACTGAATGTTTTCATTTACTCTACCCACCACCCATCCCATCACAAGGTGGTGGTGGTTGTTGAGGAGTCCTTGTCGTCGTCACCGTCGTCCTTTGGGTGAAGTACGGAATAAAATTCCATTATTGTTGGTTGTGTCGTAAAGTTTTAACACTTCTTTTATATCGCAATTGAAAACTGTGCACTTTTTTTCTTGTTCTTCTTTTTACACAGACCCCATGTTGAGGGGTCGACTGGTGGAGGAGGAGGGGAAGGTGCTTATTTTTCATTGTCTGCCGCTCGTGAACCGCTTTCAGGCACACTTTGAGCGAACGAGCCTCTGTAGCCACGAAACTAGTGTTGCCTCGTTGGGGCAATTTAAAAAGGATTTACTTTTTGGTGTGGTGCGCCGTTAGCTCTCCGTGGTGAAATTAAGGGTGTTCACTCATAAAAGTCATCCGTTGGATAAATAAAACGCATTACGGGGATCAAAAGGACGATGGATCTGTTGTGTTGTTGTTTTATTTTTATTTTTTGTTGCATACCCCCGGGGCGGGAATTATTGTAATCAGATGGAAAACTGGGAAACTTTCTAAAGGACGAAGGTGTTTTCAATTTTTGCCTTTCCTTTTTGCACCGTTTATTTGTGAGTGTGTTCCTCCTTTTGTTCCCGTGTTGTGCCATGAAAGTGATTATGTCCTGATGTGGAGATAATTTGTGCTTGAAGAGCACCAGGTTAAACTACAGCGTATCCTTGCTCATTTGCATGCGAAAGGAAATTTACATGTTAAACATATTTGAGCAGACGAAATCTCACCTCGATTTTAGACCGGTTTCGCAGTGGTTTAGCGCTGTTCCTACGACGAATGTACGGCACTCATGGGGTGCTGAAGGCGGGCGGGGGGGTTTATCGGCACCAGGATTGTTGGTTGTTCGCCAAATTTTTGGATATCCTTGCTCTTTCTTTTGTGTGTGTTTAGGATGGAAAAAGTACATGCGAGTTCATTACAAGAGATGATACTTCAGAGGTTAACCAAAACAACAGACAGTTTAGTTGGAAGTAGTTGGATAAGCTCCAAAAATGCTAATGTCAAGAGGAAGGGTACTTGCAGTTGTACGAAAAGACGAAACGGATACCGCCGGGTGGCACAGAGCTGAAGAGGTGGATTATTTTGTAAATACTTTGGCACAAGGTTACTTGGCACATTACAGTGTTTTTGGCTCAATGTCTGCATTTTGCCTTTAGGTTTGAACTTTTTTGTGGAAAACTTTTATGAAGCATATTGCTGTGCGGCGGATATGATGGAGATCATGTTGTGTGCAAAAAGTTCGCCATTGTAGTTCGACGGATATGATTTTGTGATGTGATAAGTACTCCGGGGAGAATATCCTATCGGGACTGATTGGGAGGAGTCAGATGAAGTTGAAGGGTTAACTTTGGAGTTGCTCATTTCGAAAGGAGCTCGACGTATGCATTATGTGCATAAATAATTAGGAAGATTAGGGAAAGGATTAGGCGTGGATGTACGCCTGCTTTCCTGTTTACGGGAAAGAAGTGTGCGGTTGAGAGAAGTTGTGCAAGTGATACAAATGAAGGAGCAATTAAAATTTGTTTTGGGGTTTTACGAAGAGCTGCGGCTCTGCCATGAAATCAATTAGTTTCGCATTAACTTTTAGTTGTGTGTGCAACAAATCTCCTGATGGCGCTGCAGCCCGGAATGGACCTGGGCCTTAAACAACAATTATTGTGGACTAACAATTTTTCTTTTCGAAAAATTTCTTTCGAACCCAATTCGAAATAGAATAGAACACAAATCAATGAGTTGGAAACTTCATATCTCGAACTTGTGGGACAACGCAACAGAAGACGTCCAAGATTAAGCTGGCGCAACGACTGGATGGCGCAGTTGGTTAAGTGCTTACCCCAAGTCAGAGGGGTCCCTGGGTTGAATCCCATTGAAATCGAATCTGGTCCAGTCACCATTTGCCGTTGGGATCAAATTAACGACACTGGAGTACAATGGACCAGTTTTGAGTCGAAGTGCTTCAGAGGTTCAAAAGTCTTCCGAAAAAAAAAGAAAAGGTGGCGCACGCAAGTGAAGAAGGACCACAACCAGTTGGGTGTGCACATTTGGAGATAGCTATCAAAAGATAGTGTTAACTGAAGAGTCTTGTTGGTTGAGTTCCAGCTCTACTCTGGACTGTGGTTCTCATTCCCTTATGATTTCATATGTAAGAAAAAGTAGATACTGAACACCCTGTGTACTTACTGACAATAATTCTATAACATAAACCACTAGAGATGAGCTGCACAGACTAGATAAAGCCTCAAACAGATGTGCAGCAAAGCAGCACGCAATGATGCGTGCATAGATGTACAACGAAACAGTAAATTTTGACATTTCATCGCATATGTTGACTTTCATTGTAAAAAGTGACAATTGAAAAAATGTCTTTTTGCCATGGATGTGGAAAGGTGTTAAAGAAATATTCTCTTGATATAAATAAATTCTCCTGAACCCAATTTATCTTCCATTTTCATTTTCCCAGTCGACTTCAAATTCTAAACAATCACTTACATGAAACGTCAAATCCCAAATTGTTCCAAATTGTATTAGTTTGCTGATCTACTACAATTGGTTTACATCAAACGTGCAGTAAATAAACGGTAGTTTGATGTTTACATCAAACGTGCAGTAAACACACGGTAGTTTGATGTAAACCAATTGTAGTAGATCAGCAAAATACTACAATACAATAGTACACGTGTCCATTTACATATAAATTAATGTTCCGTAATTTTACTGCACGCATTTTGATACGCGCCTGTTTCAAGCATAAGGCTGGTGATCCGTAGTCCACTTACACCAGCATGTTGTCTATTGTTTTGCCAGCATACAGTCCCTGGCCATATTATTAGACGCATTATAGATTTTACGCGAAAATGCGACTGAAAGAAGTCTGTACTTGTTTACGGTATATCTCTTTTCCTGTGCTTTTCATATTTTGCAATTAGAGCAACAATATCTCATCTCATCTCATCTTCAGTGACTCACATGTTCCACTAAAGGGGTCGCGAGGTATGCATTTTGCACGACAGATCTTCAGGCAACTTGATCCTTCGCCATCGACTCTAACTCATCAGGAGCTATATATGCCCAAGCGCAACCAGGTGAGTGCTTGAACTTGGTCCAACCATCTCGTCCTGGGTCTACTAAGCGATCGCTTACCTGATGGAATAGCGTTCAAGGCACGCCTCGGAGGTCGTGATGATAGGGGCATTCGTGCCACGTGACCAAACCATCGAATTACAGCCCTTTCCGTTCGAAGAAGCAGCTACCTAACATTGAGTTCCTCGCGCACTGCCGTGTTTCTCACCTTATTCCGGCGAGTAATTCCCACAACAGCACTAAGAAATCTCGACTCGAGATCGATCTTAGTTTCTGTAACGTTAAAAGTCAAAAATATTGCGTATAATCTAATGATAATAATAATGGCGGCGCTACAGTCCGAGGTGGACCTGGGCCTAGCTTCTCAGCAACCACTCGTGTTCTGCGTGCTATTGTTTTGTCACGAGCGGAGGGGACCTACAGTTTAATGCCGACTCCGAACGGCGAGATTGAGAAGCTTTTTCAAGACAGTTATACTCTTTGAGCATTGTCAGTGACTCGAAAGAGGTGGAGCCGTAAAAAAATGTTTGATGTTTTTTTTCGAGATTCGAACTGACGACCTCGAGCGTAGGAGTCGACGCACCTACCCACTACGACACGGTGCCCACGGCGTATAATCTAATAATTATAAAAATTCTATAGTGCGTCTAATAATATGGCCAGGGACTAACTCTAGACAGTTATTCTCTTTGAACATTGTCAGTGACCGAAAAGAGGTGAAGCTGTGATCAATATTTTTTTTTTTAAATTGTTTGTCTGAACTGCAGTTCGAACCTAGACTGTGAGAGTCTAGTCTAGGTCAAGCAAGACTAGGCTGACCAGACGTCCTCTTTTAAGAGGACATGTCCTTTGTCTCATAAAAAAATGTCCGATATCTTTTTGAAAAAACATGCAATTTGTCCTCTTTTTTGATTGTCTCAGTTAACTACATTTTTCGATATCACAAAACTACAACAAAACTTTTTTTTTTCAAGACTAATTTAGAAATTTTTTTGCATCTATCTGGTGCGAACACGACGTAAAATATAATTGTACCTATACTCATTTACTTCTGAACGCAACGCCATATTTTTTTTAACAGTCGTCTGAACACACCCACTCATTTGACAGCTCATTTCATACCTAAATACACCGTTTGTTTACCATATTCCTGTGTGCTTTTCTAATGTAAAAAGAAGTGAGTTTTAAATTTTTATTTGAGACTGTTCAAAGTGTCCTCTTTTTGATGCCCTTGGATCTGGTCACCCTAAGTAAGACCTAAAAAAAATGTTATTGTATAAAATCCTCAATATGGTCTAGTCGAACTTTTGGCCACAATATGGTATATCACTCGCTACGCTTAACTATCGCCTTGATGTAATTGCAAAACTCTTCTTCTTGTGGCGCTACAGTCCAGGTAGGATCCAAGCCTCAACAACTTTATTATATCAAAAAAATGTATTGAAAGGCGCCGCCAGTCGTTTACTGGGAAATGTACAAATGTCTCATGAGCTTAAAAACCTTTCAAATTTAAGATGGGCGTAGTCATCTGTAAACGCCTCGCACATTGTTTCATTTGAAAGCATATTTCCAGGCTTGACTAATGAAAACGTTTTAATTTGGCAAAGCAAGTGTCTTAATTCGGTGCAACTAAGTGGGCAATCCCTAATTCGGCGCAACTACACATGTTGTTGAAATGGATCCAATCATACGTCTGTGTAATGAGGCGCCAATTAGCTGCTGCTGTAACACTCATGGTAGCACCCATTTTGTATAAGGTCAGCGACTTACTTCATGCCACAGCCACAATTGGTGCGATTTTGCGGTGGGAGATCTAATGTTCGTATTAGCCATAGCGGTGTGGTAAACTGTTTTCGCTGCTTGGCGTGACTTTCTAGACTGAAATCGAACAAATAAAAGGGGAGGCTGAATTGCGTCAACTATAGGAGTACGGTGATGGAAATCTAAGAGTTACGTACGGATTAATTAAAAAGAGATAAATTGTGGTTATTAAGTCAGATTAACCATCTGCTTATGATAGTTTGGGAGCTTGCTACCGCTCTAGAAGTGTGCATTGGAAGCGTTCATGTCTTGGGAATATTGGGTACGGCGTGAGTTGAAAGAAATTCATCTGATAAAGCGCATGAATGTCTTGTCATTTAACGCGAAGAGAGTGGTTCTTCAGATGGCCAAATCAATGGAAAACCTTCTTTTTCAAAAGCATATGTGTCATATTTTATGTACATGGAGCTGACATTTTTTAGAGTGCCGGTTTACAATTTGGCAGCACTTTGCAAAGTGATAGCTAATTTGACAGTTCAGAGTTGATTTGTTGTCATGAATTGGCTCACGACGCAACAACGTTTGCAAAGTGTGTGAATTTACTTCGAAAATCATGTTTCAGTGCTTGAAACTTATCGTGCGCTACGTCTTGTTTACCGTCAACATAATCTCATTCAATAGACATAATTTGGGGTGAAAAAAGTCCACATCGGAGACGCCTTTACCCCACAAGACTGTTTGGGGTTTTCATCTTGTTGAGTAAGTATAATCATTGATCCATATTTTCTCGGAAATGATGCTGGTCAAAACATGATAGTAAATGAAGAGCGCTGTAAGTTAATGATCACTGATTTTTTCGTTCGCCTATCGAAAGGCCTTCAGATGAAGAAGATATTGCTTCAAAAGTATAAACCTGAATAAACAAATTACATAATCCGCGACACGAAGTCATTATGCAAAATTTGCCAGAAAATTGGCCTCGAAGGTCATGTGATATCACACCTAAGCCGAATTTTCTTTGTGAATATGTCGACTAATCGACTAAAGCATTACAAAAAACCAAATATTCAGAGAATATCAGCCGAAGATCGTTCAGAACATTGTTAACCTTGTCAGGGTATTTCAAAGTGGTTTTTAAACTGCCAACACTGTTTCTATGGCTTGTCAATTTGACAGTTGAAAATTGATTTGTGGGCAGTAAGCTTTGCCATTTTACGATGAATAGATTAACCCCAGAACAACGCGTGCAAATTGTGCAAACTTATTTCGAAAACCATTGTTTCGGTTCGCCTAACTTAGCGTGCGATACGACCATTTTACGGTCGACATAATCGTCCATCTGAGCAAGTTATTCGGAACACGATGAATCGTTTTCGCACCATGTACACTATAGTGGATAATACGCATCTCCAGAGACATCAAACAGTGCGAAGTTATTGCCGTTGTGGAGCGCAGTGTTGAGGAGAGTAGATGAATGAGTCGATTGCACAGCAATTAGAGTTATGGCTGAAACACAATAGTGCGTTGCGCTAGGCGACTTCATGTTACGGAGGGTGTGCTTTGACGCACTGCGTTAATCAGCTGTTCCCCCTCTCTCTCAAATACCAAATGAAAATATTGCGTCAGCTGTTTTCATTTCTGAAATGTCAAATCAAAAAATATTCTGGTCAAAGAATTGAACGTTAAAGAAATTAATTTCGGAAAATTAACGGCAAGAAAGTTAAAAAAATTATAAAAGTGATTCTCGTTGCTAATTGAGCGTATTCATTCAAAATAGTTTTGTCGTTAAAATAATTTTAGTCAGCTGTTTTCATGTCTCAAATGTCAGTTGCCAAAAAATGTTCTCAATTTGGGAATCATTTCTCACTTTCGCTATCACAGCGCATCCCTCTGTCAAAAAAATATCCAACGTTGAATAATGACGTGCGTTGGGATTACGTTTAACGTTTTATTACGATCCTCTCATCTCTCTCATTTTTCACTTACGTAGGTCGACGCAGTATTTCGTGCATATCCATTGAATTGTGTGCGTTGAAAGGTAACGCTGACGCTGACGCACTATTGTGTTTCAGCCATTATGCCCATCCACATTGTTGAAGTTTTTACGGAAAGATCTTGGCTTAAAATAGTTTGTGCAAGAGTTGAAACCGCTTGACCTATTTTGGCGTCATAGGTTCGGTGAATGGGCCGAAAACATGATTCTCCTTGATTCTCATTTTCAACGTAAAATGTTGTTCTCAGATGAGACCCATTTTTGGTTAAATGGATATGTAAACAAGCAAAATTGGCGAATTTGGAGAGGAGAAAACCCAAAAGCCTTTGTCAAGACGCCCTTGCAACCCATTAAAACCCACTGTTTAGAGTGCTTTATGGGCTTGTGGAATCATCAGCCCATATTTCTTTAAGGACGAATGTTACTTGGACATGTGAACTGGCCTCCACTATCCTGTGACCTCACACCTTTAGATGTGATAGTTTCAAAGAGTCTTTTCTTTTCTCTTTAAATACAGTCACACAAGCAAGTATGGAACCAAAAAAATATTAGTAAGGTTATTACCTTTCTCTTGCCAATTTCTAGTTGAGACGATAGTTCACGAGTTGAGGACGACTGTACTTTCTATTTTTTGACTTCTTTTTCATATCAACAAATTCACTATTGACTTTTTTCTTCAAAATTACAATCTTCAAACGACAAATGTAGACATTTGTCCACAAAATCTTAAAGAAATGGTGTGTGACCTGATTCCATGTCGTGCAATCAGTCCTATTTCCCTCCAGCTGTTGAACATAGAAAATGCCAAAAGAGGTCAAACTCATTGCACCCTCAACTGTAGCGCCACCATAAAAATAGAAATCATTCACACACAACCGTCCCACTTGTCAACATCAATCTCCTTCATGAGCCTTTTCAAAACATCAATGAATCGAGTTGGATTAAGGAGTTCCAAACATTTTATCATAAGATACGAATCAATCATCGTAAAGTACAAGGAACCCACATTCATTCATTATGCACCCCTCAGCGAGCGCTGAAAGCCGTTTAAACGCCCGCTTAATTGAATTTGACAACAAACATCAATTGGCAATCCACCATTCCCCGTCACCGCATTCAGAACTTGACTGGACGCAAACTGACAGAACATGAAGAACATGATCGTGTGTTGACAGCGCTCCGCAGTGTACACACAATAGTGTGGTGTGCTGTGGAATGGCAGCGCGCATACCACGAGGTCAATGATTTGTTCCACATGGGAAAATGCTGTCCATTTTGTGTCAATATCTCAGCAGAATGCGATCAAAAGCAGAAACACCGCCACACCACACAGCCTCCTTCGGGAAAATGGGTGGATAGCACAGCTGGGTCCAGAAGCGAACGCAACAGCAGACCCGTTGTGCGGTTTTGTTGTGTTATGGTTCGCGTACATCGTCTCTCAGCTCTCGTATGCAGCGTCACGTGCGAGTGGCGAATGACAGCTACTGCGGAAGTCAGCGCTGCGCTGGTCTGCAGGCGAAGCGACACGAGCGAATTTGCATTCGCGTTCCTTGTAAGCAAATTAGATACAAATGAAACATATTTTCTCACTTAAGGAGACTTCAATCATTGCCATCGCACAACCTTCGCATAAACTACGCGCGGAGCGGCTCCAGCTGCGACAGTCTTCGCGTGTAATCGCGGCGTTTTTTTGTTTCTTTTTATTGCGTACAAGGTCAGAGCGCACGAATGTAACCTGAAGCCGAGAGGTGACGCGGGAATCTGTGCAGATACTTAAGCAAAAGGGGGAAAAAAATTCATCAGCCGCGGGTTAGAGTGTCTATCTCTTGCCTGCGAACAATGTTGATGGCTTCATTTCTGTATCTTGCGCGTCGGAAGGGAGTATCTATAACCGGATTTTGGGGCTTTTGTGTGTGGGAAAACATAAGCGATTGCCAATGGCACTTCGGAGAGATAAATCCCAAACAGACACCCAGCAGAAGTAGATTGCTCGTCAGCATGGGGCACAAAAAATCCGCATGCATACCTCGACAGTTTATTGTTGACAACAATTGCGTTGTGTTCTCGTTGTGTCTGTGTGTAGTTATGAGCCGACATGACAGCGTCTGATGAGATGTAATTATTTAGATGAGTTTCATATGCTAATTACCGGACAGACGGGGTTTTGATTGAGCTCCGAGAGAGTGTGCGAGCACACCTGAGACAGCGGCAACAACCGACAGCAGCTACCCTCTGGCGGTTGTACACAATTTAATGGTTTCGTGATATGGTGCACTACACACATACTCGTAGGTACGTGCTACTATGTCGGTTACTAGAGTTATTGTTGATCTTGTGTAGTTTATTTGCATCTGAGGTCCGAGATGTGCGACTGGATGTGGTCCTTGGTGAAGTTTATTGGTGGTAATTACTCGTTAATTGGCGGAATGATAGCACTTAGACGGGAATTACAATTAATTTATAAAAAAAACACAGCAAAATGTTTCTATTCAAGGCGACTGCAAAATGGGTGAAACGCAAAAAGGCGGTTGGCTAATAAATAGCTGCGTACACAAGTACTCTCGAAGGTTAATGGGTTATGCGTCGTTTCTATTCTGATGTGACAGTCATCGGTGGGGGAAAAATGTTTACAAAAAGAGAATTCAAAACAAAGTCACAAAGAGTATATTCTTCATTGAAATGGAGTAGATTTGTATTTTGTAGTAGATTTGGTGGTTGAAAAAAATGAGGGTCCTATTTGGGGCTCTGTTCACATTCACATTTTACTTCGAATTTGAACGGTAGCTCACGAAATGGTGGATACCATGGGAACCAGCCTTTTACCATATTCTAGATACGACGAGACAAAATAGATCCTTCGGTTATTTAAAGACGGAGTGGAATTGGGTCTAGCTTCCACAGAAACCGGCTATGGCTTGGGCGGCTTGCGGCCCAGCAAATCGACTATAGACCATATCTTCACACTAAGGCAAATCCTGGAGAAAAGACCAGCGAGTTTCAAATTGATACGCACCATCTTTTTATCGATTTTAAAGCCGCATACGACAGCATTCATCGCAAGGAGTTCCTTCGAAGCGATGGCCGAATTCGGGATCCCGGGAAAACTGATCTGGTTGTGTCTGACCACACTAACACATACGCGATGCACCGTGCAGTTCAGCTCGAGGATCTCCGAGCCGTTTGAAACCTGCACCCGATTTCGGCAAGGAGATGCGCTGTCGTGTGATTTCTTCAATTTGGTACTGGGGAAGACAGTGCGGCGGACTAAAGTAATCATGGAAGGCACTATCTTCTACAAGTCAGTCCAACTGTTGGGATACGCAGATGACATCGACATCGTTGCGCGTTCCCAACGCGCCATAGTGGAATCTTTCACGGCGATTGAACAACCGACGAATAAAGCTGGTCTTAAGGTCAATGAGGATAAGACAAAATATATGCTGTCGAGCAAGAAACGATCATCTAGGGCAAAAAATTACAATCGACAGCCACAATTGTGGGGCAGTGAAGGAATTTGTCTACATCGGGCCAACGTGAACTCCACGAACGACATCACATTGGAGATCCGACGTAGAATCGCCCTTGGCAACCGATGCTACTTCGGTTTGTCAAAACAACTGGGCTCAAAACTTCTAACTCGAAGGACCAAAATCATGCTCTACAAAACTCTTATTCTGCCAGTCTTGCTATATGGAGCCGAAAGCTGGACACTAAGCAGAACTGCGGAGCTGAATCTTGGTGCCTTTGAAAGGAAAATTCTATGTCGGATATATGGTCCCGTCTGCGAGGAAGGCGAATGGAGGAGAAGACACAACCGCGAACTCTATGAGCTGTACCAGGATGTGGCCACATCGAGCGTATCGACAACAACGCTTCAGCTAAGATGGTCTTCGAATCCGAGGCTCCTGGTTCGAGGAGGAGAGGAAGAACGAACATTCGGTACAAAGACCAAGTCATAGCGGATGTAAGACAGCTTGGTCTTGATGACTGGAAGCAGTGTGCCCAGGACCGTCAACGATGGAAGGCAGCGATAGCTTAGGTTCAGACCCTCCATGGGTCGTAGGCCTGCTAACTAAGCATGTATCACCCGCAACAACGCTACAAGCACTTATTTGCAATTTCCTTCGTGGATTCACGATTTATTTCTATTTTTATTTACATTTATTTAAATTGAATTGTTTCGGTAACCCTCATATGGTTATAGTGTTTAACGCTCGCCGATGCTATCGATCATTCGTCTCGACTGTCAAATATGAATTGACAAATGACAGTCGTACCAAACTGAGACACAAACACCCTCTACAGTGATGTATTGATTAATGACTGACTTATACCTTAACTGAAATATAAACGTTTTGAGTGCGAAAACTAGGATCAAAATTGTTGAGTACTTAAAAAGTAAAGTTATAAATTAAATTTAAATTTAAATTTAAGTTAAATTTGGACTAATATTTTCTGAGGCGAAATTTGTCCTTACCCATGTTCTCATTTCATACTTCTACTGTTCCACTTTCTGTCACACGAAAAAATACTTCAGTGCAAACAGAAATCAAAGCCGCTAACTGCAAGGGATTGCACAAAAATCATTAATAATACCCTCCAACTGGCTTTGCACATAAATCCCCAGATAATCATTCAACTACTTTACATCTCAATCAGAAAAGAATAAACGAGTCCCCCTGAAAAAGCAAAACAGAGCCAAGAAGAAGAAAGAAGAGGCGAACGTGTGTGTATACTGAACGAGTAGATGAACAAGCATAAGATTGATCCTTTGTTCTACGGTAGCAGTTTAGTGCCAACAACCCTGTCCTGCACACTCGCCACGCCAAGACGATGGAATAAAACATTATTCTTGTTGGATACCAAATGGGAGGCGATATAAAGAGAAACAGACGACAGCTCCTCCGACAGCTAATCAATAATTTTCTCCACACGCAGTCGAAGAAAGATGATTTCTCGAATACCTTTAAGACGCAAAAGGAGACTGCGAGTCCAGGCGAGCGACAGAGACGACTGCAAAAGAAAGAAAGTTCGAAGGACGAAAGAGAGACTTACACATGCATAGCCATACAACAAATCATAGGACGGGATTTCGAAACGCAGACGCCATAATTTCCAATAAAGAGCTTATGTATCTGTTTTGCTCGTGTCCCCTTTCTCCGGCTCTCGGGCTATGTTGTTGGATAGTTGAAACAATGGCAGAATGTTTTTGCCGGCTGAATCTTTAATTTTTGCGCAATGTATCTTTCACCATCGGCATCGCCACCATCGCCACCATTGCCACCCATTATCCGGCACTTTGTCTTGCCTCAGATATCCATTAGTCCGCCATCTATCCGCTGTAGACGTCTTCTCTCATTTTTTAGGTCTCTTTCTTCTTAACGGGACTAATTGATGACTTGCAGACGGAATTAATCGATGAATACGTACGTAATTACCTTCACGTTCATTTAAAGGACCTTTGTTTGGCGCTGTACGCGAGCGTGTGTGCGAGTGGGGATGTCTATCTGGCGATAATGTGGAGTGTATTGTGGATAATTGCACTTGCTGCGCAAGGATGGAGTGGGCTCTGAGTCACACGTCTGTCGGCGGAGTCGGAAATGCTTGGGCACTTTGTCAAACGAAAATGACAAGGCGACAAGGATGTGATTGGAAATAAAAGTCAGCGGGGTCGGCACCGCTCCCTCTTTTCGGGTTGAAACTGCTTAAGCGAATTAACCCATTAACAACAAGGTTAATGCGAAATTGATCGATAATTTGTGACAAGCTAAATCGAGCAAAATCCAGAAGAGCTGTTGTTGTGGGTGTTCGCCTCGATGACTGTGAGTCACGGACCGTAAAGTTGTTTTCTTGTTTTTTTTTGGGGGGATCAGAAACGCCAGTTATTGATCGTGTATCACGATTTTATTAAGGAAATGCCTTCGAATATTTTTTGTTGAAATTAATTTTTTGAAATTCGTGCTCTTTTTTCGGTTGTTTTTGTCACAGTCGGAGGTGTAAAGTTGAATTTTTTATGTTTTGGTAAAATATGAATGACTTGGGAGTCATAATTTCGAAACGGATGCTAATGGGTTTGAAATGTTTTGTCAGTCGACTGAAAAGCAATTTGGTGTGGAATGTAATGGTGGTCACAAAAGAAATGTCAAATGTGACCAGGTTCCATGGAACCTTTCCTAACAAAGACAAAGGCCTACTCAACAAGAGGTTCAAGTCTAAAAAATGATTAAGGAAGTGCTGCTATACAATCTTCTAAATGCAATAACATTGAATCTGATAACACGGCTGAGAAGTTGGGTCCAAGTACATCTCCGACTGTATTGCCACAATTATTATTACTCTTATAGCACGTTTACATAAAAGACTGACTAAAAATTGCACAAATGCGCAGCTGTGTTTACAAATTACTGCAGTTTTCGAACTTGGATAAAATGTTCTATTATTTTTTGATACCATATTTATACTGGATAGCTGCTGCGGCTTGCACCACTCTAAATGATATCCTTAAGGCTACAGTTGATTTAGTTTTTTTTGTGTTTGATTTTCAAATTGGCAGCACTGGTCGTAGTGATTCAATATGACAGTTGAAAGGTGATTTGTTTACTATTTTATCATTTTGAGTTTCGACCAAAAAATTGCTTGAAACTTGCGCTAAGTTTTCTGCTTCTTATGGCGCTACAGTCCGGGTTGAGCCTGGGCCTCAACCAAGAAACCTCTTCAGCCAGCGCGATCGCTTAACTGCGCTCTGAAACCCTTATGCCGATATACCTACTTCCAAAACAATAGTTCAATTCGTAAAACTCGCCGTAGGCTTCGTTCATTTTCTGATCGGCATGATCGTCCATCCGAGCAAGTTATTCAAACAACATTAAACAAAAATGTCGGATTTGGAGAACAGAACATTTTCGCGGCACAAAAATCGACTGAAACTGTTCGAACAGTGTATAATTGAGACTACTGCTGAGGAGGTTTTAAAAGCTAAAATTATTCCAGCTGATCGCACAATTTTGAATGGATCGATCAAATATGATTGTTAACCGGCGGTCGTTATAACCGATTGAAGAAAAAAAGACGTTCACAAATAGCAACAATTAATTTAATTTTTGAATAAAATTCGTACATCAATTAAATTTTAATTTTAGTTTAAATTTTGTCAAAATAATTGTAATTTCTGTTTGCTTCTTATTTAGCGAAACAGACACCAATAATATTCAATAGATACACAGCTGAACAGTGCAGAACGATATACGCGTTGGTGACGTTGCAAATTGTCAGTAATATCCATTGCGAAAAATCGAAAGTCAACAACAGAATATTGCGTTTTTTTCTCCTTTCCTTATTTCCTAGAGTATCAGACGTGTCCCCTTCTCTTTCCAGGGATCTAATTTGCAAAATTTCATAATTCTCCGTCGAATGTTTGCTGAGAGAAGCGAATTTCTGTTTTTCCTATAGCCTATGACCGATTCCTGATCGATCGTTGCTAATGGTGTAAAAAATTGCATAAGGATCGGTGCAATTACTTAGATATTTATCCCATACATACAGACGAACCTTCAATGTCACATTTATGGATACAAATGGATACAAATAATAATTAAAAAATAGTGGTTGGCTCACGTCGTCCCTTAGGACGTGCACATTCGTGACTTTAGGCGACTGTGTGTCGTCTACTTTCGCTTAGGCATGATGAATATGAAACTCACACATAGGTTGCATTGCTCGAATTCTTATAAGTCGAAAACGCATAAAAGGAACCCAAGTCACTCTTCACAACCTACTCTTCATGCCTGGAAAGTTTCATTGAAATCGGTTTAGCCGTTTCGGAGATTAGCCCGAACAATCAGACTGAGAGACACTACGATTTTACGAACACATCTTTGTTCAATCATTCAATTATTCGCATACCAAAAACAACAAATCTTCCCGGCAAGCGCGAATGAAATGTGCACATGTAGCTGCAAGTTTGAAAAAAAAAAAAAAAAAAAAAACAGATTTTCGCGGTAAAACTCTTTTTGTTCAATAAACAACAAATTACCGATTACATCCGTTCACAATGCGAGATCGATGAAAAAGAACCTTAACATGATTACTCACTGACAGCTGCCAATGTGTAAGCGTGTATGCGCTATAACGTGTATTTGCCGTGTGTATGACATCAGCACACAGTATACATACAGAACACATGCAAAGCCTTCAAGACGGCGCGGGAGTTTTGACTGCGAGGAAGTGAGGATAACTAAGTCATCTGCAAAACGAAGATGACTTATCCTCAATTCTCTCAAAGTCAAGTATTCCTCGCCACGATCGCACAGCTATTTCGAGTTATATTGAAAATGAAAAGGAATGGTGATAAAACGCACCCCTGAAGAACTCCACCGAACACCATGGAAGGGGTTTATTAAACGCTGTTTACTCGGGCACAGTTGCTTTAGTTTCGAAACTGGAGAGATCATGCTGGCTGGAGAGGCATGTTGGGTGAGGCCCAGGTCCACCTCGGACTGTAGCGCCATAAGAAGAAGAAGAAGAGAAGTTGTCTCAGTTTGAGCGCCATCTGCCAAAAGTGTGTGCATAATAGCTTTGTAAACAAGTCAGCGTTTGTTGTGTTCGGCAAATTTTCAAAACTCGAATTTAGTTGAGCAAAGACTTGGCCTGAAATGTTGTGTTTCTAACAAAATCCCATGTGAAAATGCTAACGATAACCTACGGGGACACGACAATGTCGTACACACAAGCATACGAGTGGTACAAAGAGTTTAAATGGGCCCATACTGTGGGGGATGTTTTGCCTCGTTCCGCAGTTGTCTCGCAGTTGTTCGTGTGAGCATTTGGGAGATAGCAGCCAATCCTCACATCTTGATGCCTCGTTCGAATGGGTACAGAGCGTTATGCACGATATTTGTGGATGAGACGAGCTGAAGTACGGCGCTGAATCTGTGGCAGAAACAGAATCGCATTGAAGTCGCGTTTTCGTTTTATTTCTTAAATTCCGGGTACTTTTCGATCAAAAGGTACCCCTACCCACAGCTGAAATGGTAACCTCTTGTTGAATCATCCTTTGCTGACTTAACTCATCCATGCTAATGTGATTGAAATATTTGTGCTGGCTATCTTTTCGGAGACATAACTTCGATCCAGCGCTTCGTACTCTGGCAGGTGTAAGTTCTCTGCAAACTCAAGTCCTATTCCTGTCTACGATATCATTTCCATCATTTAAAGGAAATGACTAAAATGACGACTACACTTGTCGATTATGATATCTCCAAGCAAATTCCCGACGAGCGTGTGTAGCTCTAATTCAATTACGTGAAATTCCTGACGTAATGGGGACACGTACCAGACTTGAGTCCTTTATCGACGTAATTACGAAGCGACTTAACCCCAGCATGCACCAATTATTATCCATAAACAGCTTCCATTATAAATCCCATAGCCTCTTTCCATCACAAGGTCCTTCATAACGATGGAGCGGTCGTTTTCGATTTATTTATAGCAGAATGCGTCAAGAGCATATTTTTTATTAATTACAAACATGCGATTCCTTTGTCTCTGCACCTGGTTACGCGCTCGCGGCTGCAGTGACGCGTCCACTCTGAGATTGCGCTCCCAGCGAAGATTATCTATGCGAATTAATTAAATGTTAAGTTCAAAGGAAATGCCATTTTTTTTTTTGTATTTTTCTGATCTCGATTTTATTTTCTAGCTTTTTTCTGCGACTCTATTTTTACACGATGTTTTTTCTCTTTTTTCTATTCGCAGTCCCACTGGAGCAACGCTACGTTCACAGGTGCAAATAAAGGATTACTTGTTGTCACCGGGCACCTGCAAATGTGGTCTTCCATGTCCACTGCGACCGGAGTTCTTTTTCGATTTCAATTCTCAGGTGAGTCTAGCTGTCGATACCTCAGTTAGTTGAATAAAAAAACAGAAGAAAAGGGGTCTGTGTGTCTGTGATGCAGATAAATGTGGGAAGGAAATGAGCAAATTAATTTGCACGGGGAAAAAAACAAACGCTTTTCAGTTTAATTGTCGAACGAAATTATGTTAAGAAATCCGGGCGCACAGGAAAGCTGAAGAATAGAAACAAAAGGGAATGGGCTGAGGCTGGGGCACGAGAAGTTCTGGGCAGACGAAGATGCATCGTGACAGATTTTCATTCGGCCAGGGTGTACATACTAATTGCAATGCTGTCAATTAAAATGTTAAACTTAATTATCTCCACGGACACATGGACGGGGCGAGAGTTGACTGCGCTCTGGAGTTGCAGGGATACGTGCATGTAGGACATTTTCAGTGGACGGTGGTGGATAATTATATTGGGTTTTGCCTTTTTCTCGTTTGCATGGAAATGCAGAAAGAGGTGGGGGCATACTGTCGGGCGGGCAAGTAGGAGTATTTCAAAATTTATTCCGTGTCATTTGCACGAATGTAATATATTCAATTTGGTCAAGTGGGTCCGGATCTCTTTGCATTTTGCGTTGAAAAATCCTCAGCGAACAATCTCTATCAAGTGACTTCGTGTTCGGATAAAAAAAATTAGTTTAAATTTTAAATTTTTATTAAGAGTTTAATTTAATTTAATTTAATTCATAACATAATAAAACAAATGATTTTTTGTTAATTTTGTTGGAGTCTCCGATATCCGGAAAAAAATCGTTTATCCGGAAGGTCGTTGTATAGTCCGGATAATAGAGTTTCATGCCATCACCTATCCCGAGCCACTGATAATGCTGTAAGAGTTTATCCGGAACCTATGATATTCAACATTCAGCCTAGAAAGTATTATGTTAATATTTATTCTTTTATCCGGATAAACCTAATATTCGAAACGTGAATTTTTTTTTGTTAAATTTTGTTGAGACCTCCAAAAACGAGAAGAAACGTTTATCCGGAATGCAGTTGGCTTACCAGGATAAAAGAGTTTGCTGTAGTTTTTAAGTGTGGATTCCTCTGTTATAGGAACAGTTTGATCCCAGGCAACCTTTGTTAACAATGCTCGAAGAGTTTATCCGGAACTCTAATAACCGGCAACCCCTATTATCTGCCAGTGTGTTTAACCGAATAAGTCTCTAAGATCCGAAACATATGCATTTACGAAGTGACGTGTCCAAACACTTTTTTTATCAGTTTTGTTAAAAATCGATTATCCGAAAGGCAAATGGATAATCCGGATAATGGGGTGTTTGCTGTAATTAGTGAAAAATCGATTATCCGGAGAGTAGTTGGATGATCCGGATAAGAGATAATAGAGTGGTTTCCTATGCTATAGGTCCATGGTTCGATCCCAGGTCCACCGATTTTCGCTTTCATGGCATCAATTCACCCGAGTCACTGACAATCCTCTAAAAGTATGTCTGTCAAGAAAAGCTTCTCAAATTTAACCGTTCGGAGTTGGTATTAAACTGTAGGTTTCCTTTTACTTTGGACTGATCAATAGCAGTCACAACACGAGTCCTTGCTGTAGGCCAAGTCCTGTCCAGGCTGTAGCGTCACCTGAAGAGTGAGAAGAAAAAGAACCTTGCCCGATAAATGATATATTTCTTATAAAAGCAAAAATCCTTGATCATCCTTTTGTTTCCATTTCAACCGTGTAACCCACAACAGATTACAGAAAGAAATCTACAAAAGTCACTCATTAATCTCCCTCTTTGTCAGCCCTACTGTGAGTTGCAGGGAAAAAAAGAGTCTGCCAAGGATATCTTAACTTGATTTGTGTTTCGCTACAAATATGATACTTCAATCTGGGGATAAGTTAAAAACAAAAAAGTGAACCAATGAATTACATCCACGGTGCAGTAGAAGTAGCAGTAGCCTTTGGAGACGGACGACGACGCCGCGCCGCCGGTGAGATGGAGAAGCGGATACAGTTGAAGCATCGAAATGGGGTGCTAGGGCTCTCGCGTGTGGCACTTGGTAGAAGAAAAAAGGGGCAAACGTTCAAAGGCACACGGAATAGTTGAGGAAATTTATTTAATTTCTTTTCGAAACTGGTCCAACATCCTGTGTGCAGATATAGTGCCGCAGGAAATCATCCTTCAGCCTTATTTATCATAGCTGCTGCAGTCGAAGCAGTTCACATCTATCTCCGAGCGGATGACGATCTATCCGTACCTTAACGACGACATTAAGTCCCCACCTTATTCAATTGTGTGTACACACATCGCAATGACCTATGTGTGGCTTCCCTGCTCTCGCAGTCGCAAGGCAGTAGTGGAAACTCAAATCCCTTCTGCACTGGGCATGTAATACTTGGAATTTCGTTACGGCAAAACAAGAAGTCGAACAAGGTTGTCGGACATGGGATTCCATCAGATTAAAGGTTGTTAATACTGTCGCCAATTTAGTAGATTTGGTCCTCTTCCTCCTTTGGTCGCCGTGCGACGCCCCCTTTCCGTCACCGAGTGTACCGGTGTATCGGTGTATCTGTGGATATTTGTGTACACGAGGGGTGTGAATGTTTTCCCTTGAATTACTGTCTTTGCGTTTGGCGATTGTGCCAGCGACAGACAGACTGGGAATGGACGTACAAATGAGAGCTAATAAAGCAGGTGTAGTTTGTTTTGATAAATTACTTAAGGAATTAGGATTGCTAATCCGATGTGTTTTCGTATCGCCTGTAGTCTGTTCGTTTTTATGGGAGAGTGCTTTGGCTTTCAGTTGGTATTTGCTGCTACCCCAGATGAGGTTTGTTTTATGAGCTCTGGAAGTGGGGAGTTATCATGACATTTCTGAAATATGTTCGTCCATATCTGAGTATCTGAGTTGTTTCTGTTAATTAGTAATAATTAAGTGCGATGAAGAAGCAAAGAGGATTTTGTTTCAGTCACTGCTGTGAGGGTCAGTGGCTTGTTGTCATTAATTGTGTATACAACACTGGATTAGATAGGAGCTTGGGAGAGGAATGGTGACTATATGGTCCGTAATTACGACACTGTTTGTCCATTGGTTACATCTGAATGCTTTTTTTATTACCCTGTACCTGGAGTGGACAAATCTGCCATGGTTAGAAACTTCAGAGAGACCTTTTCTTCTTTTTCTGTTGGGTTTTCGTTTCTTGCAAATGGTTCCATTTGACGCATGTCCTTGACTGACTTCATTATTACCGAACGGACACTCAGGTTCAACAAATTTTTGTCTCAATCTTAGCAAATGGATCACAGATTTAGTGTAGAGTAGGTCCAATTTCATGTAGCGCAGTGGAAACATAAAGATTTTATTTGACATTTAAAAGTTTTTGGATAAGAAACATCCAGTCGAGAGTTTATTCTCGACTATGTACTTCGGTTGGAACCACGTAGACAAGATAAAATGTGTAGTTATAACTCCATGTTGTACAGGAATCACTTTTAACAGGATAAAAGTGGATTAAGAATGCTTTGCCAGATTTGAAACGAAAGTACATATAACCAGTGCAGGCAAACTGTGTTGTGCAGCGGTGTAAGTTTTATAAGGCGTCTGTCGTATCCAGATTACAACAGGACTGAGAATTGTTGTGAATAAGGTGACTCCCAAAAATGAAAACTGAGTTTAGCTAACTCATAATTAAAGTGAGATAACGTGGGCGTCGTGGCGTAGTGGGTAGGTGCGTCGACTCCTACGCTCGAGGTCGTCAGTTCGAATCTCGAAAAAAACATCAAACATTTTTTCACGGCTCCATTTCTTTCGAGTCACTGACAATGCTCAAAGAGTATAACTGTCTAGAAAAAAGCTTTTCAATCTCGCCGTTCGGAGTCGGCATTAAACTGTAGGTCCCCTCCGCTCGTGAGAGAACAATAGCACGCACAACACGAGTGGTTGCTGAGAAGCTAGGCCCAGGTCCACCTCGGACTGTAGCGCCGCCATTATTATTATTATTATAACGATTCTTCTGGTTGCAGAAAATTGTTGGTTCAAGTTCATGTCCAACTCAAGCGTTTCATTAGAGGGCATTATTCATTATTTTCCTGCGAATAGAAGCCGTACTTCATTACGTGTGGGTGATAGAGACATGTTTCTTACTTCAATTGACGTACGGACACCTGTACTCCAGCTGCGACGAACATACAAAGTCGACTTTCCCTGCACTCAGGACTGGCTCTGGCCAGAATCTGAGCCAGGAAACGAATGTAGTCGAATCTTCACGGACGGCTCCAAGACCAATGAAGGATCTGGTGCTGGTGCCTTCGTGGAGGGCGACAACTTTAGACTTAGGTAAATTTGCGTCGGTTTTCCAAGCGGAAACCTATGCGATCCTAATGGCTACGAGCTATATTGTGAAGAATAGGTGGAAGGGGCGAAGTATTTGTGTCTGTAGCAACAGCCAAGCTGTGCTTAAGGCCTTGCTCAACCCTTTAACCACTTCCAGAATAGTTCAGAAATGCAAGTCTTCTCTGAATTTGATCGATAGCCTAAATTCGCTAAGACTTATCTTGGTACCGGGGTACCACGGGATCGCATGAGATCGCCGATGAACTTGCTAGGCGAGGATCAGATGAGGCTTTCTCAGGACCTGAACCTACGCTGGGACTGCCCGCGTCCTTGGTTAGGGCTTGCATCGATGGTTGGACTTTTCGAGAGCACAACCGCAGGTGGCATGACTCTCCAGGATGTAGACAGACCAAGCGCATGCTCCCCAACGTCTGTAAGAAATCCGCGGCTTTCTTGTTATCTCTTAACAGAAAAGACTGCAGACAACTTATTGGCGTACTAACGGGGCACTACACCTTCGCCAAACTCCTAAGTGTGCTTTGCCTAAGTGACGAAACTCTCTGTGACGCCTGTGGAGAAGACGATGACACTGCAGAGCACTTCCTCTGCCATTGTCCCGCCTTTGCTCGGATCAGGTGGCAGTTATTCGGTGCTAATGAGGTGAGAACTGATGATGTAGGCTTCTCATCACAGAAGCGCCTGCTGGTCTTCCTTCGAAAGACCAGGAAATTTCCGTAAAAGTAGGTTGCTGCCTGGTAGTACAATGGACCAGTCTTGAGTCTGAGTGCTCCAGTGTAGTGTGACAAAAACCTACGACAAAAAAAAAATGTCTAACTCAAGCGTTACTTGAAGACATTATTCAGAAATTTCGGACGAAGTCATAATTTATTATGCACGGATAGCAAAGACATTTTCTTACTTAAATTTAAATTGTTGCTCTCATTAGAGGCAACTTATGAAATAAATATCAGATGGGCGAGTGGCACTACGTGTCACACCTCCAGAGTGATCTGGCCTAAGCTAGGTCTCAGAAGATCTAAAGATTTAATATCTCTTGATAGATCGAATATTCTTCGATTCTGAGCCTGTGGGACAACGCAACAGAGGACGTCCACGTACAAGGTGGCGCACACAAGTCGAGGGGGACCTCGGCCGGCTTGGTGTGCGAAACTGGAGACAGCTGGCGAAAGATCGTGCTGGCTGGAGAGGCATGTTGAGTGAGGCCCAGGTCCGCCTCGGACTGTAGCGCCCTAAGAAGAAGAAGAAGAAGAAGAAGAAGAAGCATGCCAAGTTTGTTAAGGTCTCTCTCCACTTGGGTGCTCAACCTTAGACGTGAACGGGCTCTGGTGCGTTCTTCCACTGGTTCAGAGTCGGAGATTCAACAAATCCGAATAGATCCTGCTTTCCCTCTGTAGCAATCGCTGTAGAAGATAAATCGCAGTTTGACAGGCATCCCAAGTGGCTAACGGTGGGAATTGGCAAAATATCTGTTAGCTCCGTCTCTTGATGATAAATTGAACTCATTCCTTAATTCAGTCCCAAACCAACTCATTTCTTTTTGATGGGCAGTAAATATTCCAGGTTTTGTCAGACGTTGGAACCTGAAGAGTATTTTTAGATTATTTTATATTTCAACTGATGGAAAATACGCTTGTAAGCCTGTTCCTTTCAGACAACTCGTAAAATTAACGACAATGTGATATGACAGTCGCCGATCACTAAACAAAGCGTTTCGCAACACAGCAAAAATACGACTCAAAATCGTTTCTTTTCCTCCCCTGAATTGTTTTCATTCGACGCAAACAACAAAAGCGTGCACAGATCACGATCATTTCACCCACTAAATGCGAACGTGTTTCCAGTCCAATTGTGGATACCTATGTGCATAAATTATTCATACAAAGCAAGCAGCAAAAAATCGCCTTATTGTTCACAATTCTGTCATTACTTGTCACACTCGGCACACAACCGCAAAACCCCTGCACGCCCCGCACACTGGAGGCCAAAGTACGCAGTCACACGGCAAAAGAAGCACAGCGTCGCATTGTTGTGTGATTAAAAAATTCGTGACAATAATTTTTAATGAGCAAATCATCGACATTAGCTGCACAAAGCGCTAAAACTCCCAACGACAGGCTAACTGAGCCGAAGAGTAAACAATTCGCACAAAAGCCTGAACTGCGTCCGTGTGCGGGCGGGTGGGTGAGAAGGAAAAAGTGAAACCGAGCGAAATAGCAAAAAGGTACAAAACTTCAGACAGGCGGGGCACACGAAGACAACACTAATAGTTCTGCACATTACCTGTCGTGTGTGCCTCAGCTTTTCCAGATGAATAATGCCCGTGTGTGCTCGTATCTCCGCATTGTATCTGCGCGTCTGGACGAGGTTTTGTGTTGTATTTTTGTTTCTTACTATTTTAGCACCTTTTTAACGCTTCCGAACACACGACCGGCCGTCAGCTTTGGAATGGAATGTATTCAGCGCTCGCAATCGAACTCAGCCGTCGTTGGTGTTTTATTGGTGCTTTATAATTGCGGCGGTGTAGTGTGCCCCAGTCCAGCCGAGGCACGGACGGAATCAGAGCTTTGTGTTTACTCTTGTGCTGGCAGCCGAGAACTTTTATCTTCGTCCGAGGAGTGAGGCGGTGGCCACAGCGACACATTTATACTTGCTGACCCAGTTCTTGTTCAGTTGGCAGGGAGTGGAATGTGTTGAATGCTGATGTTGGCTAAGCGATAAGATAAACTAATTTTGGAGATGCCAGAGGTCTCACATCTTGTACACACATTTGAGCAGTTGCTTTGTTTGTTTGAATTGCTTATTTGAATCCAAATTAGATACTTAACTGTGTTGGAGTTGGTTTTGAATGACGTTTACACCAAGGGTTGTGGTTGGAATTGGAAATGACTGGGGAACAATTGCGGGAAGCATGCCAACCGAGGTGAGCTCTGATCTATTTACTTGAAGCGTTGACATTTGTGGTGATTTTATGGTAATGATAGGCGATGTGGTAGGCGTCAGATGTTCAATGTTTGCCAGAATGACGGAGGAAATTGTGAGTGGAATTTAGGCCGGCATTGACTCTTAGCTAAAGTCGTTAAATAGTCCATTTAATAGTTTTGTACTCGTGTTCGTATCTGTTCTAATTTTTTGGTGGTAGTTGGAGAACAGGCAGAAGATTCTGAGATTTTGGACAATGGGAAGAGCAGACAATTACTCTTGTCGCTCAAATGAATAGCTGACAAGATCAGGTTGTTGTATGCAATAATTTGCTGCGTGTCAAAATTCAAAATGGTTCAGAAACAGTAACTGCCAAGCAGACCCGTAGCCACTAAGCAGAAGCAGCGGACGCCTGCTATCAAAGCATGCATTAACCTTGGTGCTACGACTGGATGGCGCAGTTGGTTAAGTGCCTGCCGCAAGTTAGAGGGGTCTCAGGTTCGAATCCCAGTGAAATCGAATCTGGTCCAGTCACCATTTGCCGTTAGGATCAAATAAACGGCACTGGAGTAGGTTGCTACCTGGCAGTATAATGGACCAGTTTTGAGTCTGAGTGCTCCAGCAGTGTTTCAATAAATACTCCGAAAAAAAAAAGAACCTTGGTGCTGGCTGATCCGATACTATTTAAGGAGTGGCTGAATATCTGATCAACAAGTGGGCCATGGCCTCAACCAAAAAACCTTTCCAGCTAACACGGTTGGTTGAGGTCCTTTTCCACTGTGCCATTGTGCCGTCACGTAGATTGAACTTGAGTCAATCCACTTGCCCACCAGTTGGAAATCATTTGGAGCATTCGATTGGTATCACGCTGACGTCTCAGATGCTCTCAAAGAGTTAGACCCTCAAATAGAGGTGTACCCAGGGTCGAACAGGTACATAATATGTGCGTCATGATCTCTACTTCGTCCTCCTTTAGACAGTTCCTGCGGAAATCGTTTGTCATGGCGCCGAGTCTTCTAGCGTGTTCGCCTATGAGTCAATGTCCTCTAATGACACCCAACATTTGCCACTTTTCGCCTAATTTGGATCGTTAAGTATTTAGCTTGCGCCAGATCATTATGGCAGTTTCGCACGTAGAGCTAATCATCCACCTGTAATTTGTCCTTTGAGTCGTATCCCCTCGTAGCAACAGTTTACATGTAAAGGGACGTCCAATAGGGACTTCCGAACTTTAACAGTTGAAAGCGGCATCTGTCAAATTGGCTGTCATTTAATCAGTCTGTTTTGTCAAATCACCATGGATGGACAAAGCGTTCAACAACACATGCGAATGATAGAATTGTTCTCTCAGAAAGGGTGTTCAGTTCGGGCAACGTTCCGCGCGCTTTGCCTATTTTATAGTCGCCATAATCGTCCTACCGAGAGAACTATTCGCAGAGTGGTGGATAATTTTGAGTCCACTGGCTCAGTAAACAATAAACCAACACCCGTACGTCAAAGAAACGAATGAACTGCCGAAAACTTCGCCGCTGTCCATGAGAGTGTGCAGGAGAATCCGAGACAGTTGATTTTGAGTCGCTCCCAAGAACTCGACCTTTTGCAGACCACAACTTGCCCAATTTTGCGTTGCGTCGTGACTTAGGCCTGTACCTGTAAAAAATTCAACTGACCCAGGAGCTGAAGGTAGGCGACCATAGGCAACGACGTGTGTTCGTTGAATGGGCTCTGGAGCAGTTGAAAACTGACCCTTATAATAATAATAATAATGGCGGCGCTACAGTCCGAGATGGACCTGGGCCTAGCTTCTCAGCAACCACTCGTGTTGTGCGTGCTATTGTTCTCTCACGAGTGGAGGGGACCTACAGTTTAATGCCGACTCCGAACGGCGAGATTGAGAAGCTTTTTCTAGACAGTTATACTCTTTGAGCATTGTCAGTGACTCGAAAGAGGTGGAGCCGTGAAAAAAAATGTTTGATGTTTTCTGCGAGATTCGAACCGACGACCTCGAGCGTAGGAGTCGACGCACCTACCCACTACGCCACAGCGCCCACATGACCCACATGACCCTTATTTCCTCGAAAAATCATCTTCAGCGATGAATGGGTACGTCAACAAAGAAAATTCTTGAATTTGGGACGATACCAATTCACATGAGATCCAGAGCGTCCAATGCATCCCGAAAACATCAGTGTTTGGTGTGGATTTTGGGCGGGTGGCGTCATCGGTCCATATTTCTTTGAGAATGACCTTAGCCGGGCCATCACCGTCAACGGGGAGCCCTATAGGTCGGTGATTACCAACTTCTTTCGGTTTGAATTGGATGATATGGACATCAACGACATGTGGTGTCAACAGGATTTCCACATTGCAAATTCTGCACGAGCGATTTGAGGACATGGTCATCTCACGTGGAGGTGATGCGAACTGGCCACCGAGATCATGCAATTTGACCCCGTTAGACTTTTTTTTGTGGGGTTTTCTGAAGACGCTGGTCTATGCCAATAAGCACCAAACCACAGCGACGCGGCCCTCAAAACCAAGATAACCCATCTCATCGGTCAAATTAAGCTTGATTTATGCCGCAAAGTCATGGAAAATTTGACATTTCGGATGGGCGCCACCCAGAGAATCCGCGGCAGACATTTGAACGAAGTTATATTTCGTACATAATGGCATCGATATGCCTTTCAAATGAATGAAAAATGTCGATGATACCTCATACACACTTCGCTTTATTTAAATTTAAAGATAGGAAGCGCTTAATGAATGACTCTGTATCACTGTAAATCACACTAAAGACGAGACAAGGCATTTCATCAACAAATCAGTTTTTGAAGATAATTTCGGCTCTATTTCCGAGTTTTTTTTTTAGCACAACGAAGAGATCACAAAGTCGAGCACCAGTGGTGAACTAAAATACAGACAAATCGCAATTAAAACCAAACCATTACTCAATTCCTATCGTTCGAACAAACACAACGCAACAAACCATTGTTTGATAGCCCTCCGACGTCTAGCAGTCTATTTCTCACCGACTGAGTCCCCCAGTTTGTTCGAAATCGTTTAACTTTCGAAACTGTGTGAATGGGCCCCATTGCATAACCGATTTTACAATAGACCCACCATCTTTGGCCCACCTACCCACTGCGACAGCCATCTTCGGGTTCGCATGCATCTAAGTTTGTTTCTTTCAAAATATGGCAACACAAGCGAAACCAGCTCCGCTCTCCGCCGATTCACATGACTTGCGGTAACCTACCGGAGACCAAAAAATATGACCATCTCCCTCGGTAATTTTTATATGCACTTTTTTTTTTCAAATCTCGCCGCACGTTGATCACGTCCCAAGCTCATCGAAGCATCAATTCATTTCTGTTTTTTTTTCTTCTCCATACCCTGAGCATCTAAGCAGGCAAATGCACTTGCACATGCCAGCGGGGCAACCATGGGAATTCCATGTTAAAAGTGAAACCTCTTGCAACAAGATAACATGTGCGGTCTTTTGTGAAGGGCTGCACAATTCTTCATCGATTTTCTCACCATCTCAACTGACAGACTGAGGGATTTCGATATGTTTTCTTCGCTCTCCTCGTGTTTCTCCGCATCTCCTTCGTTAGTCAGTGTCAGTCATGTCTGCATAACAGGCAGCGCCCCATAAAAGCCATGGAACCTCTGTCATTTTGTTTTTACCTTTTGTCAAAAGGTCAAAAGTCTTGTGGCTTCAGATTACAAGATGTAAATTTATCCGTTGGCGCACACAAAGAGATTTCTGCATTCCTTGGGGCAGTGTGTTCGCCTTTTTTTTCTCTGCTATTCGCTGTGTATCTTACTTGTTATTCCTCTTTATCCGTTCGCTTGTCAATCACTCTGTAAACGACTGTCATCGTAAATATTCTCAAAAAAAAGCAAAAACAACAGCAAATCCCAATGATGGATGAAAACAAAAAGACGGCAACAAAATCCCGAAACCAAGTACT
Organism: Myathropa florea; assembly: GCA_930367185.1. Classification (NCBI taxonomy): domain Eukaryota; kingdom Metazoa; phylum Arthropoda; class Insecta; order Diptera; family Syrphidae; genus Myathropa; species Myathropa florea. The sequence goes on from OV884003.1 coordinate 119,254,431, forward strand.
AAGCAAATACTGTTAACACTGCACACGCTCATTGTGAAGCCATTCAGCGGGAACGGTCCGAGTGGACGGATGGACGGATGGTTGGCCGAGAAGGATGTACACACGTCAGTTGGCTGAGCGGTAAGTTACGACCAACCGGTTTGGACATTGGCTAATTTCCTCATTGCCCATATCGAATTCGTTCAAAAACAACACACAAAAAACACCCGAAGGAACGCATGGCTGAGAGGGATACCTCGGCAGAGAGACGATGCCACCACTGGACCAGGGCCAGTGAGCCTCCACCAGCCACACAGCAAATATGCGTTAAATATTTGTTTTGACGTTTATTGCGTAATGTTTAAATGTTTACCTGTTGGCATGAGTTATCTGTCATTGTTGTCTTTGGATTGGGCCAGGCGGTGTGTGAGCACGGGATAGGTGTTGTTCTGTGAGCTACGAGATGGAATGTAGATTAGGCGCGCTTTGGGAGGAGGACATATTGACATTGTTTATTGCTTGCAGGCGCAGATTCAAATTCATTCCGGTGGGTGGTTCTCGTTGGGTATTTTGAGAGTTGGGTTGACCGTTTTTTTGCTAATTCTGAGCGCTTAGGGAATGCGATGACCTTTAGACTCCCGCGATCAGTGGAATTGACCAACAGGTGGGTGTGTTCAGGGCGGGCGATGCAATTTTGAAGGCGGTAATCATTTTTGCACTCAATCTTACGTCGGGATTAACATCTGATTGCGAAAGTGAGAACTGACGCTAACAGGATTTGCGTCGTGTTTGTGTTTAAATGGTTTTTGTTTTTGATCGAACTGGTTTTGGGGATTATGCAAATGTTTGCTTCGAAAAAAGAAACCTCGCGTGGAGGCGTAGGAAATGTCAACTTATGAAAAGTCTGACGAATTGTGTGGGTAGTATTTTAATTGGAGATATACATAAATTAGTTTTGAGCATTCTATAAATGTCAGCGCCTAAAATTCTTTGATATTCAACCACCACATTTGGGTGTGTTCAGAAATCTTGATAAAATGAAATGAAGTTGTAACTTACGAACGAACCTCTGTAAAAGGTCATCTAAAAATGGGTTTTATTTCACATTTTGCACCGCGGGTATGTTCACAAATCAGATAAAATGAAGTTGTTACTTACGAACGGGGGCATGTTCACAAATCAAATAAAATTAAATGGTAACTTATGAACGAATTTCTGTAAAAATTCATCGAACGAGAAGTGGTCTTTTAAATTTCACACCGTGGGTATGTTCACAAATCTGATAAAATGAGGTTATTACTTATGAACGAATCAACAAGAGGTGTTATTCTGTATTTCACACCGGCATTGAACTGTCAACTATGTTTGCGATGACTTTTGATAACCAAAAAACTACTCTTCTTCGTTGTATGGCGCTACAGTTAGAGGTACACTTAGAACTCAATCCAAGTGCCAATCTAGTTAGCACGAATCTTTCTTAGCTTTCTTCAGTTTTGGGGACCAAGTTGGAAAAAGTCTTCTACACTTGTGTGGGCCACCTTAATAGTGGACGTCCTCTGTTGTGTGGTCCCACAAATTTAGAGCCAAAGAGGCTTCAAAGCTTTGACAAGAAATTCAAGCAGATATGTGCGTCTGAACTGTGTCTTCGAATTCCTATTCTCACATCCACGGGGTGAACTCTGGGAGCCGAGTACCCTCAACAGAAGATGCGGTATACAACCCCCGGGGAACGTTTTTGGAGGATGCAAGCAAGACAAGTAAGTGAAATGTGAGTCTGCGTCAGGGTTCATCTCTCTTTAATAAGAAGCTGACTGCCTAAGGGCGACGTCCAGAGTTCCCGTCAGAAGGCGCCACGGGGGGACACTCCTTTTAGAGTTATTTAAACATACTTCAGGGCCCAGATTCCAAGATCAAGATCGGGTCCTTGGAATAAATACGTCGGTGAATGGGCCCCTTTTCTAATGCTTAACAGCGGGGCTCAAAGTCACGGCAATACCGACACCGGATTTTCTTTTTTTCTGGACCTCTTTGTCCAAGAGTTTTATAATATTATCCGGCCCGCCAAGTTCAGAGGTTGCACATGCGAGCTCTAGCGCCGCTATTATTGGTTTTTGGCTTTTGGTCATCATCAAACGTATTCTCGAACAGAATTGGTGAAGTTAAGGAATGAGTCTTTGTTAGGTTAGTGATGAGCAGATTCCAACTTATGTGCGCCTTGCAAGATCAGCTGCATATACCTCTGTCGTTGGTGAGAGTGTAACTTAAGCACCGATTGTGTCAATTTCGACACGATCACTGGAGTTGGGCCCAACCACTTGGCACCTCATTTGGCATAAAGACTAGTCCACATCCTTATAAGGTTGACATAAAAGTTGAAAACGTCAAAGTGATGAGGTGCGGAAGAGGGATGAACAAGATCATGATTTTTTGAACAAAACTATTTCAAGTGATGATGGTCAATTCTATTTGCCTGAATACGTCAACAAGCAAAACTGTCGCATTTAGGAACACAAAACGAAGACGAATAGTCCCACAACCTCTCCATCCAGACCAAATGACGGTGTGATGCGATTTTTCTGGCTGGTGGAGTACTGGGGTCATATTATACTGTCGCGACCGTTTCTGCCATTTGATTGCGTTACCGAGCAATGCTGACTGACTCTTATTCGCCTGAAATTAATTCTGTGGTGGGTGCAGTAGGAAAACGATGCCTCATGTCGCACAGCTTGTGAAACTGTTGCGCGTGAAATTCCCGTGATGTGTGATTTCTCAGAATTTGAATTTGTCTTTTTCCTTTTGGGCTAAAGATGATATCTCCGCCAACGTTTCACAAATGATTCACTAAAAGAAAATATCCGAGCAGTTATTCACGAAGTAAAGCCGCAGTTATATAAAACGTGATGAAAAATGTCATCCAGGGAATGACTGTTTAGAGGCAGAACGAAGGCGGAGATTTAGCAAATATTGTATATTTACTAACCTCAACGTTAGTACTTTAGATTGAAATAAAAATACAACCCATTTTTATAAAAATATTGTAGTTTTCTATTTGATTTAAAATGACACGTCTTGTTGTAAGACCCTGTAAATAGTGAAATCTTACAAGATGAAAACAAAAACAGTTCTTTACGTCTTCTTATAGTTGCGTTCAGTCAAGCCGTATCTCATTTGGATGACGCAGTACTATTTAAATACGTACATGGGCTAGGACATTTCAGTCGACCGACTTAAGCCACTTAAATTTCTGCTTTGATCGTTCTTTTGAAGGTGAAATTGTTGTGACATTTAACAGCTGATTGGCCAACATTCTTTACAACCCCCATTTAATTTTGTCCGATTAATTCAGACTATCAGATATGAAATTTTTTCCTCTGCCGTGACTTCCTACGAGTATGCTTCATGCCGATGAATCACTGTTAGACGCATCAAATTAAAAAGCAGGGGAAGTACCAATTAAGAATAACTTCCACATATTTGAAGACGAAACACAAATTCTTAGTCACTCTTCTTCTTTGAATGGCGAAACACTCCGAGGTGGAACTGAATCTCAACCATAGGCATGTGCCTCTCCATCTAGCCGAATCATTGCCGACTGTCTCCAGCGCTCAAAGGTTTCGGTTCATTTCAAATTAAGTGCCTTAACGTACATATCAATGATCGTACCCCGCTGCCAGAGCGATGAATTCGATCAATAACCTGTTCTCTGGCGCTTTCCACCACAATCCAGCACCAAAATTACAGTTACACGAAAGGTAATGTCAAAACGGCTTTATCTCACCAGAGGGATTTTTCTTCATTTCGATAGGCACGGTGTGATATAAGATCGAACCTTTCATCTTCCCCTTCGCGGCAAATAATCGAGCGCCCATCTACGACAGCGCTTCCGCACAGAGTGCTGAGGATCTTCAGCAAGGTCATATCTATCCTTCCAGTGTTTACTTCTTCTATTCGTGCTAATTTAACATTTTTCTTAAGTCCTCATTTTAAAAAAAAAAGTAAATACCGAAAAGACCTCGCACCTCCAAATTTCGTGCGAAAATAGATAAACCGAAGCTAACAAGGATTTAATAAAATCCCATGATTCCCATGAGGTTATGTCGCAATCGATTTCATCGACCAGACACAAATGGCTGCCATTTGAATGCCAATTGAATCAGCCAGTGTGTGCCCATTTCGGTCTTCTTCTTCACATCGACCTTTCTCCAACCGCTTCCCTACCACCAAAGCGAGTCGCAAAACGCCTCCCACACCCAGAGACGTAGCTCCAATTTTCGGTACATTGAATATAAAAGTTGCCAACTACATCTATTAGAATGGACAGAGCGGTGCTCGCTGCCCTTCCCCAATTCATCCTCAAACTAACACTGACCGAGACAATTTATTCTATTTCAGATTCTCCTTCTGAAATGGTCCGTGAAAAAGTAGCCATCCGGAGGCTAACCGCACCGACTGTGAAACCCTCTCAATCGGAAAGTAAAATATAATCCCCAAAGCCGTCTAGGCTGTGTACTCGAAATCCGAAAAACCCATCAGTGTCATTACAGCCTTCGGGTTTCCGTTCTCTCACACTGTCTTCCGTCCGTCGCCTACCACCCGCCGCCGGGACACAGCAAGAGATTTAATTTGTTAATTCGTATTTAACACGTCAGCTTTGTCGTGCCTTTGGAACACCTTGTGTGTGTGTGTGTGTGTGTGTTGTGCTCGCCCTCAAATCGAGGATGTACAGAGTGGATTACAAAATTGCATTCCATCGATGAGTGGAGTTCTCCCCGGCACCGGCAGCAGCCCACTTCCTTCCTTCGAGTCTACTTGACACCGCAGATACGAGCGCAGATGTGGGAGGAATGGGGTCGTTGATGGGTACCTGAATCTGGTGGCACTGCTGCTCCTGCCCCATGTATTTGTTTAAATTAATGAGATTTGCCATGAACACCACCGCTGCACCATTCCGTCCCCGCACTTGGGCACAAACTGCAAGCAAACTTTCGCATACACAATGGCAGCCGTTCAGACCCCCCCCGGCGGAGCCCAAGTGACGGCTCCTGCCTCCGTTTGCTTCATCAATTCGCCCGTCACCAAGACACATGGTAGTTGGAGTGAAAGGAAATCGTTTTGTCTTACAGATACATTCTAATGCAATTAGGAAATACGGGGATTTGCCATTGTTGCAGTTCCCCACCGCGCGGGCTAGAAGATTGTTAACTATTTTGTCGATGGGTGAGTCCAATGTCTCCGTTGCTGGGGGGAGGGGGATTGTGACATCCTAAGCCCCGCCGTTGGAATGTTGCCGCAGTAAATTGAGTTTGTCGACGGTTGTAGCGACGTCGAACAGACTCTCTTTGTGCGCTGGCAAAGCTTTCTAATTTATAATTGTCACAACACTTTTCCAGGTATTTGTTTTCAATTATGAAAGGATAAGAAGAGGAAGCCGGGTGGGATGAGATTATTTCACTTAGAATTGAACTGAAACGCATGGAATGACAGTCGAGTCGTTAGCAATTGATTTCGACTTTTTGACGAGGAAGATGAGGCGTTGTGGGGCTTTTCGATGAGAAAACGTAGAACAGCACGAAATCACTTAGTCTATGGAAATATGTGTACATTTTCATCTTTGCATGAAAAATTCGGATAAAAGGGAAGAGTTGTGACACGAAATGCTGTTGATAATCAATGGAAGTAAAATGAAAGTACCCTTAGCTCAAGACATTTTGCATAGAAAATCATAGAAAACACGAAAGAGAGGGCGGTAAAAAGTGAGACAAAGTGTATTCAGGATTTGTCGTTCTGGAAAATACACAATAGTTAGGAACGAATCAACTTTTGCTTCTTTAACTGTAAGGATGCAACCAGCTACTGCAATAACCCGTCGACATTTGTTTGTTGAAAGATAATCTTTAAGACTCATCATTCTAAGGAAAACCATCCCATCAATTTCTGTAAAGTAATATATCAGAACTAGAAATGCATCGACTCCTACACCAAAAGTCTATGCATCAAATCCCGATCAACTCTCTTTTTACAGCACCACCTCTCTCGATTTACTGAAAATGGTCAGAGAGTATAGAACTTTTGTCCGCTCTATTCTTTAGAGAAAACAAAGCAAACAAGCAGCAAGAGTGACTGGAGTAGAACTAGACTCAAGTCTAAGTAGCGCTAGCTTCGTTTTATCTTTTTACACAAAATTCGGAGGTGCGAGATCTTTTCGATATTTACATTTTTTTTTAGTGAGGACTTAAGAAAGATCTGCTAGATCAATCTGTCCTGGCAGCACACCAACCAGATCCTCTTGTAGCCCTCATAAAATAGACAGTGCATCTGTCAAGTGGGCACTAAATAATTTTAAGCCATATAAATCAGCTGGTCCTGATTGCATTAAACCTGCAGAGCTCCAAGCAGTTGCAGATCTCATTCTCCCCTGGCTGACAAGCATCTTCCAAGCTTGTCTAGATTTAGGATATGTCCCCAGGTCTTGGAAGGAGGTTACAGTAATCTTCATTCCCAAGGCCGGCAAATCCTCACATAACAAGCTTAACGACCTTAGACCTATCAGCCTCTCTTCTTTTCTCCTAAAGACACTTGAGAAGCTGATTGATCACCACATCAGAAGCAGTATTGCGTCTGGCAGACTCTCGCATGCTCAACATGCGTACAATAAGGGTAAGTCAGTGGAGACAGCTCTACACACCCTCATAGGTACGATTGAAAAATCACTAAAATACAAGGAATTTACCCTGGTAGCTTTCCTTGACATTGAAGGAGCCTTTAACAACATCACTCCCGAGGCAATTACCTTAGCGCTTAACAATCTCGGTATTGAAAAGTCCCTTGTGGCTTTTATTCACCAGCTACTGGTTAGCAGAGTAAAAAACTCTAAACTCGGTGAATCCAATGTCCGCAGAACAGTTAATAGAGGAACCCCGCAAGGTGGTGTACTCTCTCCTCTTCTATGGAATGTTGTGGTCAATGAACTGCTACTGAACTTAGAGGAGGTAGGATGCAGGGTGATTGCCTATGCGGATGATGTTGCTATTGCAGTTTCCGGAAAATTTGTCTCGACACTAAGGGACATCATGCAGCATGCCTTCCATAGACTAACCTCATGGACCAGTGCATGCGGTCTTGGAGTTAATCCGCAAAAAACGGAACTAATACTCTTCACGAGGAAATATAAAATTCCCCCCTTTGACCCTCCCTCATTGTGTGGCGTAAAACTTACGTTCACAGATAAGGCCAAATTCCTGGGACTCATCATAGATCGTAAACTAAGCATCATAGATCGTAACTAAGTCCAACATCATGGAGCGTATCAAGAAAGCTGCGCTCTATTGCTGCAAAAAAGCAATCGGATGTAAATGGGGCCTTCAGCCTAGAATAGCATACTGGCTGTACACAGCCGTAGTCAGACCAATCCTACTTTATGGAGTCTCAGTATGGTGGACAGCTCTTGGCACATCCGTCAACCACAACCTTCTCAACCGCGTGCAAAGAACTGCAAGTATATGAATCAGTGGAGTGCTAAGGACGACACCATCCGAAGCATTAAATATTCTACTGTATCTCCCTCCACTTGACTTGTTTGCCAGACAAGTAGCAGCCTGCACAGCGGTAAGACTCAGAACACTACACCTGTGGAATAACCACCATACGGGTCATTCCACCATTCTAGATAACCTCGAGTTTCTACCGCACGACACCGACCTCATACTACCTCATCTTGTCTTTGAGAAAAACTTCTCTACCAGCATATCCTTCAGGTCAGACTGGAAGTCTGATACTCAGACGCTGGACGGTCCTCTGCGTATTTTCACAGATGGATCCAAGACGGACGAGGGAGTAGGAATAGGTGTCTACTCCAAGGATCTCAATTTTAGTATATCCCTCCACCTTCCAGAATATTGAAGCGTTTTCCAGGCTGAGACAATGGCAATAAAAGAAGCTCTGCCTTGGCTCAAGAACAACGTGATATCCAAGAAGGACATCACCATCTGTTCAGACAGCCAGGTAGCAATCAAATCCCTGAACTCGGTCACTTTTCTCTCTAAGACCTCCCTAAATTGCCGCCTATCTCTTAACGAGATGGCTGAGCATTTTAACATTCACCTCATGTGGGTGCCGGGACATAGTGACATTCCAGGGAATTGTGAAGCTAATTATCTCGCCAGGAGCGGTACGATCTCCACAAATCTCCCTAGTGGGGATCTTCCGCCTATGCCATTCGCTACAGCTAAACTTCTTTTAAAGAATCATACCATTAAAAACATCAACTCAAGATGGTTAGATGGCACTATGTACGTGCCTCATTACAAAGCAAATGTGGCCTAAACTTGATCTAAAACGTTCACTCTATCTTCTCAGAATGAACAGGTCATCCCTAAGGATTCTCATTGGCGTTATCACAGGACACTGTGCCATTGGCACTCACGCCTCAAGAATGGGACTCCCTCATAATGATTTCTGCAGAAGCTGCAGAGACGAAGAAGAAGAAGAAAGCATAACGCATCTTCTCTGCACTTGTAGCGCTCTCTCCTCTCGCAGGATGAAACACCTTGGAGCCTACTTCTTTAACGACTTGAGCGAATTGCACAACGTCGGCATCAATCAATTAAAGAGCTTCGTTGAAAGCACTAAATGGTTTTTCGGATAAAGGAACACAAGATCCGCGTGGTATCACAATGGGCCTAATTTGGCCTAAGTGTGACTGTTTTCTACAGTCAGCCACTTCAACCTAACCTAACCCAATCTAAGAAAGACGGTAACTTAGCACTCATAGAAGAAGTAAACACTGGAAGGACAGGTATGACTTCGTTGAATATCCTCAGCACTCTGTGCTGTCGTAGTTCACCGTCCGATTATTGGTGAAGACGAGCGATAACGCCGTTCGATCTTATATCACACCGTGCCTATCGAAACGAAGAAATACTCCTGGTGGAACGTAGCCGTTTTGACGTAACCTTTCATGTTGCTGTAGTACTGGTTACTGGATTTGGGGTACTAAGCGCCAGAGATCAGGTTGTTGACCGAATTCAACGCTCTGGCAGTATGCCCCCGAATCATCTTTAACAACTCTTTTCAGGTTTGGCTTGTTGTAAAGGGTCTTCCAATAGGGACTTCCGAACTTTGAGAATTGATAGCGGCCATAGAGAGCTACATCTGTCAAATTGGCTGTCATTTATTCAGTCTGTTTTGCCAAATCGCCATGGACGGACATAGCGTTCAACAACATCTGCAAATGATAAAATTGTTTTATCAAAATGGGTGTTCTGTTCGGGGAACGTTTCGCGCGCTTCGCCTATTTTACGGTCGGCTCCCGTTGTACGGAGAAAACTACTCGCAGAGTGGTGAAATCCACTACTGAACTAGTGGTAAGCCAACACCCGTACGTCGGCGAAACGCAAGATCTGCCGAAAACATCGCCACTGTCCCTGTGCAGGAGAATCGATTTCGCGTTGCTTACAAGAATTCTGCCTTTCGCAGACCACAACTAGATGAATTTTACTTCGCGTCGTGACTGCACCCGTACAAAATTCAACTGACCCAGCAGCTGAATGTAGACGACCATAGACAACGACGTGTGTTCGCTAAATGGGCTCTAAAGCAGTTGGAAGCTGACCCTAATTTTCATCGAAATCGAAATATCATCTTCTTCTGGACGAATGGGTACGTTAACAATCTCGTTGAATTTGGGACGATATCAATCCACATGAAATCCAAGAATGTCTAATGCATCCCGAAAAAAATCACTTTGAACAAATTTCTTTGAGAACATCGTTGGCCATCATTGATACCGGCACGCTTTGGTCGATGATTGCCAAGTTCTTTTAGTCTGAACTGAACGATATGGCACCAACGACATGTGGTTTCAACAGGACGATGCAACGTGCCACACAGCTCACGGCACATTGGAAATTCTTCACGAGCGTTTCGAGGGCATGGTCATCTCACGTTTTCTGAAGTCGCAGGTCTTTGCGATGAAATCCATAGATCCATCTTAATTTTTGAAAAAAATACGCACCTATAATGCCGTCGTCCAACAATCCACAGCAAACAGTGCCGCTTGGTGGACCAGACGTGGATAACCATCGTCTCGAGTCCAAAATGTTGTTTGTTCATGTACCCGTTCATCAAAAATGGGCCTCATCGCTGAAAATGATTTTTGCTGAAATCGTGCTCCGCTTCCATCTGCCCCAGAACCCAGTCAAAAAAACAGGACGTTGTGTTTTCTCATTTTCCTTCACCTTATGAGTCGGGGGACCCCAAATACCGACGAAAATATCGCCAAATTGATGTCGTAGAAAGTTTGAGTTCTTGTGAGTGCCATGGAACTGTCTAACTCGGGGTCTACGGTACACTCTCATGGACAAAAGCGATGTTTTCAGCAGATCTTATGTTTCGCTGGTTTACATATCTGGGCTGATTTTTCATTGAACCAGTTGACTCCAATTTGAGGGCGCCGTAGCCGTGTGGGTTCGTGCGTCGACACATGCGCGTTAGACTTTCACAGTCTAGGTTCGAATCCAAGTTCAGACAAAAAAATTTTCAAAAAAAATTGTTCGCAGCTCCACCTCTTTTGAGTCACTGACAATGCTCAGAGTATAACTGTCTAGAAAAAGTTTCTCAATCTCGCCGTTCGGAGTCGGCATTAAACTGTAGGTCCCCTCCACTCGTGAGAGAACGATAGCACGCACAATACGAGTGGTTGCTGAGAAGCTAGGTCCAGGTCCACCTCGGACTGTAGCGCTGCCATTATTATTATTTTTAGTTGACTTCAATTTAAGAGGACCACGTAAACTGTAAAGTGGCCTCAACGTCCTCGTTCTCACAAGAAGACGTTGTAACTTGCCTGTTTTTTACGTTTTAGACGCCAAAGATAAATCACCATATCACCGTCAAATCGACAAAATATAAAACAACATGGCCGTAATGAACTGTCAAAATCTACCCGTCGCTATTAGAAAATGTGTCGATTTAGAATAATTTTAGCCTAAGCCCTTTCTCTGGCAATGCAGTTAGTCTATTAATTTTAAATATAAGCTAGCCTCTTAAATAAATAAATAAAATATAAAAATTTGTCAAAACGAATAGTTTTACTGATACGTCAATTAGAATGATGATGAATTAAATAATTTAGATGTTTTGAGTACCGTGTAAATGCTGAATACGATTTTAACGTTCTTCTCTTTTTGATTTCAGGTAAGAGAGCCAATTGCAATCAATTTTAACCATTATTCTGTCGGTATGTATGCAAAGAATAATCTATAAACTTAAAGACTCTAAAGACCTTTTAATTTCTGACCACTTGCTAGAAAGTCATGGATGATGGCCACCAAAAGAAGCACACACGTGTTGCCACCTTCACAATAATCCTGCTGGTTGTTGACTTTTAAGCCGAAGTGTGAACAAAACCGCTGGATTATGCGAAAAGTCTGATTTGTTGATGGGCTAAGTGAATAAAAAGGGTTCCTAGAACCGTCTCATGAATGATTCATGCTATTGTTGGTGAAATCTGTGATTTATCCGCCGCAACGCCTACTTCTCCCACAAAAGATAACGTCACACCAAACCTTTTTAGGGCTTTTGAGGTTAATTTGAATATTTTGTGGACACGTGAGCGTAATTTGATCGCCCGGGCCTTGTCATCACACAGACTATTTTGTATCGGTCCCTGAATGTCTGAGGGCATCCAAAATTATGAATTAATTTAAATATTTGAAGTCAAAAATAGCTTAATAATTGATTCCCCGAAAGACTGGTTTATGAAAATTAATATTCATACGTTCGTTAGTGCTACCAAATCTAACTAATTAATCTTGCTTTTGCCTTGTTTCGTGTGGAGTGGTGTGCATGCGCCTCTTGAGAGGCGCCTCCTTTATCTGTCCTCCACTGAGTCAGTGGTCCATTTGGTGTGGGAAGGGTATGTCAAGCGATTTATTCTTGTCTCGCAACGACAAAGTTACATCCATTATTCGTTGTGAATTCCATTCCCTAGATATCGCACAGTCGTTCGAAAATAAATTACATTTCAATCGAATGCCGATGCATCTGTGCGGAGGGATAGAGAGACCAATCTGTAAGTTCTTCACTGTTCACCTCACAGTCTGCTGCTGTCCAGGGGAGTTGTGGTGCAAATTGATTCTGCTTCGCTGCTCCTGCACGACTTTCAACGACGACGACAGCACAGAGCACACAGCATACAGGCAACGACAGCGACAACGACAACGTCGACATCGCCCAACATGACATATGATGAAACATTTCTCATCTGATGTCTAAATTCAATTAAAGTCATATCGCAAATGAAAAATATTCGCTGACCATGTATGGAGACTCGAACTGAGAGATAGACACGACCGGTGTCTGTCCGTCTAACTCCGAGTATGAGACTACTCAATGAGCCATTAAGAAACCGCTGTCAATCTATGGACTGTCGCTTGTGCGTTGCGCAAGTTTGGACGAAGCAATTACACTTACGCGCCAGTCGGCCGTGTCGCCTGTCATATTTGCCTCGCACCCACTCCCCGCTTCGAAAGTTGTGTCAACTTTATGCAACATCAGCGATTTTTCGTGCTCAAGGAGTCGTCCCCTGGGAGGAATAAATACTTAAAAACCGTCTTTTAATCCCGCAGACCCATCGTCTTCGTGTTGTGCGATAGACACTCGCTTATATGGAAACTCCTCAAGTGTACGGCGTCTGCGGTTGTGAGGAACGTGAACGTGAACGTATCCGTACTCGAAGTGATGCAATCTGGGCGAGGGGCTGCCAGCAGAGACGAAGGGGGAACGGCATTTGCTAACAAAGTGTAATTTGTTACCATCAATCTATCGAACACGAGTAACCCTTCGTTTTAGTTTCTCTCTTCACCATTTTATTGATTTCTTGGTTCTTTTGCGCGCACCCTCTTCTTCGCCGCCGTGTTGATGGGCACACAGCGCACAGCTTGGCATTCTTGTGCTGCATTGTGCCACATATTCGCCAACAAAGCCTGCGTTAGAGTGAGCAAGAGCTGCAAAGAGAGACAGAGTGAGGGAGAGCGGCAAGTTAATCAACTTCATTCGACTGAATGTATCTATTCATGTCATATCCCTTTTTGCATAGTTGCCGGTCGCGCGCGCTACCTCTCGAATTATCTGGCTCCACACCAGCTTGCAATGGGTTTGGGGGCCATATTTCATGTTTGCATTCGAAACTGTACTCAACGCTCAACGCTGTGGAGGTGGTGGTTGAAGCTCTGGTATGTGGCTCAGACCATAGATACGGATATACTTTCTCACATTCTTTTTTTTTTTTTTTGATTTATTTGATCACGAATTTGTACTCTGTCAAAATGGTTCCAAGTGTGCGATTAACCATTTAAAATTCACGTGGCTCCGGCTTGATGTGGAGGCTCCTCGTCCTCGTTGGCTGAATCCAGTCCATGCTGTGGCTCGGAGATTATGCAATTTGAAGTGAAATTATGTGCGTTTTCGAACCGTGGCTGGGGGATGTGAAATACAGAATTCTTTATGAACTTCTTCGGTTCGCTTCACCAGTTATAAATTTCATTTCACACTTTTTCACGAGGACTTAGGGCCGCAGCTGGATGGACGAAGAAGCGGTGAACTTTCTAAACAATGAACTCGAAGCAAGATGTGAGAGTTTCTTCTCAACTTTTGTATCGTCTGCAAAGGAGTTTCACAGAGGGTGAGAGAGATTGTATTGAAATAAAGTTTGTTGTGGATAGTATATTAATGTGGAAGGAGGAATTTCTTTTGGAGGGTAAAGGACACTGGGGTGTTCAGAAGTCAACTCAATTCATGTCATAATTTTCGTTAGGAGATTTATTTTTCTTCTGGCGGGTCGGGAGATTTTGTAAATCGAAATCCTCGTGTTGAATCGACTGGAATTGATTCTGTAGTTTCTCCATTTTGAGTTGTGTCAACTGCAGGAATTCATGGTGGGAGAAAATATTGAGTTTTGAGGGGTGCACTATGACGACTGGATGGCGCAGTTGGTTACGTGCCTGCCTAAGTCAGAGGGGTCCCAGGTTCGAATCCCAGTGAAAGAAAAGTTAATACGCTTTTATCCGGCTACATTAGTTTGTTGAAAGTAGAAATCATTATTTTCATGTTCTCTTTGGTGACGTTATTTGTTTATCTTTTCAGTTTTGGAATTTATTTTATTGTCCCTGATACACATATGAGTCATCACGGGTTTCTCCCTTACAGATGCGTCACATACAAAGATAATGCTTTCTTACTTTGACCACTTCTTACATTCTGAAATGTTCTTTATCTTTAGTCCTACATGTACTCGTAGAAAAAACTCGAAAGTTGCGAGCAGCTATCGCGCTGAACAGATCAACGTACTCCTTTGTTAGGTACCAGGACATAGAGACATTCTAGGGAATTGCTATGCAGACGAACTTGTCCAGCATCCCACCATACAGTTTCTATCAATAAAATAGTGCAAAGTGGGAATGGGTATAAGGGGTACTTCATTAAGCGCTTCCTATCTTTAAATTTAAATAAAACAATGTGTGTGTGAGATATCATTGATATTTTCTATTTGTTTGAAAGGCCTATCGATGCCATTATATATGGAATGTAACATCGTTCAAATATCCGGGGTGGCGCGTATCCTAAATGCCCAAGTTTCAATGACTGGCGCATAAATTGGGCTGAATTTGGACGATTGCATGGGTTATGTTGGCTTTGGGGGCCGCGATGCTGTGGGTTGTGGCTTACTCGCATGGACCTGCGAATTCAGAAACCCCACAAGAAGAAGTCTAACGCGGTCAAATCGCACGATCTCGGTGGCTAGCTCACATCACTTCCACGTGAGATGGCTATACCCTCGAAACGCTCGTGCAGAATTTCCAATGTGGTGAGCGCGAGCTGTGTGGCACGTAGCGCCTTGAATATCAACCAATTCAGACCAAAAAAGTTGGTAATTATCAACCTATAGCGCTTGACGCCGTTGACGGTGATGGCCCGGCCAACGTCATTCTCAAAGAAATATGGACCGATGACGTCGCCAGCCCAAAATCTATACCAAACAGTGATTTTTTTTCGGGATGCATTGGACGCTGTTGGATCTCATGTGGATTGGTATCGTCCCAATCTCGACACTTTTGTTTGCTGACGTACTCATTCATCCAGAAACGGGCCTCATCGCCGAAGATAATTTTTCGATGAAAATTAGGGTCAGTTTCCAACTGCTCCGTGGCCCATTCAACGAACACATGTCGTTGCCTATGGTCGTTTACCTTCAGCTCCTGGGTCAGTTGAATTTTGTACGTCACGATGCAAATTTGGCAAGTTGTGCTCTGCGAGGCCGAGTTCTTGTAAGCGACGCGACACAAAATCGACTGCCTCGGATTCTCCTGCACACTCTCACGGACAGCGGCGATGTTGTTAATAGATCCGTTTACTTGAAGCAATCGCCAGCGAAGCCGATGTGAATGATTCCATACATAATGGCATGACTTTAACTTTATCCAGAATTAATTCCATATCTCACACCGTTCTTGTTTTATTCAAATTTATTTTCATATCGCTCTTATCTAGTCACCCTGTACTAAAGCTGTACTAAATAAGTACTAAACTCATGAAAAAAGCGTCTCATCTCAATTTCCCTGAAGCACCTGTTGAGCTTGAACAAACAAAATACTTAAAATCTTAAAAACCCATCAACCGACAGTCGTCTTGGTTTCGTCGCCAGATTGTATCTCATAGAAACTGAATGCTCATGGATTTCGTTTCAAGGAGGGAAATTGGAACCATAAGATTCGCCTCGAAAAATAAACATCTCATCCCCATTTGACCTCGATTTGTATTGAAAAGAAAACACACAAGTGCATGAACCCTGATTACCGCTCATCAACTGCTGATGACTTAATCTATCTATTTAACCTGCTAGATTAAGACATCGATTGGCATGCCCCTCATCAGTATCACCGCCGCTATGTGCGGATGTGTTGAAACATCAGGGGAAAATCCTCCGGTTTCCCAGAAAAAATAAATCACCCCCAAAGCATGCCTCGTGCACACTTCATGCTGTACCACCGCAGAACGTGGCTACATCAGTGGCTTCCCTTTCCGCCTGTGCGTTCTAATTTTATCCAAAACGGAGAAAATATTTCAAATCAACTACAATGTTTATGAAACACAAAAAAACACCGAAAACAGGCACACATACCCACGAGGAGAAGGAACTAATAAATACTTTGTCTGGAGGGAACCTCATCAAGCATCGGACCCAGACTCTTGTGTGAATCTATTTTTGGAGCGTTTGCCACTTTCGTATCTGACACTCATCCCCGTCCACCGCCGCTATGCAGTCACTCGATGCAGTTATGAAATTTGATCGAACCCGAGCCATACCGGCGCCAGAGTAAGATGCAGCGTGCTCACAGACCCGCCCGCAGCATAGCGTTTTGAAACCCACCGATGGAAACGCCTCAAAGCTAATAAAGTATCTAATTTATGAATATTATCGTAATCGGAGAGTGGCGGCTGTGGGGAACCGAAACATCTGTAGATTTGTAGAACATCATCCCTCAAGTCAAGAGATTTAATGCTGAAATTGAACACACGACCACCCGAGTGAGTGATGTGACTGCATCCGAAAAAGGACCGCGGCCACTGTGCGTCGTGAAGTGCGTGTATCTGCGATGCGATGCGCATTGTGAAACTATAAGTGCGCACACATAAAACAGATGAGTGAACGAAATTTAAATGCCGCGACGTAATTAAAGATCATCACCGAGGCAACAAGAAAATACTGAAAAGTACCCACGTCGATTCGTACGACACACAGACGCCGGCAAACGACGGCGGCGGCCACGACGAGAACAAGAGCAGGGCCCTGGAATTAAGATAAATACACTTGTGTGTACGGCGGCGATGTGAAACCGCAACCAGCAGGCGAGTGAAAAGTGCGAAAAACTGGCAATGTGTAATTTATTTCATTTCGTAGTGAAAATTTGTAATTTTCTTTCCGATTTGCTTCAGTGAGACGTTTCGACGATTAAATTGGAGCAGAGAGCACAGCGCTGTGTGCCGGCTGCGGAGCGCCCGACCGAGAGATTGTGAAGTGATGAAATGTACTCGAGCCCGTATTTGTTTGTTGGCTTGGCTTTTGTCTTTTAAACGAACCAACAACAGCGACGATGCCGCGGGGGCGAGGGGAGAGTGGATATTTAAATTTAATTGCCAGCAGATTTCCGGGGAAACGTTTTCTGGGAAACAATTTGGAATTTCGTGTACGAGCGAAGAAGTACTGTAGTAGGAGCTGGTTTAATGATGATGGCGGACAAAATGACCGGAAGCAAATAGATTGTATTCGAATTTGCCAATATGTAAGTACACTGAAGAGGGTAACATGTGCGGACTATGGCGTAACATTGTGCGGGTGAGTGTCGGGCTAGTGAGGTGAGTCAGCGATAAATCTGTTTCACAATGAACACATCAGCGGAGTCGAGACTATACGACAGGATTGTACTACCAACAAATGCCTTGCGGTCACACTGTCCTTCATGCTTGACGACATTATTTTTGACAGCAACTTCGAAGTGTGAGCACGGCGGCACGTGCTTTTGTTTCGGTTCTTATGATCGACAAAATATTGAGAAAAAATGATAAAAAAAAAAGTAAAAAAAAATATTGGATAAGAAAATAGAACATACAGTGGTGAACAAAAGTTTTAACACGAAGGTATATCCAAAGAAAAATAAATTGTTTAAATTTAAATTAAATTTACGTTTAAAATTAAATCCTTTAGAAAAATCTAATAAATGTGATTTATAGGGCCCATCCACTCAGCAGTAGCACTGTCAGAGCAGATGAAAATTAGCCATCCCGACTTGTGTTGAGAGCCTGAGAAATGTGGCCACACGCCCCTGTTTCTCAGTTCAATCGACACGTCGATGACTGCCTCCTGGATTAGAGCCATTTGCTCTGTTGACAGAGGCTGTTTTTCAATGTCAGCTGAGACGATTCCTAGTCTGACAGTACTAGCTACCTGACTGAAGGTGGGCGCGTCAGGTGCATGTCTGGCTTTTGCCTTTTTGGCTGCCGGTTCAGGGGGGGTGCGCCCTTGCGAATAGGGCTTCAGCTGAGTTTAGCTTGACGAATCCACCTGGTCCTAGACGCAGCTTGTCAAGTTTCTTCCCAATGGAAGAACATCCGGATTTCTCCGTGACTACACTGCAAGTGTCTATGACCGTGGATGTGTCAGACTCCTCTTAACTGACACTAGCGCTGGTAGCTGTCAAGGATTGTGCCCATTTGGCTCCGATCCCCTTGTCAGCTGAGACTGTAGCTGGATCGCTTTCGAGCTGGTTGACTATGGCCGAAGGTGAAGTGGCCGTCGGAGGCTCAATAGCGTCCCGAATATTGCCGTCTGTATGCTCCACAGCATGAACAGACGCTGGTGAATTTAGAGCTTCACCATACTCATCTTTTTTTACATTTATTTTGGAAATAGTGATTCCACGAGTATTCGGGAAATATACGTCACCCTAGGTAGCGCCCGATATGCCTAGGGAAGGCTAGATTAAAACCGAAGGTCGCCAGGTATTCGGAGTTCGCATACTAAGCACTCTCTTAGCCACGCATCCCTCGGCGTATGCTGTTCCACCATTGGATTAGAGATTATTTTAGGAGGTTTACTCCTCCCGTCGCATATTTTGGCCGGATGTATACAGTTGAGAAATTAAGGTCATGCATCGCAGGTTGGCGCCAAGAACCATTTGTTCATTGTACGAGCCTGAGATACCAGACCTATAGTCTCGCTGCAGCATTCGTTGCCCGGTGGACGCCCCGTGGAGGCAGTATGTCTTCTTGAAACGGTTTCTCAATAAGGATCGTCCATAGACTTTACCCTAAGAGTCCGCACCTAACCACCAAGTGGGCACCTGATCGACAAGTGTTAACACCATACAACAAGTCGATCAAGCAACTCAAAAAGCTGAAACTTTTGAACTACTGTACGACATATCTGAAGACTTGGCGTAGAATTTGGTCCTTTAAGCACAATTGTAGAACCATGTCGTTAGACAAATCGTCTGAACCTTGCTTTAGTCAATCTACAGAAGTTAATATTTTTGAACGCAGCACTAACTTCTGACAGTTCTGACATCTGTCAAACCAATTCTCAGATTGTAAGCTGTCAGTGTCACTTTTATCAAACACACTTCAAAACCGTTACCAAAACTGGTTCCAAAACTGTGGTTATAAACTGTTTTATCAAAAAACTGTGTTCAGAGATGAGGCTCAGTTTTCGCTCAACGGGTATGGTAGGTTAGGTTAGAGTTAGAGTGAATATCACGACAAGAAAATGCCTTAACCTTCACTTAGACCCTGATTTGGGTTCACTTTATTGTCACTACCGATCGTTTAGACAGCAATTTCTCGTTTGCCAAACCCATACCTAGAAGTTTCTCATGCCTTAGTGGTCATTTTATAAATTTGATCGTACCTTAGTAGTTCATTGGTACCACTATGGCAACTTTTTGGGTCACAGGCAATTTGTACATTTTAGGAACTTAATCATGTCTTGGATTTTAGTGTTCGACAATTGTCCCAGGCCGCTGAATAGATATTTGACTAAGGCTGCGGCCACGCAATGAGCGAGGCTGAGCGGTGGGTGGCCATTTACTGAGCGATCAATTGCGAAAATGTAATTTTCAAGTTCGTCGTAGTCTTTAGTTGAAAGTCGTGTTCATATGAATAAACCTCTGGCTGATTCCCTTTAGTTGGATCTGGAACACCTGTTTGCTTTACGAAGCTCATCATTTCAAAAAAACAATTACCAATGTGTCCAACTTCATTCCGCTGCTTTTCGGTGACATTTTTATTTTTATAATCCTTCCATAGAACCGGGCGGTTTTAAACAGCTGAGATCAAACTTTCTACGTTTAGTTTCTCTATGTTCTCATTTCGTCGTCAAGTGATATAATAATAATAATAATAATGGCGGCGGTACAGTCCGAGGTGGACCTGGGCCTAGCTTCTCAGCAAAGTCGCCAAGTGATCGACTAAAAAATTAAAACAGAGTTGGTTGCAGAGCGATGTCGATCTGTCGCAAATCGCTCAGTGCTTGCGTGATGATATGATTTTATGTGTTTTAATTTTTTTTGCGTTGCTCTATCGCTCGTTAACGGTATCCACTATAGAGCCGACATCTAGATGTTTGTTGCGTTTGACTAGAAGCGTCTAAAATATATTTGGCGGTAAACTAAGGCAAAACGAAAAATATGCAGTCTTCTAAAAAGGATGCAGAACATCTATGACATGGCAAAAATAGGCAGCTTTATCTTCGAGCTAGTGAAGGGCTTCCGTGGACTTCCTCTACGTCGACTGCGCTCTAGATAACATCCAGCATAACTCCTGCTAACCGCTGTTTTTTTGGGCTCAAGAGGCAACTGACTAAGAGCCCTCCCTCAGAAGAGCAAGTTTGTATAAGTTTGTATAAGACCTTGATCATCCCAGTCCTACTTTACGGCGCAGAGGCATGGATAATATCCCAAGCGGATGAACACCTTGGACTGTAGCTTAAGAAAGAAGGAAAAGATTAAACGTGGAAGAGTTGCTGGATGAAGCCCACATCCGAATAGTAATGTCTGAATTTTAGGTTAAAATTGTACAGCTCATCAAAATTCAACGTCGACGACTTCTTGATTGTGCAGCACTAACTTCGTCTCAAGCTCAGGCCTATTCAGATGAAGGGTTCGACATAGAGGATTCTTCGTCTTAAAACCACTGTTGATTTGCCGGAGAAAAGAACAAAAATTATTTCATATGTTTCAAGAATTGCTTTATCGATGCATCGACAGGTGATTGGTTAGAGCTACCGAACCATCTTCAACGATGTGTTCCTGCTGCAAATTGAAGAATTTGATTTGGGGACATGTGGCAACCGCACAGCAAACAGCATTCTATGCAACCTGTCTGCAAATAAATTGTTGATGTTTGCTGTACACTGGTTCCAAAATCAATTTTTGAAGGCTGCGCTTAACGTTAAAGAACGATTGAAATTGAAAAACCTTTTCTCCGTTTGACGTTTTTTTTTTTGTACAAGACCGTGCTGGATGGAGAGGTATGTTGACTACGGCCCAGGTCCATCCTAGACTGTACCGTCAGCTGAAGAGGTTTTCTGTAATTTGCAGCAAAAAAATTAACGGCGCGGATGCACCTGTCTGATTATTTGAATGCTAGTCTGCACGCAGTCAGCTTCAAGTCTAAATTTTTGAGCATTCATACGCGCAACTACTGCAGAGTCTACGCAATCGACTGAATTCTTGAAAGCACTCTGTACCAAGCGTTTCCCTACCATTTATTCATCCCTTTGTTTTGGTGCCATCTTGGTCTATCTTGTAGAGCAATAAAGTGTGATATGGCACGCCTAGAGGTGAAACTGAGACATTGTGCGTAGGAGCCCAAGCGAGCATTGTCTTATCTGGAACAATCTGAACCCCTAAACCCAGAAGTAGAACGCACTCAGATACTATATAACCCATCTTACTGCAGGCAGACGTTCCCATCTTCATGATTGCGTCTTCAACAAAGTTTTTTGCAGATGCATTCGATGAATGACATGCAGTGTACTCTCTCCTAACGGACACCCCTCATAAGCGGACACCCCTCATAAGCGGACACCTCTCATAAGCGGGCATATTTCTTGGTACTGTCAGTGTCCGCCTATGAGAGAGTCACTGTATCTTGACAACATCCGAAGTAATTGCCTTATTTCTATTAGAAGCCGCACCCACTGCAACGCGCTCGGGACGAACTATTTTGCATAGTCATACTTCACCGTAATGATGCATGCAATACGTTTTCAATTTGAATTCTTTTTTTCTTTCTCAATTTCCTGGATGATTAACCACCATAGATCATACCCCGGCATTGTGTCACAAGCCCACCGCCATTAATCATAGGATCGGCTTAAGCCAGTCAACCGCCTGTCAATGCTTCAATGAATAATCAAACGCGCTCGCAGATTCACTGCGTCCTACGATACGACACCCGTCCTTCAGTGATTTGTTTCAGCCCACTGCGACATTCTATCTATTCTCAGATAATCCGTAAAAAACAGACAAACCAACGATAAATATTTGACTCGCGGATTTGACACTCGCCCCACACCCAGCCAACATCCCCCAAAACGGCGGCCTCTCCAATTTATCTCCAGCCTGTCACATGGTCGCAATAATATTTCAACTGTCAAGTTATTCAAAAGATACGTTTCGTGGCGTATCGTTTCCTTTGTCTAGCTCTAGATTCCAGGGGGACGACCCTCGCCGTAAATCATAAATGCCAATGATAATAATTTCCAGAACGGTACAGCGGCGCGGCGATACAAGGGGCGGCAGGGAGAGATTTTCAACTGTCTGCTGGAAGCAGATACAAACGGGGGATGGGGCGCACGACAACAAAGGATGCAAATAAAGTCGGCGACCGAGAGCGGGGCATTTGCAATAAAATTCTAAAAGATATCGATTTTGTGGAGGATTTTTACGACTTCCTTCGACAAGTTCAGGAAGCGTTGTTCCTCGTCGCACTAATTACCGAAAGCCCTCCGTGGCTAATTCAAATTTATTGCCTGCACGAGGGGATTACGTGGGGAAAAGTATCTACGGTCAAGTGTAGTGTATCTTCTATAAACAGAAGTTCTCTAAACCCCGCATGGCCATCGGGAGGGGAAGGCAGGCGGCTGTGGCATTGTTCTCGGTCAATTTGCATGACTCGCTCCCAACCATTGTACGTACACACTCGTGTCTTCAAAATGTACGTCTTACGTTGTGGCTGAAGTTGAAAGTGTGTAGCTCTTTCTCTCTTTTTTTTGTGTCGATGTCATTAACTTCTACCGCCATAACAGGGAATCCTTCTACTTCGCCTCAATGACACTGATTAATGAGCTCTTGCCCGGTTGGCTGTGAGTGCCGCCGCGGTGTTGCTGCTGCCGATGCTTGTGCTGCGGCAAGGAGCACAGCGGTCTCTGGGTATGGTTGTTTGTGAGAAGCTGAAAACAAATTGTCAAGTGGTTTCAAAAGTCGCTCCAGTAAAATTAATGTATCTAATGATCAATGTTCATGAAACCCAAGCCACCGGGCTTCAAGAGGCCGACAGGGAGGGACACTTTGCAAGCGGAGAACCCTTGTTGATCTGTGTGGTCACTGTCCGGGAACGGGTGGCATTAGAGTAGAGGTACGCTTTTTGGCTGCTGTACTTTGTTTATCTGTCGGAGCGGTGTTAATTTTGTCCGATTCTGGACTGATAATGTTGACATGACGTCAATTAGCACACACTCCCGTGGAGGAGGCATTGTTGCCACCACCCCCATCCATCAACTGGAGTGTTAATAGCTGATGGGACGTCATTCGTCGTCGTTCAGAGCCGGTTTTAGCAGGCGCGTGCTATTTCCTATTCTCCACCGATTTCAGTCGTAAATTTTGCGCGACTGTTTTCGATGGTTAGCCTTGAAATTGACTCATCAACACCAGGTCGGAGTTGGACTACTCGAACGAACAGCAGCCCTGTCCCGCGATGGCGTGTCGGCGGGGTCGAGAAGCACCGTAATTAATGTGTATTTGCACTGTTGTGTGTGGTATGTAGTGGAGAGCCGAGAGCTCATTAAATTAAACGCTCTTGAATAGAAATTGCTTTAAATTACTCGGCTGCACGATTTAGTGCGGAAAATAATGCCGGCGATTAATTATGTAGTCATCTTGATTAATTATTTGCAAAGTGATTTGTAAAAGTGTGGTTTGAATTGAGGCGAGCGTTTTTGCA
This sequence comes from Myathropa florea, assembly GCA_930367185.1. Taxonomy (NCBI): domain Eukaryota; kingdom Metazoa; phylum Arthropoda; class Insecta; order Diptera; family Syrphidae; genus Myathropa; species Myathropa florea. Next base: position 119,278,182 of record OV884003.1, read on the forward strand.
TGTGTGTGCGACTACCGCTAGGACGCACCATTGGTTGTGGTTTCGATTGTGAACACTCTTCAGAGAGAGAGAGAGGGTCCTAATTGAGTTTTATTGGTTTGCTGGGGTTGAAATCGTTTGAAGCATAACTTTGAAGGAAGGAAATATAAAATTAGAGGGGCTGGGTGTTGCAAATACCTGCTGTTGAAACTGTTCAGCTATTTATCATACCACCCTTACACAGAATTTCAAGTGAAATATGTTTACACACGAGAGGATAAGAATTTCCACTTGACACCGAACAGGGGCAAGCTTGGAAATGATTTGGTCAAGCACTTAAACCAGTTATATTTTCGGTTAAACTGTTTGAAATTGACAGCCAATTGCAACACCATCTCTGATTCAACTGTTGATTTTTACAGACACTTTCTTTCATTCATCTTCACAACGAATTTCGTAGCGCCCCACTGCTCTGTCCATAAGTCATAACCAAATGTCCAATATGTCAGTCTGCCGAAAAATAGCTATGGACCAAAGGGCGAATATTAAATTTTGCTTTAAGTTGGGCTAAACTGCTCAACGATTCGATAGAAAACCTTGAAGGTGACCTTTGTCTATCACGCGCTTGATTTCATGACGATCGTGAAAACCTTGAAGACGATGGACGCTCATCGAAGACAAGCACCTCGAGGAATGAAGAAAACTTGAAGAAAGTCCATCAAATTCTGCACTCTGGCCGTTGTTTGTCCGCGAGAGAAGAAGCATTCATCATCCTCAAGGCTATTCGTTGTTGTGTGTTAGGAATGTCTGTCCCACGAAGACTACTTTTAAGCCAAGAAAGGCTTATTATCCAGATACGTGGATCTCCGAGCAGTTGACCCACTCATTCACTCATTCACATAATAATAATAATAATAATGGCGGCGCTACAGTCCGAGGTGGACCTGGGCCTAGCTTCTCACCAACCACTCGTGTTGTGCGTGCTATTGTTCTCTCACGAGTGGAGGGGACCTACAGTTTAATGCCGACTCTGAACGGCGAGATTGAGAAGCTTTTTATAGACAGTTGTACTCTTTAAGCATTGTCAGTGATTCAAAAGAAGTGGAGTCGTGAAAAAATGTTTGGTGATTTTTCGGGAACCGAGAACACCGAGCGTAAGAGTCGACGCACCTACCCACTACGCCACAGCGCCCACATTCACTCTATGAACACCACTTAAATTACCTCCCTAAGGTCAAGATAGGATCTTAAATGCTGGGGTTTTAAAGACGCCAAAGCTGCGGCAGAGACTCATAATAAAAAGTCTTCTAATAGGGAATTCCAAACTTTGACAGTTGACAGCGGCCATATTCTTGAATCTACATCTATCAAATTGGCTGTCAAATTGGCGCAGCTGTCAGCTCTTCAGACAAAGCCAATCTGCTTGCTGCGCATTTCGCTGCCAGCTCAACGTTGCCCGATTCGACTTTGTCTCCGCCTGTACTTGAGAGCGTCAATTGTACCATGGGACAAATCCATTTCCGCACTCGTACAGTAGCAAGAGTACTAAAGGATCTCATCGTGCATAAATCCGCTGGCCCGAATGGTCCCCCTCCATTACTTCTCAAGAGGTGTTCTTCTGCGCTGGCAAAACCAATGCGTTAGCTTTTTCATTTGTCCTGTTTCTCTGGTCTATTTCCGAGTGGATGTAAAACAGCATTTGTCCAGCCCGTCCCTAAAAAAGGCAAATCTTCGCCACCCTCCACCTACCGACACATAATACTGACGTCCCTTCTTTCCAAGCTCATGAAAACGCTGATAAACCGTCAGCTTATGAAATACAGTGAGTGTCAAAAATGTTTATACAGCTAATACTTTTTATTTCAAAAGTATCGCTATGTAACAAGTAGCAAGAAAATATTTTAAACACAAAAAGAAATCGTATAGTTGACTATTTCATTATTTATAGCATCATACAGAAAAAAAGGTATTAAAAAATTATTAACCGTTGAAGAAAAAATCATCTGAAAAATGCAGTCAAAAATTAGTATACACTTCCGAAAAAAACACATGTTGTCTTACTTAGGCATAAAAAGCTGAGCGTTAATACTTCGTCGGAACCGAGGTAATAAGGCTTTTTTTTTGTAACTTCAGGAGAGATTTTTGCCCATTCTTCACTTAATCCGTCCGAAGGCCTTGTTTAGATGTTATGGCCCGTGTCCTGATATTTTTATCCAAAACTTCCCACAGATGTTCAATGGGATTAACGTCTGGAGATTATGGAAGAGAGTTAAGCTGTTTGGGGACATGGTACAGCAACCATTTTTTGACAAACTTTGCTGTATGCTTTGGGTCATTATATTGTTGGAAGACCCAAGGCGATGTGAGACCCAATTTTTGCACACGAGGGAGTAGATTGTCCTTTAATATGGCTAGGTAGTCCTTACTATTCATTGTTGATTCAATAAATACATGGTTTCCCGTTCCCACAGATGACATGCAACCCCAAACCTTCAATTAACCTCTACCATGCTTTACGGTTGAAGTGAGGTTTTGGGGCAGAAACTCGCTATTTGGTGTTCTCCAGACCTTAGTCCTGCGCTTTAAACCAAATATCTCAAACTTGCTCTCGTCACTAAAGATAACGTTATCCCAAAACGTTTGAGCGGTATTTGAGTGGCTATTTGCGAACGTCCGACGTTTCAGGCGATTAACACTAAAAATGCATGGTTTCTTTCGCGGCATTCTTCCGTGTAATCCACTATCATTCAAGACTCTGCGAATTGTTATGGGACTTACTGAATTTCCACGCTCTTGAGTAACGTCTTGCGCTATTTGTACTGCACTGGACCTAGGATTTTTTCTTACTTGCCTCACTATTTTCCGTACTTCGGTGTCGGTCATAACACGAGAGTGACCAGAAAGCTGCACCGTATCCGTATTTCCTCGCTAGATATATCTTTCTACAACTTTTTGCACAGTGGCACGACATTTTTTTACGATGTTAGTAATTTCCGCCAGGGATTTTTCTTCTCTCCGATGCTGAACCATTAAATTTCTCATCTCTACCGGTAAAGCCTTTCCTTGTGCCATTAGGATTGCAAAACTTTACCTTTTATCAGGAAATTTCAAAAAATAACCACGCACTAGGACGACTTGCGACGGAATAGTTGCAAGGATTAATAAACATCGGAATATTAACTTCTAACGGTATCTATCAACTCATGAATTGTGAAATAAATTGGGCTGTATACTAATTTTTGACTGCATTTTTCAGATAATTTTTGCTTTTATCGGGAATAATTTCTAAATTACTTTTTTGTTTAACTATTTTGTAGTGAAAAATAAAAAAGTGAGTTGTAAGGTATATTTGGTGTTAAAATTAATTTTCTACTCACTTGCAACGTAGCGTATTTTAAGTTCTGTAGTAGTAGTAGGCACTGGCTGTATACAACTTTTTGACTCTCACTGTATCTTGAATCGCGGAAGCTTCCTAATGACCGGCAGTACGGTTTCCGCAGCAACAGGTTCACTGGTGATTTGATGGCATATCTTACCGAAAAGTGAAACCAATCCTTGTACAATGCAGGAGGAAGCAAGATCGTTGCACTTGATATTTCAAAGGCATTTGGCAGAGTTTGGCATCAAGCTCTTTTGTCGAAAATGCGTACTTTTTTTTTGTTTTATTTATTTTTTTATTTCATTTTTATTAAGACTTAATTTAACCTTACTTGCTAGACAAAAATGACTAAAACTAGCTTAACTAACTTGTTATGAACTAGCTTACTGGCCCTCGGCGGGCGCTCTAAGCTAAAATTTAAACTTAATTATGTCTTTCGACTTATCCTACAATTTTTGCTAAGACAAGGAACAATAAATACTAAGAAAATCTGTTTTAAAAAAACTTAGTGAAAGAGGAAAATGCGTGCCTATGGTATCGATGAGTCTCTTCTTCTATGGATTAGAAATTACCTTTCGAACCGTTCAATTCAAGTCGTTTTGGGTGGGTTCAAGTCTGATATCCACCAAATTGATGGTGGTGTTCCCCAAGGCTCTGGTTTGTCTCCGACTCTCTTTCTCATTTTTATAAATGATCTCTAAGCCAATCCACTTCTTCGCTGATGACAGTACTCTCAGCTTTTCATATTCGTTACAAGACTCACGACCCTGTCTTTCGGCCATAGAACTGGAGCGGCAGCGTATGTTAAGCACATTAAAATCCGACCTTGACAGCATATTTAATTGGGGTAAAAACAATAGAGTGGAATTTAATGCTTCCAAAACTCAATGCTGTCTACTGTCACTTAAGCGATCCCAAAATCAGCCATTATCCCTGAATGGCACTTGCATCGAAGAATCCGAAAAACTTTCCATCCTCGGTATGTGTATCAACTCAACACTTAGTTGGAATGATCATATATTTGAGGTCGGCAAAAATGCTGCGAAATGTCTAGGTTTCCTGAAACGATGCAAGAAATATAGTCGACTCCCTCTAAGTCGAACTCCCTCTAACTAGAACTAATTTTGATGTCCCGTGAAAATTCGACTTAGAAGGAGTCGACTGTACTTCACCCCCTCTGATTTGGCTTCAATTTACAAGGCCTACATCCGCCCCAAACTTGAGTATAACGCTCATATCTGTTCTGGTGCTCACAAGACCTCTCTGCACCTCCTAGATAGAGTACAACAGCGAGCGATAAAACTTATAGGAGGTAGTAATATCGCAAAATCGATAGACTCGTTCGAACATCGCTGTAATGTCTCATCTTTGTCACTGTTTTATCGCTATTTTAACAAAAGATGCTTAAGTGAGCTAGCCAATTGCATTTTTCCCCTCCATAAATTCACCCGCAATACTCGTCTCGCCAGGAATGCTAATCAGTTCACCCTTAAGCCTGTTTTCGGACGTATAGTTAAGTTTAGAGAGTCGTTTTTTAGCCGCACCACTCGTAATGCTCTTCCCAGCCCAATATTTGCCACTCACTACAATCCGCAGACATTTAAAACCAAAGTGCACAGGTACCTCCTCTTCCTTTCTCCCTCTATACCTTCGGCCCGTGCTGTGTCTTGGTTCCGGACACTTAAGGGTAGACGTAACCCCTTTTGTAGGCACAAATTATAAAAAAAAATTCCTAGCTGAAACATTTCTTTTGTTGACTTCGAACCAAAGGATTCATTTAACGTCCAATTTCAAGACGTTCAAAAATTGAATGCCAGATTTGTGTATATGAGCTGGCTTATCTCTGACTAAGCATAAATTTAAATTTCGTCCACCCTTGTTATCCCATCCCTCTCCAGTTGGATTTGTCATCTTCACAAGAGATTTCTCCAAAAAAAAGGACGAAATTACCAAAATATTTAGTTTGCATATCACTTCACCCATTGTCATGCTCCCTCGTCCATCTGTGCTCCAAAATGTGTACATGATTAGATGGCCTATATCCCGACAAAGAGCATCTACACATAAATCAATTTCCCTCCATTTCACCGTTGCCCCAAGCTGCTTTCGAGCAACAAAATGAAGCCAAGCCAGGCAGTCCCCTCTGGTAATAGAGAGAGAAAAAAAAAATAAGCCAACTGGGACAATCTGAAGAAACTAGAGCATGACCTAACCTCGGTGAGGAATTTAAATTAAATTCGTTCGCACTGCCACAACAGCAGAACATCACCCCCTGCACCGCGGGTTGAATGGGAATGTGCTTTCGAGTCCTTGGATCCTTGAATCCATTTAATCACACTCCGATGTACTATTAGTTGTGACGAGAGTATAAATAAATTTCTCCGTCTGCATTTCTATTTAGCTTCTGAAGGTTATCGCCTCCTCCAGTCGCTGCTTGATTAAAGGGGAATCACAATTTATTGCATTTTATGAAAGAGACGACGACAAAAGGAGAAAAATCCCGCACATAAAATAGAAAATCCCGTAAATGTCGCTGTGTGTGCAACTTCGGGAGATATCCCCAATTTGAACCGGGGTTCATGAGAGTACAATGAATTCTAAACGCGTTAAGCGGTCCTGCACACATTTTGTGCGCGACTCACACCAGCACGGCTGTTGGCATTCTTTTCGAGCGAATAAGGACATTTGTCGTCGTCGCTGTATCGCATCGTGAACAAATGTCACAACGCATGAAATAGCTTCAATTCTGGCACCAGCAGAGAGCCAGCCACGGCAACAGCATCCAAATTCAGCCTTAGCTGCTGCATGCGAACGGCGGCGGACTGTGGGAAGCAGCCATTCAGTGGCGGCGCTCTGCCGTTCGATTATTGTATTCCAACAGAAGTGAGACGAGTCACCGTCATCGTCACCCGCAACAAAGACCCTGCATCCAGCACCCAACACCCAGCATCAACATCATCAGCAGCAGCAACCGGAGCAGCAACACAGGCGGCGGCAGAGCAGTGTGAAAAAGATTAAGTGGCATTCTTGGTCGGGCAATGGCGAGACCATAAATTTCACAATTGAGTGCATTATGCCACCATTATTCTCGGGAGAAGTACATGTGTGTATGGATGGGGTTTTTTTTTCCTCGTTATGATCTCTACGTGATGGCTCAGAGATGTGGGGATGAGTGACAAGACAAGTGTTGCCAGTCATTCATCTCAGAAAGTCAAATCGATTGTTTTTGTGTTCTCTCCTCTCGGTTTTCCTTGAAGTTGAAGTGGATTTTGTGATAAAGCTTATTGATCTGAACGATTACAAGCAGAGAATTGTGGGTAACATTAATTTTGACAGCTGTGTACAAGTTTCTGTCGCCTTAGGTCGTTATTCCGAGCTCTGACGTTTTAAGTGACGCGGAGTTGATGAAACATAAATAAGAAAAGTGGACGTTTATAAGTGGAACGTGGAATTGATGAAATATCAAAAAAGAAAAGTGAAAACGAAGACAAGAAGTGAAAGCGATTATACTCACGAACACAGTCAACTGTTTGACAGTCTTTTGAGAATGTAATAGATTCTTATCGAAAGTGAGAAAAATAATTGCAAATAATTCCAACAGCACTCATTATTCCCTAAGACAAGTGTGATATGTCTTCGAAAACCCAACGCAATGACAGGTGTCAACAGTCGAATACATTTTTTCATAAAAATGTGACATGTGTCAAAAGTGTCAAGTGTCAGATTTTTTTCTCTTCTGTCAGTAAAAAAGCATTTGGAATCATAAATAAGTGAAGGTTTATGACTGTCAGACAGCAACACACCTTCGAGACCTCAGCTGACCGTTGTCGGCGATATGATGAAACAACACCTCTTGACGAAAGAGACGAAGAATAATCAGTTTTCAACGTACGCATTCTTTTAACGTCAAATGAAAATAATTTTTACATTTGTCACCCTGTCACTGGATGTTCATTCTATGTTTCTTTGACAGTTAATAAACACCAGTTTTGCATTTGGTCACACATTCATCGGATATTTTTGTATAGGTTAAGATGCAAATTAATCGTACTGAAGCGCGCTTAAAGAGGACAAGAACCAGTGGATAATACAGTTTTCTTGTATTCCAAATAATAGGTTGTCATTTAAATGTCATGTGTCAAATTAATAATAATAATAATGGCGGCTCTACAGTCCGAGGCGGACCTGGGCCTAGCTTCTCAGCAACCACTCGTGTTATGCGTGCTATTGTTCTCTCACGAGTGGAAGGGACCTACGGTTTAATGCCGACTCCGAACGGCCGACTCCGAACGGCGCCCACTCATGTGTCATGTGTCAAATTAGTCAAGAGAAAAAATACCGCTGTCATCAACGTTTCTGTTTTGTTCCAAAAAATTGGTACTAAATTTCAATGTACTTAAAATATGCCGGGGTATGTCCGTTTGGTCACTGGAACTTTTAGTTCTGGTGATCTTTTTGGATGACGGTATTTATAGAGACAAGCTATACATCACATTATCTAGTTCCGGCATCCTTGCAAACCTTTTTCGTCTTTGCATGACGAGAAAGAATGTCCGTTGTTAGGTCAAAATCAGTGCGGGTTCAGAACAGCAAAGTCCACTATTGAACAGATATTTACACTGCGGCAGATCTTGGGAAAGCGGAAAACGAACACAGCGAGCCGTCAATGATGCTTTTGCTGGCATTGAAACGGAAGCGGCTAAAATGAGTCTGGCGGTAAACGAGGGCAAAACAAAGTATATGCTGTCATCCAGAAAGGACGCACAACATCGACGACTTGGCCAGAACGTCACCATAGGCAGCTATAACTTTGAGGTAGTAAAGGACTTCGTCTACCTCGGCTCCGCGGTAAACAGTACAAACAACATCAGTACCGAGATCAAACGCAGAATAACTCTTGCCAACCGCTGTTTTTATGAGCTCAAAAGGCAATTGAGTAGTAGAGCCCTCTCTCGGAAGACCAAGTTGACTTTGTATAAGACCTTGATCATCCCAGTCCTGCTGTACGGCGCAGAGGCATGGACAATATCCCAAGTGGATGAACAGTCTCTTGGTCTTTTCGAGAGAAAAGTTCTGCGCGCGATCTTTGGTCCTGTTTGCGTTGATGGCATTTGGAGGAGAAGATTCAACCACGAACTGTATGGGCTGTACAGCGACATGAGTCTAGCTAGGCCATGTAGAGCGTATGGACAACTTAGCTCTGGCCCGAAGAGTCTTCGACTCTGAGCCTGTGGCACAACGCAACAGAGGACGTCCACGAACATGGTGGCGCACACAAGTCGAGGGGGACCTCGGCCGGCTTGGTGTGCGAAACTGGAGACAGCTGGCGAAAGATCGTGCTGGCTGGAGAGGCATGTTGAGTGAGGCTCAGGTCCACCTTGGACTGTAGCGCCCTAAGAAGAAGAAGAAGAAGATCTTGGGAAAGACCGAGGAGTTCCAGATCGATGCACATCATCTATTCATCGATTTTAAGGCCGCACATGACAGATTTGATAGAGACGAGCTGTATAGCGCATTGTCTGATTTTGGCATCCCTGCAAAACTCGTCCGTCTTTGCAGGATAATGATGGAGAATGCCTGTTGTTCTGTCAAGGTCGGTAAATGTCATACCGTGACCTTCGATGTCAAGAAAGGATTTAGACTAGGCGATGAACTGTCATGCGACTTTTTTTTCATAATTCTCGAGAAGATCGTGCGTAATTCAGACGTCAACACTAGAGGCATGATCTTCCTCAAGTCTGTGTAACTGCTCGCACATGCCGATGACGTTGAGATCGTCGGAAGGACTCGGCGGGCTGTCAGTGGGGATTTTGTGAGCATCGAGAAGGAAGCGGCTTGAATGGGTCTTGCGGTGAATGAGGGCAACACAAAGTACTCGTATATGCTCTCTACGAAAAAGGCCCTTCAACACCAACGTCTTGGTCAGAGTGTCACTATAGGCAGCTATAATTTTGGAGTAGTGAACGACTTTGTCTACCTAGGCTCCTAAGTAAATTCAAGTTATGACACCACCGCAGAGGTAAAACGAAGAATTACTCCTGTCAAAGCTGTGGCTTTGGGCGGTGCCATGACATTGTGCCAAATGGAAAAATTTGGTATAAAGACAATTTTGAAAGTGTCATTAGGCCGAAAATTTGGTATAATGATGCTTTTGCAAGTGTTCATTAGGCCGTATTTTTCCATTTGGCATAACTTCGCTTTGGTAAAGCGTCATGGAGCCAATTTGGCACTATGTCAGTTTCCACAGTTTATTAGTTTGCTGCAAATTTGGATGATATTGCGCCATTTGGAATAATGTCACTTCTACAAAGTGTCATAGGGCCAAATTTGGCATAATGTCGCAAACCAATTTGGCCCTATGACGCTTTTGAAAGTGACATTATGCCAAATGTTACACGACTGGATGGCGCAGTTGGTTAAGTGCATGCCCCAAGTTCGAGGGGTCCCAGGTTCGATTCCGAAATCGGTCCAGTCACCATTTGCCGTTGGGATCAAATTAACGGCACTGGAGTAGGTTGCTACTTGGCAGTACAATGGACCAGTTTTGAGTCTGAGTGCCCCAGTAGTGTTTATAAAATCCTCCAAAAAAGAAAAAAAAATGCCAAATGTTGATATTCGGCCCAATGACACTTTCAAAATCGTCATTATGCCATTTGACACAATGTCGTTTGGCACAATGTCACGGCACGGCTTTGGGCTTAGAAGGCAATTTAGGAACAAAGCCGTCTCTCGAAGAAGCAGGATATATCTGTATAAGACACTCATAATCTCAGTCCTGCTGTATGGCTCAGAAGCATGAACACTAACCAAAGCGGACGAGGAGATTCTTGGTCGCTTCGGGAGGAAAGTCATTCGGGATCTCGTTGGTCCCGTATGCACTGATCGTGTTTGAGGAGGAGACTGGACAACACAGGCTCTACTGCGACTTCGGTGTGGTCAAATTCGAGTTCGAGTCTCTCGGCCCAGATGGGTAGGTTATGTAAAGCGAATGGGCACCAATGCTCCGACTTCAACCCTGAGTGACAACGCGATAAAGGAAGACTATGCCTCCGGTTGTGTATTCAGCTGGAAGGAGACCCCAATTACCTGAGCGTGCGTCGCTGGAAGCTAGCACAAGACCGTTCTGGATAGAGAGGAATGTTAACTGAGGCCGGACTGTACGCCATCTGAAGAAGAATATCTTCTTGGATCTTAGAGCGTGAATGGGGTTTTTTTCCTGTTTTGTTCCGAAAGACTAACGGTCAAAAGAAATGTGAACACTTATTCTGCTTCAATTCGCTTCCAAAACGAAATCTACTCACTTGAAGACCTTCACAAAAATACCCTGCATGACTTCGAAATCTTCGCGAAAGGTATTTGGCCTCTTTATTTTTCTTTTTCAAAGCCGTTCACACGTCATTTAATTTGACTGTGATTTTGTGACAAATTCAAAGTCTCCTTCTGCCTTAACAACTCGGCAACAAATTTGCATACTTTGTAGCTTCTCGAAGCAGTGTCACATTTCAGTTGAACCCATCGTGGAACAAAATCACGGTTGTTCCTCTCTCAGTTTCCGTTTGTAACCCGACCTCTGGGGCATCGCCGAAACAAAATCCTCCATCCAGTCGCACAATAATCATTCCGGTTGGCATGCCATGTGCGAAAATATTTTTCGCCAAACATTTCGAAACACATGTCGCGACTTCACTGACACTAAAGACCGGCTTATTAACATGTTTAGTGCGGTTGTCTTGACGTCACGTTTGGGCGCAATGGCTTCGACTTCGGCTTCGTTTCCCCGTATGTCCAATTCGCCATGCTCCTTGTTTGTTCCGCCACCGATCAGGGTAATCCGTCGTTGTGCGCCATTTGTTAGTTACGCCCAACTGTGTAATCGGTTCGCGAAGATCTCTCGCTGATTTTCGAAGAAGAAAACAAGATTTATTCTCTGTGCTTTCGCAAACATCGCCGGGGAATAAATTACACTTTTACTTGCATCGTGTGCTGCGGAGGGGCGACCGTGATTCCCACACTGGATAGGAAAGAGAGAGTATCTCGAATGGAGCTCGGATCTGACCCAGAATCGTGTAATTATCACGTTCGATGATGAAGTGCGCGGAGGAGGGGGCAACATGAAAATGCTTGTGACGGGTTGAGTGGTGATTAACTCTTCAAGACGAAGGTCGAAAGACAGATGTAGCCTCGTCGAGGAATACCATGCGAGTGGGTGATTATGCTAATTTCATTTTGCGATATCGCGTTCCTCTTGAGTGAACCTTTCGTGTTGGTCGCGTATCAACGAGCATCTTGAATTACAAATTCCTACAGCAGTAGCCGCAGAAATGGCAACAGCAGCCAGTGACCGACACGACCCTTCCACTGTCCGCTGCGAGCGCAGGCAATGGCAATGTTATTTCTCCACCTAATTGGACCCCATGGACTGGGCCGACTTACGCGAGATATCTTTGACATTGTGAGAGTGGGTCAGTCAGAGTTTGACTGACTGCACACACGAGTGTGGGTATCTGTCTCAAGCACCACATGTTCAACGATCTCAAAGCGCATGGGACTGATGTGAATTCATTAGTCCAACGACTTATCGTGATTTTTCATCTATTTTCAGGCGAACGCCCGAGGGAATGAGGTGATTTGGTTTCGACAAATGAGGGGGTGGCTTCTCACTTTCTGTCTGAAACATGCCATCTCTTGTTTCTCCTCACTCAAGCGTTGTATGTATCAACATCAAACATGCATGAGTCTGTGCGTCTAATGTCCCTCATTATGCAAAAGTTCAAAGAGAAAATGTTTTCCTTCACTCACCCGAGTGGAAGTGGGGATGGGAATGGGGGTTGTCAGTCAACAGACGAACGTTTGCGGAAAACCAAAATAATTTCAGGAATTGTGCTTTTGTGACTCATGCTGCCTGTTGTCTTAGATTTGACGTTGAAATAAGGCGCTGAGAATGCAAATATTTGAAGTTTTGTAAATCACGCCCAGCACGTGGTGAATGGTAAAGTACACTTGAGACTCTGGGAGGAACTTTATTGGGAGCTGTTGCGTTAAGACATTTTTCTTTAACACGATACTTTGAGATGTAGTTCAATTTGTCATACATAATGGAAGTGGTTTGGATTCCTAGGCAACTTTGAATGGTTGGCACTAAGGTTGCGAACTAGGTCCTATTCTTTTTTTGAAATTTAATCAGTCAAATGTGAGATTCGATCTGAAAAGTCTATTATGCCCCATCCGATGTATTTTTAAATGGAACATAGTTTCTATTTTATTCATCGCATAAATGGTTCTTATCATTATGGAGACATCTTAGGTTGTGGCGCAAAATCGAGGTTTTTTCCTTTTTTTTTCGGAGGATTTTTGAAACACTACTGGAGCACTTAGACTCAAAACTTGCTACTGCCAGGTAGCAACCTACTCCAATGCCGTTAATTTGATCCCAACGGCAAATGGTGACTGGACCAGATTCGATTTCACTGGGATTCGAACCCGGGACCCCTCTAACTTGGGGCAGGTCGTCTTCAAAAGCGAGCTTTCTTTTTATAACAATTTCGCAGACTTCTGGTGTTTTTTCAGCATTTTCGTTTCGAATATTGTCCTTAAGCATCAGGATTGAGGTGGTTAAGTGCCTGACTGTTCATCATAGGATGCAGTCAGACATGAGAAGCTAGGTTTAAGTGGCCAAATGTAAGGAACTTGGCAATCAAATCATTGTGTAGTATACTTGATTCACAGTTTGAGTGCATCTTTCCACTTCCCACAGACTGCAATAAGTCCACAGCGCTGGGTTTCTATCTCGATCCGACTAAATTAGTTAAATAGTATTTTATAGGCTGTTCAAGGGCGGACTGGGAAGTACTTCTACACACATCTACATCTTCCCGTCTTCTGGGTTCATCTAGAGTCTTGTAGTTTTATTCAAATTGAACAGAAAAGAGGTACTTGGATATGGAGAGTGATGTGAATCGTTCGTTAGTTAACAGAACACAGTACACGTGTCGTTGAGGAACAAATCAACCGACAAGCTCACAGCTCGTAACACGAAGGCTACATCTGGCTGTCTTAGCTAAGCCACTACAGGAAAGGAACAATCATTAGGCACTGAGCCTTTGAAATTAGCTGCAAATGAGGCAAATACGACCCGAGTCAGTTCGGCAGAGAGGGCCTACTTTCAACAGTTGATGCTGTTCAGGTCTAGGGTAGACGTTTTAGGAATTAGGCTTAGCTTTGGTTGAAATCTGCTTCAGTTATAGAGTTGACCATTAAGCATCGTTTATATTCAATGTCTGACGCCGTTTAGGCAATCCCGATTCTTTCATCTTTTAGCGAGAACTGTAGTTATTACCCTCTTTGACATCTGTGTTTGTTGGTTGGAGTTGTTAAATCAAGGAATCGCTCTGTGACAAAAGTTCTTGATAACTTTGAATCCTATCACGAGTTGTGTGTGATGTAGCAACCGCTTACTGGTAACTTCTGTAGGCTTTGTCTCTCTTTTTTCATCGTCGTCTTCTTCTTCTTCTGATAGTACTACAGTACAGGGTGGACCTGGGCCTCATCCAATAAACGTCTCCAGCTGGCACGATCTTTAGCCAGCTGCCTCCAATAACGCACTCCGAGTTGGTTGAGATCCTTCTCTTCTTGCGTGTGCCATCGGTTTCGTGGGCATCCTCTATTGTGTTGACTCACGGACGCGGAGTCGGAGACCGAGGTTTTTGAAACACTACACTGGAGCAATCAGACTCAAAAACTGGTCCATTGTGCTTTTTGTCGGACGTTGTCGGAGACACTTTGGGTCAAAGCAGTGTTGTCCATGCGGTCTATATGGCTAAGCCATTTAAGACCTTGAAACTGTAGACACCTGGCTATCCTCATGTCGCAGTCCATACAGTTCGTAGTTGAATGTTCTTCTCCACATGCCTTCAACGCAAACAGAACCAAAGATTGAACGCAGAACATGCAGAACTAACCAAGGACCTAATTGATCCGATCCGATTCGAAGACAACGAAGTTTCTGGACATAGCGGTCACCTGTAACTACTACAGAATTGCCTCTTATCGTTAAAGAAATATGGCCCAATGATGTACAAATGGCGCGCCATTCAGTTGCCCTATTACGCTTCTGTGGTCTTTTGTGTATCAAAAGAGAACTTTCTGTGCCTAAATAGCGGTAATTAGTCGCTTAAAATGATTGTTTTTGCGAAAAGTGGTGACGTTCACTGCTTTATCTCAGATTGTTATCCAGTTCATTAACGATGTTTATGGTTTATAAACGGGTTGTGTTCGTTACTCCACTACACCACTCTTTCTCTTTGACTGTCAAATACCAGCTGACAAATGTCACTCAAACCGTAATGGTGACCGAACTAAATCCTGAATTTTCGAACATCACAGCGACTAATAAAACATGTTAAGACTTAAGGCTTAAGTACCACAAGTTCCGCATAACTTGTGCTCGCATGTGGTTATTTTAACCTTCAAGTCACCACGGAAATCACATCTGAAATGAAACGTTGAGTGTGTTCAAAAAGTGACAACCAGACGATGCTATATTTGACATTTGAGCCAACTTGACGGTGCCTCCTTCAAAGCGTAGGAAGAATAAATATCTAAGCGTTTAGAAATAATCAATCAACAAACCTGCTCTTTGAAATGTCACCCGTGTTTGTTCTGCTTAATTTTGTGGAAATTTCATAATTCATTCGCCGGGTGATGTGTACGTTTGATATTTTCAAAGTGAAATAGAATTTTTAAGAGGAAATGGGCGGAGGGGAAAATATACATCATTTTGATTAAAGGGGGCAACGCTTAGACGCCTAGAGGAAGGCACAGATGCATACATCTTGGCAGAGGATACCTCGGCAATTGTTCAGTACGTTTTGATGACATTCTAGCGACAAATTAGTTGAATTTTCGTCTTACGACGGTTAAATGGAGAGTTGTCAGTTAGGGGAGTGTTCGTAAAGTGATTAACATTACAGCTAAATGAAGACTTGTCAAAAACGGGTCGGTTCGTAAAGTGATTTCATAAATAACAAAAAAAACAAAGAATTGCTTCTCACAATACGTCGTTAAACCTGAAATCATCTCACAATTGCCTGCAAAATCTGTTCAAAATTACCCACTCCACTGTCACACATCCACTCCAGTTCAGGTAGTGTTCACCAATTTAACAATAAACAGAGAAACACATTTTAATTGATTAACAGGCAAGTGAAGTGAATTTGTTTCCATTATGAAATATCTATTTATCTGTCGGATTGCGCTGTTTGTTAGTTAGCATCGTCGAGAGGCAGAGAAACAGAGAGAGAGATAAATTGCACTTGAAAACATTGAAAACGTTGAAGAACCCCATAGCGCACACATAGAGTCAATTAAACTTAATTGCATTTTATAAAAGAGAGAGAGAGAGAGAGAGAAAAAAAATATTGTAAGAGTCTGTGTTTGTGTGGATATCAGTTTTTGTTTCTCGGGGTTTCGTAATCCATTATTATAATTAATTGCTCCTCAAGCCGGCTGACATGATTTCTGCCACTATTTTCACTTCAATTAAACCGTAAACGGGTTGTGTTCGTTAATGGACTCTCGTGTCGATACGTCTGTTTCTATGGATATGCTCGGTGCTGTGGTTTTCTATAAATCATCGTCGAATGTCATGTCAAGTGAATTCTAGTTCAGACACTAATAAAAGTTCTCATACGCTCTTCAAAGAAGAACAACAACAGCGACATTTAATTGAAATTCAAAGTGACATCGTTGGCGATGACAAGCAGCAATGGCAAAGCAAAATTTGACATAAAGGTGTCACGGACAGTCATTCCTCTCGATTTGTGTTTTCTCTTTTCCTTTGTCTTTCTGCTGTTTCGAATTTTCAATTTTTCAAAGTCACAACAGTCTGTTGTGTGTGAGTGAGCGTTGCATCGACTGACGGTGCTTGTGCAGGGTGACACATCGAATGTCATTTGTGAATGATTTTATAGTTTGTTGACACACAACACTCTATACAAATCGTATTTACAGTTTAATCGAGTTAGGATGTTTCACATTTATTTGCCCAAAGGGGAGTGACTCTTCTAATTGGGGATGACACATTGCGTGTACGAGGCGGCACACACAATATGCGGTCGTTTGTTCAGAATCCATTATCCTAAGCAAATTCAAACATGAAACTCATTGGCAAGTCAAGTACACTATCAGAGTTCGTTTGTTTTGTAACCGAAACTGAGAGAGAACGCAACGCAGTGGTATAGCCAAATGTTTAAGAACGTCAACAAGGTTATGTCATGAAGCAGCGGTTTGACGATGAAGTGGGGAACAATTGTTTTTGTTTTTCCTTTTTTTTGTCAGTTTAAGGGGGCAATAGAGAACTTTGTTTAGAGTTGTTTTCAATTTTATCAAAATGTATACATTTAGGCCTTTGAAATCTATTTGACATCCTTCGATTAAACGTTCACTCTTCACACTTCACACTGCACTAACGCTTTATGCGAGAAACACAATATTGCGTTGGTGCTGCCATTTTGGCGTTACCTAGGCAGCCCTTCCATTCAATATAGGCGATGACAACTAAGAACTCTGCCCTCCCGACCACAGTGAAGTTACGGCAGCGATCGCCAAACTTTAGTCCAAGAAGGCTGCTGGTGCCGATGGACTGCCTGCCGAACTTTAGAAAGTAGCTGGTAATGATTTTGGTATGGTGCATACACCAGCTCACGATTCTAGAGACGCTACAATCATGAACTGTACGCGATCTACCTAGAAGCTAATTTAGTGACAAAAATTAAACTCAGTAGACTTTGGTGGACAGGACACATAGCTCGCATGAGCGAAGAGGAACCGGCCCGGAAAGTACTTTGTAGCTCATTTTATGGTAGACGACAGCGTGGTAGACCTTGCTTTCGCTGGAGAGATGGCGTTGACCAGGACGCCCGAAGGCTTGGGGTGCACTGCTAGATGGCGCGCGATTTTTATGGTTGGAGAGAATTGTTGATGGAGACCAGGACCGTATCTCGGTTGTCGCGCCGATGATACATCTGTGAGATCTGGTCGGATGTCGGTTGTATGCCCGACGGATGAAGTCTCAGAATCATTTCCCCGAACCGGAAGAAAGAATACCCTCTAAACTGTGCTAACTACAGAGGGATCAGTCTCCTAAATATCGCTTATAAGATCTTTCCTGACGTCTTGTGTAAACGCCTGAAACCCTAAGACAACAGTCTGATGCGATTGATGTAGCTATACTGTCTGTCAGATCGTGCCTAGTGGCTGTGTTAAAAAGACGTGATCTACGACTGGTGTGCCAGGAATGGGCTTTCAGTTAACCATCTCAAAACCGAGGTTGTTCTCTTCACGAGGAGGAGGAAATTAACTGGTCTGACACAATTATTATTAAAAGGTGTCACTATACGCCTTTCCGGTGAAGCTAAATATCTGGGTGCTATCTTAAATAGAAAACTTTCCTGAAAAACACACACACACGAGTCCAAAATTGCCAAGACGCTGTCAGTTTTCTGGTAGTGTAAGGGAATTTTCGGCAAATCCTGAGGTCTATCACCATTGAGCTCCCTTTGGATCTACACGGCTATGATAAGGCCTCTTCTTACCTTTGCATCGGTCTTTTGGTGGAATAAGCTTTCGCGTAAATACGTAATTGCTGCTTTCACGAAGCTTCAAAGAACGGTCTTTATCGACTGCATAGAGGCCTTTCCTAGTACGTCTGGCTTTGCTCTTGGTGCATTGCTGAATCCCTCCTCTGACCATGAGGTGCACTCTCAAGGCCATCTTCCGCTTAAAAAGAAGTGGTATTTGGTACAACTCGCACTGGAGTTTCCATGACCTTGCCCACCGCATTTCCTTTGACTCCAGTCTTATGGATATGCCGTCTGACGCATGAAGACCAGTACTCTAGCTGCGACGAACATACAAAGTCGAGTTTCCCTGCACTCGAGACTGGCTCTGGACAGAATCTGAGTCAGAAAAGGAATGTACTCGAATCTTCACGGACGGCTCCAAGACCAATGAAGAATCTGGTGCTGGCGCCTTCGTGAAGAGCAACCAACTTTTGCAGAATGACGACGGAGAATGCCCGTTGCTCCGTCAACGTCGGTAAAGACCTCAACGAGGTCTTTGATGTCAAAAAAGGGCTTAGACATGGCGCCGCTCTGATTTGCACTTAAATCGATATTTTGATATCTACAATTTCTTAATGCTTACGCTGAGGTCCACAAAACTGCGTTTTCAGATCTTCAAAATTCGCCTGTCGATGTTTTACCGTTTTTGGACAATATCTGGAAAACTATTAGGGCCAGAATGCTCGAAACTCTCTTAAACGAAAGTACTCAATGAAGCCAAGTTTTTGATTTTTTTCAGATTTTTTAACACTGGTTTGAATCACATTTAACACTCGTTTTGAATGCATCCCCCAGTATTTTTCTAACGGTATTTTGGATCAAAAAGTGTTGAAGCAAACCTCCACCTCATTTCAAAAAATCTGTCGATTGATATATCACTCGTGGGGGTGCGTCACTGTTTCAAAATTCATGGCAGCTTCACGTATACGAGAGGGCCCCCAAATGGCCCCATTTTTTTTTTTAATTGTGTGCATGGAAAATGATTTGTAGGCCTAAACGACTTAATTCCGAAATTTCATGCCGATGTCTTTATTAACGTCGGAGATAAAAAAAATGTGACAGACACGACATACGGAGGCGTCTGGCACACCGAAATTAGAAAGGTTCCGTTTTTGTAGACGTAATTTTTAAAATTTTCAGTTTTTATGGGAAGTGCCAAAACGCACCCAATTATTTCGTCAACGTTTTGAAAAGCGAGAGAGTGCGTTTTTTTTTTTAAACCGTAAGATCACTAGCGCGTTTTTTCACGGCTCCACCTCTTTCGAGTCACTGACAATGCTCAAAGAGTATAACTGTCTAGAAAAAGCTTCTCAATCTCGCCGTTCAGAGTCGGCATTAAACTGTAGGTCCCCTCCAGTCGTGAGAGAACAATAGCACGCAGAACACGAGTGGTTGCTGAGACGCTAGGCCCAGGTCCACCTCGGACTGCAGCGCCGCCATTATTGAGTTATTAAGATCACTAGCACAACACAGTATTTCAGGCTGTACTATATTGCTTGTGTTGGAAATTAAACGTTACTCGACGGTAGCACAAATGCTGTATTGTGTTTCAGGCTTAAATGTCAAAATGTTAGTCCCTTGGAGAAAAGTCTTGGAGTTTTGACGTTCGCATAGTAGCAAAAATGTGATATTTTTCATAAGTTTTTAATTTAACAGTTTCCGCATCAGGAAAAAACTAAACATCACACTTGTCAAATTTTTGACAGATCCCTCGAATTTTAGTCGTCGTCATAGACAGTCTTTGAAACGACTGTAAAAAGTAACAGGGTTCGGTATGTCAGCAGCAGTCGTTAGTTGTGTTTGTTGCAGCAGCTAGTGTCATGAGAAACGTCATAAACTTTGGAGATTCACATGACCCATGAAATTTATGTCGCAAATCAGGCAAATCATACCTCCCCTTGGCCACATACAGAGTTCCTGAGTTTTCTTTGAATTTGTTGTGCATTAATTAACCTCTGCAAAGTTGCAAACTGTCAAATATTATTTTACCCACTTTTAATTTTTTTAACGAAATTCAAATGCATCACCCTGTGCAGTGTATGCATCTGACAGGGTTCGATGTTCTACGTAATTGAGAACAAACTGCAAAGAAAAAACGAAAACAAAGCGAGAGAGAGAGAGCCAAGAAAATGATTGAGCGAATAGATCGAAAGAAAAAGGAAAATAAAAATGAATTACAATGGATTCAATTAAATCTGCGAAGATGTAAGATGCAAAGTGTGCTCTGGTCGATGACCTGCCTCTATCACTGCAAACTATCCTCCATTTGTAATGCATTTCCATACCGTATTTGTGACTTCGCTTCGAGCTGATGCAATGGAAATCCATCAAATGTGTGTGTTGCAATGGATGTTAGCGAGCGGCAGAAGAATGAGAGACACCGAGAGAGAGGTGACACCTCAAACAAAGTTGACACACTTAAAGTCAACGAAGTTGACGCAAGTCGACACAAAATGTCACTTTTAATATATTTTCACAAGTTTTCTAACTCCAACGACGATTCGTAGTGCTCTCGAGATAGAACGGTACAGATGCTTGTAAGCTGAAACAGCATATGCCTCAGAAAAGGTAAACGAAAAAAAAAAAAAAAAAAAAAAAAAAACTAAAACAAACATGTCGACAGCAGCAGAGAGTGTAGCTTTGTGTTGCTTTACGATTTTCTAGGGCATATTATGTAAGCGAATGGGAAAGACCTTCGGCATTGTCACTCCCCCTGTCATGGGCTTTGTACTTGGGCACGCATAGGCTTTGAAAGAGTGTCGAAAAGTGAAGAGTGACAGATTAATTGAAGCATGATCCGTATGGGTATTTATGTCAGAAAATGGTTAAAAGTGGGACGTGAAGAGGAAGGCCGAAATCGATTACGTAATGTGCTTGAGATGTAAAGAATAATTTATTGTCTCACTCACTGAACAGGGTGCAGTGTAATTTATTCCCTTCCGAGTGCACTTGACACTTGTCACCTGTCAATACTTTGATGCGAGATAATGTATTTGTTATTGCTTAATCCAAATGAATTCATGTGTGAAGCTTGCTTTTTTTTTGCATTTACTTATCGTAGATTTTCTGTTTTCTTTTCAGGTAAGCATCTGACTTTTGGTCTTTGTCGAGGGGGTTGGTGAGTAGTGATTTGATGGAAGTACATTTGAATCGGTTTTGGAATTAAGAAGGTCACATTTTTTGAGCAACAGATTCGAGGAGCTATTGACATTTATCTACAGGAGGGCCATCTAGTGTTTTTTTTTATATCATAGGTTATTTTGACACTGACAGCTGTTTCCTGTTCGAAATCTTGACAGAAAGTCTGTATCATACCTCCGAGTCGCTTGACGCTTGAATAACGTTGGGAAATATTGAAAACTTATTGCCAAAGTAAGTGCTGTGTAGCCCAAACAGTGTCGTTAATTTTTATTTTATGGGTGCATTCAGTGATCGTGAACTTACGACTTAGACTAGGCTCTAGTTTGCAGAGTTTTGTGACGTCGTCTTGCATTAATGAACACACCCATATGCTGTCAAATCTTATCAGTCATTGTTTTTTATGTCACGCGTTTTTAATTAATGGGTGCATTCAATACTTCAACCCGATGTGTTATGTACTTATGACTCGACAAAACTCTAGCGACTAGTTTCCAAATTTGTGTGTGGTCATCTAAGATTAGTGAACACCCTCATCAACTTCTGTCAAATCTCTATCTGACAGCTCTTCTGGTGATTGCATTATGGAACATACCCATTAACTGTCAAATATAGTTTTTGTTTGTTTTTTATGTCGCACATCTTCATCAAATGGGTGCATTCAACGCATCAACCCGATGTGTCATGTACTTACGACTAGACTTGACCCTAGCGACAACTTTTTGTGCGATCATCTAAGATTAGTGAACACCCCCATCAACTTCTGTCAAATCTTTATCTGACATCTCGTCTGGTGACCGTTTAAAGATTCCGATTTAATTAATGACCAACAAATCCTTAACTTTCTGTCACCACAGAAGCGCCTGCTTAACCATGTGTGAGAGTTTGATTTCCTTAATATGGAAATTGTGCGCCCGATCCTCGGCTCATGTGCGCCTCAATTCATTTGTGTGTTTCGTTAAGTGAATGGAAATAATGCAATTATACCCGAGTTGCGTTCCACTATAATCCGGAATTAAATGTAAAACCATTAAAAAAACGTAATTATAGCAATTACGTGGCCTCCCCGGTGTCCATTGAAAGGGTGTCAGGTGTCCGAGCACCATTCAGTGGTTGTGCTGTTGAAGTGAGATTATTATTTTAATTTCATTAACGGCACCGCCGTCAAATCGGTTCAACCATTTTGTGTAAGTGTAAATCAAAATGCAGACGCACACGGTTGTGTATACCCGTGGTAATGCTGCAAAATGCTTAATTATGAGTGAGAGAGAGCTACTATGTCAGAGTTGGGGGTTGAATAAAGTTTAAGGGAGGCTCAAATTCCACGGGAACCTGGATGTCAGGTCGATTTATGGTGCAGCGGCTTAATGTGGGGGCAAATGATAATGCCGAAGCCAATGCACTGCAGTCATTCGGATCCGGAGTCAGACATGCCTGCCAACCATTCACTCATCCAAACAGGAGACTATGCCCACCTGCAGAAGGCAGCCCGATAGATAGATAGGCGCAGACACAGGCTGACACAATGCAATGCAACATTTTTCAGCATTAATACACAATCGATTACATTGGTGCCGCTGGCTGGCGACGGGAGACGGAGGGCGATGTGCCAGAGCCAGCCAACGATGGTGGCATTATGCTGCTGGTGCGCTATGTGCCATTCTATGGCCTGAAGGGGATAATGTGATTATTTAACGGTCGCGCTCACGGATTATGAAATAACAGAAAAAAGGAACGCAACAAAAGAGTCGGAGAAACAGCAGAGCAGCGTCACATCAACAGACGGCGGGCGTCAGGAGGTGTCGGGCTTATTGAAAACCATGGGATAGGCAGGATAGTTGCAGGTGTTAATAGATGCGGATTTTATGACAGTGAGTGGTGCTCATAAATCACGAATAATGATAATTTAGTGGCTGCTACAGTTGCATTTGTGTGCGGTTCACTCTCCTCACACACACACGGGGGTGGACTTTAGACTTTTGGAATTTCAATGCGAAGTTGCCTTTCGATGATGCGGAATTAATTGGACGTGTGGATGGTGAAGATTAGGTATTTCAATAGCACTCTGAGGGGTGGCGAGGTTGTGGTTTTGATTATAATTCAGAATTTGAATTTGCTTTGAAGGATACAGTAGTTTTTTTGGGGAGGGGATATGTAAATCATTTGAAAATTCATCGCTTTTAATGCACCTCAAAGTAGCTGGCCTTTGATGATGACAGACGTTGGCAAACAAGAGATCAATGACTTTTGTCACGTGATTGGACAATTATCGGATGAAATAAATTCAACTTAAAGGGCCAACTATGGCTTATGTCAAAAGCGACCGAAAAGTAACCAGAAGCATCGTCAAATTCCAAGGTGTCCCTAATTGATTTTAAAGATTTAAGAAGAATTCAGCTGTCAACTGACATTTGCATAGTTAGAGGGTGCTTCATTTCAGTCTCGCTTAAAGGCCCATGAGCAAACATGAGCTAATGTCAAATTTTAACGAAATGTTTCGTCATGTTTTCCAAAAACACACCCATTGCCAATTTCTTCCCGTGTTTTGTTTAATTAAATAGAAAAATGTCGTTCAACAATAAAATTATAGCAAAAGTGAACGAACTTAACGAAACTAAGGGAAGCGGTTATTATAGTCACAGTATATCATTTAGAACTCTTCAAATGACATTTGCACACGTAGAGAGCAACTTATTTCGCTCCCGCTTAAGAAGGCGAAAGTGAGCGAACTTAACGAAACTGAGAAGAGGGGTCTTTATAGTCTCAGCATACCATTTTTGAGTATTCGCTAGTTAGCTTTTATTCTCTTCAGTTTTCGTACGGACATTATGATGGGTCTTCCAATAACGACTTCATAACTTTGACGGTTGAGAGCGGCTATATTGTTGAAGTTATATCTGTCAAATTGGCTGTCATTTATTCAATAGGTTTTGCCAAATCACCACCATTGACGGACTTTGGGTTCAACAACAAGAGCAAACAATAAAATTGTTTTATCAAAATTGGGTGCTCTGTTCGGGCAACGCTGCGCTAGATTGCTTCGCCCATTTTACCGTCCCCATAATCGTCCTACCGAGAGGACTATTCGCAATGTGGTGGATAAATTTAAGTCCAGTAAACAATAAACCAACACCCGTACGTTGACGAAACATAAGATCTCCCCAAACATCACCGCTGTCAGTAGGGACTTCTGAACTTTGACTTTGTTGAGGCTACATCTGTCAAATTGGTTGTCATTTATTAAGCCTGTTTAGACAAATCATCACCATTGACGGACATAGCGTTCATTGACATGTGCAAATGATAAAATTGTTTTATCAAAATGGGTGTTCTGTTCAGCAAGTGCGTGGAGCACTCCACCCATTTTACAGTCGCCATAATCGTCCTATTGGGAGGACTATTCATAAATCAGTAAATCATAAACCAACACCCGTACGTCGGTGAAACGTAAGATCTGTCGAAAACATCGCCACTGTCCCTGAGAGTGTGCAGGAGAATCCGAGGCAGTCGATTTCGTGTCGCTCACAAGAACTCGACCTTTCGCACACCACAACTTGGCGACTTTTACGGTGTGACTTGGGCCACCGCCCGTACAAAATCCAACTCACCCAGGAGCTGAAGATAAACGACCAAAGTCAACGACGTGTGTTCGTTGAATGGGCTCTGGAGCAGTTGAAAACTGACCCTAATTTTCATCGAAAAGTCGTCCTCAGCGATGAGGCCCATTTCTGGATGAATGTTTGTGACGATGCCCATCCACATGAGATCCAAGAGTGTCCAAGGCATCCCGAAGAAATCACTGTTTGGTATGGATCTTGAGCTGGCGGCGTCGCCGATTCATATTTCTTTGAGAACGACGTTGGCCAGGCCATCACCGTCAACAATGAGCGCTATACGTCGACGATTACCAACTTCTTTAGGTCTGAATTGGATGATATGGACTCCAACGACATGTGGTTTCAATAGGAAGGCGATAAGTGCCACACAGCTCACGCCACATTGCAATTGCGCACGAGCGATTCGAGGGCATGGTCATCGCACATGAGCATGGAAGTGATGTGAACTGGCCACTGAGATCGAGTGCAATTGGACCCCGTTTGACTTTTTCTTGTGGGGTTTTCTGAAGTCGCGGGTCTATACGAATAAGCCACAAACCATAGCGGCGCGACCCTCAAAGCCAACATAACCCTTGAGGTCGGTCAAATGTAGACTAATTTATGCGTCAGAGTCATGGACATTTCGGATGCGCACCACCCAGAGGAGCCACAGCGGACATTTGAACGATGTTATATTCCATGCATAATGGCATCGATAAGCCTTTCAAACGAATAAAGAATTTCGATGGTGTCTCACACACACTTTGTTTTATTCGAATTTGAAGATAGGAAGCGCTTAATGAAATACCCTTTAGAAGCTACACGACATTGCATCTCATCCGGTTGGGATATCCTAGAATCGTATATAATCGCGTATCTTTTATCGTGACACGACACAACTGTATCCTAGGGTCCAGAATCCGCCATCGCATCGAATAGTTCCTTGAAATGAATGCGCTGTCGTATGCGCTTTGAAATTGGCTTTAAATCGATGATGAGGTGGCTGGTATCGATATGAAACTTTGTGGTATTTTCCAGGATTCGGAGGAGTTTGATGGTCCGTGGTCAATTTGTTGGGCCGGAAGGTAAGTATGATAATTGCGGTGTAAAACGGCTTGGGTGTTCACTCGGTACTCTCGATAATTGCTGACTTACACGCACGATTGAGTCCAACCAATCTCCTACCCAGCGGATTCAAGACCCCACGACGAAAGGCCAGTCCCCTTGCTCTTGTATATAACTCAGTGCCAACCCCCTAAATCCTTCATTCCAACGCCCAAGAGATCTTCTGCCTCCTACCCCAAGAAAGGCAGACCAGTTTCCTTATTTATTCAACCTCGAAATGCTTCATTCCAATTACGCATCAAAGTTTAAACCGTGATAAATTCATTTCTGTCGTGGTAAATTTCTTATCGGCAGCAAAGCTTCGCTGAACTCATTGATCTGACAATTTGCTCTCTGCAATCAACTTAAATCCAAGCACATGACAAGCATTTAAATCAGTGCGTCCCCCAAACATACCCCAAACCCAGTCGCATCCTAAATCTTCTTCAGCTGTTAACACACGAATGAATAGGTCTTCCTTATCCTGATGAACACACCCCGGCACTTCTGTCATGTCTACCGTAACATGTCACTTTGATATATGGATGGGATGAACCGCTTCGTCGATGAAAACCGCAATCCACCCACCACCGTATGCGGTTTGACATATTCCCCCCCACTCTCTCTCTGTGTAGCTCAAACTACGAAAACTTTTCCGTTGATAAGCGAATTGCTTTATCAGATTCCATTACAGTCACCCGAAAACATGGCCACCACCAGCGACAACGGAGGGAAGAAGACACTTCCTCAATTTCCATTATTAATTCAACTCCCTAACAGATACTGTACGAGTATCTCTTTCACCTTCCGACCACACCGGACGGATGGACGCTTTGGTAGCAAGTGACGTTTCGCTGATGACTGTAAACTGCCACTGGCAACTTTAACGCTCGTTTATCCTTTTTTGCAGCTTCTCCATCACTGACATCCTCGCCGTCGGTGCCAGCGGTTGTGTTGGTGTTTTGTAATGTTTGTAAATGCCAGTGACAGTACCTTGACGATGATTTATTAGACTGCAATTTTTATTTCTGAAAACATCGTCGGACGCGAGCATATGGAGAGACGCCTCAGCCCCGTGTTGCTGCTTTTCTTTGTCTTGTAACAATTCCTCTTGCTCCGAGGCGGAGTGACAAACGAATTGACTACGTTATTTGTATCTGTTTGCGCCACCTTCGTCGACTGGCGTCACAGTGGGAAATTAAAAGGTCTCACATCACGCGCTCTGACGAAATACGATCTCCACGGCGAACAAGTGAACGGCTAAGATGTGCGCCCTGTGGCACTCCATCGATTAGTGATTTATGGCGGGTCTCGAAATGAAATACGATAGATACGAAATAACTTCTTCATCAAGCGATCATTTTTCATGGACAGCACACAATAGCCGAGCGGTACGCGAAGACTGCCTGGCGACTCTCTATCGTATCATGCCGGTAATTGCCCCGCAGTGATGGCTTCGAACGAACAACCTAAACAATTCGTGTTTAATTAAGTAATTAATCTGAAAAACAACAACACCGAGGTGAGGATGTATTTCAACACAGTCCCGACCACGTCCAAAGGCTATGCCGGGCCGATGAAGGCTGGGGTGGACGTGCGCAGCAGCTTAGGCAGACGAAAACTTTTCAAAAGTCTTTTGAACTTTTGCCCATTGTTGGGGGGGAATACTATTACAATTGGCACAAGACGACGACGACAATGACGATGATGAGGATGATGGTCTTCGAAGCGAAATCACCCAAAATGAATAAGTTTTCCCTTTCGTATGCAGCAGACAGGTTTTGTTGCTTTTTTTGGGTCCCGAAAGAGGAATGGGGCGGCCATTGGGTGAAGGTAAAAGGCAAAGAAGTGATGATTATTTTTCAAGGAGAAACGCCTTGGGTTACATAACTTTTGTCGTAGGTACATCACAAACGAGAGGGTGCCGCACATGTACGGACGGATGTTTACTTGCGGGTATTTGAAGATTGAAAAGTTTAAAAGTTGAAGACACAACTAAAAGTGGATTTTCTTGATTAGAATAACAATAGGTGGCATGCATAACTTCGGAGGAGTTCCTAATTTGTTTGACACCCGTTATTCGATTGGCACACTTTGATGTGTGCTTTGCAATTTGTTTTGAACTTGAATGAGTTTCTGTTGGATGTCTTAATGCAACAATGAATTGTCAGTTGATTCTTGAGCACAAGCATGGTGAGAAAAAGCACTTATGCAATTCAATGAAGTGAGAAATTCTTAGGTCGCTTAAGACTCCTTGTCCAAAAAGAGGGCAGAGACTCCAAACTGGAAGCCTTTCTGTATGTCCGAATGAATGAAATCCAGGCAACACTTGTTTCATCCATTAAGGGAAAGTCTGCCAACAAAACCTATTACCGGAAGCTTGTCTATCGAGTTCCTATCTAAGAACTTTTTGCCGAGGGGAAGGTTGATCGATAAGTCTTCATAAAGGGTATTTCATTAAGCGCTTCCTATCTTCAAATTCGAATAAAACAAAGTGTGTGTGAGATTTAATCAAAATTCTTTGTTCATTTGAAAGGCTTATCGATGCCATTATATATGGAAGATAACATCATCCAAATATCCGGCGCGGCTTCTTTGGGTGGCGCGCATCCGAAATGTCAAATTGTTCACGACTGACGTATAAGTCAGTCTTAATTTGACCGGGTTATGTTGGCTTTGAGGGCCGCGCTTCTGTGGTTTGTGGCTTATTCGCAGAGACCTCTGCGACTTTAGAAAATTTCCCAAGTCTAACGGGGTTAAATCGCACGATCTCGTTCACCTCCACGTGAGATGACCATGCCCTCGAATCGCTCGTGCAGAATTTCCAATGTGGCGTGAGCTGGCTGTATGACACGTAGCGCCGTTCTGTTCAAACCACTTGTCGTTGGTGTCCATATCATCCTAAAGTTGGTAATCGTCGACGTATACCGCTCATCGTTGACGATGATGGCGTGGCCAACGTCGTTCTCAAAGAAATATGAACCGGCGACGCCGCCAGCTCAAGATCCATACCAAACACTGATTTTTTCATTGGGATGCATTGGACGCTCTTGGATCTCATGTGGATGGGCATCGTCACAAACATTCATCCAGAAATGGGCCTCATCGCTGAGGACGACTTTTCGATGAAAATTAGGGTCAGTTTTCAACTGCTCCAGAGCCCATTCAACGAACATACGTCGTTGTCTATGGTCGTTTATCTTCAGCTCCTGGGTGAGTTGGATTTTGTACGGGCGGTGGCCCAAGTCACACCGTAAAAGTCGCCAAGTTGTGGTCTGCGAAAGGTTGAGTTCTTGTGAGCGACGCGAAATTGACTGCCTCGGATTCTCCTGCACACTCTCAGGGACAGTCGCGATGTTTTCGACAGATCTTGCGTTTCATCGACGTACGGGTGTTGGTTTATGATTTACTGAATTAGGAATAGTCCTCCCGGTAGGACGATTATGGCGACTGTAAAATGTGTGGAGTGCTCCACGCACTTGCTGAACAGAACACCCATTTTGATAAAACAATTTTATCATTTGCACATGTCAATGAACGCTATGTCCGTCAATGGTGATGATTTGTCTAAACAGGCTTAATAAATGACAACCAATTTGACAGATGTAGCCTCAACAAAGTCAAAGTTCAGAAGTCCCTACTGACAGCGGTGATGTTTGGGGAGATCTTATGTTTCGTCAACGTACGGGTGTTGGTTTATTATTTACTGGACTTAAATTTATCCACCACATTGCGAATAGTCCTCTCGGTAGGACGATTATGGGGACGGTAAAATGGGCGAAGCAATCTAGCGCAGCGTTGCCCGAACAGAGCACCCAATTTTGATAAAACAATTTTATTGTTTGCTCTTGTTGTTGAACCCAAGGTCCGTCAATGGTGGTGATTTGGCAAAACCTATTGAATAAATGACAGCCAATATGACAGATGTAACTTCAACAATATAGCCGCTATCAACTGTCAAAGTGCGGAAGTCCCTACTGGAAGAACTTTCTGCAAAAGTTGTTGTCGGACGAAGAGGAGGAGGAGAATGTTCTCATCGTTTCCGTACATACCCGACTGTTGCGACGCCTAGACATACACTACACAATGCACAGATGTGCTGGTTGAAATGCTCTCTTCTGATAGACGAAGCCATAATCAACCTAGAGACATGCACTTAGGGCTCCTTGAGTAATCGTTGCTTCGTACTAATTCCATTTTCCCCCGAAAGCTTCGCCACTTAGACCCGATAAAAATCAATCGCATTAGAAATCCACAGAATTGCTGACTTCAGGAAGTAATTTCTGGCGAATTCACGGCTATTCTAAATACACTTACGCCACCAACCATTAGCAACTATGGCGTGTAGCCACAGCATACCCCCTACGAGATTGTATCCAATGAACAGGTTTTAGATACATCAAAAACTCATGTACCACCGGCATAACTTTGCCCAATCAAAAATCCATTCACGAGTAAATAATGACCGGGCCCCGTGGTTGGCACAACATCACGGCTAAAAGCATAGGTCCTAGTATGGAGTCTTGCGGAAAAATGCAAAACCACCGAAACACATCAAACACTTCCCGCTTCAGTGGGCACGTTTGTAACAGTTTGTCACAGCATTCACCGTATTGACTTCCTGCTGAACAATCAACTCCGCCGTCATCATAATTTCCAAACAAATTGCCAGTCTATCTCGTGGGCATCTGCGGTGGTGTGCGCCAGTGTGTGCCCGTGCGCAATCTAATCGAAATATCTTCCGAACTATCTGGCGCGTTTATCCACTCACTCCCGTGTGCGGTCGTAAAGCTTCCTGGCCCCGTTGTGTATTTATGGCTAAATTAATTAATTATCTCATATTTACAACCAAGCCGACGTTCATTAGTCGCTTGTCACACAATATCGTCGCTAAACACAGCCTGATTGACCCAAATGTCCACCGGGTGTTGTTTGTTTTTCCCTCTTGTTCACCTATCCACCCTCGTCGTCACCGTGCGCCATCAGCAGCACACCATTGATATCTGTCCGACATTCACTCACCACCACTGTAATGCCAAACGAGGCGACGTGAAAGCCGGCGCGCGTGAAGTCGAGCGTATTATTCCAGCGAAATGAGAAGGTAAACTGCTGCAAGTTGCGGCGGTGGTGGCGGCATTTGTAAATTGAATTATGCTTTGTAAAAACGGTTGACAAGATGATTAGAAGATAGGTTAGAGCCGAGGCGGCGGTGTTGTGAAACTCGCAGGCCCGGTCCACGGTAGAAAGTTTCCCCGAAACAACGAGGAAAATGTACGCGCGAAAGAGTTTCCAATTTAGAAAGTCGCCTCTTACATCGACCAAATGTGCACGACACACAACCGAGCGCGCGGTGTGTTACACAAGACCGTCCGTCGTCCAACAGCAGCGGCGGTGGCGGTCCGAACCTCTAAATGGAACGATTAACCGTCGCTCCCCGGGTTCTTCCACGGACACAGAGGGAGACAAAGAGCGAGAGAGAGTGCATTTCAACACCACATCGCTGATTAATTGATCCGTGGATTTCCACAAAACTTACCACAGAATTACCGTTGATTAGGTTTTCTTCTTCCACCGGGTCGAACTCAGCGAGATCCAGACCAGTGTTGATGAGGTGTGAAATATGGGAGGTGAAAATGAGATCTGCGGCGGGCCGTGGAGGAGAGAGGTGCGCCGAGTTCGGATTCCGGCGAAAACCTTTCACTTTGGCGCGCAGAGATCTGTAATGATGAAGCACGACTTGGTTGGGAGCGACTGCATCGACTGTGACGACGACGGCGGTGGTGGCGTCGTCGATGGTTTTCCTACCTTTTGAGGTTAAACTGCGAACATGGATGTGTGAAATTTTCTTCGGCTGCCTCTGTGAGATACAGCAGTGGGTGGGGGAGGTGAAAATCTCTCAAATGGGGTTCAACGGGGTCAGTTGGTTGGTTGGTTGGTTGGAGCTGGAGTTTATTTGTTGTTCGCTTTGGCTTTGTTTGCCGTCGGTTGGCGAGGCTTGGGAGATTCGTAATGCAATTGGACACCGACTGGCGGTTTTTGTTGCTGTTGTGCCAAATGGGAAATGGAAAAATCGTGATTTGCGAATTGGAAAATGCTTTTTTTCGATTTGATTTATGGTGTTCGATTTTTCTCATTTTTTTTTCGCGGTGCTGGATGTTGAACTCTTTGAACCTGTCCCCTGTTCTGCTGGTCTATCTCCCCATTTTTGGGGGAGAATGGTGGAAGAGTGGTTGGTGGTGGGTGCGTTATTGAGTGGATTTCTATTTTGATCTTTATTAAAGTGAAAAATATCGGCGGCATTATTGGTTTCTATCCTGAGGCATACCAGGCCGGCGGCGCACGGTGCTGGGCGGGATAAGAAGGTGTGAATGGGTAGTTAATGGTCTGGAATGTGCCGGCGAGCGAAGGCGATTATTGTGATTTTGTGCATTCGCTGTAGGATTTTGAGTGAAGGGAATTGGAAAAATGATTTTTTTCAACAATCAGTGGGTTATTTAAAGAGGGTGCAGTGGAGAATTTAAATTGAGGAAATGACAAGTACACTGTTGTGAGATTGAAACCTTACTTTCGGGGAAAGATTAGCACGACACAGAGGGACAGAGGGTATGTGAAGCTATTCGGGTACACAAAGCTACATGACACCATTGAACCTGCCCAGTTGGCACCTATTCGGATACCCGGATAGTTTCATTATACGATCAAATATCACAGCACTAATCGAGTCGATTTCATCGGTGTACAGACATAACGCCAAGCGATTGGTTTTTTAAAACGTCCGCTTTGTGAAAGTGACAAAAGGCCAAAGCAACAATTTACTTTGATCCCTTTGATAAAGCGACATAAGGCCAAGTTTTAAAATTTGGTCTTATGTCGCTTGGCGTTATGTCATGGCACCGATTTCATCAATTATGCCTCTCCTTTGTTTTTGCGCCGTGGCGTAGTGGGTAGGTGCGTCGACTCCTACGCTCGAGGTCGTCAGTTCGAATCTCGAAAAAAAACATCAAACATTTTTTCACGGCTCCACCTCTTTCGAGTCACTGACAATGCTCAAAGAGTATAACTGTCTAGGAAAAGCTTCTCAATCTCGCCGTTCGGAGTCGGCATTAAACTGTAGGTCCCCTCCGCTCGTGAGAGAACAATAGCACGCACAACACGAGTGGTTGCTGAGAAGCTAGGCCCAGGTCCACCTCGGACTGTATCACCGCCATTGTTATTATTATTAATGTAAAACTTAAGTGCCGACACTCAGCGCAACGTACTTTTTCCTGCAAAGTCTTTAACAGAATACCCTGATAATTCAAATTTTCTGTTTCAAGATCAAACTTGTGCAAGAATTTAAGCCAAATGATCACTGTTTCGATATCGAAATTCAAAATGTCCGTGTATAGGCCCAAAATCAATTTACAAAATTGAATGTATGAGGTAACGACTGGATGGCGCAGTTGGTTAAGTGCCCTAAGTAAGAGGGGTCCCAGGTTCAAATCCCAGTGAAATCGAATCTGTTCCAGTCACTATTTGCCCTTAGGATCAAATTAACGGCACTGGAGTAGGTTGCTACCTGGCAGTACAATAAACCAGTTTTGAGTCTGAGTGCTCCAGTAGTGCTTCAAAAATTAAAAAAAAAAAAAGTGCTGGTGAATCCACTAGCAGCCCCATAACCTAACCTTAAACCACATGAGATTTTCGAAATGCGGTTACATCCTGAAAAATGCACAGTTTGATGGGCTGGTAGAGTCATTGGACCATTTCTTTTTAACAAAAGCGGAGTTTATCAGCATTTCACGTTCAATGGTATTCGCTGTAGAGCCGTGATTAAAGTTTTTTTTTTTGCTCTTCGATTGGACGGCATAAATGTTGAAGAGATATAACTCCAGCAGATGGCGCTACGTGACACACAACAATCAACATATCAAAGGAAGAATTCGATGAACTCATAATTTCGCGCAAATTTGCCTCCAAGATCTTATGATCTCCTCTCTAACTTACTTACTTAAGGTGGCGCTAGCTTCTCAGCAACCACTCGTGTTGTGCGTGCTATTGTTCTCTCACGAGTGTAAGGGACCTACAGTTAAATGACGATTCCGAACGGCGAGATTGAGAAGCTTTTGAAAAAAAAACACCCTACAGTCCATTTAAATTTGTTTCCAAAAAATTTAGTTATGGGAATATAAAGTTTCGTAGAAAATCGTACATAGGCCTAAATGTTTGAAAAGAGTAATGCATTCAAATACCGGCACTCAATTGAAAGCAGTAAACATGGTTTAGCACTCAGAAATATAAACAATCACATGGTACTTAGACTTTCAATTCACTCAATTTCCGTCTAATTGAGAACCGTAAATTAATAACAATACTCCTCTCCCGTTGCTATGAATAATTATCACTCATGATAGCCAAACAGTTCCGGCAAACAAAGCCGCCACAACGATTTCGCAGCTTGAATCCCCACACAAACACGAGCATTTCTCTCTCTCTCTGAGTTACGACTTTCATATTGGTCACATATTTAATTTCCATATTTTATTGTTTCCCCAAAAAAACGCCACACTCTATTCCCAGCCGCAAGTAAATAATAACTTGCTAATAAAATTTAATTAGCAAATGCACACTGCTAATTAATTCCCTGAACTCATTAACACTTCTATAAATGCACATGCATAAGTGCTGCTGCCGCCACCGCCACAGCCGCCGCTGCCTGAACTTTGACGTTTATCATCACATGCCAGAACGGACTCTAAAATTAAATCAAAAATGTCAATAAAAGAGGAAAATGCTTAATTTGTTGAGACAAAAAATAAACGAAAAGCTTAAAATATCGGGGCTCGCTCTATTTTCAGCAGAAGAGCGTACTTTTGTTGGTCAATTAGCGAAAAGTTAATGCGGAGTGAAGTCTGATGTAATTAAAACTTCCGCTTCCATGTGACGCAAGGATGACAGCTAAAAACTCGTCGAAAATGTCATTTGTTGTTGTGTTTTAATTGAATTGTGAAAAAATAAACAAAACGTAACCAAAGGCCAAGAGGAGCACATTAGCATGCAGGAGAAGCGATGCGAACGCAACGATAGGCGCCACATTTCAATGCGCGCCGTCTGTCAACACCACTGACAGTGGCAGCAATCAGTGTTTGTTGCGCTGCCAATACTAGATAATAATCAGCGTTCAAATCAAAATTCAAATCTACAACCGGTTGAAGGGGAGAGAGTGCGAGTGTGGTGGCGTTTTGTATTCCCGTTGGATACCTGCTCCGGCGAACATCATCCAGGCACTCTTGAGGGTAGCGATGGATAATGAGGAAGACATGTTGCCTTGCACCGATTTGTATTTTAATAATTCAACACGTTGTGGTAATTAAAAATCGCGCCGCATACCGTAAAACAATGCGAAATCGTTCGTTTGTTTGTTGTGTGATAATGTGGATGGGGAGGTGATGACTTATATGTTAGCGACTGTTGTGGATGACTGGGGAGGTGAGGGGGGTTTCTGCGAATTGAGTGATAGATCGTTGGTATCCGTGGGGATTTCCCATTGGGAAAGGGTCGCTCTGTGCGCATTGGCATTGTATTCGCGGGCTGTCAATCGAAATGGATGGGTGGACTGGAACAATGGTGCTTATGTGGGTGGATGCACACTTGGGGAGTGCACACAGACAGTTGCTAATTACCATAGATGAGGAAAAGGATTTTCTTCTTTCATTTCAAAGCTAGTACATTTTTGTTGCCATTTGAATTCACCGAGGATGGTGACACTCGTCTGCCAGGTGACATTGGAGTCGAACGTTAGGAAGTTTTGTCTCAGAAAATGAGTGATTGGGAACGTGAGTGCTGGTTGAAAGTGCTTGTTGAGGCGTTTATCCTCAAGTGATCAGCCGTCTGTGAATGAAAGGCAGTGTAGCTGCGGGTGTTTTTGAGGAGCGTTAGGCAATTTGTTCAATTTTACATCCCACTGCATGAATCCTCTAGAGTGCCTTTAGAGGATGGCCCCTACTCTCTGTTCACGTTGAAATTAATCGGCTTTGGCATTTAAAATCCGTGATTTCTAGCTACTTGCTTTGGCTTTCAACTAACGTCGTTCTTTTCTTTTCTTTCAGGTAAGGAAGATGTGTCGAATGCATCAGTCAAACGTTCAAGAACAACAGGTAACCTTTGAGCATAAAGTTGTCCACGATCCGAGATAATGGATATTTCTTTGTGAAATGTCAGACTGATCTGACAGGTCGATGTACCGATAAAAACTACACCAATCTGTCTACAATCGGAAATGTTAATCAAATTGTATTTTGAGGAAGTAAATCTCAGTGGAAGAATTTGTCTCAAACTTGTGCATTGACCGCGGATGAAATGTCAAACTGATCTGACAGGTCTGACGGTTTACGCTCGGTACACCAAGCTTATCTACCATCAGAACTGCTGATCAAACTGTATTCTGAGGAAGTAAATTCTAGGGAAAGAAACATAAGAATTTGGTTTTATTGGTTCGTGGACATCGGATGAAATGTCAAACTCATCTGACAGGTCTGATGGATAATCTTCGCTTGTCTGGGAAAAACTACACCAAACTGTTCTAGAGGTTTTTTTCATTAAGTGCTTCCTATCTTTAAATTTAAATAACACAAAGTGTGTGTGAGATGTCATCGACATTTTTTATTAATTTGAAAGCCTTATCGATGCCATTATGTGTGGAATATAACATCATCTGCCGCGGTTTCTCTTAGTGTCGCGCATTCGAAATGTCAAATTTTCCATAACTCAAGCGCATAAATCAGGCTGAATTTGACCGATGACATGGGTCATGTTGACTTTGAGGGCCGCATTGCTGTGGTTTTTGACTTATTCGCATAGACCTGCGACTTCAGAAAACCCTACAAGATTTGACGAGGTCAAATCGTACGATCTCGGTGGCCAGTTCACATCATCTCCTCTTGAGATGACCATGCCTTCGAATCGCTCGTACAGAATTTCCAATGTGGCGTGAGGTGTGTTGGACGTAGCGCCGCCTTGTTGAAACCACTGTTGGTGTGGATAACATCCAATTCAGACCGAAAGAAGTTGGTAATCATCGACCTATAGCGCCCGCCGTGGACGGTGATGGCCTGGCCAACGTTATTCTCAAAGAAATATGGACCGGTGACGCCGCCAGCTCTAAATCCACACCAAACAGTGATTTTTTCGGGATGCATTGGAAGCTCTTGGGTCTTATATGCTCATGTGGATTGATATAGTCTCAAATTCGAAAATTTTGATTTTGTTTGTTGATGTACACATTCATCCAGAAATGGGTCTCATCGCCGAAAATGATTTTTCGATGAAAATTAGGTTCAGTTTCCAACTACTCCAGAGCCCATTAAACGATGTTTTCGGCAGCTTTTGCATTTCGTCGATGTACGGGTGTTGGTTTATCATTTACTGAACCAGTGGACTCAAACTGATCCACCACACTGCGAAGAGTCCTTTCGGTAGGGCGGTAATGGCGACCGTAAAATAAGCGCGGATCGTAGCCCGAACAGTACACCCATTTTAATTAAACAATTTTATCATTTGCAGGTGTTGTTGAAAGCTATATCAATAGTCCATGATGATTTGGCAAAACCGACTGAATAAATGACAGCCAATTAGACAGATGTAGCTTTAACAATATGAACGCTATCGACTGTCAAAATTCGGAAGTCCCTATTGGAAGACCCTTTATAAACAAAATTGTTAATCAAACTGTTCTAAGGAAGTAAATTCCAGTGTAAGCAACACGAGAATTCGCTTTAAATTGTTCCATGTTCAATTTCTCAATCGATCTCTGATGAAAATTCCCCACTGTCAACATTAATCACTTGACAGAACCTCACGACGATGACCATTAGCCCATCGATCAACAGCAATCCACAATTTAGTGACAAATTGCTTACAAAATCCTGCACAAAGTTGACAGAACCACCGCCATATGTGACATACAAAAGAAAATCCTAAAAAAAAATCCATTTCGTTCCAAAAATGTCAAAACAAGATGTCACAATGCCGTATGCAACCACACAACACGCGCAGGCAGACGACAAGATTTCGTCGAGTTCGAAATACGAGGTCTTTCCGCCCAATCGAATTGAGGCCATTGATCTTCACGATAAAGCGATACACGCATCGCGAGAACCCCACGACCAGTGAGACTGCCACGA
The DNA here is from genome assembly GCA_930367185.1 of Myathropa florea. Taxonomy (NCBI): domain Eukaryota; kingdom Metazoa; phylum Arthropoda; class Insecta; order Diptera; family Syrphidae; genus Myathropa; species Myathropa florea. Next base: position 119,316,157 of record OV884003.1, read on the forward strand.
AGCGACAAACCCAATGCACAAGCATTAAAGAGGAAAACGTCAGTTTCTTACCCAAAATGCCAATCCCACTTTTGTTAGCTAAACGAACATGAACTCTACAGCGAGCGCCGTCGAAACGGCATTAAATACCGGTCCGTCCACGAGACTCTAGATATCCTATGCACACTAGAACACCGATTCTGAAGATCCCCATGGCAGAGGTACAATCAGAGCGGTGCGATTGCGACTGCTGCCGTTGGCCTGGTTGCTGCTGTGCTGTTGCCCTCTTTAAGGTGCAGTTAGCTCTAAACACACCCATATGTCATGAATACGATTAACCGTCAGTGGAGAAACGATGACGACGACGACGACGACGACGACCACGATGATGACGATGACGATGACTTCGACTATACATCCAAGGAGACGATGCACAAGCGACGAACACAAGTTGAGTTGAGATACATATCGACCGACGGTTTAGAATTAATCGCGTTTAGATGCCTTTATGGTGCGCTGCACTCTCGATCGATGGATTTGAAAGATCATAGCCATGCTTCCGCTACCGCTCGGCTTCTTTAAGTGGCACCCTTTCCTTGTAGCGGGGCACAGAAGAACAGATGTAAGTCACGCGGCAGTTAGTGAGATAATTAAAGAAATGAAAATCGATCGTGTCGAGCAGTACGATCCGTACGATCAGTGAAGTGCCAGCGTGCTCCACGGTGTTTGCTCAAGCTGGGGCACTTAGAGTGAGTGGATAGCACACGGCACAAGGGATCCCAAAGCGCCTTAAGGTGGAAATTGCTTTTCCAAGTATCTGAGGTGAAAAGGAATTTCACTGAAACACGATCACACTCTGATCAGATCGTGCTGGACGTGTTTTGCAATAAAATTGGGATTCGGGTTCAGACTCGGTGTCATAAAGGGCCGCGCCAACAAACCAAGCCTGAGCTGGCTAGGAGTCGAAGGCGATCTATGAAATATTTTATAACTCTATTGGCAAGCGTGGATGTCTGTAAAATTTGACGCCCTGTGGGCCGATGGGTGACTTCTTGCGACGGGAATTGTCATCGCGGGGACAGTGAGTTGAGAATTAAATTTAACGTGCCACGGGTGGGGACAGGGCCCTTGGGATTTCTGAGGCGGGGTAAGTGCTAAATAGTTGATTGCCTACAGGAAATTGATGGACTATTTGGAGCAAACACATAAAATGCTTGGAATGATGGCAGACGTTGGGGTGTCTAAAGGTTTCGGTAAACATTGACCACTTTGTTGAGCGCAGTGTGGGCGACTTAAAACAGCGATTTGGGTGGAATTATGATGCCCGCCGGTGGTGTGACCGTGGATAATGTATTCCATCAACGGCAGAAGGCACTAATTGGGTGGGTGGACTTGTGTAAACGAAGTATTTGCGTCTGTCGTGTATATTTGATGAATGGTATGTCGCAACTAAATTTGGTAATGTATTTACAGTCAGCGTAAAAAATAACTGTTCAGTTATCAGATGAAGGAGGGGAATTGTTTTCTATCTTCGTTCAAATCGAACGAAAGATGAGGGAAGGGAATTATCTTCTATTTTCGTTCAAATCGAACGAAACATTCTGCCTAAAGGTAGCCCTAAACGACGAACATGCTCGCCGAACTTGCTGGTGGTCGCCGCATTTTCGTCGTGTATGGACTGGTTTGCGAGCCGCTCGCTGTTGGCGAAAAATTTCGATTTTGTCGTGTTCGTTAGCTTGGATGTTCGCCGTATAGGTCCATGTTCGCGAACAAACCTAATTTTTGCTGTGAACGTCGCCGAGTATATCGCGGATTAAGCACAATGTCAACAGTCAGCCACGATTTTATCGAGGAATTCACCACTTGCGCTTGCCTATCACACATGTTGACGGTTGACGGTTTGAAGAAACAACACGAAGTGAATGTTCCCCGTGTAGGGGATAACGCAAAGGAGCAAGTTCGGCGAGCATGTTCGTCGTTTAGGGCTACCTTAACAGCGGTATTTACATCTTCGTCGCCATTTTGTCTCTTATTGCAGCTCCTACTAGTTTTTATTTGCCATGAAAGTTCAGATTTTAGGAAGATTCAATTTTCTCCTGTATCTTCGAAGGCCTTCACATCGAGATAGCCAACAACTTGAGGAATTTCAAGTGGCTGCAGAATCAGTGGACGATCACACTCTTGTCCATTTAGTGGAGGCAAGCCGCGGAACATCTTTATATCTTACAAATCTCTCCTAAATACCGATCCTTCAACTAGCTCCGACAAGAACAGAAAGCCCGATCTTCGTTAAAATAATGAATCGAAAACAAGAATTTCTTCTGGAATCGTCCGCCAATCAGTCAGCGCACAACATCTCACTAAATTACATGCTACGCCATTCAGCCAAACAGCCACTTGACAAGGTTTTATGTGAAAATTAGAAACCAATCATCATCACCGTCGTCATAGTCCTTGTCTTGGCGTCATTTTACCCAGCATAATTCAAAGCCCAAGCGGATGAAGTTTCCCCCCAGTCGAATCAGAAGACAAAAACCCAATAAATTCCACTTGTAAGGCTATTACAAAAATTTTATAATCTACTAGATGCCACTATGAGCCAGGTCCTTATGCGATAGACCCAACTCGGGGAGCCCTTGCGCCATGCATGCCGTGAAATCGTGGCGAGCGCGGAAGAGCACAAAGGCACACACCACGGCTTGTCGCGAATATTTCTTCCTCCTCTCTCTCTCTGCACATACTCGTACATTAATAGACATGAAAACTTAATTGCTTGATTATCTCGTTCATCGCGCGCGCACACAAGCTGTAGAAATGGCCGCGGTGGGCTTGCACTGTCTCCCTCCCCCTGGAACTGGTGCAGTGCTTAAACTTGAAGTCCTTTGCACCGACCCCGGGTTGGGGAAGAAGACATGAAACACTTGAGGAGAAGCAGAATGAGCGCCTTTCCTCGGATGAAATTCCAATTGACTTGGATGGAAAAAATCCCTGAGATACGAGTAAATTTGCTTGAGCCCCTGCTCTGCCTGCCGCAGCCCGGCCACCGAAGAATTCAACGACATGAAGAGGCAAGGTAATCCAGTAGGCTTCCTGGCAGGCTCGCGCATAAGTGGAATACCTTTTCTTTTTCTTCCCGTGTGCACGGCTGGTCTAGGAGCGGTGTGCGGTGCATGCATCGTGGCTCGGCTATTGTTTTGCAAGGTTCATGGGTTTTATTGACTTTTCGCCTGGTTCCGGTGGGGAGCAGCGGAGGGCAGGAGTATATCTGCGATGCGATAAACTAACGCTCGAAACAAAAGACTTCCTCGCTCTCAAATAACCGCCTGGCATCCCATATAAGGGGGGTTGCTGATGGTTGCCGATGGTGTGGGCCTTCGGCTGCTGCGGTGCCCCTCCTGCTCCGGTTCAATTATTTTATCTTGCCACGATCGAATGTATTTAATATGAGGAGCAATGAGGTTGCTTGTGGTGCTGGTGGTGGTAGTGGTAGAGGCTGCCTCATGTACTCGCTCGCAGCTAGTTTGGAATGCTTCATTCCTCAACCAGAAGATTGGCTTTCCTCGGGCAGCAGACAGACACTCCTGAGGCCAGGCTGCGGCGAACGCGAAGAATAATGGAGAGATAAACTTCGGTGGACTCCTTTTATTGACACAGTACACACACCGTTCCACGAGGGTAGTCCATAAAAACCAATCAATGTACGCAACATGGATAACTCGAATTGGAATCCATCGCCGCCGCCGCAGTCGCGGCGATGATCGACTGCATTAATCCGCAGCCGCGCGGTTGCCCCACTCGGGGGTTTGCTGATTCAACGGCGATGTCAACAGAATCACGACATAATGGGTTACAATGTTCGGAGCGATTTTACCTTCCTGGCATGGAGTTGCAGCCTGGCCATGGGTGTACACTGAATTATGCGGCGCTGTTTAACTTTTTTTCTTCTTCTTCTCGGTGCCTTCGATGCGTTTCGCAGCGATCTTTGGAGCTGCTCGTCGTGCTGCGCATGGTGCGGAGTGCGTGCGAATCTGATTCGGATCAGCGATGGCCTGAATCGGTATGTGATTAGCATAAGTGGTGATGCCTAATTTGGGCGTATACTGAATTTAATCTTGAACTGGCTGCAGCGCAATGTTTTTGGAGAGCACGAAAAGGGGAGAGTTGTTGTGAATTCATTATCGACGCAGGATGCTGACAGTTGAGTCGTATGTCCTCTTCGTAGCCTTGACAACATTGTAACATCACAAGTGAAGGTGTTAAATAGCTCTGCTTGAGCGGAGGAGAATCGTTAAGTAGTTGAACAGCGTGCCTTCGTTTGGTTTTTGCTTCAGTTCACATTTTGCTGTCAGGCACGTCGTGAGAGATGGAATTCTACGGAAGCTGAGATATTTCGCGAATTCAAGTGACATGCGAATAATTAAGCGGATGAAGATGTACTTTTGTGCATTTCTCATAACTTCGTCAGCAACTAGATTCAGGAGTGAATGTCTCAGTTTCCATCTTGACCGCTTGAAGTCCCTGCACTCAAGTCCTTTCACTCTTTTTTTCTTTCTTTCACTTCTTTTTTCTTTTACGACAGTCCTTGACGCAACAGTCTGAGGTTGCTTCTACAACAACCAATCCTTGATTTTAGGCTGACTCCGGACGGCCAAGACTGCCAATTATACTCTGAGCGTTGTCATTGACTCACGAGAGGTGGTGCGATGAATTTGAAAACCATTCCTGTTGTCGTCTAATGACTGGAGGGAACTTCAATTTTGTGATGACTCCGAACTACCAAGTTTGACGGTTATTCTCTCTGAGCTTCATCTATGACTCGGGAGTAGTTGGGCCGCTGATTTTCGGGAAACGAACCTAGATTTGGGCGTATGAGCCGACGCACTTATCTGCTGCGCAACGGCCCCATTCGTTGAACATTAGTTCGTACAATAATGGCAGTCCTTCTTTTTTCCCTTCTTGGACTTGGGCCTAGCTTCTACAGCAATCAATCGTAGAGGTGAGCTACAACTTTGCGACGACTCCAAACGGCGAAAGGGCCAACTATAATGACCGTACGGAATCTTTAGAGAACTCAAACAATCGAGCGAATACACAAAAATGATGCAATGTAACTATAGTGACCGCTTTGCTCAGTTTCGTTAAATTCGTCCACTTTTACGAAATGAATCGCTCTCTCTGATGCAAATGTCAGTTGATAGCTGAATTCTTCTTAAGTTTATTTAAGCAATCAGGGACACTTTGAAATTTGACGATGAATCTAGTTTCTTTCCGTTTACTTTTGACATAAGCTTAAGTTTTCTTACGGCCATTATGGTTGGTCCTTTAAGTTTGAAAAGCTTAGATGACGGTTTTACTCTCTGAGCAATGTCATTGACTCGAGAGAGGTGGGGCCGTAAAAGAGTTGGTGCTGTGGATCGGAATCTGATCCACAGACTTTTAATGTAGGAGTCGACGCACTTACTACCCCACGTCGGTCACCTCAAGACTAAGCTTAAACCTCACATCCTCACTCGAAACAGTCGCATCTATCGCATCTATCAGCCACGGCCCCCATCCATCGCACATCCTTCCCCGTTTTTGATTTGTGCCTAACTTCTACAGCAACCACTCTCATTGTACGTTTTCGCACGAGTCAGGTGACCCGCAGTCGAAAAGCTTTGTATGACAGTTTTACTTTCAGAGTATTGCCAGTGACTCGAGAGAGTTGGCGCTGTAAAAAAGAGAGTTGGTGTGTTAGAGATCGAACCATAGACTTCCAGCGTAAGAGTCACTACCCCCTAGGCCGCGGCAGTTTCCTTCCTTCCTTGTCTTGATACATAATCCATTGAATAGGTGGGATACTCCTTTACGCCGGTAGCATCTATACTCAGTCTGCATCAAACTCTCTTTTAGGCTGTCGAGGTAAGCAATGCGAGGTCGAAGAGACTCATTTAAGAGAAACAACGTCAGATTTTAATTTATGAACTGACAGATGAACACAATTCATTGCACATTTTGTCCTGTTACATGAGACACCCTTCAGATCCTGTAACCATCAGTGACATCAAGGCAATAAATAATGACAACTTTCAAGACTTCTTTCCCCCTTCGCACTCGTAGACCGCCCTTGCAGTTCCCAACAGACCGATCATTCATTTCCGACGCGATGTCATTAGGCAAACAGTCTTCGGAACAGCCTCCGAAACCCGATGACGGTAGATAATCTCTCTGTCACAATCCGATGCCTTATCAAATTAATACACGACTCCTCGCTCTTTCTCATTTCGAATGCATCCAATTAATTTATGAGAAAAGCCGATGAAAAGGACCACACAAAACACCTGCGCTGCGCTGTCAGACTCCCTGCTGCGCGCGAACACTCGCTCCATAAGCGGCAACAAATTAAATTCCACCTTTCCAAAGGGGCTCCCGAGCATTAATTAGTTCCACATAAAAAGCAGGACTCACACCGCACCAGCAGCGCACGAGATTCATGTTTATTCAAAACCATTGCTCCGGCAGAAAAAGACACGAAACCGAACGGAATAAGTTAAATCGAATTAGGAGCAAGAGCAGCCAGGAACAGGTGCACCTCCTTCCGTTCCATTCCGTTTTGGATGGCAATCAACGACACTTAACCCACCGCTAGGACATCATTGGAAATGCCCGTCGATGTGAGTCTTTCTTAATTCCCGACTAATCGGATAATTCGCAGACTAATCACTCTCCTTTGTACACAATTTCCACTCGGTTTCATGTAAACTCTGTAGACCCCTCGTCCTTCGTCCGCCGCCCTCGTGAGCCGGTGGAGAATGAAATTAAAATTTTAATTGCCTTCCTTGCGGTCAATTGAATCAATTAGGGTTTCATCCGAAAGAAGCACGCGGAAGCTCCTTCACTCGCCCGTCAGGTAGCGAGACACAAAGATGGGCGGCCAACTTTGGCAAGCAGATAAAGTTCAGAACCAGCGGTGGGGTGGTCCAAGGAAAAGGTCATGGCTTCCAGGCGCCACACCTATTTTGCATTCCTTCCGCAGCAGATAATCTCGCATCGATTTATTCATCTTCCATCCAATTGTGAAAATTAAATTGCGCTATCGATTTAGGAAATTTTATAATTGGATATAAATTCCTTTGAGAGTTTACTTCGTTTTCGTTTTATCCACTTATCGTCGGCGTTCATCGGCAGCAGCGGTTCCCGGAAGGTCGAGAGGAATCACCGGATAATTCCAGCAATTAGTTCTGAAAAGGGATTGGGTTGGTCTTTCGAAGTTTGGATAATTGATTGAGAGAAGTATCGTTTCTTTTTTTTTCCAAATGTCAAGTGGATTGAGTTTCTCAAGGATGCTATAACTAATAGCCCCGCAGTCCTTTGAGGATGTTTATTTATTTCAGCCACTGGAATACACCCGAAGGAGGGTAGAGGTTCAGTGGCGATAAATCGTCTTCCTTCCGTTGAAGTGGAAGAGGAGAAGGAAGCTGTTTCGCGTGATGACGTGAGATTTATTGTTAGTCTTGAGGTGGCCGACGTTGGGTAGTAAGTGCGTCGACTCATACACTAAAAGTCTGTGGATCACATTCCTATCAAAAACACCGACTCTCTTTTTTTACGGCACCACCTCTCTCCGGGCTCTGATAAAGCTCAGAGAGTTAAACTGTCATGTAGAGCTTCTCAACGTAAAAGATCAACTATAATGGCCGTACAAAAACTTAAGCTTAGGTCAAAAGTAAACGAAAAGTAACCATAATAAACGTCAAATTTCAAAGCGCACAAAAATGCTTCTAGAAACTTCGAAGAATTCAGCTGTCAACTGACATTTGCATCAGAGAGAGCGATTCATTTCGCTCCCATGCAAGTAGGTAAAAGTGAACGAATTTAACGAAACTAAGCAAAGCGGTCACTATAGTTACATTGCATCATTTTTGTGTATTCGCTTGATTGTTTGAGTTTTCTTAAGTTGCCGTACGACCATTATAGTTGGCCCTTCTGCCGTTTGGAGTCGGCGTAAAGCTGCAGCTCACCTCCACAAGTGATTGCTGTAGATGCTAGGCCCAAGTCCAAGAAGGAAAAAAAAGAAGAATTGGCTTTATTGTACGTACTATTCATCAACGAATAGTCGCCGTGGCACAGCGGGTAAGTGCGTCGACTCCTACGCTCAGATCTAGGTTCGATGCCCGAAAAACAGCGGCCCAATTACTCCCGAGTCATAGATGAAGCTCAGAGAGAATAACCGTCAAACTTGGCGTTTCTGAGTCGGCCCAAAATTGTAGTTTAACTCGGGTCATCATAGGAAAACGGCACACACACAGCCGGTTTTGGCTGCTGCATATGCTAGATACAAGGCCACTTCGAACTGTAGCGCCATGGGCGAGTGTGCTCACGTCTACGCTGAAGGTCTATGGTTCGATTTTAGCCAAACCAACTTCCAGTTTAACGGCACCACCTCTCTTTAAGTCATTGATAGTGCTCAGAGAGTGCAACTGTCAAACTCGGCCATTCGGAGTAGGCCAAGGTTAAAGAACAATAGCCAGCACAAAAGAAATGGTTGCAGTTGTCTCCAGATCCAAGTCCACCTTGGACTATAGCGCCATGGATGAGTGTGTTCATTTCTGCGTTGAAAGCTCAGGCACACCAACTTTTAAATTCACGTCACCACCTCCCGTGAGTCACTGAGTTCTTAGGGAGTATTCCGGTCAAACTTGGTCATTCGAAGCCGTCCAAAATTGTAGGTTACCTGCAGTCGTGAGACAACAACAGGAATGGTTGCTGTAGATGATAGGGTGTATTCACTGCTACGCTGATGGTCTATGGTTCAATTCCGGACACACCAACTTCCAATTTCAACGCACCACCTCTCTCGAGTCTCTGACAATGCTCAGAGAGTGCAACTGTCAAACTTGGCCTTTCGGAGTGGGCCCAAAATTGTAAGTTTCCTCTAGTCATAAGAGGACAACAGGAATTGTTGCTGTAGATGATAGATCCAAGTCCACCTCGGGCTGTAGTGCCATTGGCGGGCGGTTTTACTTCTACGCTGAAGGTTTATGATTCGATTCCGGAAACACCAACTTTCAAATTCACGGCATCACCTCTCGTGAGTCAATGGCAGCGCTCAGAGAGTAACTGGCAATCTTGGCCGTCCGGAGTCAGCCTAAAATTGAGGTTCCCTCCAGTAATGAGAGGACAACAGCATTCACTGCAGAATTGGTTGCTTTAAAAATCCAAACCCACCTCGGACAATACCGCTGTCTGAGAGAGGAGAAAAAGTAGTAAGTCTGAGAAATTATGACTACTACCTCCAGTCCGGTAGACAATGTTCCTTACGTTCGTTGTGATCTAAGAATGAACTGAACTGAACCGAAATGGTTTTCGGTGTTGCCAAAAATGCTGCCAAGTTTCCCAAATGGATGCAGAAAACACTTCACACTAAACGTGGCTACAAGCATTTCTTTCGTCTAAGATTAGGTACATAGCCTGTACCCGGTCTGGTGTCATTTAAAAACATTACCAGCACAAGGAATGGGATTACATTCCCCAATCCTTTCCTTTCCTTCACCACTCTTGCAGCACATACTGTAGCCAAGTTGAGTACAAGAAGAATGCGTCTTGTTCCCCCCCCAAAAAAAAGGTGATAAATTGTCGTTTTCTTATTTTTCCGTGTTTTAAGCAAGCAAAGTAGATCTCGAAGCTACATCAGCCACACAATCTACATCACCAAAGTAGCATAATACCTCGTGGCAGTGTCTTCTTAAGTACACACCCTTCCTCCACCGCCAGACCTGGAGAGAGGGACACTGTGAACGGGCTAAACAATTGTTTGTATTAACCAAGTGGAGCGTAACTGGTTGCCATTAGCCGCGTGTGGCAGGAGTTAGAAGTGTGCCTGCACCATCTACGGTTGGTTGGTGATTTCTTAAAAGTTCTACTCTGCAGCTGTACACACACACAGACGCAGAGGTTCCACCTTGTGAGGCAGCCGGAGCTATGTACAGCAAGCCCGGGCGCAGAGTGGATTCATGGCAAACTTGACAGAAATTTACTTTGGAGTTGATTTAATGGTTCGCTAATCTAATAGAGTAATTTATCGCTGCTGCTGCTACTGCTGCTCTTGTAGTTTCACGAAACGCGAAACATCGTCGTCGTCCTTGTCGTCGTCGTCGCTTCGTTTTGTTTTGGTGGTGCCATGGAGCCGTGGTGGCTTGGTGGCGTTTCAAGGAGGAGCCCTGCTTTTAGGCGATTAGCGAAAGTTTAATTAAATGCGGCTGCAAGGATGAATGCTCTCTTAAGAATGAATAGAGGTGCTGAGTGGTGAAATTATGATGATTTAGGAGATTCCATTGAGGATCCGCGGAGCAGTTCCCCCCCTGTGCAGTCACTTCGTGGGTAGATAACGAAATAGAGTAACCTGATGCATACGAATTTGTGTGAAGGATGATGGGTTGCCGTGGGATTTGTATCACGGATACGGGAACGAATGGCAGCGCGGTAATGATATGACGTGTGCATTCTAAAGTTGGTTAATCCGGGGTTAGCTGTTGCAGTCGCAGAGCTATCTTATTCAATTTGGAACAACGCTGCGGGAAAGTTTTCGAGCGAAAGTTTTTAGAGGTGAAATCCTCAGGAGATTTGTTTTTTTTCCGAAAATGTATCGAAGTGTAATACAGGGACGAGTCACGAGAATGAGATGAAGTTGACAAATCAAATGAGAAGTTTAGAGTTGCTTCGGTGGTACAGAATAATTGCCCTGAGGACAACTAAGTGCCGGTGCACATGAGGGTTTTCTTAACCCTGCGGTGGTAGCGAACGATATCATAAAGGGAAATTCCTATCAACGCCTAAGCGGATGGCACAGTTGGTTAAGTGCCTGCCCCAAGTCAGAGGGGTCTCAGGTTCGAATCCCAGTGATATCGAATCTGGTCCATCCAGTCACCATTTGCAGTTGGGATCAAATTAACGGCACTGGAGTAGGTTGCTACCTGGCAACCTGGTCATACGACTGAATCGCGCATTTGGTTAAGTGCCTGCCCCAAGTTCGAGGGGTCCCAGGTTCGAATCCCAGTGAAATCGAATATGGTCCAGTCACCATTTGCAGTTGGGATCAAATTAACGGCACTGGAGTAAGTTGCTACCTGGCAACCTGGCCATACGACTGGATGGCGCAGTTGGTTAAGTGCCTGCCCCAAGTTAGAGGGGTCCCAGGTTCGAATCCCGGTGAAATCGAATCTGGTTCAGTCACCATTTGCCATTGGGATCAAATTAATGGCACTGGAGTAGGTTGCTACCTGTCAGTACAATGGACCAGTTTTTGAGTCTGAGTGCTCCAGTAGTGCTTCAAAAATTCTCCGAAAAAAAAGGTAGGGCCTTAATCATGGACTGAATTTTGCCACTCGAGGCTTAAAAGTCAATCCAGAGAAAGCTACTGTTGCTCTTCACGAGAAAAATGAGAATTCCGGAGTTCACGTGCCCGTATATCAACGGGGCTGAACTCAAGCTCTCAAGAACAACTAAGTTTTTAGGTATCAAACTGGATTGTAAACTAACCTTAAAAGAGAACATCGAGGAGCGCATCAAGGAGGTGTGGAAGCGAGCTTTCGTCAACACCTGGGGTCTTAAGCCACGTCGGGTATGCTGGCTATCCACAGCAGTAGTAAGACCCATCTTAACTCACGGATCAACAGTCTGGTGGCAAGCGCTGGAGGAGAAATACTTTCTTTCAAGCTTGACGAAGGTCCAAAGATCGGCCTGCTTGGGAGTCAAGTACAACGCCAACAGCTGCGCTCGAGGTCCTAACGTATCGTACACCTCTTGATATCTTCTACAGTAGAAGAGCGGCTTCAACCGCAGTGAGACTCAGGGCAAGCCAAGATGTGGGTAGAGAGACCACATGGGCACGCGTCCATCCTTTCAAAATGGACAGCAGCACATAACGTCAGACTACCTGCCACCAACCCTGACCACCACAAGGAAGTTCTCTACCCGCATTCCGGATGGTAGAGGTTGGGAAGAGCCATCAGCGGATGTCGGCGAAGAGGTATACACTGATGGCTCGAAAATAGGTGCAGGAACGGGGGCAGCAGTCTCCTGCGAGCTTTTCGAAATGTATGTAATTGCAAACATAAATTTCTGCGTTCACTGCTTTCGTTTATAAGTTCGAGGTGGACCTGGGCCTAGCTTCTCAGCAACCACTCGTGTTGTGCGTGCTATTGTTCTCTCACGAGTGGAGGGGACCTACAGTTTAATGCCGACTCCGAACGGCAAGATTGAGAAGCTTTTTCTAGACAGTTATACTCTTTGAGCATTGTCAGTGATTCGAAAGAGGTGGAGCTGTGAGAGATTCGAACCTTAGAACTCGAGCGTGGGAGTCGACGCACCTACGACCACTACGCCACGGCGCCCACTTTCGTTTATTGATTCGAAAAGAAAACCCTTCCAATATTTTCAATCTTGTCAGAGTCATTCAACACTAACCTCTGAGTGTCACCATATTCGCCTGTGAAACAGACTGTAGGCACCAAGGTGATAGAAGTTAAATCCCACCACTTTGGAAACACTTTGCTGCAACTATTGGGACACGTCTCCATCTCCCTTAACTGCTCGTACAAGCACAAGTCGTTCGTCCGACTCGTACGCAGTCGAACAAAGGAAAATCCACTTGCCAGCTAAACGAGTCAAGTTTCCCCGGTTATCATCCGTCCTTGGAGGAGCCGCCTCATGCCCGTTTTCGAAGAGGAACAAAAAAAAAACAACACATTTTATGTAGCTGGTGATAACGTTGGCAATTTAAATAATTAGAAACAGCATGAATATTTTCCAGTGGTATTCACCGCCTCATCCGCTCACCGCTTGTTCCTTTGGCACGTAAGAGCGCGCGCAAAAATCAGCGGTCTCCGGCGAGAAGTGTTGCTTCCAAGTGGCTCCAGCGAGTGTGTCTGCTTGTAGCGCGCCCACTGTTTGTATCAGCGCAGCACTCGACAGAACGTGTAATTATTGCATAAGCGCTGTATAAAGGAATTATTAGCCCCGTACGGTGCGGAGAGACGGTAGCCCAGCAGCAGGGTAGGTGGACTCATTTGCTTTAATAATATGTACGGAGCCTGTCTTGTAAAATTTAGATTTATATCCTGCGCCGGGGCTGTAGTCATTCGTTGGAGTTGATTTGCTCTATGCACACTTTTGCCTAGTCCGTGATGCGATAAAAAGTTTTTTGTTCATAATTAAGGCAAATCGAAGCACCACACCTCCTGGACGCAGCTACATGGCTCTCACTTGGACGGGACTGGGAGTGTGTGTAGTGGCTTTGCGGCGAAAGCAGTTGAGTGCGTCTCTCTTGACGGGAAATAAATTAAAATGTTTTATGGACTGGTCCACTTGTTGATATTATGTTTGGATTGTATCTGGTAGCTGAATCGGTGGAGTGAGGTTTGCGCCGATTGGGATAAGGAAGGAGGAGCAGCAGTTTCTCTCGATCGATTGCGGAGATAATCCAATGTTATCCGGTGATGAATTAATTGAATCCACAGGCTTTCTCCTTGCAAGTGATTTCGATGTCGAGAAAATTGCTTATGACGGACTGATGAGATAAGAAATGCATAAGGATCCATCAAAAGCCATGTGACGTCGTCGGGTTGGGTGAGGTATTTAATGGTGAAAGGAGATTTATGCAGGGCGAGAGGGTGCAGTGCCAATTGTTGCCAAAGACGCTTCTCAATCTCGCCGTTCGAAGTCGGCAATAAACTGTTGGTCCCCTCCACTCGTGAGAGAACAATAACACGCACAACACGAGTGGTTGTTGAGAAGCTAGGCCCAGGTCCACCTCGGACTGTAGCGCCGCCATTATTATTATTATTACTGGAACACCATGGAAAGGTGTAGGCAGTCAAAGCTGTATACGACAGCATTCATTGCAAGCAACTATTCGATGCGATGGCCAGCGAGTTTAGCAATTCTTTGAGAAGCATTTACTGCGATGGAAGAACGAGCAAAACGAATTTGTCTTGAGGTGAGTAGAAAACGAAGTATGTGCTGGCTCCGCCCTTGGAAACTGCTGCTACATCAGTTAGTTCAAACAACTTGGGCCAAGATCCCTGGGCAGAAATATCAAAAATCTTGCTCTGCAAACACCTACTCCTGCTCGTTTTGCTATTTGGACCAAAAAACTGAACGATTAACAAGAATGCGAATTGTACGCTCGATCACACTTGAAGTTTCTCGCCGGGGTTAGGGTTGGAAGCAGATAGACATAAGGCTTGTCCTTCCAAAACACTACTTCCTTGAGTCTTGATATTCAACGAAATTTTTGAAGAAGAATTTTATGAACTTTAAAGGTCAACTTTAATAAGAGCTTTACTGGCCGTAAGACAACTTAAGATTATGTCAAAACTAAACGAACAGTAACCAGAAGCATCGTCAAGTACCCATAATTGCTTATAGAAACTTAAGGCGAATTTAACTGCCAATTGATATCTGCACACGTAGAGAGCGATTCATTTCGCGCCAGCGTAACTAGGCAAAAGTGAATGAACTTAACGAAACTAAGGGAAGGGGTTACTTTAGTCACAGTATATCATTTTTTGTGTATTCGCTCGGTTGTTTTTGTTCTCTTTCCGGAGTTGGCTGCCAAAAAAAAAAATGAAGGGACACTGAAAAATATTCTCATTTACTTAGAATTGAAAATTCCCCACTTCGACATGGCATAAGACCGTCACTCACAGATAAGTTAAATTTCTGAGTCTCACCATCTATCACAAACTAAGCTGGAAACCCATCATCATGGGGCGAATCAAGAAAGCCCCCACGGCACTATACTGCTGTTGAAAAGCCATTGGATGTAAATGGGGATTACAGCCACAAATCCCATGCTGGCTGTCCACAGCAGTAGTCTGCTTCTTCTGATGGCGCTACATCCCGGGATGGGCCTGAGCTTCAACCAACGAGCCTCTCCATCTGGCACGGTCTTTAGCTAGCTCCCTCCAATTGAGGTTATGGTCCTTCTCGACGTGGGTGTCCTCCAGCGGGCTCAGAGTCGAAGATTCTTCGGCCTGGAGCAGTGCAGTCCATGCGCTCTACAAGGACTAACCATCTTATGTGTTGAATCCGTAGAGATTCTGGCTAAAGTCATTTCGCTGTACAACCTTTACAGTTCGTGGTTGAGTTTTCTTCTCAAAATGCCATTAAGACAATCAGGACCAAAGATTTAACGCAGAACATTTCTCTCGAAAGTTTTTCATCTTACTTACTTACTTAAGGTGGCGCTACAGTCCGGGGTGGACCTGGGCCTCAACCAACAAGCGTCTCCAGCCAGCTCGATCTTTAGCTAGCTGCCTCCAGTTTCGCACGCACAGTTGGTTGAGGTCCCTTTCCACTTGCGTGCGCCATCTGAGTCGCGGTCTTCCTCTACTGCGCCGTCCCTCGGGGGTGGATTCGAAGACTTTCCGGGCCGGAGCATTGGTTTCCATTCGCTCTATATGACCTAGCCATCTCAATCGTTGGATCTTCATCCTTCTGGCTAAGTCAATGTCGCTGAACAGCTCGTACAGTTCGTTGTTGTATCTTCTCCTCCACTCACCCTCTATGCAGACGGGACCGAAAATCACCCGAAGAATTTTCCTCTCGAGGCAACCAAGAGCAACCTCATCCGCTTTTGACAAAGTCCATGCTTCTGCGCCATATAGTAGGACTGGGACGATTAGGGTCTTGTACAGGGTTACTTTGGTTGTTCGAGAGAGGGCTTTGTTTATCAATTGCTTTCTTAGCCCAAAGAAGCAGCGATTAGCAAGAGTTATTCTTCGTTTGATTTCAGCGCTGGTGTCGTTGTCTGAGTTAATAGCGGTGCCTAGGTAGACAAAGTCCTTGACTACCTCAAAGTTATAACTGTCAGCTGTGACGTTCTGTCCGAGACGTCGGTGTTGGGTGTCCTTTCTGGTTGACAGCATATACTTGGTCTTGCCCTCATTTACCGTTAAACCCATCTTCGCGGCCTCCGTCGCAATACTCACAAAAGAGCCATTGACATCACGCTGTGTTCTTCCGATTATGTCAATATCGTCGGCATATGCGAGTAATTGGACGGACTTCTGAAAGATTGTGCCTCTGGTGTTGGCGTGCGAGTTTTGCACAATTCTTTCAAGTATGATGTTGAAGAAGTCGCATGACAGCGCGTCGCCTTGTCTGAATCCTTTTTTGACATCAAAGGTCTCGGTTAGGTCTTTACCGACCTTGATGGAGCAGCGTGCATTCTCCATCGTCATCCTACACAAACGGACGAGTTTGGTAGGGATGCCAAAACTAGACATTGCTCTGTATAGCTCGTCTCTATAGATGCTGTCATACGCGGCCTTAAAATCGATGAAAAGGTGGTGGGTATCGATTTGTTGTTCCTGGGTTTTTTCCAAGATCTGCCGCAGCGTGAATATTTGGTCGATGGTGGATTTTCCAGGCCTAAAGCCACACTGGTATGGACCGACCAGGTTGTTGACGAATGGCTTTAGGCGTTCACACAACACGGCAGATAGGATCTTATAAGCGATATTTAGAAGACTGATGCCTCTATAGTTGGCGCAGTTTAGAGGGTCTCCTTTTTTGTGGATCGGGCAAACAATGCTGAGGTTCCATTCATCGGGCATGCTTTCTTCCGACCATATTTTACAGATGAGTTGGTGCATGCTCCTTACCAAGTCATCGCCTGCTGCTTTGAAGAGCTCAGCCGCTAGGCCGTCAGCTCCAGCAGCTTTGTTGGACTTTAGTTTAGATATGACTATCTTCACTTCGTCCAGATCGGGGGGACGGAATTGTTGATCTACGTCGTCCCTTTCATTCGGGTTGAATGGTTCAATCTGCCTGACAGCGGAATTCGGTTCTTCATCGCCGTTATACAGTCTGCAGAAGTGGTTCTTCCATATCCTCAGCATCGACTGTGATTCTACTACGATGTTCCCTTGATCGTCCTTGCAGGCTTCGGTTCGGGCTTTATAACCCTGACAGGTTGACTTTACCCTTTGGTAAAACTTCCTTACCTCATTCCTGCAGTAGTAACTCTCTATTCCACCGATCGCGCGCTTCTCATGCTCCTTCTTTTTCCTCCTGAGAAGCCGGTGTTCGTCTCTCCTTTTCTGCTCGTAGAGCTCGCGAGCAGCTCTTGTCCTTCTTTGCAGTGCCGCTTTGTAGGCCTCTTGCTTAGCTGCATTCGCCTGCCGACACTCGTCGTCAAACCAGGGGTTTCGTTGTGGTGGCCGAGTGAAACCCAGCACATCAAAGGCGGTATCTCTGATAGCTTTTTGGCAATGTTGCCACTGGTCTTCAATACTTAGTGTCGGCGGCAAAGAACTTCTTCTGAGATAAAGGGAGACTCGATCGGAAAAGGATTTGGCGATCTCTTGCGATTGTAGCCTTCCGACGTCGAACTTCCTCACAGTATTTTCTTGTCTTGGCGGTGTTCGGGATATCCGCAGCCTTACCTTGGCTACAACAAGGTAGTGGTCCGAGTCGATGTTGGCTTCTCGAAACGTTCGGACATCCATAATACTGGAGGAGTCCCTTGCGTCGATCGCAATGTGATCAATCTGGTTGACGGTTGATTGATCAGGAGATCTCCATGTTCCTTTGTGAATATTGAGATGTGGGAACCGTGTACTGGCTACTACAACATTTTTTCATCTGCTCTTGAGATATTCCATGTTTCCGCTCCATAGATCAGGACAGAATTCCACTGTAGTCAGATCAGCCCTAATGCATGGAGTCACAGTATGAAGGACAGCACTTGACAGTACTATCAACTACAACTTCTTAACCGTGGTCAACAAGCACTGGTAGCAGTGGAACTATAGTGACTGTACTGAGCATAATCCTCTCCCTTCCTTCACTGGATTTATTTGGAAGACAGACAGCAGCTGGCACAACGGTTAGACTTAAAAGCACTCCATTTATGGTATGAATTCGACACCGGACACACTGCCTTTCTCGATAAATTCTAAGTCTTCGCGGAGACACATTTTTTTCGGAGGATTTTTGGAACGCTGCTGGAGCACTCAGACTCAAAACTGAGTCCATTGTACTGCCAGGTAGCAACCTACTCCAGTGCCGTTAATTTGATCCCAACGGCAAATGGTGACTGGACCAAATTCGATTTCACTGGGATTCGAACCTGGGACCTCTCTAACTTGCGGCAAGCATCTAACCAACTGCGCCATCGAGTCGAGAAGACACTTAACTTCTACTATCCCTAAACTTCTCGACCACCATGCCGTTCGTTACAACTAAACATCTTTTAAAATCAAATACCGTTCGAACCATAGATGGTTCGAAGACACCACATGTCTAAGCTGACCAGACGTCCTCTCTTAAGAGGACATGTCCTCTTTTTGTCTCATAAAAAAATGTCCGGCATCTTTTTGGAAAAACATGCAATTTGTCCTCTTTTTCGGTTTTCTCAGTTAACTACATTTTTCGACATCACAAATCTACAACAAAACGTTTTTTTTTTCAAGACTAGTTTAGAAATTTTCTGCATCTTTCTGGTGCGGACACGACCTAAAATATATTTGTACCTAAACTCATTCACTTCTGAAAACAACGCCATCTTTTGTATTTTTTTAACAGTCGCCTGACAGCCTTCATTTTTTTTCTGTTTAAAAGGAAATACAATGTTTGTTTACCTTATTCATGCGTGCTTTTCTCATGTAAAAAGAAGTAAGTCTTAAATTCAAGGTGTCCTCATTTTTCATGCCCATGGATCTGGTCACCCTGCACATGCCTCATTTCGAAAAAAAATCTGTCCTAAACTAAATTTTAGGCGTTCATTCTGTCTGCTCAGAATGAAGAGGTGATCTGACAAGACTTTCATTTGTGTCATTACGGGACACGTAATCACGCCTGAGATGATCCGCGTGGTACCACGAAGGGCCTATGTTGACCTAAGTGAGGCTGCTAACTTGCAGTCGCCCACCTGGACCTGACCTACAATAGCACAATAGGACCTCAATACACCGTGTATTTAAAAAAAAAATTGTTTCAATGTCTGATCTAGTTGCAAAGCACTGGCCAACTGTTTGCTAACATTCACCCAATGAAGTGTGAATTTGCTTAATCCACCTCGCAGATCATCAATTCAAGCACAAACCGAAGGAGGAAAAGAAAACCAGCTTGATTCACTGCGCACCGCCCACTCAATTCAAATCTGCCCAACACGTGTTCCGAGAATTGGGAATTCCCTATTACTTTCGTTGCATGCCTAAGTACTTGAAAATAAAATGCCTCAAATTCTCTCACCGTGCGTGGAGGAATTAGAAACAATTTGTTTCTCTTCCTTTGGGCACCCTGTCGCAACACCTGGCCTCCAATTTACAATCCACACGCGTGCGAACGAACTAAAACGCCCCTACTTGCGTTAGCCGCGCCGCCGTTTCTACGTGATGTTTATCGCGAGGGAATCCCGTGAATTTCATCAAAATCTCTTTCGCTTGTCTCTAGCCTGTGTGTGTGTGTGTGGGTGAATTTAATTAACTTTTACTTTAACAATAGACGAGAGGATTTGTGCTTAAAGTTGCGAGCATGCATTGGGCATGATTTTCATGATTTTCTGCATCCGAGACGCCATCTTATGCATGAGTCAGCCATTGTTGTGGAGCAGTTTATTACCTTCTTTCAGTCCTCCTTGACTCCGCTCCTTCATTATCCTTCGCTCGAAATTGAAATCGAGAAACCCTTCTTCTCATTTCTTTTTTGGAAGCAGTTTTTTTTTGAGAAAATCACCAGGACTAATTTTAAGTCGAACCACCCTGCCGCTGACGGGCGGGCTTTTCATGGCAAATTTTCCAATTTTCCGTTCCTTATTGAGATTTTTTTTCTTCTTCTCTGCTTGCAGGTTCCTAACATACCATTGAAAGTACCTCTAGAAAATGGATTACCTACACGTTCGTTAGCATGTCTGCATCAGAGGCGGTTCCTTGAATCACATCACCAGGAGCACCAACAGCACCACCAGCAGCAGCAGCAGCAAGTGGATCAACTCCAGCAGCAGCAACAACAACAGCAGCAGTTGCAATCACCGAGTCCAAACCACATTCACCAGCAACAGCAGCAGCAGCAGCAGCAGCAGACAACGCAGCAACAGCAGCAGCAACAACAACAGCAGCATCAGCAGCAGCACGAACAGTCAGGATTAAAAGGTAAGTCCTTAATTTCATTTCCGTTCTCCTTTTTCTCCCGTGGGATGGGGTGGGGGGAGGAATCAGAACTTCCTGATATGCCTAATAGGAATCAGGTAGGGCGTTATTCGATCTTATGACGTTGATGATTTTTAAGGAGGAAAAAAGGAGTGCATGGGAGAAGAAAGGACTTCCACTTCCAGGATATGTTCGTCGGTAGCGCTGTGTAGTTTTTGAAAAAAAGCTTTAAATCCAGACATCTCTTCCGTTCCAGTTTCGTGACGCAATTCCCTACTGACATCATCCCCCCGTGGGTGCCTTGTTATGGATTTTTTTCCCGTTCCTTCGGCTCCATTATGTGCGGGCTTAAAAATGCAAACGGATAATGGGACATTTTGCCTGCAATTGCGCACAAATGCATGCACTTGCACACATCGGGCGGGATATGGAGAGTAAAAGAACCTCGTTTCATGCAACAACAGGAAGGATACACACACATACAGTTGCCATAGAGGAGTGAGTCTGTTGTGTGTGCTCATTGTTGTAGCTACTGGTTCTAGATTATAGTTTCCTGCTCCTGTTGATGAGGACAACAGCCACGACGACGACGACGACAGCAGCAGCAACTGGGAAGACTGGAATGATGATGATGATGATGCAACGGCAAACAATGCCCCCCTCAATTTGAGGCAGACGCCAACGCATCCTATTAGCGCGGCTGGGACGAAGAAACTTCTCCATCTGCCGAGGGGTTTCTGATTTTTCCTGCTATCACCTCTAACCAAGTATCCTGCAAACATTCAAACATATTCTTTATTCTATTTGCTCCTGTCAAGAGCCCCCCCTCCCCTCAAAACCATCCACCGCACAAAATCCTCTTTCAGCTACTTTGATCCTTTGGCTGAGTGGTGGCGGTTTGGGTTTGACGATGAAAGCAAAACCCGACACAATAACAATACGAGACGGAATCGAGGATAAAACGTTCTTTAGACTGGCACAGGACTTCACTGCTAAACGAAAGGATAAACAACACACACACACACAAATAAAAAAAATATAGTCGTCTGCAAATAATCTGCACTAAAACCGCTTTTGAAAAGTAACCCACTCCTGGGCGGCTCTATGGCTTCCTTTTGGGTTGCCACGGTGCAGGGAATACAGTTTTAGACCCACCTTGCGTGTGCGGCACCCTTAGAGAACGCGCGGATTCACTGATTACGCTGGAGGAGTTGAAGCGCGCGGATTGTTGAATGGGAATCAGGGAATCAGCAGATAAAGCCGCTTCAAGCATCAGCACCTCGAAACTATTTGAAGTTAAACTTTTGAACTTTTGTGTGTTCTCATCCGGGCTGACTACTCTCTTCTAATGCGGGCGTTAAGGACTCCGGAGGGGGGCGAAATGTAGTGAAGACGATTTGTCCGATATGCAGTTGGCTTTGTCTGAGGCTTCCCTGGGTGATTTTTTTCTTTTTATCCTCTATTTGGCTTCGGGTTTATCCCTTTAACCCTTTTCCCCGCAAATCCCCCTCTCCCCACCCACCAGAGACCCATGGACACCGTCACACCGGGGCACATCCTTTGTATCCCAGTGAAGCTCATTTGAGTGGCAACGGTGTATCCCACAAATGCGTTTGTCTTTGGTTCGTTTGTGGATGGTTTTGTACGAGTATCTTTGCTTTTTTGTTCATATCCCCCCCCCTCCGTTCCCATGGGATTTCCAGGATTTCAGGATTGCCTCGGTGTTGGCATACTCCAACGGATTTGTTATCCCTTCCTCCGAGGTGTGGGGTAGGCTTTTGTGGCGCTCTAATGGTATGGTTTTCATAGCAAATTGACGAGGTGTTGGATCCTCTTTTTCTGTCGGAACTCATTTGAATATGATTTATGTCCTTTTGTAAGTTGGGCCTTCAAATGCAGACAAATCTTTGGGAAATGGACGGTGATTTGAGGTGGCGCATTGTTGAAAAAGTTTGTCCGTTTTGTTGGAAATAAGGAGTGCACTTTGAATGGAACAGGATATCACTGTTTTCGTTTCTTTTGTGAAGGAAGTTTGGAATTTTGTGTGGCTGTTGGAGAGCGTTTATGAAATCTGAAACTCTTGTTTCCTGTTTAGTCAGAAATTCATAAGTTTTGCGGGCGACCGTGCAGAGGAGTTTTTTGCGTTCACACAACAAATTCTGTGCGAATATCGGACCAAGGAAAAATGCACAGTAGAGATTTTTAGACGATTTGACGTGTGTCTTGGAAGGAGTATTAAAGTATTTTTTTCTGGCTGACAGCTGGAAAAAATATGCAAATTCAAAGATAGTTAGAGTTAGGATTACCTTTCCTTTCACGGATTGGTCGGGACGGCGGCGGATGAGCTCTTTTCAGATGCTTCCAGACCTCTTTGTGCGGGGGCTAAAGAAATGGACCTAGCCACCCAGTTGAAGGCTGTGAGTGATGTTAACTTCCTCTCCACGTAAAAAGAAAAAAAGTTTAGAGGCAACAACATGCCTCAGAAATGGACGGATTTATTGTTGACGACCCCAGCAAACGAAAAAAGGTCAACGACTTTCGGTTCTGCACGTGGAACATGAGGTAGCTTAATAGATCACGTGTAGCCGATGAACTCGCCACTTTTTTGTGTGGCGCTACAGTCGAGTGTAGACTTGGGCTTCAACCACCAAAACTCTCCAGCAGGCCCGATCCTTTCTTAGTTGTCTCCGATTGCGTAGATCATTTGTTGAGGTCCTATTCCAATAAATCTTGGATGTCCTCTGTTGCATTGCCCCACAGCCTCAGAGTCGAAGATCAAGCCGGAGTTTCGCTGTCATGCGCTCAACATGGCCTAGCCACCATATTTGCTTGAGTCCTTTAACGCCCAACGGGGCGCAATTCGATGCAAAACTCCTACAGTTCTTCTTCATCAATTGCCATCAACGCAAATAGAACGAAAGATCGCACTCAGAACTTTTCATTCGAAAAGACTAAGAAATTCTTCGTCCGCTTTGGATACTGTTCCTGCATCTGATCCTTGATGCCACCACTCCACAATCCGCACTAAACTGTCACTCTCTGTGGAAGCATTAGCTTCTCGGCAATAACGTGTGGGCTTTCCGAGCCCCAGATGCGGGATTTTTGTTTGTTAGCGTAGCCGCCGAGATGAAAATACACCTCGTCAGAAAAGATGATTTTTCGCCCAAAATCGTTGTCCAATTCAAACTGCGCTAAGGTCCAAACTGCGAAGCGATAGCAGATGATTGCGCACCTTCAATTGTTGAGTCGATTGGACCTTGTAAGCGAATAATCCGAGATCTTTGTGCAGAATTCTCCTCAGGATAGTGCGCGAAATGTTGAGCGACTGAGATCGTGAATTGAGTCTCACACTCTCGGCCACAGCTCATCTGTGCGCACCGTACGACGACGGGACCATGAGTGTTGTCCACTAGCATACCAGTCTCACGAACTTTTTGCACAAACTTGCGTACAGCAGTCGCGGTCGCGGTGGGTTCTTCATTTCGGCCAAACTTCTTTTCAAAAAACTCACTGCTGGGCTACACAGCATTCAATTTGGAAATAAGTTTTTAATATTTCCCATATTTGTTCCGCGGAGGTATGATACTGACTTTCTGTCAAGATTTTGAGCGGGAAAGAGCTGTAAGTGTCAAAATAACCTATGATTTAAAAAAGACTAGATGCTCTACCCTGTATTTTATTTATGCAAGTGACTTGTAGTAGAATAGTAGATGATAGTAGAATTTGGTACAATTTGGGATTTGGCGTTTCGTGTAAGTGGCTGTTTACATTTTGTCGTCGACTGCGAAAACAGAAATTGAAGATAAATTAATGAAGTTCAAAATCAGTAACAAAATTATTTTCTTTAATTTTAAGACAAAAAGAACTATTTCCTAAAATCCAATGCCACTTTTCACAATGACAGCAAACTAATGCGGCGAGATGTCAAAATTTACTGCATGTCTGTTTCGTTGTGCATTTTTGCACGCATCAATGTAAGCTGTATTGCTGCACATCTGGTTACGAATTTTCGACTGCTATCATTTTTTTGGAGTCTTGCTAGCTTCGTCTGATTCAAAATTTAGGAATATGTTTTGTTTTATTTAATTGTTCGCTACTGCGCATGTGGTCCTTTGAATATTGACAAATTTCATGACGGAAATGAAATGTCTTAACGACAAAGAACGTCATGATCGAACTTTGACACTCGCCATTTGGCTTAAAGAAGAACCGTTCGATTTGAAAATCTGTTCATGATGGTTTTGGTCTAAAGCTGCGACTAGATAGCTTAACTGATCACTGGGCTGAAAATTTATCAGGAAAATGGATAATTTAAAGATTTGAGAAAAATATTAATGCTTCTGTGACTTTTTGGACTTACCACAACTGTGCCACTATAAATAGCAATTATTCAAACTGTTTTATCGACTTGATCTTAAGTCTTATACGACATTCAATAATTTGTGTCAAAAGCATTTTTGCAGAAATGTCAACAATTTCGACGCGGAATGCATTTTTTTCCCGATTCTATCAAAATTGCTTCGTGTATGCATTTTGAGATTTTTGGAATATTCTGCTAAGCGATCATTTAAAACGAATGTGAACACAAAATGTCATTAAAATAAATTTTCAACATCTTTTCGCAACCACAATTTTAAGAGTTTGAGAAAAAGTTCACCTCTATTCCTTTATTCACCCTCTCCTTGTGACTTGGGTGATGTCATTAAATCAAACAGATTCTGAGCAAACAGAAACATTAATCGAGTGTTTACTCAAAGGCATCGCCTCCCACCTGCCATTGACAATCGTCCGATGAATCTATGGGTTGGTTGAAACCCCTTTTGACACGACACATCCACTGCTCAGTGATTTAACCATGACCATAACCAGAGGACACATTTATATGTTCAAAAGCTTCATTATCCCAACATTCAATGTACAGTGCTTCGCACCTACCGATCGTTCCACAAATGACTTGAAAACTTCTGATATCCTTCTCAGTGGCATCAGCATTTCTGTCAGTGTACCTACACGTGTGCATATTCCGTCGTGTGTATCCTATTTCACAAATCAAAATTGATGTACGTGGATACTCAAGGCTTGTCTCTGCCTCCTCCTTCCTACCCACACTCGTACAGAAGTGGAAGTCATAGCTTCACCTCGGTTGCCAAAGAAACGAGCAAAACCCATAAAATCATTATCATCGTACACTACGTAACTGCTTCTCCGAATATAGCCGCATGTAGTCGTATGCAAACTCAGCAAAACAAGGCAAAGGATAACCGGAGAGAGCGACGGACGAGGACAAGACAGATACAAATAAGGAGTAGGCAGGAGGAGCGCATGTACTCAGAAACGAAACGAAATGGACAAGACAGCATACATTGCCTCCAATCATCATTAGCAGAGAATGGGATTAGGACTATGAATAACCAGATCTGGCAGCGGCAGTGTCCAGCAGCCGGCCAGATACTGGTGCGCGCAGTTGGACAAGTATCAAACGTTGAAGTTCATGCAAAGAAATTGAGTTGCACCAGGACATAAATTAAACGGAGGTGCCTCCTGTCGTGTATGAGTACTCCGCAGTGTGCAGTGGAGTAGGTACTCCAAAGGCGGACTCTGAAGGATGAAAACTTGTTTAGTTGACCATTTGACATGTTGGCGCTCCCGCCGTAGGTGGACGGGACAGCAAAAGAACACGAAATTCATTCAATTTAACCTCGACTGACTTTTGGAGTCCTTTTAATTGGATTAGAGTCTGGTCCGCTGTGCGTCTGCATATGATCGGCCGCCAAATGCAATTACGTGTGAAATATTAACGAACGAATTCAGAATTAGTTCGAGAGGGGATTTACTGATTCAATTGAAAAATACGCCAACCACCCACCCACCCGGTCGTTATTTATTTTCTCTTTTTCGTTTTTTTTTTCTATCATTCGTCGCACACACGGATCTCGGGCTCTGTTTGTTTTATTTCTCTTCAATTTCTCATCCTGACAACTCATCAAATACGACCCGAAAGGATTATCCCACAAGAATTTCATACCGTCCCCTTCGAAGAGCCCCCACTTTTCCATGGCAACGGAGAAACCGCCGCCGTCGTCGTCGTCGTCGTCGTTGGTTTCATTTCAATTCATCTACATCCGTATGTTTTCCCAAGAAGTCCTTCTTTAGTCTCCGTCACAATGTTTGCCCAACAACAAGTACCCTCTCACCCTCTCCCTCGCCGCCCACCGCATGCATTAGTCGAACGTGGGGTGGAGTGGTTCTTATCCAGAGTTGAATGCTCTCTAGTTCGTCCTTCGTCCCCGTCGTTGCCGCATAAGCGCGACGGCAGCGCGGATAACCTCTGCATACTCTTGGCTACGGAACCAGAAGAAGAAGAAGAAGAAAGCAAAAAGGAAGAAAGGATATCCTTCGAGCAAATGGGTGGATGAGAAAATTCTTTAAATGACTGAAAAATAGTTCCTTGCCACGGACAACGTCACACTGGTCCTGTGGCATGGCATGTCATGGCTGGATGTATGTGTGCCCCACCCCGTGGTCGTGTCCTTTTCACAGGATAGTTCAATTTAGCTTGAACGCGATTTCAATTTGAGATAGTTTCTTCAAGTCGTTATGAAAGTTGTTTGTCTTGGGGTTAGAGTACCGAAGAGCATGTTCGACGACTGTACGTACCAGCTTCTGGACGAGAAGGATCTCCAATGAGAACGTACACAAGCACAAACATCCATATCCTGCTGAGGACGTTTTTGAAGTGAAGGAAAAAGTTCGAACGGTATCCTGCTGCGTTTTCCATTGAAATGGTCAATTTACTTATGGTGGCGATAATGGAGAGGAGGGTGAGAGGGGATGCAGTGGAGAAGGAATTATGCGGAGAGACATGGTTGAATGGTCTTTTGTCCTTGGTGAAGGATGTGGAAGAGATTTATGCGTTAGTTACATTCGAATGGGATGAGGGCGGCGGGAGGGTTTAAACTTCGAAAGCCCTGAGTGTAAATTGAATTGAATTTTCTTAAAGGTGAAAAAGTGTCATCCAGGTGAAGTGCGAGCGTGGTGGGTGTTTGTCTTTGCTGTGCACTTACACTTGGATTTCGGTTGTTGTGGTAAATTACGTGCTTAGTGAAACGAGAACACCTGCACGCGAGTGCTCTGTTTGCGAGATGAAAATGCACTCTTGTTTGCCTTGCAAAATGTACTTTGTTTTTTCATTTTTTGCACTCCCTTCAACGGCACTTTAAGGACTCAGAAGGGAAGTGAAGTGAGGAACTTTGTTGTAACGATTGCTTGCATGTAACATTTTATAGAAAAATGTGCAGCGAGCAATGTGAATGAGGAAAGCTTGAGTGGATCAATTTTGAACAGCAAACATGTCTGTCTCATGCCTTTGACTGCCTGTGCATGATTTAGTGGAAAATCGTTTTTAGCCGGTCACCAAAATGCTTCAGTTTTGCTAAATGTTCTATAACTCCTTCAAAATCATGAGCAAGTATAGCGCCATCCAACTAGTGGTCCGGATTTGCCATCCTTGTTGTAATCACATACGTCACACTAAACTGCCATCGGAGACTGTACATGTTTAGTTTAAGATTTGCCATTTCACAATATTGATCGTTTAACTATCGCTGAACTTTGAAATTGAGAAAAAATTTGTGATTTTGCGGTATGTACGAGTACGTTTCTCGCATTACGAGCTGAATGTGGTTGATTATGTCGACCATTAGCTTAGTGCAAGCAATCAACTTAAGCAATCTAAACTTAAAAACTGATACTTAACTTGACTGGCAGAGCGAATTAGAGGCTGAGCTAGGGAGGAAAAGAAGAGGTCTAAAAATAGTGGAGAAGAGATGTTTTGTTGAGATGGAAGTCGAATGAGTTTTCTTTTTTTGTTAGTCACTGTAACTTTTTGGACACAGGAGAGTTAAGAAGCGATTTATCCTTAGATTTTGGGGATTGGTCCTAAGGGAGACCAATTCAAGAAGAACAGTGTGATGAGGAATTACCTGATAAGGGCAAGCAAATCCGCAATATCACGACGTTTTTCAAGGGACTCGAGGCGAATAAGTCTCAGACGTACCCAGATATTTCGATCAGTCCAAGCGAAATCCTACCAGGATGGCTTCAATACGTCGATTGTGAATAAGGTAGTAAGGGAATCAGACACGACTGGATGGCGCAGTTGGTTAAGTGCCTGACCCAAGTTCGAGGGGTCCCAGGTTCGAATCCCAGTGAAATCGAGTCTGGTCCAGTCACCATTTGCCGTTGGGATAAAATTAACGGCACAGGTAGGTTGCTACCTGGCAGTACAATGGACCAGTTTTGAGTCTGAGTGCTCCAGTAGTATTTCAAAAATTCTTGGAAAAAAATAAAAAATAAAAGGGAACCAGACCTGACTGACATCTTCGAGAATGAGTCCGACGAAGGTAATATACAGCGATTTGCTTGGGCTTCGAAAATTCCTTTAACCAGCGTTAAATAAACCCAAGCGTAAAATTTGCTCCACTTATTATGCATGTAGTCAGAGTGGGAACGAAAGTTAAGCAGATTACGCCTAGATCGCAAAAATATAAAACTGAAGGGACTGATTCGTTGCATAGGAAGTAGTTTCGATGGGGTTGTATTAGACGTTAATGATATGAAGTTGCGGATCATTTTTGGACACCAGACAGAAAATCTACTAAGGTTCTCTTGAAGAGAGAAGGAGTCGGCGTGAGAGGAGATATATGTGTAAGTTTTCATGTCATCGGTGTACACAGAGAGATAGGAGTCTTTGATAACCTAGTCAACGTCATTAGTAGTAAGGATGAAAATTAATGGACCCAAATGACTACCTTGCGGAACACCTAATGTTGATAGGTTTAGAAACTGGAGACCTGAATAAGACGTCATATTGTTTGTGGGCGCCGTGGAGTAGTGGGTAATTCGTCGACTTTGGGACCCGGACGTAACGCCAAGAGACATAAGGCCAAATTCTAGCATTTGGCCCATACCTATTTCACTTTTCACCCGTTCCCTTTTAAATGTCTCAGAATCAATCGAAGGTATATTTTAATAAGGTAAGCAGAATCAGATATTCAGTGGAAAACATAAAGCCAATTGGCCTTATTTCGCTTTGTGAAAGTGATAAAGCGACATAAGGCCAAATTTTTAAATTCTTTTTTAAAAATTTGGCTTTATGTCTTGCCAAGCTTCTCTTCTTTTTTTTCACGGTTCCACCTCTTTCGAGTCACTGACAATGCTCAAAGAGTATAACTGTCTACAAAAAACTTCTTAATCTCGCTGTTCGGAGTCGGCATTAAACTGTAGGTCCCCTCCACTCGTGAGAGAACAACACACAACACGAGTGGTTGATGAGAAGCTAGGCCCAGGTCCACCTCGGACTGTAGCGCCGCCATTATTATTATTATCATTAAGCTTCTCAATCTCGCCGTTCGGAGTCGGCATTAAACTGTAGGTCCCCTTCAATTACGGTTTAATGCCGACTCCGAATGGCGATATTGCGATCGAAGAAGTGACTCGAAAGAGCCGGAGTTGAGAAAAAAATTTTTTTTGAAAAGTATTTGTCTGATTTGGAGTTTAAACGTAGACTAGAAAATCTAGTGCGTATGGGTCGACGCACACGGCCACAGCGCCATTCTTTATGAAAACACGAAATTCAAATTTTCCGTTTTGGCCAAATCTATTTGATTTCTGTCTATGTCCAGGAAGAAACTAAGACGTCAGAAAAAAAATCCTCTATACAATCCGAGAGCCATATTTCCTCAAAATCCACTGACTTGTCGAACATCCCTCGTGATTTTTTAAGCAAAAGTCAAGCTCTTCGTTTTTAAACTCTAGCTGGGAGGTCTGGTGTATGATTGCTTATTACGTCGCGAACGGAAAGAGGCTTCCAATATGGCATTTTATTGAACTCCCAAACCTAGTTGCTCTTCTTCTTCTTAGGGCGCTACAGTCCGACGTGGACCTGGACCTCACTCAACATGCCTCTCCAGCCAGCACGATCATTCGCCAGCTGTCTCCAGTTTCGCACACCAAGCCGGCCGAGGTCCTCCTCGACTTGTGTGCGCCACCTTGTTCGTGGACGTCCTCTGTTGCGTTGTCCCACAGGCTCAGAGTCGAAGACTCTTCGGGCCGGAGCTAAGTTGTCCATACGCTCTACATGGCCTAGCCATCTTAGGCGTTGGATCCGTAGACGCCTGGCTAGACTCATGTCGCTGTACAGCCCATACAGTTCGTGGTTGAATCTTCTCCTCCAAATGCTATCAACGCAAACAGAACCAAAGATCGCGCGCGGTACTTTTCTCTCGAAAAGACCAAGAGACTGTTCATCCGCTTGGGATATTGTCCATGCCTCTGCGCCGTATAGCAGGACTGGGATGATCAAGGTCTTATACAAAGTCAACTTGGTCTTCCGAGAGAGGGCTCTACTACTCAATTGCCTTTTGAGCCCATAAAAACAGTGGTTGGCAAGAGTTATTCTGCGTTTGATCTCGGTACTGATGTTGTTTGTACTGTTTACCGCGGAGCCGAGGTAGACGAAGTCCTTCACTACCTCAAAGTTATAGCTGCCTATGGCGACGTTCTGGCCAAGTCGTCGATGTTGTGCGTCCTTTCTCGATGACAGCATATACTTTGTTTTGCCCTCGTTTACCGCCAGACCCTTTTTAGCCGCTTCCGTTTCAATGCCAGCAAACGCATCATTGACGGCTCGCTGTGTTCGCCCAATCACGTCAATGTCATCCGCGTAGGCTAGCAGTTGAACGGACTTTTGGAAGATCGTGCCTCTTGTGTTGGCCAGTGAGTTTTGCACGATCATCTCAAGAACGATGTTAAAGAAATCACATGACAGCGCGTCGCCTTGTCTAAAACCTTTTTTGACATTGAAGGTCTCGGTGAGTTCGTTACCTAATGGTTAGCAAATACAATATATTTTTAAGGACACTTGGCCCATCATAAATTCATGTTCTCTCTTGGATGCCCTTCTCTATCCTTTTCTGCAACCCGAGACCAGTCTGAAGTAAATCTCACGCAATGCCTTTTGCGTAAAATCTGTTTCACCTCACCGTCTGAACCTGATCCAGCAATCGAAACAGTCTTAAGTAATTCAAGGATCTGCCATGTTCCGTGACATCCACGCCCACCTTGTCTTCTGTCTCTGCTGTGATTCGACGAAGAACGACATCCCTGATCCACCACCCTCTAGGGATCGACTCAAGCAATTGTCATTCCATCTGAAAATCTCTGCTCGTATCGCAATCCATTAAAAGATTCAACTTAATTTCCTTGCCAGTATCTCACGCTCTAATCCAAATTCACAAATGAATTAAGTATACCTTCTGTGGATACATAAATAATTCAACATGCGTTAAGGGGCCTCGGGAGTCACCCGGTGGGCATAATCCAGTTGTGTTTACGTCGGCATTTACGCACAGACACAGACACACACACGTACCTCACGTACGGACCATTAAATGCGAAAAGTCGTCAACAACACCAGAGAATCTCGAAGCCACAATGGCCAAAGCCAAAGTCGGATGCTGCTCCAGTAATGATTCTAACGAATACTGTGCAGATGCGTTCGTAATATGCTCTCGATCGAAAACAGTCCATCCATCCTATTTTAAGTAGTCCCTGTGCCAGAGGGTTCTTTGCAGCATGTGTACGCACATCTCCTTCTGCTCCTTTTCCTGCTGGTGAACAACATAATAATTTTCAATTGGTGCAGGAGGCGGGGAGGGCGGCAACGAGAGCTGAACAAGAAACATCGACATCGACATCGACAACGACGACGACGACGACGACGACTGGTTGTTTGTTGTCCTACTCGTTTCTGGATTGTCGAACAAGTAAGCCCAGCCCAGCCCATCCGAACGGATTCAGTTCCAAGGGCAATCGACATATTTCTGGCAACTTTCCGTCTGGATTGGTCGAGGACGACTCGTCCTCGTCATTATCGTCGTCCAAGACGATGCAGCAATGTCGGCACAATGGCAGTTTCAATTTCAAGAGAAGAAGATATGTTCGGCCGCTGTGCTTGGTCCTGGGCGTCGGAGAAACCAGATTACCGCCTGCAATTTGCGATACAATTAATTGCAATTATGGTCAATTAAATTCCGGTTGCCCATAGCCAAGGCTTGCGCGCTCCATCTTCGTCCGCTGAGATAGTCTCAGCTGAAGCAGATTTGTTTTCGGATTATGATGCGGAATAAAACACGACACACCAGCGCCGCTGTTGCCGGCGGCCGCTGACGACGCGAGAGCAGCGCGTCCATAAATGTTGTCACCGATATCCGTTCGGTTCATCGGGTGTATAATTGCGAATCAATTATCCCGTTCTGTGATCGTTAATGCAAACGGTTTAGGTCGTCTTTGCGCGGACGGCCGGCAGGATAATTCAATTATCCTCGAACGGATTTACATGTGAAAGACTCACAAAGGCCTATCCCAGTTTTGTGTAGCTGCGTATGCAGTGAACGTCCAGCGCGCACAGTTTGACTCGAAATTATTATTATTAGCACGGCTGAAGCTTTTGTGTGGAAATTATTTTACTAACTCCGGCAATGCGGTTAGGACGGAGGATTTTCCGGTTTAATTGTGTTGTCTGTGCGGATGGTTGGTTAGGGCACGGCATGACGACGGGGTTGCGATGATTGTGGAAATGTATAAATGCTAATGAAAGATGTTTCAGAGGCAAGCCCTAAATGGGATTTTAATTAACTGTTTTGATAAACATTAGTCCGTACGCAACTGGCCAGAGATGGTGATGGGATATCAGCGGATGCGAACGAATGGCGCTTAGGAGGAAGGATGGCTGTGAAAATATCCTAATTGAATTTCTGTGGCTTAGGTTGCGGAATTAATTTACATTTTGCAGATAATTTGAGGAAATGATGGTTTTCCGAAACTTAAAACGGGATGACCGCAAATATCTGTTCAAAACTATCCTAGTTATTTTCCGCTTCAATGTGAAGTGGAAGGGTGTGTTCAGAAAGTGTGCACAGTTGCTGGATGACATGATGTTTTTGGAAATGTTGAAGTTTGATAGGCTTTAAGAATTCAATTGTACTTGGTACAGCGAACTCCGCGTAATTGCGTTAACCAGAAGTACGCAATTTACCGAGGTAATGTATTGTTTGGTAACCTACTGACAAATTGGTTTATCTTAAATTTGAACCTTAGGCAAGACTTAGGAAAGGGGTTATACTAGCTGCCACGATAGCGTGACTCATTTAGATCCTGATTGGATCCATTGTGCCGTCTTTTGGAGGTGTTTACAACACCAGGTCCTCGTTTGCCGAAAAACTACACCTAAGAGTTACCACTCGGATCCTAGTGGTTCGTCTGATGTGTGTGTTCCAGTATTGTAATTTGTTCCTTTTAGGAATTGTACCATGTTATGTAATTTGGTATTCGACAATTCTTTTAAGTTACAGAATACATACAGTCAGCGTCAAAAATGAGTGAAAATTCAGTCATCTGCTGAAGGCTTATCCGCTAAATTAATATTCATCGTAATGAGGTAGAACAAAAGTCATACTTTGAAGTATAGTGAATATTATTCAACATAAGTGTTGATATAAAACATTAAATAAAATTTCAAAGAGAAAAGTGCTAAAACAGCATTCAAAAGCGAGTGTATATATGGTTGTGTCAGTGACTGTGAGACATAAAGGCTCGATTCTGTTAAACAATTTAATGAAAATTACGACCGGCATGTACGAAAACTGAAAAAGCGGTAAAGGCATACAAAGTACAAGTTTTTCCTCAAAAAGGTACTTTTTTTAAAGGGATATGTTCACTCACTTTTGACGCCTGTTTTTTTTTCTTTTGAACTAAATTAACTCCTTAATGTTTACTGTTATTTTAAATGATATATAGCTAATTTTGGAGTATGATTTCAGAGGTTTTATTTGAGGCATCAATGTGAGACGTAGACCATTCCAGTTAATCTTAATTTAGAGGAATACCTTTCAGCTAATGACTGTATACTCACTTCTGACACTGACTGTAAGTGAAGAGTCTTTCAAGGGGGGCTTCTGAACTTCGACAGTCTGTTTTGCCAAATCAATCATCATGGATCAACAGTGTTCAGCAACACGTGCAAATGATAAAATTGTGTTCTGTTCGGATAACGTTTCGTTATCGTCCTACGGAGAGGACTATTCGCTGATAAATTTGAGTCCAGTGGTTCAGTAAATGATAAACTAACCCCCGTTGGTCGACGAAACGCGAAATCTGGCGAAAAAATCGCCGCTGTCCGTGAGAGTGTGCAGGAGAATCGGAGTCAGTCGATTTCGCATCGCTCACAAGAACTCGGCCTTTCACAGATCTCAACTTGACGAATTTTACGTTGTGAGTTGCACCCGTACAAAATTCAACAGACCCAGGAGCTGAAGGTGAACAACCATAGACAACGACGTGTGTTCGCTGAATGGGGTCTGGAGCAGTTGAAAAATGACCCTAATTTTCATCGAAAATCTATCTTCAGCGTTGAGGCTCATTTTTGAATGAATGGGTACGTCAACAAATTGTCGATCACCTTGAGATCGAAAGCGTCGAAAATCATGTGGATTTTGGCTGGCGGCGTTGACGTTGACGGTGATGGTGACGAATGCCGATACGGCATCGGTCCTTTTTTCTATTTCTTTAAGAAGGACGTTGGCCAGACCATCACTGTCAACGGCGAATGCTATACGTCGTTGATTGCCAACCTCTTCTGGTCTGAATTGGACGATATCGACACCAACGACATGTGGCGACGGCGCAGGTCTAAGTGCCGCACAGCTCCACCATATTGGAAACTCTGCACGAGCAATTTGAGGGTATCGTCATCTCATGTGGAGTTGACCGAGATCGTACGATTTGACCTCGTTAGACTTTTTCTTGTGGTGTTTTCTGAAGTCGCAGGTCTATGCGAATAAACCACAAACCACAGCGGCGTGGCCCTCAAAGCCAATATAACTCATGCCATCGGTCAAATTCAGGCAGATTTATGCGCCAGAGTCATGGAAATTTGACATTTCGGATGTTATATGATGTTATATTTTATATGTACACAATGGCATCGATAGGCCTTTTAAACGAATAAGCAATTTCGATGACAACTCACACACACTTTGTTTTATTTAAATTTAAAGATAGGAAGCGCTTAATGAATAACAATTAACAAATTCTCATTCGTATATGTACACTTTTGAGGAATGTCGAATCAATTTGGTCCATTGGCCATTCGTCGTTACATCACGACATATCTTAATTAGAATAACTCTCTGAATTCCTTCGCAGTTCTTCTCTGATCCAGTCAGAGAACCTTTGGAGAGATCTGGCACATCGACTGAATTTCCGTCCAGTATTGGCTCTGAATTGCCTTTCTTCTTTTAGCAGTGACCCCAGTATTTTCCTTCTTCAGGCGAAGTATACAAGCATCATCCTCAAGAAACCCTCTCCTCTTCAGACGAGACTTGAAGTTCTCCTGACATATGGATAACGTCACGCTAACACAATGTCCCTTGCCTCTTGCTTAGTATTTCTTCCCGGATAACGCCAGACGACATTCGTGCCTGTCTACACTTTCTTTTGTGTTCCACTATAGCCCATGGTGTTCAACTATTTCTCTCCCTAAAGCAGCAATTGGTTCCGGACCAATAAGCTCAGAGACTGATCTTTCCTTACCTTCAATCATCTCGTGTCATCCTAGACTGACCTCAATTTGGGATCCGCAGTCATTTAGTACAAGTACACATTCTAAAGCAAATTATGCATAAATGTTTGTGTGCTAAGATGCCTAGGCTATGTAGAGCTCGAGGACATCTTGAAAAAAACTTCCATTCTGAGCCGGTGGGAGGAAGCAACACAGGATGCTCACGTTTAATAACATAAGTGGAGAGGGACTTCAACCAACTTCTCATTTCGTCTCATCTTCAGTGGCCCGCTTGTTCCTCTAAAGGGGTCGCGGGGGACTTGCACACACGAGAGATCTCCAGGCCTCTTGATCCTTCGCAATCGATAGTAACTCATCAGGAGCTATGCCTAAGCGCAACCAGGCGAGTGTTTGTACTTGGTCCAACCATGGGTCTGTCAAGCGGTCGCCTACCTGATGGAATTGCATTCTCGAAAGTCGTGATGAAGGAGACGTTCGTGTCACGTGACCAAATCATCGAAGTACAGCCCTTTCCGTTCGAAGAAGCAGCTGTCCAACATGGAGTTCGTCGCGCACTGCTGTGTTTCTCACCCTATCCCGTCGAGTAATTCCCACAACAGCACGAAGAAATCTCATCTCGGCAGCTTGTATTCGCGATCTTCTTCATGCCATTTCGCTGTATCCGAAGTGCCGCCACCGACGACTTCAAACTTACTTTTGAACCACGGACATAAGGCTTTTGACAATATTTTAATCCATCCCAGAGGTCCTTCAATTACACGTTATGACCTGCTGTAGTTCTTCTCCCCCTTTTTCGCATGACACGTGCATGACAATAGTCAAGAAATAGACAAACAAATTCATGCGTTTCCCCATTGAAGTGCTTTGGCTTTCAGAATATCATTTGAGCCTCATAAAGTCTTTTGTGTCGTTGATTAAATACTCAAGTCGAAGGAGCATTCCCCTCAGACATAACGCACCACAGCCATCGCACTGATTCATCAAATCAAAGCACTTAAGCCCAACTGCAATCTTCAGTGTTTCCCATTTACAGGGTCCTCAAAAGATACTCACAAATGTCACACCTAGACATCAATCATCCCCAAAACTAATCCATCCCCATCACCACCACCGAGTCCACATCTCCAGCCGCCGGCAACATGAATAATCCACAAACAATAGTCACGAACCTAAATAACCACCTTTATCCTGTCCACAACAAGGCTGTCACTCTCGACAGAAACGCAAGTGATTAGGGAGCATGACATAAACACAATTAAATGGAAATTCAATTTGACATCAACGTCGAGTTGATTCAGTCGAACGCCTCCTCGATACCGAAGCCCGCAATTACGGGCGAGTACGAAGAAAGTGTGTATCTGCCAGCCTATCTCGCCTGAGTGCCGGACATTTCGGTGGGGGGAAATGGGGATAACTGCGAACATAGTCGTCGCTTCCGTTTCCAATCTCATAGTCCACCAACCACTCCGGCTGCAGCCACGTAGCAGTAATCCCTGGTCAGATTGGAGTCAACGATGTGTAACTCCGTCCTCGTTCGGATCACTCCTACGGACGTGAAGGAAGCAAAATAAGAGAAAGGCCCGACATGAAGTGAAAAAATATGAAGAAACGTCGGCGGCGGGGAAAAAGCACACACTCCCTGCAATCGCTCGACTTCGTAATTGAATATTTTTACTCAGAATATCATTTTTTTGCCGGACGATGTTCCTTTTGGCTGCTCAACTCACCGCCGACCGAAGCCACCGCCACCGTCATCGACCGAAGCCACCGCACCGCCGCATGTAGTTAGTTAAGATTGTTTCACAATTATGAAACCTCACTTGTGGTCATGTATGTGGCACCGAAAAATCTGCGAACAAAGTGAAACAAAGGACGGGCAACAACACATTCTAGTTAATAACACAGCAGTGGTACTCCCGTACTCAGCCATGGATACATCATGGGCACCCGTCGACAAGTGGGCGAGGACTTCTGTCATCGTGCCGTACATTCCGGCTTCACTCACACTCACACGTCCTTGTGCTGGCTTTCATTCTGTGCACCGCTTTTTAGTCCATTGTTTGGCTTGTTTACTCGTATACTTGACTCTCGTTTTGGAGAAGTGGAAAAGCAGCGCACCAAGGAGAAGGTCATCATCATCGTGTGGCGTGGTGTGGAAAGTGAAATTGCTGCTTGGCAATCTGCGCGTTCAATGGCTGCTTAATGTCACCTTGACTGTGGTCAAGAGGGCTAAAGGACCGGCAAAATCCCCCCACACACACACACATGTACTCTTACATGGGAGTACATTTTTGATAAAGGAAAAAACGGCATTCCCCCCCCCCCCGCACAGCAGTGAAAAGTCAGACGACAATAACAGAGTCAACAGCGAATTTTGTTACACCAAGAAAAGCCACGGGTATGCATGCGCCTGTGTACACAATTTCGATTAATATAAGCTCACGCAGCAAGAGTGAACTTTTAATTTGAAAACTTTGAACGCGCCCGCACTTGGGCGACTTGTTGTTGACGTTTTATGTTTGCTCGGGGATTTCAATTTGCGGGTCGCCGCTTTACTCGTGAAGTGAAGTTGGGGTGAGAGCGGAATGTGACGTCGTTATTTGAGGAGACTTGGAGGGGGCTGGGAAAGTATCAGAAATTGAAGGGCGATTAAGTCATAAATGGTTTCGCTTAATTCAATGATACTCGTTTACATTTTCAATAATAAGTTTTTCTTCTGCGCGCAGAATTGACTGGGAGAGTGGGTGGTGGATGGGCTAGCATGGGAACTGTTTGGTAATATAGAATTCAACTTAATTCACTAGCTATGTACGGAAAAGTGAAGCAGGTATAAACTTTGATTGGAGGGGAAGTACAGCCAGGAGTCATTGAGAGCGTCTGTTTCAATGGTTTGAAATGGGGCGAGCACAACTTTCAGTTCCGGTTCAATCCTTTGCTTAAAAAATGGAAAACAATTCACTATTTTGATCGGCCAGTCGCTGTGAAGCATTTTTAACTGTTTCTGCGAAATAATGTTATCGTAATCACGAAATGTGGGCGCCGTGGCGTAGGGGATAGGTGCGTCGCCACCTACGCTCGAGGTCGTCGGTTCGAATCTCGAAAAAAACATCAAACATTTTTTTACGGCTCCACCTCTTTCGAGTCACTGACAATGCTCAAAGAGTATAACTGTCTTGAAAAAGCTTCTTAATCTCGCCGTTTGCAGTCGGCATTAAACTGTAGGTCCCCTCCACTCGTGAGAGAACAATATCACGCACAACACGAGTGGTTGCTGAGAAGCTAGGCCCAGGTTCACCTCGGACTGTAGCGCCGCCATTGTATATATTATAAATTACGAAATAAGACGCATCCTGTGCTTCTGAAGGTGTACTTCAAAACAGGATAAACCTAAGCCGAACGAGTCACAATTGACCCAAATTAAGCTACGACTGCAAGTCACTACGGCTCCCTACCTACCGGAACCAAAAGGCCTTTTCAATTAAAACACAATATGTGAAATCCTTTTTTAAAATAATGAGCCTATAACTTGAAAATGAGGGTCTTACAAGATATGGCGTGAGTTGTAAAGGGTGACCAGAAAGCAATCATAGTTTTATTTTTAATTGCTATGTTTCAGTAGCTGTCAAAATTACCAATGACATCCTGCTGTCAAAATACTCAATAAGGTCTGCCATTTCATCATGCACCGTTTCACACTTGCTGAATGTCTGGAATATTTTAAAACAAGATCGAAAATTCGGCTCAGTTGTAAGCCGCAACGTGAATTTCGTCGAGAGTTCGGTCATCATCATGGCTCCGGTGTTTAAGCAATTCGTCGGGCTGTGGAAAAGTTTGAGCGTGACTTCACTCTTTTGGACCTTAAACCACCAACCAGAAAAAGATTGATGGACGTCGTAGCGGTCAATATCGAAGAAGAATCAAACAATTTGGATTCGGGACCGATCATTCGGTCGGATCAGATTTAAGTCAAAAAATCATATTCTTGAATGAGGCCGTTTTTTTAGCACAGCGGCTATGGCAACAGGCAAAATTGACGTTATTGGAGCGAACACAGTTCACAGGTGTTCCACCAAACATCAATGCATCCACAAAGATTGACTGTTTGGTGCGGTTTATGGCAAGGCGACATCATCGGACTTTGTTTCTTTCGAAATGAGGAAAGATACACCGTTACCGTCAATGTGGTCAAGTATAGGGCGATGTTAAACGACTTTTTTTGGTCAGTGCTCAACAACATCAACATATCTGAGTTTTGGTTCCAACAAGACAGCGTTACATGCCATACAAGCGACGCAATGCTCGAAGTTGTGAAGAAGAGCTAGAAATTTAGCGACTGGGTCATCCCATGTCGAGCGTTCATCAATTGGGCGCCGCTGCGTTCAAGCGACTTGACACCACTCGATAATTTTTTTCTGTGGTTACTCCAAGTCTTTAGTCGACGCAAACAAGACAGCCACATTGGACCAGCTTGAGGCCAACATTCGAGACTCGATTGCCGAGTTAACGGCGCACATATTGGACCGAATCATCCACAATTAAACCGACCGCTTGAAGCACTGCCAGCGAAGTTGAGACAGCAGTTTAAATATTTTGCTATTCCATACATAATGGCATGAATGTAGCTTCAAAATGAAGTAGGACTCAATTTTATGTTATACACCGTTGTTGTTTTATTTGAATTTCTTGTCCTGTCGTTCTTATCTGGTCTCCCTGTATATAAACGCAACGCTGGTCAACATAAAAGCTGTCGTGTTCCTTCCTGCGGTCACCCTCGGTCGTCATAGTGGTCAAGTATTGATTCCTCAGACCACGGGTGTCTAGTGAAGACGGCTGTGGCAAAGAGCCGTCTGTGGCATCTGTGTCGCATCGATGGGAGAATTTGTTTTGGATCTTTTTCTGCAACATTTACTGCTTTAGCTGATTGTGGTGTCATAGTAGTTGCTGCTCCTGGTTTAACTGTTGTGTCATCCATTGCTATCAGAAACTTGACAAATGGCGAAAAAGGGAACGTTCGGTAATTTAGAATGTCCCAATGAGTCCAAGGCCAGCCAACCAGCCACCCAGCTACATCAATATTACTTCGCGGTCAATCTCTAAATCGACATAACCCTTAAACTTCTCAGTAATTTTTCAAGGCAATGATTACTAATTTCTCCCTGAACTCCGATGAATCACAACACAAAACACCGAAACGACGACGGGCTGGAATCTGCTTTGATACCAGCCAGTTGAACCGCATGTAATCGTGTCTCCTAAACGTTTACCCTGTATGCAAAGGATGCCAGTCAGTCGCATGCCATGACCTTTAGAGTCCCACACAGCCCATTAAAGCGCTTGAATGAAGTCTTCCATTAGTATCCACTTAAACTCAGTCATAAATCACGTTGACTTATTCCTCGGAAAATATGCTTCTCCTCATCGGTACCACACTTCACTCGGGGTTGCTAAAGCCCCATCTACGGTATCCCCATTCCGTCCTCTCAGCACCAAGCGCACACACAATTTCAATCACGTACACTTCCAAGTGCTTTGCAGGAAATCCCTTCAAATGACCACTGGCACACCATACCCCCCACAACACCACACGGAAGAGAGAAAGAAAGTCTGGTCTCAATCATTTCTCGCAATACCGTATCCATGTCGACTTCTTCTTGAATCTTTTCGATGAACCCCTGACCGCTTTCTCTAAATTGAGTTTTACGACTGCCATATTGCCGACATACTGGCGTTTCCTGCTCAGACGAAGGTATGAGTGTGGAATCTCCTATTTCGAGTAGAAAATTATGACACGTACACTTTCTGTGGTCTGTACAGACACACATAGAGAGCACCACCTCAGGTCGGTTGGTCTGGTGGAATTAGTGTACATGTGGCATGGCGCAGCCTTTCCCGGTAATGGCACACGAACTAAAATTACCTCTTACTTAGCACGTACAAGCTCTTTAAGCGGCCATTAAACGGAGGGAACGGAATGAAGTTGTATCGTCTGTGGATCGAAGGATGCCACGATACCGGGAACAATAACGACGCCAATGATTATGATTAGACCCACAAAAGGACGATGAGGAGAGTAGGCGCACGGGAAATGGCAAAAGAATGCGAACTGCAATAACAATCTGAACCGAACATGGTAAGTGCCCGCTGAATGAGTGGTAAGGTCAGAAGGAGTAAAGGCATGGTAATATAATGGAATTGATGAACGACCCCGATTGGAAAATGCCCATTCGATCGAGGCGCTAATATGACCCAATCGAGGCAATAATAGAATGAATGGCTAGAGATGGAATGAGAAGGAGATGAGAATTGAAAAGAATAAAACGAACGGAAGTCTTGTTGTGAGCTTGTAGCTATTAAGGGTCAACTATAATGGGCCTACAGAAACTTAAGAGAATTAAAGCGCTGAGATACGCTGAGACTATTATAACCGCTTTATTCAGTTTCGATAGGTTCGTTCAGTTTCGTTAAGTTCGTTCAGTTTCGTTACGTTCGTTCAGTTTCGTTAAGTTTGTTCAGTTTTGCCTACGAACGCGGGAGCGAAGGGAATCGCTCTTCGCAAATGTCAGTTGACAGCTGAGCTATTTTCAAGTCTCCTTCAACAATCATGGAAACTTTGAAATTTGCCGATGTATCTGATTAATTATCTCTAAGCTTTCGTTGAATTTGTCCACTAATTTTCATAGATAAGTTTGTAAGTCATTATCACTCGCACTTCGAGGCGTAATCTTCACTGAATTTGCAGTCCTCTCTGTCTTTGTTAATCTATGGAAATAAAACGGAGGATTCTTCGGGATGATGTGGGGTAAGAATGATTTGTAAGAGGAAAATGCTTTGACACTATGTTTCTCTTTGAATTGTTTCACCAGCCTAATGTAGCATAGGTAAGAAGGTTGACGTGGCTAAAAACTGAATATGTGTCAATCCACTGGTTCAGTAGAAGGAAACCATTTGGAGCTATCGATGTAAAATAATTGACAAGTGCCAATTAACAATTGCCTCGCTGAGGTCACAAATGCTTTCGAAGGGATACAAGTAATCCCTCAAATAATTTCGTCTTCAGAACGCCAAGGCCAGGCAGGTATAAGGATGTGCAATATTTTCTACTTTTTCGACGTCTAAGCAGCTTTTGCTTTACTGTTTGTCGTGACGCCGAGTCCTCTAGCATTTTCGCCTATGATCCAGTGTCCAGTGATGACACTCACCATGACGCCCGTTTTTGATCTACTAAGAGTCATCGTTTGGGTTCTAGCTAAGGTTTGGATTCTAGCTAAGGACTTCTGAAAGTGTTGAAGGTTGTGCCGAAGTTAAAAAAATGTAATTAGTTAAAAAAAACTGCCTTTGGTGAACATCGACACCGTACACAATACAGGCTGACCAGATAAAAAGGATAGGAAAAGAAATACAAATAAAACAACAGAGGTGTGCGATATAAAATTGATTCTGGGTTTATTTGGAAGCTGGTTTCATGCCATTTTGTACATAGTGGCGCATCATTCAAATGGCTGCCTCGTATTGGCCCGCAATGCTTCAAATGGTTGGTCTAATTTTGGATGATTCGGTCCAATATGTGCGGCGTTAACTCGGCAATCGAGTCTCGAATGTTGGCCTCAAGCTGGTCTAATGTGGCTGTCTTGTTAGCGTCGACTAAAGACTTGGAGTAACCACAGAAAAATTATCGAGTGGTGTCAAGTCGCTTGAACGCAGCGGCGTCCAATTGATGAACGCTCGACATGCGATGACCCAGTCGCCAAATTTCTACCTCTTCTTCACAACTTCGAGCGTTGCGTCGCTTGTATGGTATGTAACGCTGTCTTGTTGGAACCAAAACTCAGATATGTTGATGTTGTTGAGCACTGACCAGAGAAAGTCGTTTAACATCCCCCTATACTTGACCACATTGACGGTAACGGTGTATCCTTCCTCATTTCGAAAGAAACAAAGT
Organism: Myathropa florea; assembly: GCA_930367185.1. Classification (NCBI taxonomy): domain Eukaryota; kingdom Metazoa; phylum Arthropoda; class Insecta; order Diptera; family Syrphidae; genus Myathropa; species Myathropa florea. The sequence goes on from OV884003.1 coordinate 119,359,850, forward strand.
CCGATGATGTCGCCTTGCCATAAACCGCACCAAACAGTCAATCTTTGCGGATGCATTGATGTTTCGTGGAACACCTGTGAACTGCGTTCGTTCTAATAACGTCAATTTTGCTTGTTGACATAGCCGCTGTGCCAAAAAGGGCCTCGTTCGAGAATATGATTTTTTGACCAAAATCGAGCTCTCTGGCCAAAGTTTTCAGCGCCCAATTAGGAAACTCAGGGCATCATCCATGGCCGTCTGACTTTAATACTTCAATCAGCACAATCTTGTACGGATGAAGGCCGAAATCCAACCGCAAAGTAAGCCGGGTTGACTCTCTGGCGATGCCCAATTCAGCTGATCGGCATTTCTGGCTCTTCTTCGATACTAGCCGGTACGGCGCAAACATAATTTTCGTAATTTCGCACTAATCTCTGTCTGGTTGGTGACTTAAGGTCCAAAAGAGTGTACTCACGCTTAAACTTTTTCGCGGTGTAACGAATTGCCGACTCACTGAAGCCATGAAGACAGCTCCTGAAACATAACAATTGGAAAACTATCGTTGCTATCTGATCACCCCTCTTTTTGCAAGACCAAGTCAAAATTGTCGCACACTACACTTTATTCCAAGGATCACACGTGTTTGACGCCAATTTGATATAGTCATTAAAATCAGCTGTTAAATTGAAGTCTAAGTCATTCAACTCGACTGTTACTGACCTCGACTGTCAGTGCACTTGTTAGTTATCAAACTTGTCCTTCTTTTGGTCCCTGATCTACTGGATTCTCTGAAGAAAATGATGCAAAGAGGATAAAGTTCCTGCGGTCTTATAAACCATATTCCCTTCTACAAGTTATTTTGCCGCACCTTGAGTCAGAATTTAAAAAATTAGACGACTTCTTGTGGTGCTACATTCCGTGGTGAACCTAGGCCTTAACAAACAAGCCTCTTCAGTTAGCAGAATCCTTGGCTAACTCTCGCCTATTACGTACGCTGAATAGTTGCTCGACATGAGAACGCCACCCTAAACGTCGACGACCTCGTTTACGTTGATACAGACTGGTACAGACTTGGTACAGACTTACGAACTGGTATAGAGCCGATGTCAAGTGTACTTCTCATCGAAACACTTCAAAAGCTATGAATCTCCGCCACATTTACTGCAAGTTTTATCGCATTTATATGTAACCCCATAATTTTGTCTTAATCTCCTCCAATTCCCCGGAAGGAGTCATAAACTCGAAACACTCCAGCCATCTCCTTCGTGAAAACCCGCCCCTTAAACTGCAATCAATTCCGATGGCCTCAAACCCTACCTGCTGTCTTAACGGGTCTATCCCGAGGAGTTGCCAATTTGCTTGAACCAATAAAAAAGGCCCACCAAAATCCAGATCCTCCGTACAAGCGAGGCCGTAAAAAATAATTAAAAACGAGCAGGAAAACAGACCACAAGCATTTTCCAACATACTCAGCAGTTAATAAACAGCACGACCCCGGCCCCCAGGCATGTGGAGTTGACTTCTTTTACGACATTCTACCGCATTGCACATCTTCATTCCATTAGCGTGAAGAGGAACCACCCCCAGCCCACCGGTCTTAGTGGAATTAAATTAACAAAAATTGCTTCCACCGCATAAAATTATATCCCCTCCGTAGCGGATGATGGCAGACAGGACGACAGGCCGACCCTTGTCATCTTGTTGCGGTCGCTGGCAAGTGGACTCACCAGCACTCACTCCTCTTACATCCCGGCAGGTGTAACAAAGCCTCTCTCTCACTCCTCACACACGGCATCCCGCAAAACGCCATTTCAAAGGGCTTTGCAGATATTAGTATTGAATCCGAATGCCAGAGGGGTAAACACTCGAAAAGTGTGTGTCCTGAATAACAACAACAACAGGTATGGGAACAGAAAAAAAAGGCATACACGTATCCAGGGGAGCACTGCAGAACCAACTGGAGCTACGTGTAACTATGCTTAACTTTATCTCTTTTTCTGCGGCACCGTAGGTACACCATTTTATGTTCCACATACGCCAGAGTTGTCTGCTGCTGATGCTCGAGTATCTCTGGTATCATCCTTGCCAAAGCATATGGTGTCTGGAAAAGTTGCCCGTGTTTTCCTTTTTTTGTGTATAGCCTTTTGTATTTTTAACCCTTTTTCTCGTGATTTGGTCTATTTTTCTTTCGCTTTTTCGCCCCGGCGAAGCTCGCTCTCACAAACTTTCCCGACGGACTGCTCAATTTTTCACTTCCCTTCCCTTGTGTCGCATCCCATTCGATGTCGGGGGAGGAGAGGGAGGGGGTGGACGAAGACAAAACGACCACCAAAAGCATTCGTCCTTTTTTTTCTGTGCATATACTCGTATATATTCTTTGTCCGGAGAGGGAGGAGGGTTGGGGGTGGATCAAGTTATTCCCTTTTTTGATTGTGTCCGCCCGTCGAAAAGTTTAAATTGGATTTTGACTCGATATGGAAATTTTTGTGCATAGACAACAATTGAAAATAATAGCCGGATATTTACCGTTATCTTCTCTGGTTTTTAAGTGAAACTTTCGTTTATTTATACGTCATTCGTTTGTGGCATAGCGCACTTCTCCTCTCCCCGAGGATGAATTTTAGAGTTTAGTTTTCCGATTCCACGGGCGGGGGTGAAGCGATGCGGCTGTGGGTGTGTGTATTCAATTTTAAGGGTTATTGTTTTAAATTTCGACGGTATGAGGCCTCTTTTATCGTGTGGAAGGTAATAAACTAATGCTTTTCTTTTTTGGCTGTTCCTGCTTATCCCTTTTTTAGTTCGATTTTATGACCGTTGCCGTTCGCCTCGGCGGGGGTTCTGTGCGGGGTTAAAGGGTTGTACGTGATTGGGATACTTAAGGGGCCCTTACAGATAAATGATATTTGATAGCGTGGAGAATTGGCTTGGGTTCCCATAATTTCTGCTGGATTTGAAAGATTCATGGATTGGGGGATAGACAATTTTCGAAATTCTAATCTCACTGATGCGGAATTCTCCTTTGACCCTTGAATGGAATCTCTGTACCTAATTGAGTTGGAGTGGGGGACGCATATTTCTTGTACGCGAGTCCACCTGTGATTTTTAGCAAAATACAACACATTTGCGTCTGCAACTGATTTACGAATGATTTTCTTTTTTTCTTTCAGGTGAGCGCTTCTGGTTGGTTAATAAATTGTTGGCTTTTGTTCAAAATGGTAAGTGAATTTTGTTTTTCTTAGGGAGTCTCTGTTGGAGAAATGGTAAAAATTCGCTTCACAATATTGTCTGTTACTTGACATTTGAATCTGCGAATTTTAGCTCGATTCGTTTTTGAAAAGGGCTCCCTCTTTCTCTCCGCAGTCCCAAATTCCAAGGAAACAGGTCTTAAACCAGTACCAATTATTGATATGCCTTAACGGTGTCCAGGCTGGTTCATAAGTAACACTGATGTAGTGGAGAGTAAAAATCGCTTGAAAAAGGAAATAAATAGTCCTTTAAAGGACTAAGACCACAAAGCGTCTTTGTGTAGCAGAAAATTGGGAAGTAGAGAAAGAATGAAACAAAGAGAGGCATCATAAAGAGAGTACTGCCGGTAGAATAGAGTTGATTAAGCTGATTTTACATTCAGTTTATAATTGGTAGTCATAGTGATCGGTCTAGAATAAAGAAAAATACTCAAAAAAAAAAAAAGACATTACTAAAGGGTAAATACACACTCGGATCCTTACATTTGTAAAGCATTGTTTTTTTCGTTTTAATTTGAAGAAAAATGCAGTCAATCGACTGCAGTTTGCAGCTTATAGAGAACATGCTCCATCAGTAAAAAAAACGTTCCGGCGTTAAAAAATGGCAATTGAATCTACAATGCATCTGGTGGAATTAGCTGGAAATGATCAACTATGTGCTACTCCAGCCTAAGGAGACCATCACTGCAGAACGTTACCAACAATGATTAATGCAATTATGCCGGGCCTAACGGTCAAACGCCCAAAATATGCCAAAAGACATGAAAAATGATCTTTCAGCACGACAACGTTTTGCAAAAATGTTCAAGGCCGCTTTGGATCCGCTTCAATATGATGTACTACCGCACACATCGTATTCACCAGACATTGCTTCTTCCAGCTACCTCTTATTCCTATCTATAACTCATGCTAAATCATGGTTATAAACGTCAAGAAAAAACTTCTCAATCTCGCTTCCCTCCACTAATGAGGAAACAATAGCACGCACAACAGGAGTGGTTTTTGAGAAGCTAGGCCCAAGTCCACTTAATAGTAATAATAATGGCGGCGCTACAGTCCGAGGTGGACCTGGGCCTAGCTTCTCAGCAACCTCTCGTGTTGTGCGTGCTATTGTACTCTCACGAGTGGAGGGGACCTACAGTTTAATGCCGACTCCGAACGGCGAGATTGAGAAGCGTTTTCTAGACAGATATACTCTTTGAGCATTGTCAGTGACTCGAAAGAGGTGGAGCCGTGAAAAAATGTTTGATGTTTTTTTTTCGAGATTCGAACCGACGACCTCGAGCGTAGGAGTCGACGCACCTACCCACTACGCCACGGCGCCCAAGTCCACTTAGGACTTTATTATTATTATAAGCCCTACTGGCCCAAAGTGCCAACACTCGTGTCTTCTTCTTTATACCCGTTTCGCCTTGCAGGATATAGGGCCTCAATTATGCCTACTCGCCATCGGCTTCTTTTTCTATTTTTCCAACTGTTTTCTTTGCACAGCCAGGTCTTCTGCCATCTTGCGTTAAATGTTTCCATTGCATAGCAGTGTTAGCTATGCACCTATCGGCTGGCAAACGATGAGTTGCGTCATTTCACAAGACAGCGGGCTAGCTGGAGAAGCTTTTTTTTCCTCTTGTACAACCCTGCCGTAAAGGCAGCGACACTGCGACCTAAAAAGGTCTATTGTATCGACGGGTTGGAGTTAATCCAAAAGATTAACCACTTTCCTTATGAAAGATAGTATATCTTTTGTAGTGGAGTTTTTCAATTCCACTGAAGTCAGTATTTCCCTGTGGAGAATACATTTCCTTAACCAATGTAGTGCCGGACATTCACATAGAATGTGCTGGGATGTTTCGTCTTCTTCAAGACAGAACCTACATTCCGTGTTTTGACACAAGTTCATTTTGTTAAGGTGGTAATACAAGCCGCAGTGGCCAGTAAGAAAGCCCGTTAGCTTTCTTATGCTCTCCTTATCTAAGTTAAGGATTTCCTTGTAGGAATAGGGTCTGATTAATCGCTTGGATTGCCTGAGACCTGACCCATCCTGACCCGTCCAATGATCTAGGTGAAGTTTGTTTTCCCATTCATTAATCAGTGCTGCAGCCGTCGCCCAATTGACACTGAAGTATGGTTCAGGACCTATGAACGCAGTACTTGAACCCGCTCTAGCGAGTTCGTCTGCGGATTCGTTACCTACAATCCCTTTGTGTCCAGGGACCCAGCCAAGTTTCACTTTGTTGTGTTTGGCTAGGGATTGCATAGCATTGTGGCAACATTTGACGGCTTTGGAGTCTATTTGACTGGACGATAAGACCTTAAGTGCTGCCTGGCTATCTGAAAAGATTTGTATAATTGCGCCCTTGATACCTTTACCAAGATTATGTCTCGCGCAGATCTCAATGGCATGGATTTCGGCTTGAAACACAGTGGGACTAGACCCCATCGGTACAGAGATCCAGCCCATACTGCGGCACAAGGAGAAAAAGTTGTGGTCACTCGCTGTCACTCACACTGTATATCATCTAGAAAGCTGATTTAGATTTTGAGTTTCTTTTAGTTCAAGTCCAGTTCAGTTCCGATATTTTTTGTTGAACCAGTAACTCCAAGATACTTGAATTCCTCAGGATTCGAACCTGGGACCCCTTTAACTCGAGGCAGGCACTTAATCAACTGTGCCATCCAGTCGTCCTGTTAACACCACATTTCGCCAAAAGAAGTTGGTAATCATCGACCTATAGTGCTCGCCGTTGGCGGTGATGGCCTGGCCAAAGTCCTTCTCAAAGAAATACGGACCGACCCCGTATCGGCATTCGTTACCATCATCGCCAGCGTCAACGCCGCCAGCCGAAATCCACACCAAACAATGATTTTTTTTCGGGATGCATTGGACGCTTTTCGATCTCAAGTGGCTCGACAATTTTGTTTGTTGACGTACTCATTCGTTCAGAAATTAACCTCAACGCTGAAGATGGATTTTCGATGAAAATTAGGGTCAGTTTCCAACTGCTCCAGAGCCCATTCAGCGAGCACACGTCGTTGTCCATGGTCGTAAGGTAAAGCGCGCGGAACGTTGCCCGAACAGAACACCCATTTTGCTAAAACAATTTTATTATTTGCACCTGTTATTGAACGCGATGCCCGTCCATGGAGATTTGGCAAAACAGACGAAAAAATTACAGCCAATTTGACAGATGTAGCTTCAACAATATGGCCGCTAACAGCTGTCAAACTTTTGAAATCCCTATTGGAAGACCCTTTATAATAGAACAAATTTAACAGCATGTTCCAAGAACAAGTGAGGGGGACATGCCAGTCCTAAATTCCAAATTAAATCTCTTCTTTCCTACATATTCCCTCATAACCTCACTGCATTCGAAGCTCTTCGCCAAGTCTAATGCATCGATTCTTTTTCTTGATGATGAATTTGAATCCTCAGCAGCAGTCAAAAAGTGAGTTAATTGCTAATCTACCACTTACACACAGTCTGCTCAAAGAAACTTCTGCACCTTGCCCCTCTACTTAATGCGTCTAGTTATCAGACACATAATCCCCAAGCAAACGCTTTCAAAGTGAAATACCTGAAAACCCATCCACAGCATCTATAATTTCATATTCCTTACACGAATGAGACTCCGTTGGATACTTTACAATTTTCCAAGTCGTAGATTCAATTTCAAAAACACTATCTAAAGCCTTCAACACAAATCCGAGCGTATCTTTTTTCAATTCAATTGCCAAAAGGTCACACGAATACACAGATTTCCCTTTGCCATGTGCATGTCCTTGATATGAATTGCTTCTTTGAGAATTCAAGTCAAAAAGGCCAACACCCTTCGTACTTCTCCTCAAAAGCGTTTTATCAAAACGAACGCAACCCAAGTACACGTTTGTTCTCTCTCGTCCTCGTCTGCGTCTATCTTACATCTCAAGGAGTGTAAAGAGAGAGAGAGAGAGGGCAAAAACAAAAAAAAAATGGAATAAAACGTGTTTTTCAATTGCCAAAGAACATTGTGACCCCTCTCGAGCAGCACTCCGGCAGGATTCCCCTTTGAAGCGAGCACAAACCCAATGGCAACCGATTTAAATCCCTATCTCCCCTGGCAGTGTGTGCATCAAAGGAATGGAGTCCCTTTTATGAATGCCAGCACAAAATGCGATTAACAACTCAAAACCTCTTTAATTGGCCTTTGTGTCCTGAAAGGACCGTTTTCGTGTTTGTGGACGACGAAACGATAATGTATTTGACGCCTTCCGACCCAATCACTGCCACCACTCGAGCTCGAAACTCGGACGTCAGCCCGAATAAGTAAGAACCCCATTATCGCAGGGATGTCAAGGTAACGGTATATATCATCGGCATCATCACTTAATTAAATCAAATTATAAGAGGAAAAGTGAATAGCCGCTGAGAGCAGAACCCCCCCCCCCAGCAAGGAAACACAAACGGCAACAAAGTTTCAGACGAATGCGGCAAAGACACAAATAAGTGCATTGGACGGGGCATGAACCTGGTTTGCATCCGACGTTTAGTGTGCACGTCTAAATGTCTCTGTCTGTTGTTTTGTGTGTAGTTCTTCAGATTTTCATCATGAATTTCCGCACTCGTTCGGAGAGTTCGCAAAGTTTTGTAATTTAATCTCATTTTAACAGAATACAACTGCACACTGCACACACACACCATGTGGCATGAGGTGTGGAGCATTGACAGACTGAGACGAGTGCTCTTTCGTCACCGGCTGTGCCCGGTGCCCCCTGCTCGGTGCGAAATGTGAAACCGTCTGCTTTGGGTTGATGTGGGTAGGCTTTTGATTCAGTCACTCACCCCTGTGACGGAGGAGGAACGCCTCAATTCGACTCTGGTGGGCTTGTCTGTGCAGCGGCGGCGGCGGTGGTGGTGGCTGTGAGTGTAACCGAATTCTGTAACGAGGTGCAGGTGCTAAAAGTGTTTCCTATTTTGTTTCACTTCTTCAACAATAAACGCTGTTGTACGCTGCACTGACACTCAATCCGAGTCAGGCGGACAGGGGTGTTCACTCATAATTGCATTAGTAGGCTTTATGACAAAACTGAACTGAACAGTGACGGTAAAAAGATGAAAGACGCCTCTCCCGGGGAATCATAATTGCTTTAAAACGAGACTTTTTTTTTGTTTGTATGTGTGCATTTTTTGATGTTTTTCTTTATTGAATTTATTACAGACTGTGCTGAGCGGTTTTTGTTGTATGACACATTCGCCAATGGTTGACTATAGGTTTTGTCGCAATTTTTGTGAAGTCTTTTAAATAAACTGCTAAGTTAATAAAGGAACGCAGATGTGGTGGGATGTCTTTGTAGAGATTTCGAAATTTTATTCATTGAACCGCCGTGGGGTTTGGGTAATTGCGTCGACTCTCACTCACCTGACATTCATAATAATAATAATAATGGCAGTCCGAGATGGACCTAGGCCTAGCTTCTCAGCAACCACTCGTGTTGTGCGTGCTTCTGTTCTCTCACGAGTGGAGGGGACCTACAATTTAATACCAACACCAAACGACGATTTTGAGAAGCTTTTTATAGACAGTTATACTCTTTGAGCATTGTCAGTGACTCGAAAGAGGTGGAGCCGTGAAAAAATGTTAAATGTTTTTTTCGAGATTCGAACCTTAGACCTCGAGCGTGGGACTCGACGCACCTACCCACTATGCCACGGCTTGAAAGTAGAATCCTTTGAAAAGTCTTTCGTTCAGTCCATTTATACAGGTCAAGTTTTTGCGCAAGACGACTGAGATAAATGAATTTGGATCTTGCGAGAGCAAGAAAAAAAAGCGCTAGGCAATTATTCGTTCAGCGCTCTAGAAGAGATGTCAGACATCAAAATTTGTTTTTTAAGGAAAGAACAAATTTGCTATAATTCGTCAAGAGAGTAGATCATCACAGAAAAGACCACTAGGCCACCAGTAGGTAACTTCAGGTATTGGTTGGTCTCTGGGACAACAAGGAACCGACGGATCATTCACTCGACAGTGACAGCACAATGGATCCATTCAGGATCTAAGTAGGTCACGGCTGCTGCAGCGGTCACTTTAACATAACCAAACCTAACCTAGAAGAAATTGTGCCATTTTTTGCAAGATGATAATTGTAAATGAAGTTTGTGTCAACAAAGCCGTGGGGTCCAGTTTCATACGACATGATATTCCACGCATTGTATTATAGCGTATAATTTTAAAATCAATAAAATTTTCAGTTGTCTTCCATCAAAATTACGCCTTGCGTGAATTATGGTACATTATTATTATTTTGCTCAACGCAATACAGTCAACTGAAGAATAAATGTTAATGGTTAACTGCCAAAGCAACGACCGCTTGAATTTAAATTTGAATTAACAACAAGATACATCAATTGGTATCTGGACGTTAACTAGGAACACCACATTAATCGTGTTCTGGTGTGATTTCTATCGCTTCAGGGAAACTATTGTGACTTCATCGTTTTTGTTTCTTTCTCTGAAAACATAGTTAAGAGCACAACACAGCTTACCTCACTAGGAGGCTTCAAATTGTTTGCTCACCCACTTCAGTGAACACTTCGCTTCAAGGTGATTGATGTAAACATAAACTTCAGATCCAAACTTGGATCTTTGTTTCCCGATATTTTAAAAACGACACTTCTTCCGGGTTTTACTAGAAAGGAATCACATAAAGACGACTTCCGAACAAAGCCATTCCCCACCCCAAATTATAATCCCATCTGGCCCCCAAAGATCCATGCTATAACCCGAACCGAACCCAAACGGCTTAACCTCAAGATTACAATCGAATGGTCACGGTGAGATCAATTTATCGAGAGCATTAGCAAATGCGTAGTTAACACATTCACAGAAAAACCATGTGAACTATAAAACAATTTTATTGACCGTTGATGACGTGATTTGAGGTTGCTCATGAGGCAATTACTAATCCAGAGCACATCTGTCATTCACTTTATGAATTTATTTCTTATTTCAAGATCTCTTTTCAAATTCAAGCTGAAGGTTGGATTAATCCGAGCTTCCGAAGATTTTTTGTTGTCAAAGACAAGCGTTCGTTTAGCACTTTGACAGCCATCGCGTGGAACTAAAGGGTCTTTCATTAAGCGCTTCCTTACTTTACATTTAAATAAAACAAAGTGTGTGTGAGTTATCATCGAAATTCTTTATTCATTTAAAAGGTCTATTGATGCCATTATGTATGGAATATAATATCGTTCAAATGTCTGGCACGGCTTCTCTGAATGGCGCGCATTCGAAATGTCAAATTGTTCATGACTCTGGCGCATAAGTCAGTCTGAATTTGACCGATGGCATGGGTTACGTTGGTTTTGAAGGCCGCTCTGGTTGTGGCTTGACATAGACCTGCGACTTCATAAAACCCTATAAGATAATGTTTAACGGGGTTGAATGGCACGATCTCGGTAGCCAAATCACATCACCTCCACATGAGATAACCATGTCATCGAATCGCTCATGCAGAATTCCCAATATGGCGTGGGATGTATGGCACGTTGCCCCGCGCCGTCTTGTTGAAGCTACATTTCGTTGATGTCGACATCATCCAATGTAGGCCAAAAGAAGTTTGTTGCCGTTAACGGTGATGGCCTGGCCAAAGTCGTTCTTAAAGAAATGTAGATCGGCCCAAAATCCCACACCAAACAGCGATTTTTTTCGGTATGCATTGGACGCTGTTGGATATCATGTGGATTGGCATCGTACCAACCATTCATCCAGAAATGGGCCTCTTCGCTGAAGATGATTTTTCGGTGCAAATTGGGGTCAGTTTAAGTTTTCAACTGAGCAACTGGATGGCGCAGTTGGTTAAGTGCCTGCCCCAAGTTAGAGGCGTCCCAGGTTCAAATCCCAGTGAAATCGAATCTGGTCCAGTCACCATCTGCCGTTGGAATCAAATTAACGGTACTGGAGAAGTTGCTACCTGACAGTACAATGTACCAGCTTTGAGTCTGAGTGCTCCAGTTTTATGTTTCAAAACTCCGAAAAAACTCTGCTCCAGAGTCCATTCAGCGGACACACGTCGTTGCCTATGGTCGTTTAACTGCAGGTCCTGGGTTAGTTGAATTTTGTACGGGTGTAGGCCGAAGTCGTGACGCAAAATTTGCCAAGTTATGGTCTGCGAAAGGCCGAGCTCTTGTGAGCGACGCGAAATCGATTGCCTCCTATTCTCTTGCACACTCTCACGGACAGCGGCGATGTTTTCGGCAGTTTTCGCGTTTCGTCGACCAACGGGTTCTGGTTTATCGTTTGCTGAACCAGTGGATTCACATTTATCCACCACACTGCGAATAGTCCTCTCGGTACGATGACTATGGCGATCGTAAAATGGACGAAGCGCACGGGACGTGGCCCGAACAGAACACCCATTTTGATAAAATCAATTTATCATTTACACGTGTTGTTAAACGTAATGTCTGTCATTGGTGGTGATTTGGCAAAACAGACTGAATAAATGACGGCCAATTTGAAAGATGTAACTTCAACAATATGGACGCTATCAAATGTCAAAGTTCGGAAGCCCCTATTGGAAGACCCTCAACATGATCATTTTTGGTCTACGGAGTCTCTCCAGCAAGTATTAACTGGCATTTCGGTTGAATTTCCAACGCACACACACGCTCTTGGTCATTTCAATAAATTATGTTTGCTTCCAACTTCTTAAACTCTAACTAAATCTTCTGGAAGCTCCTCGAAATGTTGAAACTTCTTAAAACACTGCACTTCTCAAGTGACACTTAAATTTCGAACCCCACTGTTAATGAGCTTAATCCTGATTTGCAAACTTCTTCGATCCGAACAAACTTCACTCTTTTCGAGTTTAAGTTTTGGGGGAGGGAAAAAAACTGTAGCTGTAGCATTTCCCTAAATCCGCATTCATAAACGGATTATAGTTCATTTTACAATAACGCCACTCTGCGCTCCGCACCCGAGGTAAGCCACTTAAATGATTTCCTCATTTCTCGTGCTTCAACACACTCCGCTCGCTGCTCACGCACACACAATCCAATGGATTGTAATAGAGGATGACATAGAAAAGAATGAATGCCACTCCCTCAGCCACATCCCGTGACTGTGATTTATTTCGAACAGAAAAAGGTTTCACATACGCACCCAAGCACCAGAGCACCGAGACGACCGTACAATGACGACGGATAAAAATTCCCATGTCCTGCGTCAGTGTTTTTGTGTTGATTCGTGCAAAAATCGGTCCAAAACCGACCGACTCGAACCGAAATACTAAATGACAGGCCAATTCCTTTCTGTTGATAGCCCCCAACGAATAAATATAATTTTCGGTCAACGAGACGGAATGGCACGACGGTGATGGTTTTTTGCTATGAGCCTATACAGTTGGCTGAAGGTTGATGAAGGATGGAGGAGGGGAGGGAAATCGTACCCCAAGGACTGTGCATGTGCGGAGGATTATTGCGGTTTTTGTGCAGAGGACAATTATTGACGGTAATCCCTTGTGCGATGAGTGGACGTTAAATTGGAAAACAGTGTACTTTCGATGTTCTCATTGTGTCCTGTTCGCTTTGGTCCTTAATTCTGATGTTGTTGTTGCTGTGTTGCCGGTATTTGTTTGTGTTGTGTGTGTGTGTTCATTTTTTGTGCGAGGAAATGGGGGGAACCTGATGACGGTATTTATCGAACGTCATTTCTTTCGATTAGGTTGAACTCAGTGGTGGTGGGGAATAGGGAGGGAGGGAGGAAGGAAGGGAGGGTAGCCCCACGTGGATTGTGTGGTTATTTGTAGCGTTAAATCTTTATTTGGTTTTGAATTGAAACTTCCAGGGCTTGTCATTGTCTACAGAGGGTCTTGGGAATGAGTTTTTTGAAAGGCCAGAGATTCTTAAACATTTTCCAATTGTAATTGAGAAATGAAGGGATATCACCATTCAGCGAGGACTCTTGAGACGGTTGTCTTTGTTTGAGGACAGAGAGAGAATGTCCACAGTTCCATTGTGGATCAGTGCTTCACAAGTTAATGGTCAAGGTGTGTTAACGCTCACAGAGGAGGGTGACGCTGTGTTTGTTTAAGTAAGCTTACATTGAATTTCGGGGTGGAATTCCATGATGACCTACACAGAGTACATGAGTAAATGTCAATGAGGTCGTGCTTGTTTTCTCAGTTAAGCCTCCAACATTTTGGGGAATGCCAAAGGTGAGAAGTTTTAAATAGAAAAGGTCAATTTGTGTACCCAAATGGGAGTTGGTTTCTTCTGCAGCTGTAAACACTGTGGACCTTTGTTCAGCTGAAAATTTGTTAAAATTGTTACTATTTGCGACGCATGATTTTTTTCAATTTGAAGTTAAACAATAGGTTTACCTGAGGGAAAGGAAGGGTCCAAAAAAGGTGCCCGTGTCCGTCTAATTTTAATTTTGGAATCTCTTAATTTTTCTGGAGCACATTTTGTTGTAAAGGGTTATGAGTTTTTAGCTGTGTGGTTTTTCAGGATTTTATTTTTATCGCGCGTGATTCCTAACTTGTGTCAAAGTCGTTGAGTGTTGCCATTTCATCATGAAAAGACTTACACCCGAGCAACGCTTACAGATCATTGAATTTTATTATCAAAATTCGTGCTATGTGAAAATGTTTTTCATGCATTTCACAGTCTTTGTAATCAACCTACTGAGCAAGCTATTCAAGCCATAGTAACCGAATTTCGCAGAAATTTCACGCTATCACGGATATCAAAGCACCTACCCGTATGCGTAGAGTGTGTACCGAGAAAATGATTGCTGCTGCATCCGAATGTGTTAATGAAGAGCGTGATTTATCTATTCGTCGCCGTTTGGATTAGTTGGAATTATGTAACTCGACCACGTGAAAGATTTTACGCAAGAATTTTCATCCAAATCTTTACAAAGTACAGCTCGTGCAAAACTGAAACCAAACGATCTATCACATCGTGGAATTTTCGGTGAGTGGGCCTTAAAAAAACTGGAGCAAGGGTACGTTCAGAAATATGTACTTGGTGTCTTAAACCACGCATGATGTACTGGCAGTAGAAAACGTTGGTAAGACAAATCCTAACCTACTGACCAATAGTCTCATGGTGAGCGCTAGATTAAGACTGCCATATTTTCAGTTTAAAGACGATTCAAGTATCGGCCTACCTAGGGATTATGTGTATTGTTTTCAAGGAATGTTGAACTAGACCGCCTTATTGGATCCCTCTTCCACACAGTTTTTACTACTTACTCTAAGCACTACAATTTTTTCTTAGCAATGTGGTGCTGTAGAAGTTAAAGTTGGGGTGTTGACCCGAAGTCGAGCCTAAGTCGAAATAAGCCATCAAGTAAAAATAATTATAATAATGTGACGCTACAGTCCGAGGTGTATTTGAGGCTAGTTTCAAACCACTCGTGTGTGCATGCTATTGTTTTTCTCAGATGTGAAGGGGACCTACAGTTTATTGCCGACTCCAAACGGCGAATTTGAGAAGCTTTTTTATACAGTCATGCTCTCTGTCAGTGACTCGAAAGAGTAGAGCCGTGGAAAGATGTTTCTTTCGCGAGTCAAACGCAGACTTCGAGCGTAAGAGTCGACGTACTTAGCCACTCTAGAGATTTTTTATTTTTTTCCAGAGGATTTTTGAAACAATACTGGAGCATTGAAACTCAAAACTGGTCCATTGTACTGCCAGGTACAACCTACTGGAGTAGGTTTCCAGTGCCGTTAATTTGATCCCAACGGCAAATGGTGACTGGACCAGATTCGATTTCACTGGGATTTGAACCTGGAACCCCTCCAACTTGGGGCAGGTACTTCACCAACTGCGCCATCCAGTCCAGAGATTAGTGGATCATGAAAATAACTATAGTTATACACCGAATAGTGATTTGGCCGGATACCGGATACCGAATATTCGGCCTGCAGCTGGGCCGGATAGCCGAATATTCGGCGGCCGGATATCTACCCAAATTAAAAGTATAATAGTTACTCAAATCAGACCGGTGCAAGTAAAACCAACTTAAACATGCTTTGTTCCTTCTCCTCCAAAAGATATTCTTACTTTCTACACAGCAAAGTTTTTGGGACATTTTTGAAGAGGTTGCGGAAGGCAAGTCAGATTGAGTTTTCTACCAAAAAATACCGCCAACGAGCTTGACTTATATCTCAAAACAGTTTATTTTGAACGGAATGTGACCCTTGGGCTTGGTAGTCAGTAAATGTTTTTTTATTTTGTTGTTTTTTACTGAAAAAACGACTATCCGGTATCCGGCCTGATATCAAAAGACTATTCGGCTCCGGCCGGATATTACAAAAGAAGCCGGATAGGCCGGATACCGAATACTTGCCGGATATCCGTCACACCTCTAAAAATAACCATCGAAAGCAGTACTCAAGGTCCTGAGTCTTCCTCAACATCTTCTACCGCCATGACATTCAGATAAATAGGATTCTGTAACGACAAACCGTGGGCGCCGTGGCGTAGTGGGTAGGTGCGTCGACTCCTACGCTCGAGGTCGTCGGTTCGAATCTCGAAAAAAAACATAAAACATTTTTTCACGGCTCCACCTCTTTCGTGTCACTGACAATGCTCAAACTAACTATAACTGTCTAGAAAAAGCTTCTCAATCTCGCCGTTCGGAGTCGGCATTAAACTGTAGGTCCCCTCCGCTCGTGACAGAACAATAACACGCACAAAACGAGTGGTTGCTGAGAAGCTAGGCCCAGGTCCATTTCGGACTGTAGCGCCGCCATTATTATTATTATTATAACGACAAACCGTACAGGCACGCATCTAACCTCTCGAGATGAACAGTGGCACACACGACCAAAAAGGTGAACAATCTGCTATCACCAATGGACCCGGCGAGTTCATGACAGGAGCGATTGGCTGGGTAGCAGTTAATAGTGAATAAAAGAGAAAGTCTCCTATACATTGACAGCTCGAAAACAACCGTTGGTACAAGAGCAAAGGTTTTTTGAGACCACTTTGAGGCGGAATTGGGGTCAATTATTGAAGCAAGACTATCGATACAGCAAAGGTTTTTTGAGACCACTTTGAAAGATCCCAGGCAATGCAGCGTCTTTCAGGTGGAATTGAGGTCAATTATTGAAGCAAGACTATCGATACAGGAGCTTCTGGCACCTCCTTAAAAATTCTAGGCACCATGGTACGATTGAAGCGTCATTCGAAGTGACAGCACTAAAACAGCACTATCGACATGCGACCTCATCTTGACCGAACAATTAATAACTATACACTCAGGCAGCCGATCGCAAATTAGAGACATAACGTTTTACAGTAAACTTCTTCTCCTTCTGATGGCGCTACAGTCCAGGATGGACTTGGGCCTTAATCAACAAGTCTCTTCAGCTGACAAGATCTATAGCTGCCTCCAATTACGCACGTCGACCCAATATTAAGGAAGAAGTTAAAAGATGAATCCATGGTAAAGAAGTAAATGAAATGGCTGAGTCTAGAAATTGTTTCAACGGCGTGAGCCCTGTGCCCAGCGTTGAGTATAATCAAGAATATATGCACTGTAATAGGATTCCTTACTGGACATTGTGCGACAGGCACCCACACAGTGCATCTAAGAATCCCCCAGAGCGACTCCAACAGAGGCTGTAGAGACAAAGAAGAAATAGAACTCTGCTCTTTTCCACAGTAGAGCTCATTTGGTAGCACATGACTTCAATGAGCTGAATAGTATCAGCACCAGTCAGCATAAACGCTTTATACCAAGCACCAACTGATTTGATGGATATGAGATACCCGATCCGCGTGGCAGCACAATAGACCGCGGTCATCCACCTTAACCTAACATAACCCGCTCTGCGCTTTCCTAGCTCCAATCGGAAGAAGTTTGCAGTTACTAGATAAAAACTTCTTTAACGAGCTGAAAAACTGAATGAAATTGAGCTGATGAGCTTCCTGAGAATCATACACAAATTTGGGTGGTATTCTACTTCCTCCTCTCGCAATGAATACAAGCTCTTTGTCTAAGCAAGCCGCGGCTATAATCCGATGCAGCGCGATCACAGCTCATGCACAACCATAACAAGCTCGTGTTGAGCGCTGTAACTTTCGAAAAAAGGGGGCTACTGTCCGAGGTTGACTTGGGCCAAACTTTTTCAGTAATCACTCGTGCACTGTATGCAGTGGTTCTTTTAAAATAAAAGTTGTTTCGTTTCCCAGATCTTCGGTTTAGAAGTTGACGTAGGTACTTAAGCTTGAAACACGACGACTGGATGACGCAGTTGGTTAAGTGCCTGCCCCAAGTTCGAGTCCCAGGTTCGATTCCGAAATCGGTCCAGTCACCATTTGCCGTTGGGATCAAATTAACGGCACTGGATTAGGTTGCTACCTGGCAGTACAATGGACCAGTTTTGAGTCTGAGTGCTCCAGTAGTGTTTCTAAAATCCTCCAAAGGAAAAAAAAAAAAAAAAAAAAAGCTTGAAATACAATACCGCGTTGGTACTTGCGTCGAGTGACTATCGATACAGGAGCTTCTGACACCTCCTTAAAAATTCTAGGCATCATGCTACGACTGTAGCGTCTTTCGAAGTGACGGAGGCACTTATGCCTGAAACACAATACTTCGTTGGTGCTCGCGTCGAGTAACGTTTAACTTTCAACACAAGCAATGCAATGGCTCAGCCCGAAATGCTGCGTTGAAGTAGCGATCTTTTGTTTGTTAAAAAATGAGAACAATGAGAGGAACGTAATCTCCGATATCAACCTACTCTCTCACGCAAATTTTCCAAAACGTAAATGACGTGCTTTTTGACAATTCCTGTTGAAATTCCTTACCCACTTTTATGGGCAACTGTCATAATCGACCGTCTGCCCTTGTGAAACTATACACGGGTTGTAATAAGAAATAAAATCTCTGAATTACTCTTTAATCGGTCTTTAATTACAACACTTTCCATACAAATTCATAGTTTTTTGTGTTTTTTGACATTTCATTGTAAAATTTGAAAAATGAAAACAGCTGTTAAATTTCGATTGTCATTTTAACTCGCATTTATGACTACGCTACGGTGACGGCCACATAAAGTCTACACCAATAAAAATTTCTGTTTGTTTGGAACCCTTCTCTTAGATATGATACATCCACAAGGCGATAACCTTCACTTTGGGTTAGCTAAAAACATGAGACGATCCACCCTAAGTGAAGCAGCATTTCAATCGCTTGACAATTGCCGTTTACATTGTTATTGACATATTGCCATCATCCACCCTGATTTGCCCGGATGAAAATCCACTTAATCTTGATCAAATCATCGACTTTCATTTTGCGCTCGATTCAATTATTGTCTGGAAAAACGAACCATGCACTAAGTGAATGACATTTCATCGTACCTCTCAACAGTCAGTATGAACTGCAGGTTGCAGGAACACTTTTTGACAGGGTTGTGGGTGTGTTCATAAACGCACCCTTCTCCAGCTGTCAAGTGTAAACTGACAGATTAAGACACAAAGCGACCAGACTCACGCCATCTATGGTTATCACCATTCAGCTCCGTGGACTCAAACCCACGACTCAATTAAACTTGAATAGCGTGCAATTAAATCACGCTCCAACTCAAAGAACTGACTAGTGGACTAGTGCCATTCTAGACACGCCATTAATCATAATTGAAATCTAAATTATACCTTATCTGCGGCCTTGATTGGTATTCCATTTAACTGTGCTTCTATCTCGCAGGTAACCTGAAGGCCATTTCAGTCGTTCATTCCAAAGGTAACTCACTGATTTGTAATTCCTATTATCTGCCCCCATCAGCACCTTTCACCGTCATCGTCGTCATCGCCGTCGTCGTCTTGTTACAAAGTAACCTAAAGTGCCTTCGCACCAGACTTGTATGTGTCTCAATTGAAAGTAACGACAGCTGTCCACACCCAGTTAATACTGTATCTGTGCGCTCTTAATGTAAACCGATAATGAAATACCCCACCGCACGGCTCTCTAATTACAGCCCGAACGAACAAACGGCTGCTGCCATCGAATGCGAAACATTGTACTATTCATATCTGGGGTATGTAAAACAATCTCCGTGTGCGTGTGTGTGGCGAATACAAAGGAAACCGAAAACCATAGTGCATGCAATTTCGAGTGACACCACCATTCAATCTAGGACACCGCACAGTCGAGCCGTACCGTAAATTCACTTGACGCTGATTCGAAATTAGTCGGCATTCATATGCCAAGTCTCATTGAGCCTATGGTTGGATGTGTGCGAGTATGGCCACTGGATGGAGTCAATAAATTCAATTTAAATCGCTTCGGTTTGAGCATCAAAACTGTAAGCCGCCAGAGGTTCACAGCAACGACGGACACAACACCGCCGGCCAGAGACGTGGAATATTTCATGTGAAAATTCGTTAGCGACACACTATCGCGTTTGATGGAGCGGGAAGAGAGAGAGCGAGAGAGAGAGAGAGCCTTTGGCTGTGACGATTGTGAACCTGATATAATGTTTTGGTTCCGTCTCATTGCTGGACTAAACCGTTCAAGTTGATGGCGGCAGTAAATAACTCGCTTGGTGTTGCACGGAAATATATTTCACTTGTCCTGGCAAATGCTCCTGCCGTTGGAGACTTTCTAATTAATTTGCCAACTGGCAACGCGCATTTGTTCATGCGGTCCATTTGTATATCCTTACACAGTGATTCATGTTGCTGCCTGGCTGAATGACAGCTGATACAGTGGGGTTTAAAAGATTGACTCCGGAAATGTTAATCGAAAAGGAAAGAGATTCTTTCTGTCTTTCTGTTAATAATTTAGGCTTTTTTATTGAGCGTATTGCCTTGAAATGAGATCTTAATAAATTTCCGAAAAAAAGTCGGGATAACTGAATGATGCAGGCTATATACAGGGTGACCAGATAAGAACGACAAGAAAAGAAATTTAAATAAAACAATAACGGTGTGAGCTAAAAAATGTATTCTGGCTTTATTTTGAAGCTACATTCATGCCATTTTGTATGCAATTAAAAGCATATCATGCAAATGGCCGCCTCGATTTCGCTGGCAGTGCTTCAAGCTTTTTGCTTTTTTATGACTCGGATCAATATGTGCGTCGTTATTCCGGCAATAGCGTCTCGAAGGTTACTCTCGAGCTGGTCCAACGTTAGCGTGGGTTAAGGAGTTTACGTACTGACCAGAAAAAAATAATAGAGTTGTGTCATGGTCGCGGCGACCAATTGATGAACGCTCGCCGTTAGATGACACAGTCGCCAAATTTATCCTTAACTTTGAGAGTTGGGTCTCTTGTATGGCATGTAGCGCCGGGCACAACAGATCTTAAAGGTCGCGATGCAATATACCCTCAACCATGGCATGTAGCGCCGTTTTGTTGGAACCACAGCTTAGATATATCGATGTTGTCGAGCACTGGCCACAGAAAGTCGGTCAGCATCGTTGTATACCTGAGGCTATTGAAGGTGACGGTGTCTCCTTCCTTATTTTGAATGATAATGAGGCCCAATAATGCCGCCTTGCCTTAAACCGCACCAAACGGTCGATCTTTGTGGATGCATTGATGCTTAGTCGAACACTTGAGGATTGTATTCGCTCCAATAACAGCAATTTAGCTTGTTGACGTAGCCGCTGAGCCAAAAATGGTCGTCGTTCGAGAAGATGATTTTTGAGTCAAAATCTGAATCTCCGCCCAATATTTTCAGCGCCAAATTAAGGAACCCTATGGTAGTCCGGCTTCAATTCAATCTTATGCAGATGTAAGCCCAAATCTTATCGAAAAATAAGCCGGGTTTACTCTCTGGCGATGCCCAATTCAGCTGATAGGCGCCCAATCAACATCTCTGGGTTTTCTTCGACACTGTCTGCTACGGCGAGTTTCTTTTCTTCTTTTCGCACCAGTCTCTGTTTGGTTGGTGGCTTAAGATCCAAAAGACTGTGTTCACGCTCAAACTTTTCCACGATGCAACGAATTGTCTGCACACTGAAGTCATGACGCCCGACGAAATTCATGTTGCGTATATAAAGGGTCATTCATTAAGGGCTTCCTATCTTTAAATTTAAATAAAACATAGTGTGTGTGAGATATCATCGAAATTCTTTATTCGTTTGAAAGGTCTATCGATGCCATTATGTACGGCTTCTCTGGGTGGCGCGCATCCGAAATGTCCAATTTTCCATGACTCTGTCGCATAAACCAGGTTAAATTTTACCGATTGCATGGGTTATGTTGGCTTTGAGGGTCACGCCGCTTATTCGTATAGACCTGCGACTTTAGAAAACCCCACAGGAAAAAGTCTAACGCGGTCGAATCACACGATCTCGGTGGCCAGTTCAATTCACCTCCACGTGAGTTGACAATGCCCTCCAATCGCTCGTGCAGAATTTCCAATGCGGCGTGAGTTATGTGGGACGTTAAGCGCTATGTCCGTCCATGGTGATGTGGTGAAACAGACTGAATAAATGACAGCTGATTTAACAAAATGTAGCTTGAACAATATGGTAGCTATCAACTGTCAAAGTTTGGAAATTCCTATTGGAAGACTCTTTAGAACTGATCCGGAAAATCGAAATTTCCATACTTTTGTGAAAGCGTGAAACGGTGCATGATGTAATGGCAGACCGTACTGAATATTTTGACACTTGGATGTCGGTGGTAACTTTGACAGCTGCTGAAACATAACAATTGAAGAAACTATCATTGTTACCTGGTCACCCTTTATACACACGGAAGGGCTTGAGCCTAGTTTCTTCAGCAACCAGTTTCGCGTCGTATTGTCCTCTAGGGGACTGAAAGTTTTATGTCGACTCCAAGCGGCGAAGTTTGAGAAGCTCTTTCTTGATAGCTGTGCTCTCTAAAATTAAAGCCGTGAAAAATTATCGTTTTTGCGAGAAACGAAATTAGATGTTCTGCGTAGGAATCGACGCACCGACTACTCCACGGCGGCCACCTTTTTTTTCTAGACAGTTGTACTCTTTGAGCATTGTCAGGAGCTCGAAAGAGGTGGAGCCGTGAAAAAATTGTTGACGTTTTTTCGGGAATCGAACGGAGAACATAGAGCGTAGGAGTCGACACACCTACCCACAACCCCACGGCGCCAACGCGGCCACTTTACAGGCTTTAATAATAATACAGTCCGAGGTGGACTTGGGTCGAACTTCTCAACAAGCCTTGGTCCAACAAATTTTCCAATGGCCTCAAAAAGAGATTCAATGAAAGAACTAAATAAACTTCAAGCAACTAAAGCCAAAACTAGAACAAATTCCGGCCTTGAAAAATGTTAATATGCCCTTGGTCCCTTACTTGCTAACAACACTTTAATCCCTTCCGTACACGCTGGTGCATAAAACACCAGTAGCTAGACAACAACGACGTCGTCGTAAATCGTGCCCGCTGAAATCGATACAAATCCATGTGGTGGCAGTTCGGAAAATACATTTTCCAAATTTTCATTCCCCATCCCAATCCACGCTCCCATAGGCGTACCACAAAATCCGCAGTCGTCAATTTGTGAATATAGCGCGAAAATCGCGCAGGTTCAGCGCCGGTCGATTGCAAGCCATTGCCGGTCCCACGGCGGGGTCCATTGAAGGTGATTTGTTGTTTCCCCCCCAAAACAGTCAGTACAGGATCAGAGGCGATTTTACAATTTTCAACCACACCGTCAACCGGATTGTGTTAGTGTATGTACTCGAGGCTTAATCGCCGTCGTCGTCGTCACGGTCGTGTGTACGGGCAGAGTCCGGTGTACAAATCAAATTTATTGTGATCCCTATCTATCGATAGAAGCGGGAGGTTTAATTGATGTATTTCGTGGCGGGAAAATCATTTTTCTCCGCGGAAATTATTTCTAGTTGCTCGCCCGTACTCCGGTCGACTTCACTTGTTGTCTTTCGGGATCGAATGGATGATTAATTAGAGAAGGTGTAAAGCGCCCGGCAGGGTGGGAGTGTCAGAAGTCATAAATTGTTTGTTAGTCGCAAGGCTGGGTGTTTCGTTTTTTTTCGTACCGTTGCTCAACAATTTATCCACAATTAAACAAGGGGGATGGGAATGTAATTAAATTCAATTGGTATCGCATTTGAATCAATGAAACCTCGATGACGGATGTCATTTGTCATTTTTTAATCGTGCCGCTGTCAGAAATATGATTCTTATTTCCTCTCTTCTCGCAGAGGTCAGGCGTATTTTTAGTTGCTTGACGTCAAAACATTTAATGAACTGAGTGTTGCTGTGCTTTCGCAACAAGCTATGTGTCACTTTTGACATATGATTCTGACATACGTCTACGATTTATCACTGAATGTGATCACTTTGTGTGTTCACACTGACAGCAGATTGATTCACTCACTTAAGGTCACTTGTACTTGTTTTATTTTTCTTTTTTTTCTCAGTTTTCCGTAAACAAACATTTGATGGCAGATGTTCTGGACGCTTGTTGTGATTGTGGATGTGACGTAATTCTCTGAATGATGGCAAATTGACAGTCGCTACTTAAAAGGGATTTAAACATGATGTGCCATTTGCCATTGATGACGTCCTTCCGATGATAACGTCACCAACAATTGTGTAGACGAGCGTCTTTAGAATGACTTCTGATTCAATATCTTTTAGATCACTTACGTATAAATGCGTCGTCATTGCGAAGATAACGTCTTGATAGATATTTATGAGTTTCTGAGTGATTCATTGAACAGCACAGAACAGAGATGACTCGGAGATATCAACTGACTACCAATAAATTTGCAAGCTCTCATCGTGCGATAACGAAAAGTTTATTGGATTATAGTAGAACCCATGGTTAATGTCATACGAATTTGTTTGCTGCATCGTGACTTTCTGTAGCTTCAAAAAGGGCGTCATAATGAGTTTACAACGGCAACATTGACGTCAAGATCAGTGGTGGAAATTTTGGACTAAAGGCGTGATCAGAAGATCATTCCACTATCAGCGCAGAGCACTTGAATATTTTTTCTTAAATAACCCGCTACAACTTCTCACGCAATAAGATCTCACTTTGAGTCATCTTTCCTTTACCCTGGCTTATAGTCATGAGCAAAATATTTTTAAATCTAAACAGGGATCGAACGTAGATTCGTACGTGGATGACTAGATGATCCTTGTTTACTTTTGAGATCATTGAGTTCATGGAAAAAACTTGCAAGGGTTAATAGCTGGGCAGCAAGTTATGGCCTTGGCATCGATTGAGGTAATATCTGGTGGTAGATCATCGACAAACGCTTTTCTTGAATACCAGGCAGACACCTCTGAAACATGGGAATGGGGTGACGATCTTGAGGATGTGTTCAATTTTAAGTTTCCACCACCGTCGGTAAAATTATCAGCCTCGTCAGACAAAAGATCGCCTATGACACCAAGTGTCTTGCCACGCAATCGATACACAACTAATCTAGCATCGCCACAAGGGCAAACGTTGCCGC
Source organism: Myathropa florea (assembly GCA_930367185.1). NCBI lineage: Eukaryota > Metazoa > Arthropoda > Insecta > Diptera > Syrphidae > Myathropa > Myathropa florea. The sequence goes on from OV884003.1 coordinate 119,384,483, forward strand.
ATTATTTGAATCTTCTTTTTCTAAACTGTCAACCACTCTCACTATCGTCAAATGACGACGTTAGAAATGACAAATGAAGCAGTTAGAAAATTTAATTCATGTGTTATAACTCTTTATTATCGTCGTCGTTTTAAGAGTGCTCTTGGATCAAGGCTTAAAGCTTTGTAAAGGGTACTTCATTAAGCCCTTCCTATCTTTAAATTGAATAAGCTCTCTGAGCACTTTCAGTTACATGAGAGAGGTGGTACCAAAGAAATGAGAATTAGTGTGTCTGTGATCGAACTAAAGCGTCGTTCATTAAGCGCTTCCTATCTTTGCATTTAAATAAAACAAAGTGTGTGTGAGATATCATCGAAATTCTTTATTCGTTGGAAAGATCTATCGATGCCTAAATACATAATATGGAATATAACAACGTCCAAATGTCCGCCACGGGTTCTCTAGGTGGCGCGCATTCTAAATGTCCAATTTTGCATGATTCTGGCGCATAAATCAGGCTGAAATTGACCGATGGCTTGGGTTATGTTGGCTTTAAAGGCCACGCCGCTGTGATTTGTGGCTTATTCGCATAGACCTGCGACTTCAGAAAATCCCGCAAGAAAAAGTCTAACGGGGTCAAATCGCACGATCTCGGTGTCCAGTTCACATCACCCTCACGTGAGATGACCACGTTGTCAAATCGCTCGTGTAGATTTTTCAATGAAACGTGAGCTATATACCACGTAGTCCCGCGTCGTCCTGTTGAAGCCACATGTCGTTGCTGTCAATATCATCCAATTCAGGCCAAAAGAAGTTGCTAGTCATTAACCTATAGCGCTCGCCGTTGACTGTGATGCCCTGACCAACGTCGTTCTCAACGAAATGTGGATCGCCCCAAAATCCACACCAAACAGTGATATGGGCCGATGACGTCGCCAACCCAAAATTCACACCAAACATTGGATGCTCTTGGATCTCATGTCGATTAGTATCATCCCAATTCGAAAATTTTGATTTTGTTTGTTGACGTACACATTCATCGAGAAATGGGCCTCGAGAAATGGATGATTTTTCGATTTCGATGAAAATTAGGTTCAGTTTCCAACTGCTCCAGAGCCCATTCATGGTACACCCGTCGGTGTCTATGATCGTGTCGTTTACATTCAGCTCCTGAATCAGTTGAATTTTGTACGGCTACAAGCCCAAGTCACGACGCAAAATTCGCCAAGTTGTGGTATGCGAACGCGAGCGACGCTAAATCGACAGCCTCGGATACTCCTGTACACTCTCACGGACAGCGGCGATGTTTTCTGTTTTCAGCAGATCTTACGCTTCGTCGACCAACGGATGTTGGCTTATCGTTTACTGAACCAGTGGACTCAAATGTTTTCACCACTCTGCGAATAGTCCTCTCGGTAGGGCGATTATAGCGACCGTAAAATGGGCGAAGATCGCGCAACGATATCCAAACAGAACACCCATTTTGATAAAACAATGTTATCATTTGCACATGTTGTTGAACGCTATGTCCGTCCATGGTCATTTGGCAAAAAAGACTGAATAAATGACAGCTAATTTGACAGATGTAGTTTAACAATAAGGCCGCTATGAACTGTCAAAATTCGGAAGTCCCTATCGGAAGACCCTTTATTTGCCTCTACATCCTTATAAAGTTCAACTCTCTCAAGAATTTAAGCGGAGCACTAAATGCGTAAAACATAAGGCGATCGAGTGCTTGAACTTCACCGTTTGGATGAACAATTTTCAGACAACATTTTCTTCAGCGATGAAGCTCACCAACATGCCTCTCCAGCCAGCACGATCTTTCACCAGCTGTCTCCAGTTTCGCACACCAAGCCGGCCGAGGTCCCCCTCGACTTGTGTGCGCAACTTCGTACGTGGACGTCCTCTGTTGCGTTGTCCCACAGGCTCAGAGTCGAAGACTGTTGATATGTTAACAAACGAAATTGTCGCACGTGGAGAAGTGAAGATCCACATGCAACTGTCAAAAAACCATTAATAATAATAATAATAATGGTGGTAGCTTCTCACCAACCACTCGTGTTGTGCGTGCTATTATTCTGTCACGAGCGGAGGGGACCTACAGTTTAATGCCGACTCCGAACGGCGAGATTGAGAAGCTTTTTCTAGACAGTTATACTCTTTGAGCATTGTCAGTGACTCGAAAGAGGTGGAGCCGTGAAAAAATGTTTGATGTTTTTTTCGAGATTCGAACCGACGACCTCGAGCGTAGGAGTCGACGCACCTACCCACTACGCCACGGCGCCCACTCGTCAAAAAACCATTGCACCCACAAAAAGTCACTATATGATGGTGGCTTTAGTCCATACTTCTTTAAAAATGAGGAAAGTTTAACTGTCGCCATAATTTTGCTTTGTTTGGTCTCACATCGAAGATATTGATGTGGAAAGCACATGTTTTCCTAATTTGGTGCCACATCTCACACAACAGGACCCGTTTTGGTTCTTTTGCAGGGGGCGACTTATTTCGCGTTTTTGGGATGTGAACTGACTATCAAGATGGTATAATTCGTAGCCGTTAAATTTATTTTTGTGTGAGCTATACAAAAGAGTGTGCTTATGAACACAGCCCGCAAGATTTTTACGCTTAGAAATCGAATATTCGTCAAGTTATGGCCTAAAGTGTGTCCAAATGTCATCGAAAAATACCTTGTTAGAACCGACTCTACAAGAACTCCCTTGGTGGACAATGGAGTGATCTTTAATAATGGCATGGTCCAAGGAATACATTGAAATAAGAATTTGATCGAAATCAAAACCAAAGATGTGTTTTATTTGAATTTACTTTCGAAATTGGATGACCCCGTACGGCATGATTACCGAGTTTTCATTACCCAACAAAGAAACTACCGGCCTTTAACAAGAAAACTCTAATCATCAACTGAGAATGTAAACATAATTAACAGTTCTTCACTCTTGCCAGTGCGCCATACATTGTAGATCTCGAAGTACACGTGTGGAAATCATAATCAAACGATTCATTTGCAACCGCTACCTTGTGTCTATTTTGAGAACATCGGTAATAAAAACTCAACTTCACTTCATTAATTTCCGATACTCTCTTTGCCGACGGCGGCAATATGGATTTTTCTGCCCTATCCCCACTCCTACCCATCGTTTTTCAATCGTTTTCATCCATCCAACCAACCAATCTGCCGAACCGAACAGCAGATCAACTCGGACAGAGAGTAAGGGAGAGGGAGACCAGGAAGCCATGACCAGCGCCACATTGGCAAACTCATCAAATCGAATCTCATTCGTTTTGTTTGAACATCATGTGCGCCGCACTCAATTAACAAATAACCATCGTCCAGAATGTTTATTGCACCTGCAATTAAATGTATTGCATCGGGATAGCCCATAGAGACGAACCGATGTGTCCGTGTGCTCTCCCTCCCAAACGACAGAGCATCTGTATATTCTATTTCGACAGTTTCAATAAATTGATATCCAAAATCGATTGGAAACTCGGTTCAGCTGCGTGTTTCTATTTCAATTAAGCCCGCCCATTCGGTTCACTCAATTAGGCAATGCTGCCAAAGCCCTTTAGCCGCATCAAGCAGTTTTTGACAAGCAAAGTGACATGTGTGGGAAAGATTAGAGAAAACTGCTGTGAATGTCATTTTCATTTGTGACAAAGCGACGAGCCCTAAATGTGTCAAACGAAAAACGGTCACCGACGGCCCACAGTCTAAAAAAAAAACCGATACATGTTTTTGACAGTCTGGGGATGTGCGTATGTGTTTTCATTCGTTAACCTGGGGACAGTCATCGTGACGCACGTTCACTGTCATCGTTCAGGAAAACATCGACGGCGATTTGAAGTGGGTGCTCGGAACATGCTGGTTGAGGACAGATCCGGTGAACCGGGAGTGAGTGATACGGTTATGTTTTGACATGACCTGGGATTGGGGAAAAGTTATAAACACATCCTGACGACTACTGTGTCGTCTTTGTTATGGACCAAGTGTGGAATGTCTCGTTCCACTTGATTGCATTTCATCAATGTCAGTTTCGTCTGACAGTTGCAAAGATACCGTTTTCAAGTCCGAACGAAAGACTTAAGTGCTTCTTCAAATTAATGAAAAATTGTACACGAGTATGTGCAGGCCACTTACAAAAGCAAACAAACTTCCTCTGTGTGAAGTGACAACCCTCGCGCACACAATGCTGCCAAATCAACTCTGAAGTGGGGCGGTGTTTAGCTGACCTGACACCGTGTAATTATACATTCAATGGCGTGTCAAAAAAAAGGGAAAAACACAAACATCGAAAACAATGCATCTGTCAATGATAAGGGATGTTATAAATGACGCTTCAAACGCCATTCGTTTCTTTTATTTTGCACACCAGCTGAAGCACTGGACTCAAGGTTATTTGCATACACCGCACGAGAGTGTCTGCACACCCCCCGCCCAAAGATTTACGCATAAGTTATTCATTTGAGTGGAGCACCGTTTCCTCGGGCTGTTGATACAGAAACCAGGGTTGTCGGCGAACAATTGAGTAGAATGGGTCGGTTTTGGTTGGGACGCCCCACTGATCGACCGGGAATAGAATGCGTCTCGTCGGAGATCACAATCAATTGGTTAATCTTAATCGATCTTATAATTAGCAGACAGAAAAATTACTCGAAATAGTGAGATCATTGATTTATTTTTGCTCCTCTGACAGCTCCTCCTAAGAAAACATTTGCGTTCTTTGGGCTGCTGCGTGAGGGGATAGGCTTGGTGACTGGCGGTTTTTGTTTAATTGCGTCATTTCTGGAATTGAGTAAATGAGTTGAACATGTTTGTTTTGATCTCTTTTACTTCTGCTGAGACAAAGATTGATGGCTTATGACTCAGCAGAAAGAGGAATTTGGTGACATCTGCGCTTGAGTCGTGTGGAGAAGCATTGGGGTGCAAAATATGACCCAGCATGAAGCTAAATTGTCTTTTGTTTTAATTTTCGGAGTCATATCGGCGGGCTTATGAACGGGGAACCTCTATGACATAACCTTGACTGGATGAATATTTTTTTTCGAGATTTAACTGCAACATCTCTAGAGTTTTCTGTCAAACTGACGCTCAATTTAAGACTGAAAAATGAATTTAAGAGATACAATCCTCTGTACTAACTGTTCAGTACCATACGTCAAAATTTTGTCGGCTGAGAATAAATATGTTCACATTAAAATATTTACCATAAGTTTGGTTTTCTCTAGGCCACTTGTTGGTATATATATAAGCTTAATAAGCTACATTTGCCTCTCACCAAAGGAATAAATTGTTCTGAGAGTTAAAGCACATTCTGGTTCTACGTGTGTTGCACCGACTCAGTCCTATACTTCAATCTCAGACACACCAACTGTCATTTGCATGTTACCACCTTTTTTGTGTTACTAAAAATCTTCAAAGAGTGTTTTTGTCAAGAACAACCCCTCAAATTTCGTTGTTTGAAGTCTACATAATACCCAACTACAAAAAAGAAAAAAGCCCGATTGGTTGGTGTAGAAGTAAGTCCACGCCGGACTGTAGCGCTATCCGAAGAGAGAACAAATAACGACGAGGTGTGTTCAGAAAATAATAGAAATAAAAAAGGCAAATATTTACTTTTTCGCCTACATCAATGGCTGAAACACAATAGTGCGTTGCGCCAGCCGACTTCATGTTACGGAGGCAGTGCGTTAACGCACTGCGTTAATCAGCTGTTCCCTCTCTCTCTCAAATACCAGATGAGAAGTATTCCGTCAGTTGTTTTCATTTCTGAAATGTCAAATCAAAAAATATTTCGGTCAAACAATTGAACATTAAAGAAATTAATTGCGTAAAATGAATGCCAAGAAAGTTAAAAAATTAAAAAAGTTCTTCTTGTTGTTAATTTGGCGTACTCATGCGCCCAATCATACACGGATTTCAAATTAGTTTTGTCGTTAAAATGATTTTAGTCAGCTGTTTTCATTTCTCAAATGTCAGTTGCCACAAAATGTTCTCAATTTGGGAAAAAAAACTTTCAATTTGGGAAGCATTTCTCAATCTCGATCTCACAGCGCGTCAAAAAAATATCCAACATGTTGAGTAATGACGTACGTTGGGTTTACGTTTTATTGACGACTTGAAGTACTTCTGGCGGAAATTTTTGTCCCTACCGAGGACTATAGAATTCTGACAGTTCAACGGCGGGAACAAATTTATATTGAAACTTGAAATTCGGTGGAGAAATAAACTTGTAAAAGCTAACATAAAATTGTTAGTTTCAAATACAATTTATTATGGAATGTCGAGTAAAAATATGTTGCTTTTGGTATTGTTGGTTGTGAAGTGTTTAGAAGTGATAAGTTATACACAATTGTGCCTTGAAAAATGCAAGAAAAACACGTGTGTTCGAGGAAATTTTATATGTTTTTCACGTTCAATTGAATTTTAAGTGTACATTTACTGTAGTTAAAAGCATTAATTTTCTAATAGATAATATCGTTTTAAATCACGACCGAATTGAAAGATTCTATGGAAATTTGTTCCTGCTTACGATCTGTCAGAATTCTATAGACTTTGGCAGGGACAAAAAATGCCGCTACATGGTGCTGTGCCTCAATGACTTCTCGTCACGTAGGTCGACGCAGTATTTCGTGCATGGCCATTGAATTGTGTGCCTTGAAAGACAACGCTGACGCTGACGTACTATTGTGTTTCAGCCATAATGTTGTCGCCTTCAAAATAGTCCCCATTAGATATTATGCTCTGGAGCCAGCGCTTCTTCCAATCCTCAAAACACTTCTCAAACTAGCCTTTAGCTCTTTAGCTCAGCGATGAACTTTTAACGTCATCTGTGCTTGTAAAACGACGGCCTTTTAAGGTTCTTTTAAAAATAGGAAAAGGTTACACCACGCCATGCCTGGCGATTATGGAGGCTGGGGCATCATTGCAACTTCCATTCGTCACTGTTTTTGTTCAAAATTCAACAATTTTGGAACCACAATCACATCACCCTCGTAGAGGGGTCGCCTATACACCGTCCTTCGCACCACGGACAATGGACATCCCTCCGCAGACTGGATTAATCCAATCCGTTGAAGTTACAAGAACGCTTCCGGTGGAATGAATCCACTTTGGGGAGCTTGCTCGGGATATGCTTCATTGGGGCAGTAAGGTCCAAATATCAGCTCTTTTTCCGAGGTCATTGCTCGTGCAACGTATCCTTGAATTAGCTTAATAAAATTATCCACCCTGCTCACGTTTGCTTCGTTATACAAGTTGGAAAAGAATGTCTTGTTCTCAGCTTCTGGAGTTTTGTACTTTTTGAGACAAGTCCGGAGACACTGCCTCTCGAATAACCTCATCTTTTCCAGCTGGGAAGGACTGGCCGGATGAGGGCCATGTAGCAGATTACCCTGATATCAAGTTGGCTGCTATAAAACAACCCTCTTACCACCAAGCTATAATAATATAATAACAATGGCGGCGCTACAGTCCGAGGTGAACCCGGGCCAAACTTCTCAGCAACCACTCGTGTTGTGCGTGCTATTGTTCTTTCACGAGTGGAGGGGACCTACAGTTTAATGCCGACTCCGAACGGCGAGATTGAGAAGCTTTTTCTAGACAGTTATACTCTTTGAGCATTGTCAGTGACTCGAAAGAGATGGAGCCGTGAAAAAATGTTAGGTGTTTTTTCGGGAATCAAACGGACAACATCGAGCGTAGAAGTCGACGCACCTACCTACTACGCCACGGCGCCCACAGCACAGCAGTAGCAGTAGCTATATGTCTGTCAAAATATAGATACTGATCCAGCCAAATGCCTAGATACCTGACTACACTTTTCACAGCTAACGGCTCCCCCTGTGGGTCAACTATGCCGAAGTTGCGCCAGTTTCTTTTCGTGTCCCTTGAGGCCTTGTATAACAGAGTTTGGAAAAGGATGGAAATGCAAATTGACACACACCATCTATTTGTCGATTTCAAGGCCGCATATGACAGCGTGTATAGAGACGAGCTATACAGCGCCATGTCTAGTTTTGACATTCCTGCTAAACTCGTCAGACTGAGCAGGATGACGATGGAGAACTCTCGCTGCTCCATCAAGGTCGGTAACGAACTCACCGAGACCTTCAATGTCAAAAAAGGTTTTAGACAAGGCGACGCGCTGTCATGTGATTTCTTTAACATCATTCTTGAGAAGATCGTGCAAAACTCAGTGGCCATGAGCTTACGCGGATGACATTGACGTGATTGGGCGAACACAGCGAGCCGTCAACGATGCGTTTGCTGGCATTGAAACGGAAGCGGCTAAAATGGGTCTGGTGGTGAACGAAGGCAAAACAAAGTATATGCTGTCATCGAGAAAGGACGCACAACATCCACGACTTGGCCAGAACGTCACCATAGGCAGCTATAACTTTGAGGTAGTGAAGGACTTCGTCTACCTCGGCTCCGTGGTAAACAGTACAAACAACATCAGTCAAACGCAGAATAACTCTTGCCAACCGCTGTTTTTATGGGCTCAAAAGGCAATTGAGTAGTAGAGCCCTCTCTCGGAAGACCAAGTTGACTTTGTATAAGACCTTGATCATCCCAGTCCTGCTGTACGGCGCAGAGGCATGGACAATATCCCAAGCGGATGAACAGTCTCTTGGTCTTTTCGAGAGAAAAGTTCTGCGCGCGATCTTTGGTCCTGTTTGCGTTGATAGCTTTTGGAGGAGAAGGTTCAACCACTAACTGTATGGGCTGTACAGCGACATGAGTCTAGCCAGGCGTCTACGGATCCAACGCCTAAGATGGCTAGGCCATGTAGAGCGTATGGACAACTTAGCTCCGGCCCGAAGAGTCTTCGACTCTGAGCCTGTGGGACAACGCAACAGAGGACGTCAACGAACTGGGAAACTGGAGACAGCTGGCGAAAGATCGTGCTGGCTGGAGAAGCATGTTAAGTGAAGCCCAGGTCCACCTCGAACTGTAGCTTCGGCGCTGTCCTGCATTCCACCAAGTTGTCGGCGTATGCGATCAAATGCTGCATGGAACCAATCAGTTCTCTGGTTAAAATATCGAAGAGGATTGGTGAGTCAACTGCACCCTGCTGGAGCCCATTTTATATGTTGAAATCTTTGCTAGAAGTCGTGTTGCCACTCAGACTCAAAACTGGTCAGATGTACTGCCAGGTAGCAACCTACTCCAGTGTCGATAATTTGATCCCAACGGCAAATGACGACCGAACCAGATTCGATTTCACGGGGATTCGAACCTGGGATCCCTCTAACTTGGGGCAGGCACTTAACCAACTGCGCCATCCAGTCTTTTTAGTGACTTTGATTAATCCGTGTTCTTTTCAGTGAAGGAACAATCGTTTTTTTCTTAAATTTCATATTTTTAGTTGAGCTTCTCCTAAGTCACGTACGTGCTCTGTATTTTGCAATCGTTATCAAATGAACATTATCGGTGGCAATTCGTTATAACCCCGAGGTCAGCGGCGCCACCATTTAACACTTTCCGTTGCTTTAAAACTTCCCGAACGCGCCCGCATCGCACTCCATTTAGCACGTGATTTTAAACTGTTTGCTCAAAAATCACTTTCAACAAACAGCAGCCGGGTGCAAATTCAAACAACAATAAAGTGGCTAAGCCCTTAGGCTTAACGCGCGAGAATAGCTGGTTGAATTTATTAAAATTTAATCAAAAACAGAAATCAGTCAATTTGCGTGGTCAATTTTAATTCTGTTTGCATTAATTGCTCACCACGCTAATGCATATGCGATTCCAACACCAGACTCGCTGTAGTTAATTTGTAAATTAATTTACGAGTCAATAAGCAATTAAGCCGCACTCAGCAGTAGTCTGTGCTTTGTGCTGTGCGCTGCAGAAGGGCCGCCATTCGTGCGGACGGTTGCCGTCACTGATTAATTTCACAGTGCGGCCAAGTCCATTGCACACGTTTGACATTTTTCTCCTTTTTTTTCATTTCGTTTCTACGTTTCGAAAGCAGAATTGTGTAAAAATGAAAATGAATTAATTAAAAATATTCTTAATTCATTTAATTGATGGAGCTAACCGAATGAATTTTTAGTCAAATTAATTGGATTCCTCGGAGCACGGGACACCATTTTTTTGTTTTTCTCAATTGAAGCCGTGAAGAATGGGCGAGTGGAATTCTGTTTGTTTTACTCTTGCAGACATGTTATGCAAATTCCTTTCAGTATGCGAACGAATTGAATTGATCACAACAACAAAAAGAGGTTGACAAAAACAGCGAGCAATAAATTCGCGACGAACGAATGAAGGCGGGCAGGCGGCAGCGAGTGCTGCCATGGGTTGGGTGTTAAAGGCTAATTAAAAGATTATGGGTATTACCACGGTCGGTGGTAAGTGAGAAGGCGCTTAGAACGGTAATAAAATCTGATGTGTCAATTGCGGTTAATGGTGCAATAAACGAGTTTGCGCAGTCACAACGATCTGCTGAGGCGTCAAAAAGCAAAACAACAACAACCGCTTGCATGCGATGTGCTGTGGGTTGGAGTTGGAACGATGAATCTGCAGTGAGTGATGGAGTTTAAAACCACATTTTTGTTGACCCAGTTCACGAGCATTATAATCATTTTTTTTTATATGACGTAAGGTTTGTTTGCCAAGACGTTTAACGATCTTGAGAGTTTAACTCGTGGGTGAAGCAACAGAATTTCGCACATCAAAATGGGGTTAAACTGACGTACGTATCTGTGATCAGGGTAAGTATGCTTTGAGGCATCCATCCATGGCTGTATTATATGCTTTCCACTCATTTGACGTCAGTCGGAGTGGTGACATAGGGGGATTGAATGAAAATCTGTTTCTGTATATGTATTTTTCAGCATTTTCGAATTTTGTTTCAGATGTTTCCCGCATTGAACTGAAGGTGAGATGAGATCTTTCTCGCCTCTTTCTTTGTACTTTTAAAAGGATGCACCCAATTAAAAGTCGATTGGTATTCGTTTCCTTCTCACGATTTAAGTCCACGTGATACTCGTACCTCACAAGCAATTGTTGAAGGGCCGAACCTACTATTGTATTTCGTGAAATGTTAAAATGTCACAACTGTAACACTCGAATACTACAGTTTTGAGGTAGTTAAGGAGTTTGTCCATCATATATTCCATACACAATGGTGTATGGCATATAGCATTCAAATGGCCGCCTCGACTTCGTTGGCAGTGCTTCAAGCGTTCAATTAAATTGTTGTTGACTCGGTCCAGAATGTCCTTCGTTTTCCCATCAATGTTAGGCCTCGTCCAAAGTGGTTGACTTGTTAGCGTAGACCTAGGACTTGACGCAGCCTCAGAGAAAATAATCGGGTGGTGTCAAGTCACATGATCGTGGCGCCCGATTGATGAACGCTCGCCGTGAGATGACCCATTCGTCAAATTTCTCCTTCACGACTTCGAGCGTTGCGATGTTTTTATGAGATGTAGCGCCGTCTTGTTGGAATCAAAGCAGGGATATATCGATTTTGTCGAGCTCTAGAACTGAGACCATAGACGGTAACGATGTTCGTTCGAAAAAATAAGATCCAATGATGCCGCCATGCCATAAACCGTACCAAAAAGTCAATTTTTGTGGACGCTTTAGTGCTTGACCGAACACTTGTGGATTGTGCTCGCTCCAATAACGGCAATATTGCTTGTAACCGCTGCGCCAATAATGGTTGACCAAAATCCGGATCTCCGGCCAACATTTCCAGCGCCCAATTAGCAAACTTACGGCGTTGTTTTTGGTCGTCCGACTTCAATTCTTGTATCAACACAATCTTATACGAATGTACTCCCAAAACCCACCGCAAAATTAGAGGCGTTGACTCTCTGAGGAGCCCCAATTTAGCTGGGCGACATTTCTGGGTCTTCTTCGACACTGGCCGCAACGGCGGTTAAATTTTTTTTTCATTTCGCATCAATCTCTCTGGCTTTAAGACAAAAGAGTGTACTCACGCTCAAATTTGTCCACGGTGCGACGAATTGCCTGCACACTGAAGTCATGACGGCCACCTAGTTCACGACGAATTTCACGTTGCGTATATAAAGGGTGGTCCAACGAAAACGCAAGATGAAAATTGTAAATAAAACAAAAAGTTTTCAGAGAATTGTCTTAATATTTTATTTTTATTATTATATTTTATATTAAATATATTATATTATTATATATTAAATATTTATAATTATGATAGAAGGATCTATGACAATTATGTGTGAAACAAAATATCAGCCAAATGCTCGCTACGGATTCGGTGGCATACCTCTATCCGATGGTCCATATTTTCAATGACTCTGAGACATGATTGAGGTTCAATGTCGTTAATGTGCCGAATTATCTCATCCTTTGGCTCTTGAACTGATCTTGGCTTATTGACGTACATTTTTTCTTTGAAATATTTCGAAAAGAAAGAAGTGTCAAATCACATGTTCGTGGCGGCCAATTAGCATCACCACGACGTGAGATGAAACGGTCATTGAATTTCTCGTGCAAAAGAGTCATTGTTTCGTTGGCTGTGTCGCAAGTGGCACCATTCTGTTGGAAGCACATGTCGTCGAGGTCCATATCCTCAATTTCTGGCTACAAGAAGTCGGTTATCATCTCGCGATAGCGAACACCATTCACGGTAACTTCTTGGCCGACCTCATTTTTGAAGAAGTACGGCCCGATGTCTCCGCCAGCCCATAGACCGAGGTGGATGCATCGGCTTTTCAACAATCACTCGTGGATTGTCATTTGCCCAAAAGCGACAATTCTGCTTGTTAACGACAACAAAAAAAAAGTGCTGTCGAAGTGTATTACGAAGTGCACGAAATGCATTTTGATTTGAACGCCCATTTTTGTAAAAGGCTTCAGCAATCTTAACGCACTGCTCAATTGTGTACTTCTCCATGGTTGAATTTTTCAAACAAAGAAATGTCAAATTAAGTTGGGCAAAAAAACTGACTCACAATTATCATCGTGCATTATGGTTGGACCACCCTTTACAACTAAGCCGGAATTTCGAAAACATTTTTTAATAATTTCCGCTCATCCGGCAAGCGTGGAACGATGCATGGTGAAATGGAAAACCTTACTGAATATTTTGACTGCTGGCTGTCATTGGTCACTTTACCAGGTGCTGAAACATGATAATTGGAAGAACTGTCATTGTTATCTGGTCACCATTTATAACACGGCTGCAGAAGTTCTGAAGGGAATCAGGAACTTTATCAAATTAAACAATGGATGAAAAATTCCTCGGTTGCTTCCTACTCAGTTGCAACCACTTACTAACCACAGAGTCGAAGCAGTGTAAACAGTTTTCTTTTTCCTTCGAAAGTCGATATGTTACTCAACCAATTTGTGGACAATAATTGTCTACAAAGCCTCCTATCTGGGCTTTGTAGACAATTATTGTAATATTATTGACAATACAAAATATTTCTCGTTTAAAAATACCAGCCACCGAATGCACATTTGTCTTCAAATCAAACGGTACAAATCCTAACGATCCATTTTATGCAAAATTACAATTCACCCTCCTAGGCAACGAGACAAGAAAAAACCATTAAGTATGCAAATTACAATTAATTCACTTCATTTTTTCGTTTTTTTTTTGTGTTTGGTTTGCCGGTCTTATCCAAGTGTGTGGGCAATTAGTCGTTTTCAATAAAAATGTCAGACGTACGTGATCGCGGTCGTTTGCACACTCAAAACTAAAAGCACCCAAGAGAGCGAGAAGGAGAGTAAGTAAATTCATAAGTTATACACACTGTCGCCAAATGCCGCCAGCCATCCAGTCAGCCAGCGCTAGTCATTCTCATTCCGACTCCAGTCGACGCGTGCGATTATCAACAAATTACTGGACATGCAAAGCTGCATTTTAATATTTGTTTTGTCATATGTCGTTGTATGTGGTGCGGCTAATGGGCGGTGTCACGGGGAGGCTTGCTATTGCTAAGTACGTGCAGCACTAGGGAGTCAGGGATGTTCTCCCCCAACCGCTGTACAGTGCTCGTGCACTATTAGGGTCCCCGTTGAGCATTCATGTGTGTGCAGCAGTATTTTTCCTTATTTTTATGGAAAGCAAAATAAAGTACTCTGCGTGGGGAGGGGAGGGGCGCAAAGGGTATTTTTATTTTCCCTGACAATCCCTCTGTGGCAGAAAGCATTACTTCCGCCTTTTGCCGTTGCATGCATTTTATTTCTATTTTTTGTGCCACAAATACCCTTTACCTCTTTATTTTTCATGTTCTGTTGTCGTTTTTAATTTTTGTGCTGTACTCTTTTATGTCTGCGACTGTTGATGATGATTGATATCTTTTTGCATGATGATCATATTTTCCGTACACATTTTCCCCACTCACAATTGTAAAAATGCAAAAATAGTGGAAAAAAAAAACAACAACCAAAGACACGACGAAATGGGGAAAAAATAAATAAATTAACTAGGAGAACGGCGGCGTAGAAAGTTGTTTGTGCAGCACACCTACATTGTTTGTATCGATTGTTGTTAATAATCGCATTAAGCCGGGTATCTGTCTGTTAGCATTGCATTCACCGTGAGTAATGTGTCTGGTTTTATGGCGCTTTTTTTCGCTTTGTTTTTTTTTTTCATAACGGTTCTGTACTGATTTTAATGCAATTTTATTTATCGTTATTGTATCGACATTGAGTCGCGGACTCTGCGAGATAGGCAAACAAAGCAAATCGGACAGAATGGATGTGTTCGTGGTGTTTGTTTATTTGCAAGTTGAAGCGTGAAGTATGATTGACTTTTGACTTTGCTAGTATTAGCCTCTGATGGTTTTAAATCTTTAATCAATTTCAGTTGGAGTTTGATTTGGCAACGAGACTCGAATAGGAGTAAAATGTTCATTTGAATGCGAACACAAACCAAACAGCAGAAGAAGAGCGCAGTTTTATATTTATTGAGTTGAGTGGGCGCCGTGGCCGTGTGGGTTTGTGCGTCGACCCATACGCACTTGACTCAAATTTACAGTCTAGGTTAAAATCCCAGCACAAGCAACAATTTTTCAAAAAAACAAAATTGTTCGCGGCTCCACCTCTTTCAAGTCACTGACAATGCTCAAAGAGCATAACTGTCTAGAAAAAGCTTCTCAATCTCGCCGTTCGGAGTCAGCATTCAACTGTAGGTGAAAGAACAATAGCACGCACAACACGAGTGGTTGCTGAGAAGCTAGGCCCAGGTCCACCTCGGACTGTAGCGCCGCCATTATTATTATTATTATTAAGCTGACTGTCTTACAGCGATCATGAAATGAGTCTATAAGTACACAATTTGAGACTGGTAGCCTTTGGCAAGTGGTCGGATGCGTCGACTCGTTCGCTTGAAGTCTTGGTTTGATTCCCGACACAACTTTCATATAAAGGGTTCTTCATTAAGCGCTTCTTTAAATTGAATAAGCTCTCTGAGCACATTCAGTAATACCAAAGAAATGAGAATTAGTGTGTCTGAGATCGAACTAAAGCGTCGTTCATTAAGCGCTTCCTATCTTTACATTTAAATAAAACAAAGTGTGTGTGAGGTATCTTAGAAATTTTTTATTCGTTTGAAACGCCTATCGATGCCATTATATATGGAATATAATATCGTTCAAATATCCGCCGTGGCTTCTCTGGGCGGCGCGCATCCGAAATGTCAAATTTTTCATGATTCTGGCGCATAAATCAGGCTGAAATTGACCGATGGCTTTGGTTATGTCGGCTTTAAGGGCCGCGCCACTTTGATTTGAAGCTTATTCGCATGGACCTGCGACTTCAGAAACCCCCACAAAAAGCAGTCTAACTGCGTCAAATCGTACAATCTCGGTGGCCAGTTCACATTACGTCCACGTAAGATAACCATGCCCTCGAATCGCTCGTGCAGAATTTCCAATGTGGCGTGAGAACGTAGCGACGTCCTGTTGAAGCCACATGTCGTTGCTGTCAATATCATCCAATTCAGGCCAAAAGAAGATGGTAATCACCGACCTATAGCGCTTGCCGTTGACGGTGATGAAAGAAATATGGACCGATGACGCTGCCTGCCCAAAATCCGCTCCAAACATTGATTTTTTTGGGATGCATTGGACGCTCTTGGATCTCATGTGCTCATGTGGATTGTTATCGTTCCAAATTCGAAAATTTTGATTTTGTTTATTGACGTACCCATTCATTCAGAAATCGGCCTCATCGCTGAAGATGATTTTTCGATGAAAATTATTGTCAGTTCCCAATTGCTCCAGAGCCCATTCAGGGTACACACGTCGTTGTCTATGGTCATGTCGGTTCTGTTCATGGGTCAGTACGGTCAATACGGGTCTTGTCCTTTGAAGACGGCGAATAGCATTACTTCCATTAAGAATCGGAAGGACTACAGGGTTAACGTGCTCCTCTAAGACCAAGACGTGACACAAAATTCGCCAAGTTGTGGTGTGGTATACGAACGCGATCGACGCGAAATCGACTGCCTCGGATACTCTTGCACACTCTCACGGATAGCGACGATGTTCTCCGTTTTCGACAGATCTTGCGTTTCGTCGACGTATGTGTGTTAGTTTATCGTTTACTGAACTAGTGGACTCAAATTTATCCACCACACTGCGAATAGTCCTCTTATGGCGTGGCGACCGTCAGATGGGCGAAGCGCGCGGAACGAACAGAACATCCATTTTTATCAAACAATTTTATCATTTGCGCATGTTGTTGAACGCTACATATGTCGTTCATGATGATTTGTCAAAACAGACTGAATAAATGACAGCCAATTTGACAGATATTGCTTCAACAATATGGTCGCTATCAACTGTCAAAGTTCGGAAGTCCCTATTGGAAGACCCTTTCTATCTGCATATGGTAACGTTGTGGCCAAGTCGTCGATGGTGTGTGTCCTTTGTTGAAGACAGCATATAAATAGGTGCAAAATTATTGACTGACTTTAACTCTCCATCTGGAGTAGACAAATATGGATTTCTTCGGATCATCCGTAAATTCATTTTCATAACGACTGGATGGCGTCGTTGGTTAAGTGCCTGTCCCAAGTTAGAGGGGTCCCAGGTTCGAATCCCAGTGAAATCGAGTCTGGTCCAGTCTCCATTTGCCGTTGGGATCAAATTAACGGCACTGGAGCTCCAACAACGTTTCAAAAACAATCCGAAAAAATTTTTTTTTTCAAAACACTGTCCAGTGGCAGCAACCATCGACGCATCGTAAGGTACGTTTAAAAGTTTGCATTCATATCCTTCGTACCAATCTGGACCTGCATTTTGGACAAAGACAACGGCTCTCTGTCTAAAACAAAAATCTGCACGACACTTAGCCAGAAGTCGAATAACTGAAGCTACACTCAAGCCAACTCCAAATGAACGAGAAATTCGATCTTGATTTCAATCAACTTTCTTTTTCAATCAGTTTCAAAGTTCCAGTACAAAATACAATTCACACCCATAATTGATCTCGCAGACATCATCATGAACGAGCCGGCAGACTGCAGACTCCCTAAACACCAGCGACATCTCACCCTCAAACACAGCATTCAGCATTCATCTCGTCAATCACTGTCAAATCACATCATCGTGCCCACCCACTTGAATCGTTCATAATCAAGCATCTCCCAGCTTCATGCCCGAACCCAAACCAGCTCCCTCGGCATTTCTTTACTGCTCCCAGCCGCACGTTCCCATCAGAACTGCACTCACATTAAATAATCATAATCACCCGCAGCAACACACTGGTAGCAGCCAAAGACCACGCACATTTGCAACTGTCGCCAAAATTAGAACTCGTCGGGCACAAAGGCATGTCTATAAATGGAACTGGCCACCAGGTATGGTTGTCTCCAATTTTCCAGCCATATCAGCACTCGCACATCTCGTTAAATATCCACAATTCAGCGTGGAAAATTTGCATACGTGGTTAATTACGATCATACGTGCCGATTAAAATCGTACACCCTGTGTCATGAACAAGTGAGACTCTGAAATGGGGGGAGGAAAGAGTGAGGAGAAAAGAACGCAAAACGCGAACTGAAACGCAAATTTCAAATCACCTTTTGTTTACCTAAAGCGCGGTGACGGTGTGCCGATGCAGTGGAACCAACGAACGGCAGATGTTAGGTGTTCCCGACACCGCCTAAACCTATCCCTGCACGGCCGCTTGCTTCATGTGCCAACACGCAATCCTGTCGAAGATCCTTATCGGGTTCAGTTTAATTGATTGCACTTTATTGAGCTTTACACACAGGTACAAATAAAGTGGCGAATTAATTTAGAGCTTGTACGAGCAGGCGGGCGCTCCACGTTGCCTGGGCTGAGCAGGGGCGGATAATGTTCCGGGTGAGTTGGGTGAGTTTTGGTGCCCGTAGTCCTGCGAGCTCGCCTGCAACCCCAAACCCCGAGCTCGCCGTGCGGCCGAGATATTATGAACGGATAACACATTTGCGGAATTGAAAACTTTCTCTGCAGACTCATCGGCGAATTGAATTGACACGAGTTTCCATTTAGACAGTGCACAGCTGGGGGAGGGCACGGCACGTCGATGGATGGAACGCGATTGAGTGCTCTTTCTTGCCCTTTCTCCTGGCACCATTCTCCGTGCTCAAAGTAAAATTAATTTCCGTTCGAAGTGGTAAGTTCTCGTTCGTTGTTCATTGTTGCATGTGTTCGTTGTTTGTCCTAATTTCCGGAATTTTTCAGTTCCCATTCGGGGGTTGACCGACGGGGGCGGTTCGATCGATTAATGCATTCGTTGTTTGAAATTATATTCATTATCTAAGACCGTTATGGTGATAACTAGATGGTAATGAGGACGTCTTCCGCAGCTTGAGTGATAACCAGAATATTCGTCTTTTTCTTACTGGATGCAAAATGGCAACGAACAAACGAAGTGTCTGCTATTTTTGAAAAAAGACGCATAGCACCAACGACTTTGGCGTGCCGTCACGATAATAATAATAATAATAATAATGGCGGCGCTACCGTCTGAGGTGGACTGAAGGTACTGAAGGGTATCGGCTCACGAACAACATCTGTACCGAGATCAAACGGAGAATAACTCTTGCCAATCGCTGTTCCTTTGGACTCATGAGGTTGTTCGGCAAAAGGGCGATCATTGCAGTCTTGCTCGAAGTGCAGAGACATGGACAACACCCAAAGCGGATGAACAAAACCTAGACGCAAAGTTTTGCGAGCAGTCTTTGATCCTGTTTGCGTTGACGGCGATTGGAGAATCTCTACGCTCTGTACAGCGATATATGTCTAGTCAGGGATCTACGGCTCCAATCCCTGAGATGGCTAGGCCATGTAGATGGATCCGAAGAATCTTCGACTCCGAACCTGTGGGGTAACACAAAAGAGGTTGCCCTCATTTTACATGACGCCAGCCAACATGGTCCTTCTTCTTCTCCTAATGGCGCTATATGTTTTTTTTCGGGCTTTTTTGAAACATTCTGATTGACAGTGGTGTCTTCATCGCCGTTTAAAAGTCTAGATAAGAGATGTTTCCAGATTTCCAGTATCGACTGCGACTCGCATTGATCGTATGTTCTTTAAGAAGATCATAGATGCTATCCTTGTCATCGTCATCCTTGGCTTCTGTTGGGGCATGGACGCAGACTAAGTTGATATTGCCGAATTAAGCTTTAATTAAAGCTTAAGACTTCTTGCCTTAGTCTGCCTCGAACAACATATCCGTTTCCGAACAAGCGCCACCTTCGCTCTCTGCAACAATCGCCGTAGTAGATGTCATAGTTTTTTATTCATTTTGTCCGGCCCACCCTGTAGCACCTCTTGGATTGCGGTGATGCCTTGTAGGCATTTAGGAGCTCCGCAAATTCATCTGCTGCACGTGGTCGAATTCCGCATGCAGAATCGGAAGTCAACTTTGTTCGCGAAGTTGAAAACGGCAAGCGGAGAATCGGATAAACCCCCGGCAACAGAACAGCCGCAGCAGCAACAACAAGGGCAGGATCTCGTTTGCTGGAGAAGTTTCTTGGTTGAAGTCCAAGTGCACCGCTGACTATAGTCCCATAGAAAGATAAAGAACGTTCCTCATGCTTGGAGGCTTAAAGGCGCGACCAATATCATTATCTGAAGAATTTGAACAGTTCAGAACATCCTTAAATAGACGCCATGTTTCAAAAAGCTAGGCATAGCCACTGACACCATTTTTGTTCCAAAATGTTCAGGCAGGCCCACTGAGGCAGCTTCGTCGTTGGGCGCCATTTTTGAAAAAAGCTGTATAGCACCTTCGGTCGCCCTGCCTATCGTCTCAACCACTCAAAAATGTCAAACAATTTCACCACGCATTATCTACATCAAAAGGATACATCTCTTTCTCCACCCATTTCTGTCTGTTTGTCATCACCATGATATTCTCTTCGATTTAAAGACAACCCCATCTATCCAAGTCGCCCATCGTTGTGCATGCCTAAATTTCAGTGAACACTCCTCTTTGCTTTACCGAAATGCAATTTCATCGCATTCAAGGCTCCAAACTTCATCCGAATCATCGCACTAAATCGCATACCACACTATCCAGACGATAGAGACGAAGAAAGCCTAATAGGATCAGGCACTTTAATGGACTCTAATGCAGTCCAACGTCATTGATGGTGGTGTAGTGGCTTTTAAAAACCCCTAGTCATTCGAAGGATTTCCATGCAAAACACTCACTCTCCTGCGTTCCTTGCTCCTCCCCCATCCGAAGATCCATTTCCATCCATTGAAACCCAAAGGCGGAAGAGTGAAAAATGTTTTTCTTTTCTATCCGCCCTTTGTCAGGGGGCACATGGTTATGACTTAATTTCGCAAAAACCTCAAAAGAAATGAACGGAAAAAAGAATCCCATTCACAGAACAAACACAATCGCGGCTGGAAGAGTCCTTCAAATGGAAACTTCAAAAGGATTCTCTCCCGTCCCATGCCAGCCAGCACGGAAAACAAATGGATTAATGAAAAACGCGCGCGCAAAAACGATGCCTCCTCTCAACCACAGGTGTTGAGGGGGCAGCTTGTGTCTGTGCGCGATGATTGCGGGTGGCGTGCACAAGGAAAATGCGTGGAAAACCGATTTTGACAAAACAATTTTGACACATTGCACACTGCAGACCGCGTTTATCGTCGGTGAATGGGTGCAAATTGGCAGAAATGTTCAACGGGTGCGTTCAGTATCCACGTTTAAGCCGAACTGTCATTGTCTCGGTCGGTCGCTCGCTTGAGAGGTGGCAGGCGGAGCGCACATGTGTTGCGAAGGAATAATGTTTGTGTACGCATTGTGAACACATTTAATGGAATACGCGCCAGGATAATGAGATTGCCAAACGACCGCTCCTCCTGCCAAACGAGACCGTGTCCCTGTTGTTGTTGCTGCGGCTGTTCTGTTTTGTTCTGTTGCCAGAGGTTTATCCGAAAGTTATTACATCACGCTCTTGTGCACTTTTCTTAAGTGTCACACTGCATGATTCTCCTTCAGTCGTTGTTCCTCTGCAAGCAGCCCGGCCCGGCCCGGCCCTTCTGCTCAGACCGAGTCGCAAGTTTTTGGCGGAGGGACGGTCCTAGGGTGGTGAACAAATTTAAATATAATTGTGCCTCGGTTGGCTGAGTTCCCTGCCGCCGTCGCCGCCGGCCAGGGTAAGGGTGCAACTCGGAACAACGAAAAGAAACATAAATATGAATCAATTAAGTCGCCTGACATAGCAAGTGCCAGACGCTAAGTTGTCTTGGGTTTTTCCTTTTCTTTCGCTTTTTTCGCGTGCTGCGCCAACTTTCCTGTGCATACCTTGCATTCGCCGAATGGGAGAGTGGGGAGTTTCATTGCAAAGGTCAACTGACGATTAATATCAGAGCATGACAAGTGGAAAATAGCCTTTACCTCGTAAAGACACTTGCAAGTCAGACGTCCAGAGCGCTCTCTCAGCTCTCTCAGGACAGATGATAATTTGAATGGAATGACAATAGAATGACGGGTGTTCTCTTGAATTATGCATCGAACTTGTGAGTGGATGTCAGAACTCATCACACCACATACCGCGCTGTACAGACTTGAGAATCATTGTTTTTTTTTTCTTGTTGTTGCTTCTTTGACTGCTTGGCTTTTGGAGATTGCGATCAGGTGAAATTGCTGCTGCTGCTGTTGCCGTCGTCGCCGCCGCCGCCGCCGCCATTGTCGTCGTCATTGTTCAAACGTGGGTCTGTTCGCTGATACAGTAGGGGGAGTGAAACTGTGAATAATGCATTCGAAGAATGGAAATGAACGGTGGAAATTATGACATACTGTCATCGTAAAACATGAAACATTTGCGCGCGGCTGACGACGACAAGGACTGAAAAGAAGATTGCAGATTGACGAGGTAATCGTTGGCTCGTTAAAAAGTAAAACAATGTTTTAGTGTACAGTCGATGTGCGGTGCTGCATGCAAGGTGGAATGCCATTAATTTCGCTGAGAAATTGTGAGTGAGCGACGAGCGACTACATGATGGGGGGAGAGGGGGGGGAAGGGACAAAGTAGCGTCATTAAGAAGCGACCAAATATGCACTTGGGGAAATATTGGAGGCTTTTTGTTTTATATGTGAGAGTGTGGTTCTAATGCGAAGGCTATAGTCAAAGTCACCGACGTGACGTATAAAAATTTATGGCACTTGTACGGGCTATTTTATTGTGATTGATACGCTACATACACATGTGTACATGCGGTATTTATTATGCATAAGGTTCTTACGTGTATTAAAGGAAAACGTCAATTGCATGCTAGTAGCGAGTCTTCGAACAGAGCCGCCGCTGGAGTGTCATTTCAATTCGAACATTTTTGGTGTAAACCGAGACTTTGGTGATTCAGGAAGTCCTGTGGAGACTTAAATACACCGTGATATCCAGAAGGGATATAACTGTATGAAGAGTGGAACTGCAATAAAATTTTGGGATTCTATCGCTTTCCATTCGAAGACAGCCCCTAAAAGCCGCCAGTCTTTTACCTCATGAGACTTGTCACATGTTTCCTTCAAAAAATCGATTTTTGTCGTCCCACAGCTGCTCCCAATTAATGAATTTCAGTTGGAAAGCGAAAATATTATTAAGTTTTTTTTTTTTAAGCATTTTTGAAACACTACACTGGAGCACTCAGACTCAAAACTGGTCCATTGTACAGCCAGGTAGCAGCAACCTACTCCAGTGCCGTTAATTTGATCCCAACGACAAATGGTGACTGGACCAGATTCGATTTCACTGGGATTCGAACCTGGGAGCCCTCGAACTTCGGGCAGGCACTTAACTAACTGCTCCATCCAGTCATCTTTATTAAGTATAGCTCTCCATTTATTAAAACGGCTTTGGCCCAACCAATGATTCCATAAAAGACACCATAAAGTGTCTTACAGTTCGAACTGTTACAAAATTTTATAAATTTTTCGAATTTTGTTTACTCCAAATTATTGACGAACGTATCCCCTTGACCAGAAATGACCACCGTGAAACTGAGCTTAGTCCAAAAATGAATATTGTACGTTCGAACAGTTCCAAAATTTTCTATCAAAGGCGACTGATTAATTGCGAACTTTGTTTACTCCAAATTATTTATGAACACAGCCCTTTGAACAATCACCATCATCGTCCAAATTGAACCTAATCCGAAAATGAATGTTGTGCGGCTAACAGTTCGAACAGTTCCATAATTTTGTAAAGTCTCTATCGCTACATGAAAGGAGACCACTTATTTGCAATTTTTTTTTACCTGGAATTATTGATAAACCTAACCCTTTGACAAAAATTTACCATTGCCTAAAATCATCTATTGTTTGGTTGTCCAAAATTCTTTTTGGGAATTTTCTTCGCTCCAAATTATTGACGAACATATCCCTTTGATCATAATTGATCATCGTCCAAAATTCAATGATAAAGTAAATTTCGATCTCCAAGATAAACCAAACTGAGCCTAGGCCGAAAATGAATGTGGTTCGTCTCAAAGTTCGAAAAGTTCGAACATTTTATGGACACTGCATCGCTTTATGAAAAACGACCAGTTATTTGCTAATTTCTTTGCCCCAAGTTATTGAGGAACGCATCCCTTTGACGAAAAGTAACCATCGTGAAACTGAGCCCATGTCAAAAATGAATGTTGTACGTCGTACAGTGCAAACAGTTACAATATTTTATGAAAGTTCCATCGCTGTATAAAAGCCGACCATTTATTTGCGAATTTCCTTTGCTCCAAATTATTGGCGAACGTATCCCTTTCACCAAAATTGTGCACCGTTCAAAATTTAATGACAAAGTAAATGTCCATCTTCAAGATAAACCAAACTGAGCCTAGTCCGAAAATGAATGTTGTACTTTGTTGTTCAACAATTCGAACAGTTCCAAAAAATTTGACAGCTCCATCGCTATTTAAATGGCGATCACTTACTTGCGAATCCATGCACCATTTCCGGAGCACATTGCTGAATTAAAAAACGATATCGTTAATTTCCTGAAAGG
Organism: Myathropa florea; assembly: GCA_930367185.1. Lineage (NCBI taxonomy): Eukaryota > Metazoa > Arthropoda > Insecta > Diptera > Syrphidae > Myathropa > Myathropa florea. The sequence goes on from OV884003.1 coordinate 119,408,926, forward strand.
ATTACCATTAGAGCCCCACTGACTGTTTCGTTCCATCTCATTCCCCAAGCCCTGTGATGCATGCAATCTGCTCGGTTGTGTTCGATTATAGATTGAAAATGAATTGTGTCCTTAAACAAGAGCACATAAATCTTGCACATAAGTGAAAATAATGCGAGTGAATGGATGCATTAAGCCAGAAAAGATTTTTTTTTTGCACATTCTCGCGCGCGCTAGGAACAACGCGCACCACTCCATAAGCAATGAGCACACGATTTACACTGCGGCTGCCTTTGTCTGGCTTCATTATTATTTTTTTCCCATTTTAATTGACATTGAAGCTTCGTGTATACGACAGAGTGGAGCGCGGAGACGCAACGCGGCCGTCCTGTCTGGCGAATGAGGTGCTATAAGTATCAAAGGATTCCTTCCTGCATTGACGTTACCAGCAGCGGCAGTGTTGCGGAAGCAAGGCTCACTCAATATTCCTGCCATTCAAGTTTGCTTTTTCTGTTATATCCCCCTGTCACGTTAATAGAGTGAGAGTGTGGAAGAGGTCCTCGAAATTAAGGACCTTCCTCTGATTGGGTCGGCCATGACATGATGATGGTGGCGATGGTTCGGTGCGAAAACTCGTATAATCCAGTGCAGCGAGGCTATGCAACGAGTGTGTGTTGCAGTATGATGTGGCGTAGCCTTTGTTTCAGTGCACTTGTGATTATTTCTGAATTAATGAAACAATAACGGCACCCTGATACAATGGCGGTATGGTCTCTATACTCCGCGCTGCTGAAGGTGATGTTGGCGTTGGTGTTGGTGTTGGTGGTGTGTGATTGTGACGGTGGCCTTTCACTTCATCACTCTCCACCTCATCGACGTTGGCATTGTCGACAGCGACAAGGTGACGACGACGTTTAATACCATGCCATTGTTAGTGCGGAGCATAGGGTTTATTTGGTTTTTGCGACGACAGGCGCCGCCGCTGCTGTCCCGAGTCGGGGGGTTGGATTGACTGTGCTCTCGCTGCGCTTATACTCGCTTATGGTGTTTTGCTTTCATGGTTGAGAAGTTTCAATGAGACGACATCCTGGGAACTGAGCAGAACATCCGGAATTATCGAGTGCACCTTGCTGCAGCACCCCAAACCACAGTCGGGGGTTTTTATTGTTTTTTTTTCGCTACCCTCCTATTATTCTTATCCGTAGATGTAAAAATTGCTGTAAGCACTGCATGATTTTTTTGCTTTATTACACCAAACATGCAAAAACATGGCTAATTGGAAGTGGGGATGGAGGGGAAGAACTTTTCCGGACTGACGATGACATTCTTGAATTTTTGATGAATCATCAGGGAATGACTGAAAGTAATTGAAAGAGAACGGGAAAACACGGGAAGCAGATTGATGGAAGGCATTTGTTTGCTTGGAAAATGAGATTCATAGTCTCGAAGGAGGTCAAGGATTGTACTCAGATGGGAATTAGAGTTAATCTCTTCAAAGTCTCAAGGCTAAGAGGTTGAGAGATGCCAATTAGCCTTCGATTTGTTTTCAAAAAGGATAATGGTTTTTTATTAATTTAAATCAAGCTTTGCGATTTGCGTGCTTCTCTGGAGGAGAAAGATGGAGCAAGAGAAGCACGTGATAGAGGAGATTGAAAGATAAAGGGGACTTCCAAACTTTGACAGTTGATAGCGGCCATGTTGTTGAAGAAACATCTGTCAAATTGACTGTCGTTAATTCAGTATGTTTTGCCAAATTACCATGGACGGACATACAGCTCAACAACACGTGCAAATGATAAAATTGTTTCATCAAAATGGGTGTTCTCTTCGGACAACGTTCGGCGCGCTTCGCCCATTTCACGGTCGCCACGCCATTATAGTCCTACCTAGAGGACTACGAGTATTAGCAGTGTGGTTAATAAATTTGAGTCCACTGGTTCAGTGAATCATAAACCAACACCCGCTGGTCCACAAAACGCAAGATCTGCCAAAATCATCGCTGTTATCCGTGAGAGTGTACAGGAGAATCCGAGGCAGTCGATTTCACGTCTCTCACAAGAACTCGGCCTTTCGCAGACCACAACTTGGCGAATTTTGTGTCATCATTTGGGCCTGCATGCACCCGTACAAAATTCGACTGACCCGGGAGCTGAAGGTATAAACGACCAGACCAAAGAGAACGACGTTCCCTGAATGGGGTCTCGAACAGTTGGAAATTGACCCTAATTTTCATCTAAAAATCATTTTCAGTGTTGAGGCCCACTTCTGAACGAATGGGTACGTCAACAAACAAAATTATCCATCCACATGAGATGGAAAAGCGTCGAATGCATACCGAAATATTGGGATTTTAGGCCGGTACATATTTCTTTGAGAACGCCGTTGGCAAGGCCATCACCGTCAACGGCGAGCGCTATAGGTCGATGATTACCAACTTCTTTAGGCCTGAATTGGATGATATGGCGGGCACCAACGAAATGTGGTTTCAGCAAAACGGCGCTAGGTGCCGCACAGCTCAAGCCACATTGGAAATTCGGGGCGATTCGGGGACATGATCATCTCATGTGGAGGTGACCAAAATCGTGCGATTTGACCCCGTTAGATTTTTTCTTGTGGGGTTTTCTGAAGCCACAAACCACAGCGATGCGTCCCTCCCATAACCCATGCCATCGGTCAAATTCAGGCTGATTTATGTGCCAGAATCATGAAAAATTTGGCATTTCGAAAGCGCGCCACCCAGAGAAGTCGCGTCGGATATTTGAACGATGTTATATTCCATACATAATGGCATCGACAGGCCTTTCAAACGAATTACAAATTTGGATGATATCTCAGACACTCTTTGTTTTATTTGAATTTTAAGATAGGAAGCGCTTAATAAGTATTTGTTCCAACTCTCACCTATGGTCATGAAATTTGGGTAATGACCAAAAGAATAAGATCGCGAATACAAGCTGCCGAGATGAGATTTCTTTGGGCTGTTATGGGAATTACTCACCGTGATAGGGTGAGAAACACGACAGTGCGCGAGAAACTCAATATTGGGCAGCTGCTTCTTCGAACGGAAAGGGCTGTACTTCGTTGGTTTGGTCACGTGGCACGAATGTCGCCATCATCACGACTTCCGAGGCGTGTCTTGAATGCGATTCCATCAGGTAGGCGACCGCTTGGCAGACCTAGGTTGAGATGGTTAGGCCAAGTCCAAACACTCACCTGGTTGCGCTTGGGCATAGCTCCTGATGAGTTAGAGTCGATGGCGGAGGATCGAGTGGCCTGGAGATCTCTCGTGCATGCATTGCCCCCGCGACCCCTTTAGTGGAACATGCGGGTCATTGAAAATGAGATGAGATGAGATGGGAGATGAGCGCTTAATAAGTTATCTTTTATAAAATATTTGGTTTTATTTCAATTTCGATACTGAAATAAGACCAAATTTTACGTCCTGTTTTCTGAAGTTTTCTGTTTTCTGAAGTGAAAGCCGAACTGGGAATTTGGCCATTTCCCATGAAAAGGAAAAAATTCCAAACTGTTTGAAATTTGACTTTATTTCACGTCACCTTGACCACCTCTGAGAAATCTTGAATCCCCTAAACAAAACATTGCTGTAAACTATTCACTGCAAGGATTAAATAACACCAATTTAGAATAAATCAGAATTCCTGAGAATTAAAAATAAAACGAGGAAAACTGAACGACAAGAATTTATTTCTTTCGTTTTCTTTTCAGTTTTGTGATGTTGAACATACCCCCGAACTACACAGTATATTCTCTGCCTCCTAAGGAAACAAAAAACAAAAAAATATTCACAACACTCAATTTCTAATGGATTTCCAAATCATTGCCTACCTCTTGAAGAGCATTTCTAATTAAAGCAGAATTTTTTGCGAAAGCAATCAAAGAGCCCACCTCAACCAGCACCAACCAGTCATCTCTTTTGGCGAAACAATGCTTCGTCGAATATTAGCATCACAGAATCAGAAACCATCAGAACCCCATCGGTCCTGCAGTCATGCAGTCATATAGTCAGCAGTCAACATACACATCATTAAGGGTTGGCGGCAGAGTCCTCTTGTACGAGCATGCACGTCACTCACTTCAGCTATCGATGGGTGGTTAATAATTTCAATATTTTTTCACCATCCTCCCTAAACACACGTACACAGCACTCTACTTCTGTTTTAGAATCCTTTTTCCATTCCACTTCATTTTTGCTATAGTGATTGAAAATCATTTTTTTCGAAGCACGGAAAAAAATTCCACTCCACAAAGACGGCGCGCAGAGCTGGTTGGAATATTTGTAACCCTCCTGCATGCATGTGGATTGTGTTCGGTTTGGTAATTCAATTTTTGTGCCTCCCTCTCTCTCTCTCTCACCCACTGTAACTAAATTGAATTTTTTTTCTTCGCTACAAACAGGACATCACAGACGTAGTTTTTTCCTCCTCGTCCCCCACTTGGGTGAGCTTAGAAAAGAGACCAAGGCAAGCCCAGGCGATAGGGTGACTAAAATAAAGTTGTTCTTCTTAAACACACCTAACGTCAGTTTGAGTGGTTTTCGTACCGAAGCGCGGACAAACATAATTTGTTTGTGCATTATGTCTCAAGGCGTTGCAGTTGAGGCGAAGAACGACATCCAAAGTCGACATGAATTGCGGACAGAAATGTCAAAGACCTTCTAGTCCGGACGACATTCGCCGCTCTTTGTTTGGTTTGTGTAATTGCGGTTTTTATTTTGCTTTGGGACATAATTTAAGCACAGCAGGCTATATCGGGGTGTGGCTGACCCTTTGGACTGGATAGGGGGCGACGGTTGATTCCGTACGTACCGAAACAATAGTGGTGACGCTAAGTTGTGTAGATTAGTGTAATTCACCAAAGGTATTTCCTTTTTTTGTTCGTTATTATGATTCCACTTCCCTTTAGATCGTAATTTCTTGATTTCGTGCGATGAAATATTTTCATTTGGTCTTCGGGTTGAGTTTGTGCTGCGCGTGAAAGTGTTTATTGTTCACGTTGAGACTCGATTTACATCGTTTTTCTTTCTGAAGATATGGACAGTTCGTTGAGCTTCGTTAAGTTTCGTTTGGTTCGTTGGGTATTTCTTGAACTGTATTTCTTTTTTTGCTTTAGTGCTGTATGAAAGTGTTGATTGTTCCCGTTGATACTCGATTTACATGGTTTTGTCTGAAGATATCAATAGTTGGATGGGCTTCGTTGGGTTCGTTGGGTATACATATCTTGAACTCTACTTTATTTTCAGTTCATTTGAGTTAGTTCTGCGTGGTCGTGTTTATTGTTCACGTCGACACTCGATTTACATAGTTTTTTCTTGAATATATCGACAGTTCGTTTAACTTCGTTAAGTTTCGTTGGGTATTCGTTAGTGTTGCGTGAACGTGTTTATTGTTCACGTCGACTCTCAATTTACATAGTTTTTTTTTTCTGAACATATTGACAGTTCGTTGGGATCGAGGGTTTCGTTAAGTTCGTTGAGTATTTCTTGAACTCTACTTTCTTTTCAGTCCAGTTGAATCTTCGCTGCGTGAACGTGTTTATTGTTTACGTCGGGACTCAATTTACAGAGTTTTGTCTAAAGATATCAAAAATTCCTTGGGTTCAATGGTTTCGTTGGGTTCGTTGATTTTTGGTAGGTTCATTGGATATTTCTTGAACTCTACTACATTTTCCATTCGTTTGAGTTAGTTCTGGGTGGTCGTGTTTATTGTTCACATCAACACTCGATTTACATCGTTTTTTCCTGAAGATATCGACAGTTCGTTTAGCTTCGTTAAGTTCCGTTGGATATTTCTTAGTGCTGGGTGAACGTGTTTATTGTTCACGTCGACTCTCAATTTACATTGTTTTTTTTTTTCTGAAGATATTGACAGTTCGTTGGGTTCGAAGGTTTCGTTAAGTTAATTTAAGTATTTCGTTCGGTTCGTTGGGTATTTCTTGAACTCTACTTTCTTTTCAGTCCAGTTGAGTCTTCGCTGCGTGAACGTGTTAATTGTTTACGTCGGGACTCAATTTACATAGCTTTGTCTAAAGATATAAACAATTTGTTGGGTTTGAGGGTTTCGTTGAGTTTGGTGGATATTTCTTGAACTCCACTACATTTTCAGTTCCATTGAGTTAGTGCTGAATGAACGTATTTACTTTTCACGTTGGGACTCGATTTACATAGTTTTATCTTTTAAAGTTTCCTGCAAACAAAATACATTCATTCCCAATCCCATACTGATGCATTTCTTTTCTTTTTTCTCATTTTCAGATGCGAAACGAAGAAAATTCACAATTCCTACAACAAATCCGAACAAACTTTTATCGGCTGCACAACAAAATGCAAACCAAGGACTGTATGCAACAACAAATAATGCTACACAAGGCGCTACTAGTCAAATGGCTTCCGTTGCAAAACCGCAACAGCAAATGGAAACGCTTGCCAACAAGAGCACACCCCAGGTGGAAGTACAAAAGGTTCAACTTCAGCAACCGCAACCAGCGGCTGCTACATCTCAACAGTCTGTTGGTGAGAAATCTGAACGACAGATTGGTGGTGTAACACTATCAAAAACACCGCCATGGCGTAAAAATCAATCGGCTGGTTATAGTTCTGAAAGTAACGAACGCGTTCCACCACTACCACAGGCTCATATAGACTCTTCGAAGAGTCTTTCGACGGCTCCGCCATGGGCTGGGGGATCGCAGCCGACATATATCCCGCGTTTTTATACAAAAAATCGTCTACTCACTGGTGTAACAAAGAAATTTCCAAACTTCAAAGACGATCCTACAGGATATCTCAGCCAACAGACAGCACTCTTGCATAACTCCATGCTAACTGCTGTCACGCCCCCGAAGTCGGAGAATCAAACGAATCCAGCAGTCAGAGGCGTACCGTTATCGGGCAAAACTGTGATTAACAAACAACCGCAACAGCAACAAGAGAGCAACATGTTCTCTGTGAATAATAAGCAAGAGCATTACTCAGGCAAGATCTACAACAATGGCGCACTATCGCAACAACAACAGCAGCAGCACCAGCAGCAGCAACTAAACTCAGACTTGAACCAAGCCTCTACCGGAAACTTTGTTAGCCAATTCCAATCGCAACAGGCGCAAACGCAGCGCATAGCGACATCGGCCTCACCAGCCACACCAACAGCTAGTGCAGCCATGAATCACCAAATTATTGTTCCTTCTAGTCAACAAACACAACAGCATCAGCAACAACAACAACAACAACATCAGCAGCAGCAGCAACAACAACAAGAGTACATGCATGAGCCGCATGAAATCAAAATTGAGCCCTCAGCCGAGAAGAGACCTCTGTACACACAGCCACACAATTCTCAGGTCCATCAACAGCATCAAAGCCAAAATCAGCCACAGCAGCATTTGACGACAACCATAGGAGGCCAGACCGTAACACACTTTCCCAATGGAATGGTTCAGATTGAACAGAGTTGTGACAGTATTGCCCAGCAAATCATCCCAACTCCCATGAAGCCACAGCAGCAGTTGCAGCTCCAGCAACAGATTCAGCAGCATAATCTCCTCTTCCGGCAGAACCAGCAAATTCAAAAGCAAACCAGCGGGAGTGTAAAGCAACAGCAGAAGCCGGCAATTGTGGTGCCAGCTGCCCAAGAGTCTCCAGTTTCTTCAAGCACAACGTTTCCCAACCGATCAACCCCGGAAGCCCAACAGCATCAGCAGATGTTCAACGATGCATCTAAGGGTCCGGCTCAAGTTGGTGCAATCTCGACTAGCCACGAGAGCCCAAGACCATGTCCACCCTCACCAGCAGAGTCCACTGAATCGACCAGCTCCAGGGCTTCAATCAAGACGGCTCCATCTCCAAGTTTAGTTCAAAACTCTCATGTTGTTGCCACGAAAAAAGTCGAATCTCAGAAAGTTGTGCGGCAGCATAAAGTCCCACAGCACTCAATGTTTACACAGACGACATCAAGGAACACCATCACATCGGTGACAGCCGGCAAAACCCAGACTGCAACGACTACCTCGTCGACGATGTCCATTGAACCGCCAAACAAGATCCAGTCTCATTCACAAAAGCTATCGCCCAACAGCAACATACCGGTGGCCAACCTACAACTACAGCCAATCATGCGGGAGTCGAATAATAGCCAAATCATTATGACTTCTACTGGCCAGCTCATTGTGATGCCATCCACAAGCGGAATGAAGACACAGCAGCAGATTTCTGGGAACCACCACATGATCATCTCTGGCAATGGGAACGACAACAGCACAACCATTCACCAGAACGTAGAGGTTCAGCAGCAAATCCTCAACGGATCCTCAAGCAATGGAGGCAGTTCAAACGGAGGCATAATTATCCAAAACACCGGAAGCTCAAGCAATTTCCAGATCCAAGGAGGAAACATCCAACCCACAACTGTGATCCTAAACAATGGACAGAACCTTCTCGGAGGTGGTACAAAGGTACTAACCAACGGCGGCAACATCCTCAACAATCTCAGCGGCAACATCTTATCCCCCAACAACACCGGAATGCTGGGTCAGCAGACCGTTGTGCTCAACACCCTGCCGAATGGCTATGTGATCCAACCCAACTTCACTACTGTCGACGGCCAGATGGTTAGCCAGATTGTGAACCAGGAGAATGGGACAACCACCTACGTTCAGCAACAACAGCCGCAGCAGCAGCAACAACAACACCAGCAGAGAATCATCATCACCTCTCCCGACATCAAGAGAAAGGCGAAAAAGCGGAAAAACAGTTCGAGCTCATCGCCATCTACCACGCCATCGAGTCTATCGCCTCAGCAATCTCCCACGATACAGCAGCAAACAACCGCTGTACTTCAAAATCACCAGGCCAATGGGCAAACACAAATGGTTCAGATATCCACAGGCCCACAGTACCCTACGCAGGGCTTCCAAATCAGTCCCGGCATTCAGGGTATCGTCGTCAACAAGAATACTCAGTCTGCAGCTCCTCAGCAGCAGATTCTCTTTCAAAACGGTCAAATTATTCAACCGATCAACATGCTAGGCCAGCAGTTGTTGGTGCCAGCTGGACTGGTCATGACCGCACCGGACACGACACTTTTGCAGATTCAAAACGTTGGCGCTGCCTGCGGCAGTATTTTAACCCCTCAAGGGATGATGCTTCGAGCGGCTAGTCCTCAGAACAAAAACTTTCTCTCGCCAAATGGTGGCGGACAACAGTTTATTGTTGGCAACAATGGCCAACTGAGTCCAATTGGTCAACTCTACAGCACTCCAATGGGAATTATGATGCCATCCCAGGGAAATGGAAGCACAACGACCTACGTACAGCAGAATGCAACAATTGTACAACACCAACAGCAGCAGCAGCAACAACAGCAGCAACAAACGATGCAACAGCAAGTGCTACAGCAACAAGCATCATCACTTCAAACGAATCAGCAGCAGCAACAGCAACAGCAACAACAAACCAATAATCAAACAGTCACTGTGATCAATAAGAGGATGTTAGAGGAAGCGGCAAATATCCAAAGGACAGCTGCTGCCAGCCCACCGGACACGACAACACACAGTCCAAGAAGCCCAGAGAGACCACCAAGCCAGAGAAGCGGTGGCAGTGATATGGTATGTTAGTGAAAATATCAAAGAATTATTCACTTAATGATTTGCTTCGTTGTTGTGTGCTTTCAGGTTCAGTGTGTGTCCAGTTCGGAACCAGATGCAGTAGTATCACCACAGAGTGTAGATAGTGCACAGTCCCCGACAACAACTGATTGTGATAGAGGTGAGAACCAATTCAACACGATGACCACTACTCAATGCGGTTCAGTGGACATACAGAGGTGCTGATCACAATATCATCGCCGGAGTGTTTTTGATTCTTCTTGATTATATCAATTGATTACTCTTTAAACATGTGTAATGTCTGTGCAGGAGAATGCATTCTGTATGAGAGGCAAGCCAGAGCAGTTTCCCTTTGTGGTGAAAATTAAGTAGGAACAGATAAGGAGAAGGAAGGCACTTCTTCTCCAACATTCCTAGACATTTTAAGCGTGGCGTGGTTTTGAAACTCTTTCAATAAAGCTACGGTATCTCTCGTATTTTGTCATGTCCACACCTCTACTAAAAGTGGATCATTAAAGGCCACCTCGTATAAAAGCTGTTCAAGAACTTAATCAATCCAAAAGTAACCACAAACATCCTTAAATTCAAAATGGCAACGTTTTTTTTTTTATAGAAATTCAGCTGTCAACTTACATTTGCCTAAATGCCCAACTATAATAGGCTCGAGCGCATTGGTGAGTGAGCGAATACTGGAGCTCATGAACGATTCGGAACATTTTGTTAAGCATATGCGAATTTGACAGATGTCACATCAACACACAGAAACCCCAAAATTGCATATTGTTGAACGACATTTTTCAATTGAATGAAACAAAACTCGGGAAGACATTCTGGCAGATGGCTGTGCACGCATATGCTCATTATGGCTATGCGTATGTTTTGTGTCAAGATGGCGAAACATTTGTGCGTTTAACTCTTGACACAGGATTCGTCCAAGAAGAAGGCATAATACATGAGGCAAATTTGACAGCTAATTTGAGCAGTAAAATGTTCCATATTGTGCGCGTAGATATGCTGTGGAAGCGTCCGCAAATACACATTAATTGTCAAATTTCAAAGAGTCCATAATTGATTTTAATGACGTCAGATTTCAAAGTGTCTCTTATTACTTATATAAGGTTAAGGAGAATTTACCTGTCAACTGCCATTTGCATACACATAGAGTGATTCATTTCACTCCCGCCTCAGTAGGCAAAAACTGAACGAACTTAACGAAACTAACCGAAGCGGTTACTATGGGTCACAGTATTGTTTTTGTATATTCGCACGGTTGCTTTAGTGGTTCTTAAGTTTCCGTACGACCATTATAGTTGACCCTGGAGTTAATTTACTTACTTATCAGGCCGATAAGTGACTGGGCTTCCATATATGGTGGTCGTGGGCACGCTGCTTCCAGTCCTGTAGACCAAGCTGTCTTGCGTTCGCGATGACTTGGTCCTTTAACTGGAGGGTCGGTCTCCCTCTCCTTCTCAAAGCCGGAGGCTCGGTTTCGAAGACCCTCTTGGCTAAACCATTGTTGTCCATAAGCTCGATGTGGCCGAGCCAATGTAGTCAACGAATTCTTGGTTTCCGGACTACGTTCACATCTTAGTACAGCCTATAGTGTTCGCGGTTATGCCTTCTCCTCCATTCACCTTCCTCGAAGTTAGGATCATACATCCGACGCAGAATTTTTCTTTCGAAGGAACCAAGATTCAGCTCTGCCTTTCTGCTTATCGTCCAGCATTCGACTTAATAAAGTAAGACGGGCAGAATAAGGGTTTTTTAGAGCATGATTTTGATCCTTCAAGTAAGTAGTTTCGACCCTAGCTGTTAAGACAAACCGAAATAACGGTTGCCAAAGGCGATTCTGCATTCAATCTCCACTAGGATGTCGTTTGTGGAGTTTACATTTAGCCAGAGGTAAACAAACTCCTTCACTACCTCAAAATTGTAGCTGTCCATCGATGTTTTGTTCCAAGTGGTATGCAACGGGTCGATTTGTACTCGACAGCATTTTGTTTTGTCCTCATTCAGCTCGTTTCGCCACTTCTTCTACAACAGCACACTGGGAACGAACAGCAGTTAGGCAGATTTGTAGAAGGTATTGTCCCAGGAGTTCGTGCTTCGTCAAATCGACAAAATCCGTCTTTAAACCAAGCTTCTCTTAAAACTCTGGCAGCCTTAATTCTAAGGCTGTAAGTTAAACTCTTAGAAGTATTGTTGGAATAAATAAAGGATGTGTTCGCCGATTTAAATTGGGTCTGATATTAATGGATTCCTTGTAAAAAACCGTTCTTCTTTTGAGGCCAAGAAAGAATGAAGCCAATTTTTGATGATGAAGACAATTTTGCAAACTGACCGAAAAAAGTAAAAATCAGAAGAGGCCAGACCTTGTGAATCCGGTGGGTGCGATAAGGCTTCCCATGCACAGTTCTGCAAATCGTTTTTAACCGTTGTAGTAAAATTGTCAGACAGACATTGTCAAGATTAAAAACGACGCACTCGTGTCTAAAGGCCTATTCTTGTCGTTTTTCTGTCTAAGTTCTCTTCAAGTGATTCAATAGTTGACGGTACAATTGCCTTATGATAGTTTCGCCAGAATTAGAAAGCTCATACACTACATATATCACTCCTTTTTAGTCCCACTAACCCACAAATTCACTTTCGCATCACGAATATTTGGCTTCGGAGTCGATACCCTTCATGTACAATTTTCATAATGGGTCCATTTTTCGTCTCCAGCTGCCACTCCTGGTTCAAGAAGCATTTTTGACATGCATAGTCGCCGAGGTTTTAACTTCAACAATTTTTTCGCTTGGCCAGACCAAAGGTTTCAAAATTACCACTCTCGTAGCGTCCAAGCCAAAACTCACATGTTTTCATCGAAGGAGTATGTTCGTAAACTTCCAACAACATTCGATGACTTTTTCAAATTGAAAAAAAAAGCTAGACTTGCCGCAAAGGCTTTTTTTTGGCACGTATGCTGAACACGAAATATATTAATGAATGATTACATTTCGGCGAAGTGATACGTCATACGTCACGTGTAGCATAACTTAGGCCATCTTTTGTAAATTCCTCATTTTCTAGTTATGGACGCAATCGTTGCTCGGTTTATTTTTCTCCTATTGTTTGGTTTGGTTTGGTTTAACCAAGTCTGCAAACAAATCACAGTTTAATCGATAAAATGATGCACAGTTCTTAATACCCGTCGAAATAATTGAATAAGTTTTTATAAGTACCGCTAAACGGCTGCTCACAAGAAACACCCTCTCATTTGAATTTAAAATGACAAAACATAAACAAAAAAAAAAGATATATAATGTCTCCCATATTTTAACCCATAAATATAAATACAGGCATGTCATATCAAACCACAAATATTTACAAGCCATCGGATGCAAAAATTCGTCGAGTGAAGTCACCACAACAACAGCATTACGGATCATCCACGCAGGATATGATGAAACCCGATTCGCATGGTGAGTCCTGTTTTTTGCATTAATAAAAACGAAATGCTTTCCTTTCTTTCTCTCTTTATCTATGTCTGTCTTTCCAATTTCTCCATATACCACCCCGACCTTTACTTTGATTTCTTTCATTCCAACATACAAACATTCTACCACCCGTAATATCATATAATCCAATCCTCATTTGCATTGAAAGAGTGTGACTATCATCAGTATCCACCACTACCACAGCAGCAACCACATCCTTTTTTATGCCGTCCCACATCACTGTAGAATAGTAACCGTTATAATTGAATATGTAAAGTTATTTGTTTTTTTTTTCACGTTCTCCTCTGTCCTCTTGTGAATTTTTTGGTTAAAATTAAAAATAATTTTTCCTGTACACCATGAATATACACTTGCGTCCAAATGTATGTTTGTTTTCTTTGTTGTTTTTGTTTTGGCATGATGGTGATAGTGTGGAAGTATCGTTTTTAATTGTATTGACTTTTGTTTGGCACTTGTATTTAGTTTGCAGTCATAATTTGTAATTGGAATTGGCTAATTAATTTGGTTTCATTAATATTGTTATTAAATGTGTTTTTTTTTGTTTATAAATTTGTTTTCTCAGTTAATTATTTTATTCACTGCACATAACCTATTAATTTATTTTCGGGGATTATAACAGGTCAAGGCATTCATACGTTTTTTGGGTGTACAAATGTAAGTCTATAATGGATAGAAATACTTAAAAATGAATAACTAATCGGGAGCGGGAATCATTGTGGCTCTCATCTGGTTGACTAATTTGAGGATGGTTGTATCTGAGTTATTGTTTTCTTATAAAATTATGTACATAGTCTTAAGATTTACTAATAAATTCATGTTCTCATTGAATAGCTACTGTCTGTCCGATATTGGGGCATTGCTTACAATTTCATGGTTTAATCATTTAGTCTTTTCTTCCTTTGATACCACTAAAGTCCAGGGTGAACCTGGGCCTCAACCAGAGAATATTTGCCCATCAGTGACTCGAAAGAGGTGGAGCCATGAACAAATATTAGATGTTTTTTTTTTTCGAAATTCGAACCTTAAGCCTCGAGCGTAGGACTCCTATCGAAGTTTTATATCATTCGATTTCATTGCAAGACTTCTTGTGTCTTGCATTTGCAGTTATTTAGTTTGACGTTTGTCATTATTGGTGGTGAAAAAAATCGATTTTCAGATTGACACCTGGGTGTGTTCAGAATTAGCATAGCAAGAAAATTCGATGACTTCATTCAGCAATCAAAAATGCAAAAGCAGTAAAGTTTTATTTAAAATGAGAAAGTGATGGTTATTTTAAGCATTTAATACAAAAAATGGGCGCCGTAGCCGTGTGGGTTCGTGCGTCGACCCATGCGCATTCGAAACCAAGTTCAGACAAACAATTTCTCAAAAAAAAAATTTTTCGTGGCTCCACCTCTTTTGAGTCATTAACAATGCTCAAAGAGTATAACTGTCTAGAAAAAGCTTCTCAATCTCGCCGTTCGGAGTCGGCATTAAACTGTAGGTCCCCTCCACTCGTGAAACTATAAATCGTCCCACCTGCCAACCCTGCCACAAACTGATCTCTTCGATGCTGCGATTAGTTTTATGGGAACTTTTAGCTGTTTTCCTTCGCTCATCCGCCGCCATGTATGATTGAAGAGTCACGTCCTGTGTTCTCTCTAACAATAATACATTTTTCCAAGCGACCCACAACCTGAATTCGCTTAGCCTGTCACCATTAAACCTGGGGTCTCTTTCCTTTTCGAGTTGCTGCTGTCCGAAGCCAGAGAGTATCTATCATAAGTTGGTTATCACGGTTCATTGGATAGAATTGGAAGCGTTGTTGGGGAACCGGACATTAAAACCGACTTTGCTCTCAGTTTTGACCTGAACCTTGTCAATTTCGATTTTTTTTTTCTCAACTCCCACCCTCATTTAAACTCATTTTTCTTTTAGTCTGGAGAAATCATGGGGGATACCCATTTCATCACAATTACTTAAGTGGCATTAAATTGATCCCAGTGGTCCTCTGTATCAACTGTACGCCCATCCGTGCTTGGGTTCATTACATTACTTCCCAAAAACAAACGAAATCCCCACACATCCTCAGCCAGTTTTGAAGCTGTTTTCCTCTCCAACTGCCAAAAAAAATCGCAAACAAAATGAACCGATAAATTCGGGTTCATGAGGACTTTCCTTCCTTTTTTTGTGTTTTTCATTCATTATACTTCGCGCGAGAACGACCACGACCCCATATCCCCACAGCATTCGTTAATGCAATCTGCGCACAAAAATCCCAGTCAATTACAGAATTTCACTTGGAAGGAATACACAAAGCCCCACCAAACGCTGCCATCATCCGCATGCCGGAGCAAAAAAAAAAATAGATCCACATTTTTTTTGGGTAAAAAGTAATTTGTTGTGCATCCATGAAAAATTAATACGTCACGTCTGTCTGGTGATCTGGTGATTCGTATTTTGTTGTTTTTTTTCCAACAGTCCCCGTCTGTGTTGCCGGCTGACGCAGGACACGGAGGACGGTAGCGATATTGCATTATTCTACATCCAAAATTAATATACACGACAACAAAACGCCAAACATGTGAATTGTGAAAATTCATAATAAAACGCCCTTTTATGTTGGAGCAGCGAAAGTTTTTTGTATTGCCACCCGCCCACCGATGATGGACCACCCTGCGATTAACAGAAGACAGAGACGTACAAACCGGGACTGATTTATTGGTTTTTGTTGGTTAATATTGATTTATGGCGGTCGAACGAAAATCGGGAGTTAATCCGAAGTGTAATCGCGTAGGGCAGGTAGATTCTCTTTTTGGCGTGTGTTTGGGGATGAGTTCGAATCATCTACGCTTATTTTTGGTTTTGAAGGGGATTGAATTTGTGTGTGAAGGGCTTATGAACCCCGATAATCCCGAGGGGGATGTAACACTTAGTTAGCAGTCATATTTTTTTATTTGTTTCTTGTTTTGCATTAGAATGTCTTTTTGATAACTTTTAGAGTTTATATCTAACGGTTTTCAAATGGATAGGCATCGTTTAGTTCATGGGGCTATGGTGACCGCCTAGATTGGTCCTTAATTTTAACTCTTCTTCAATTTCGTGATTTGCTTTTAATCTAGGACGCCTTCTCCTTCTTCTTGTGGTGCTACACTCCAGGGTGAATCTAGGCCTCAACCAACAAGTCTTTTTAGGTAGCACAATCTTTCGCCAGCTGTCTTCAATTGCACGCAGGAAGTTGGCTAACGTCCCTCTCCACCTTTGTGCGCCACACAAAACAAAGGCGCCTGGTGGATCAAAGGATTTATGGGCGGATTTAAGAAAAAAATGCAAGATGCTTCACTTCGGAGTTTCTGTTTGTAAATTGATTGAACTTTCTCGTTTACCAATGTGATTGTTTTCAAATAGGGAACGCAAAATCTGGCTTTAACGTTGACGATCTCACATCTTTTAATTTTCTGCAGTTCTGTCAGCTATTGTTCCAACGGATTCTCAAACGGTCTGATATCATAAGATGGCAATCGTACTCTTCTTCAGTTTTTTAATTTTCTAATTTGTGCAGAAAACGTTTGTTTAGATGCCCTACTCTGCCGACGTGAAATCTCGAACAACGATCTTCATGTGACTTGCTCGTAACATCTCCAAATCGTCACTCTGCTGCGATAAATTTTATGGAAAATTGTATCTGTTTTTTTTTAAGACGGGTGTTAATACATTGAATAAGTTCAAATGGGATAGAAAACCAGCAGCTCCTCGTCAAAACTCTATTCACGCTTTCTGTCGATTGACTGAATTTTGGCCCACTTGAATAGGCAGATGATCAAGTGGGTAGTCGGGACAGAAACCAAGTCTAACTTAGGCCCTTGTGAACCCTTCACTTTCGTTGTTCTTTTAAACCTGAAAAAATTCGAAATATGTTTATTTGATACTTCTTTAGGATCTTGAAAGAAGTGATCGCCCAGTGATCTGATTATGTTATCCTTGATCATCGTCTCAATCGTTTCAAAACTCTTTCCGCGAAGTGGTAACTTGCGTCGTGGGAATAGAAAAAAATCATAAGGGCCCATGTCAGGTAAATACGGAGCTTGCTAAACGTTATGAACGCAATTTTTAGTCAAATAATTGCGTACAAGGTGAGATGTGTGCCATTATGATACTTCTTCATTGAAATGGCACTATGGCACTTTAAAATTGAATATGGCACTAGTAAGAATTTAAAAAGTTAACAAATTTCCGTCAACATTTATAAAAGAACCGCAGCATCTACCTTTCGAAGAGTTGAACGCATTCATTCTCAACAACGTCGGACACAGCTCAGAAAAAAACACCACATTTCATCTGTCAAATTGAACTATGAGCCAGTGCTGCCAGTTTATGGTAAATTTACCTTTTCGTGAGAAATTCCAAATCCCATTCCACACATTTGGTTAAAATGTATTTTCATTTAAAAAATGGTAAATTTCTTCTGAAACAAATATCCTTCTGTTTGTTTGTGTTCTCTAACAAATCTATGGTTCATGAGTTCAAAGGCTGGCTGAAAGCCACAAAAAAGTGAGCTGCAGAGCTAAGAAGCAAAAGCAATAAAGCACGGTGGAGGAAGCAAACGTTAAAAGAAGTGCAGTCCAATACCTAGCGTCAACATTGAATTACCCAAAATAAAATAATTATAATAATAATGGCGGCGCTACAGTCCGAGGTGGACCTGGGCCTAGCTTCTCGGCAACCACTCGTGTTGTGCGTGCTATTGTTCTGTCACCTACAGTTTAATGCCGACTCCGAACAGCGAGATTGAGAAGCTTTTTCTAGACAGTTATACTCTTTGAGCATTGTCAGTGAATTGAAAGAGGTGGAGCCGTGAAAAAATGTTTGATGTTTTTTTCGAGATACGAACCGACGAATTCGAGGGTAGGAGTCGACGCACCTACCCACTACGCCACGGCGCTCAAAATATACAATAATGAAATAAAGCGACAGTTTTCTTCACGGAGCATAATCCAACAATTAACATGACAGTTCATTCGGTTTCCCTTTAAAAAGCAATACTTATAAAATCCGAATTTGCGGAAAAAATAAGTCCTCAATATAACTCACATTTTTTGAAAGTGGTAAATTTTAACTGGTGTGGTAATTTTTCTTCTTCAGTGTGGTAAATTTTACTTAAAAATACTGGCAGCACTGCTATGAGCATGAGCAGGTTAGCCATGATAATAACTTATAGCGGTTTTTGTACAAACCAGACGTCATTATACATGTCAATACATATTTTTTTGTCTATTTCCGTTTGTAGCACCCAGGACCTTAGAATGACAACGTTTTGGTAGCAGTGGTCGCACTTTGAAAAATATCCCGGCAACACGGTGTGTATGCTCAGCTCGCCCAGTTTTTGGATTCATATAGCTAGACTGGCAGGGTTAGGGTTTTGTAGAGGATGATTTTGTTCCTTCGACTCAGAAATATTGATTCAAGTTATTGTCGAAGAAACCGAAGTGGCAGCGGTTGCTAAAAGCGATTCTCCATCGGATCTCCTCCAAGATGCTGTTTGAAGAGTTCACGTAAGGCCCGTAGTAGACAAACTTCTTAACTCCCTATCTGCCTTGGATCCATCTGTGTATATTTCCAGAATGATAGTAATCCTGACAGTCATTTTCCCAGTCTTCCTTTTTTGAGGTTAGGGTTTTATAACTAATTTCGAAGTGTGATCTGTCTGTATTCATTCTCCATGGCAAATTTTGATCTAGTCTATCGTCGTCTCAGGTTCATAACAGAGCACATTCATGACGATCTATGCCTCCATCATCTGGGAAGACGCACGCACGCGAAAGACTAGCTTGGCATATTTGCTTGAAACTCCTTTTATATACAAAAATTGCGTAAATGTTCTTCTTAATATAAGAAATAAGGTCTGAAACAACAAGGAACTTCTTAGTGTTTCTACTAACAAGGTGGCTTCCCCGGTTTTGTATATAAGACAAAAATGTATCCCTATTCATGTCTGCACTAAACACAAAAAAGGCTTAAATAAATCCTCCTCCAGGAAACGAAATCTTTAGCTGAACATGAAAACTTCTCTGGGTGTTGGTCAATATGTTTTCCCCTTTTTTACTAAAAAACAAAAAAAAATACATCATCCCATATGTTCAATCCAATTGTACTAATTCACTTTCCATCTATCGCGTCATCACATGCTCTTAACCATCAATCATCCAAATTCATAGCAGAACTTCATACATTTCCCCCATCCCCTATTCTTGTGCAAAGCGATGCTATACGTTATGAATAAATTCGATTAAAAACAAACAAAAAACCTCAAACCTACCGTCCACACTCTAGAATCGCGTACAAACTCACCACCAACGTCATCAATATCGGCGATAACCTCAACAATTAATAAAACCAATATGGTCACAAACCACCATCGCAACAATTCGAGTTACCAGAGTCCTAGGTCAACTTCCACAACCGCCCCGGCTCAGATTGACTTAACCCAAAACGGAACACAAAAGTCATTTGCAATTGGTGAACTAATTTGGGGTGCTGCGCGTGGTCATCCGGCATGGCCGGGTAAAATTGTCCGTCCACCCGATGGGATGTTGTCGACGCCTTGTGATTATCAAAACGAAACCACTTGGGTTCAATGGTTTGGTGGCGGTGGCCGATCACATGCCGAGCTGGTAGCGGTGAATACACTGAAAAGTCTCTCAGACGGTCTGGAGGCTCATCACAAAGCCCAAAAGGATACAAGAAAGTGAGAAGAATTCAAATAGATTTTTCATTTTTTTCTTTTATTTCTTTCATATAGTATGTACGTATTTTGTTGAAGAAAAATATGAGTATAGATTTAAATGCGTAAGTGGGAGGTTAAGTATGTAGATAGAGAAAGCAAGTTTATTGGCCAATTCTTAAGTTGAAATTTGATTAGACTTAGCTAGAGTTGAATGAGTAGAGACTTTTTGAAGATTTTCTTTTTCAAATTTGATTTGTTTTCTTTTTTTTCAGTTTCTTTTTAGTTTAAGTTTAATTGTTGCAACAGCAATGAAAAAAGAAATTAATTCATTTGTCCCCCTTTTTCTCTTTTTCGTTTTTTATTCCTCCCATGCCCATTTATCATCATCACACGTACCAACCACACACAAACAACATTTTCATTTCAAATAAATCCGAAAAAAAAACTCCTAAAAAATATGAAATGAAAAAAAAAAAAAATCCAGGAGCAGAAAATTAAATTCCCAACTCGAACGTGCCATTCAAGAAGCCATGACTGAATTGGATCGTATTTCAGCAGCACCACCATCATCGGGAAACAACAGCAGCAGCGGCAGCAACGGCAACAGCAACAGCAATTGTTCTCAACCAACATCCACATCGTCTGTAACACACGGTAGTAGTCCAAGCTCAACGAAGAATCGAGGACGCGGTCGAACCGCTGTAACGCAGAGTCTGTCACAGCAGAGATCGAAACCAATTCGAATAGCACCAGCGCCACCGAATGCAGCTGTGGCCACAACAACAACCAGCATCAGTGGCAGCAAGCAATCGCAGCAGACGCAGCAGAACACAACTAGTATTAGCCAAGTCAGCAGCCAGCATAGTCACTTGCACCAGCAGCAGCAGCACCATCATAATCATCATCATCACCAACATCACCAATCGCAGACACAATCTAAATGACCCGAATCTTGCGCGCTCTCGTGGTCAATGCAAACATTCACTCTAGTCATTCACAATAACTAACCACGATGTTAGTCTCTTCCTCTAACAAAATGAAAAAAGAAAAAACAAAATGTAAATGTATGTGATTGAGGCCGACGACACATCCCAACATCCGCTTGGCAACAGCGCTACACACCCATCGGTCCTTAGATGCAAAGGGCTACTCAGCGATAGAGCGCGCGCGCAAAGCTTATAAGTAGAATAATAAATTGTTTTTATTTTTTATTTTTTGTCTTTGATTATTATTTTGTTTTTAGTTTATACAGAACACATACAAAACGTAAATAGTGTGTACATAATTTTACCGTTAATTTATTTCAGCAAATAGACAATAAAGAAACACTTCTGCAAATTGTAAAATACAAACAAAACAAATCACAATGTTAAAGTTTTTAAGTAAGTTCTCCTTTTTGGTTTTTGTTTGTTCGTAGTCCTTAAGAGTAACTCTTAAACAAATTTATTTATTTTAGACATTAAGGCCTTATTTTGTAGAACACTTTTAGTTGTATAACGCTTATTATACACGATTCATGATAGACAACAACAAAAAAACACAATACACCACAAAAACAAACTCGTTTTCTGTTCGCGTTAGACCACGGAATCATATTGACATCATATACTAGCTACGAAATCCGCAAATCAAACTTTTCATAAGCAAAAATAGAATAAACATAAATAACGTAAATTTAACAAAAAAAAATCCTCACATTAATACACACATAGTAACTACGCTTTAAGTAGGATCCGAAAATAAACACAGCTTTCGTGAATAACAAACAACATAAATTGCATTTACATAGCCTGTAACGGATAAAAATATCATCAAAAATAAAGAACGAAACAAATAAAATGAAAACCAACTAAAAACTAAATAGGTAATCGTCGTATTGTGTGTTTTTCAGGATTTGAATTTATATACATATATAAAATTAATTGATTATTGTAATATTATGAACGTTGTTAATATTATTCACATTATAATGTAATTGTATATAAGAAATAGAGATGGAAAATAAATCAAAGGAAAATCAAGTGAAACGCTGAAAGATGTATCTATGTCTTGGATGGAAGCAGAAAATGAAAAAAAATTATAAAACGAAAGAAAAACAAAAATAATTATGAAAAAAAAAAAACAAAATAAAGGGAAAAAATGAAAATGTTTTGAATGAGTAGTTGTGGTTTTATTTTCCAATACTCTATTTGGCTTGCAATTTGTTTCAGGATGGATTCGTGACAATTGCATCTCACAAGCGACCTTAGGATGAAAGAATTCATTTACGAGGCACTATCCAGTTCGTGATGGATCTAAGGGTGAGTACATAAATTTGGCATCACTTGCAAACGTCAAACTCTAAGTGGCTGTTTACAAACGACTGGAAAATCCGACTGGACAGGCAACATTTTCTGCGTGTTGAACACGCGGTCTTTGGTCCTGTTTGCGTTGATGGCATTTGGAGGCGACATTAGTCTAGCCAGGCGTCTATGGATCCAACGCTTAAGATGGCTAGGCCATGTAGAGCGTGCGGACAACTTAGCTCTGGCCCGAAGAGTCTTCGACTCTGAGCCTGTGGGACGACGCAACAGATGACGTCCACGTACAAGGTGACGCACATAAGTCGAGTGGGAGCACGGTCGGCTTGGTGTGCGAAACTGGAGACAGCTGGCGAAAGATCGTGCTGGCTGGAGAGTCATGTTGAGTGAGGCCCAGGTCCATCTCGGACTGTAGCGCCCTAAGAAGAAGAAGAAGAAGAAGGAACATGCGAATCGGTTCAATTGCACATGTTTTTACCCAGTAATGTTCTACAGCGAATTGAGTAATGTCCTCTTTTAAATTCTAATTTCCCATAAATGACGGATAAAAAAAAATGTTTGAGGTGCAGCAGCAATGTTTGCATGTAGTACTATATGTACGCAGCAAAAAAACCATTATAATTGCATTTAAATCGTCCCTGTGAAAATGCCTCGCAGCGTGCGTGAGGTGTTACTTGATCACCGATCACCAGAAAATGAGAAAAACATGTTGAAAACGGAACGAAAAGGGATGAAAACATTCCTGCTTCACCCGACAATCCTGTTTGAAATTGGATTTTCGTGTGAAGATGGCCGATTTTCGGCGCATCCAACCAATTTCCCCCTAGCTTGTGAAAATCGTATATTGTATCTCCCTCAATCCTGCCTTCTTCCGCTCATAAAGCATCGTTTGCAAATTTCAAACTAATCAAGAAATTACTTGATGGCTTATTGATCGACGTTGTCTAACACGTCGAGTCCACTAGAAGGCTAGATCCCCAACTAAAGACACATTTTCCGTTCTCTTCTGGAAAAAATTGCAAAAATGGCGTGTTCCATTCTAAGAATATATATAAAAAACGTATATAAACGTATAAAAAGATTTTTTGCGTGTGAAACACCCGAAAATTAGGAAAATATTTCGAAAACGGAACGATACGGGATGAAAACAAGCCTGTTCCACATGAGACTCCACCTGGAAAGTCGATTTTCTGGTGAAAAAGGCCGCTTTTCGGCGCATACAACCCATCTCCTTCTCGCTTATGAGAATCGTATCTTTTGTCTCCGATACTCCTGCCTTTTGTCGTCCATGTAATCACCGTCTAAAGGGCTATAGAGGACTGAAGCAACCGAGCGAATACACCAAATTGGTATACTGTGACTATAACAACAGCTTCGCTCAGCTTCGTTAAGTTCGTTCATTTTGGGCTACTTACTGGTCCATTGTACTACCAGGCAGCAACCTACTTTTGCTGTAATTTCATGGTATTCCAGAGGAAGACCAGCAGCCGCTTCTGTGATGAGAAGCCTACATCATCAGTACCGAAGAACTGCCACCTAATGCAAGCAAAGGCGAGACAGTAGCAGAGGATGTGCTCTGCAATGTCGTCGTCTTCTCCACAGTCGTCGCAGACGGTTTCATCGCCAAGCACAATCAGAGATTCTGGCTAATGAAGAAGCTGCCTAGATGATGAGGAAGTGAGGAGCATCTCCTCTACATCTGCCCGGCCCTGGCAACCCTTCGATGCCAACATCACATACATAAGAAAAATTAGCAATAACCCTTCTCTTATTATCGAAACACAACAACACGGGTATACCTCTTACAACTTGCAAACTGCGGCTTCTAGCAAACGCAACTCAAAAAAACCAACTATAAATGACGAGAGGCATTACGTGCCACACCTCCAGAATGATCTGGCCCAAGCTAGACTTCAAGAGATCCAAGTAATAATCTCCCTCGATAGATCCAATATTAGTAAAATCGTCGGTGTTTTCACAGGACACTGCCTCATAGGAGATCACGCCAGAAGACTAGGGACTCTGGCTAATGAAGAAGCTGCCTAGACGATGAGGAAGTGAACAGCGTTCCACATCCCCTCTACACCTGCCCGGCGTCTTCTTTGATAGCATTTGCGAACTTAGTAAGGTTCCGATAAGCAGTCCATTGAGCAACATCATTAGCTCCAAATGGTTTCCCACAACAGAACGAATGGATTGATTTCAGTCAATCCATGTGGCAGCACAATGGATCAATCCTGGTCTAAGTGCATACGTAGTCACTTCTAACCTAACTTAGACCATGTTGGTCCATTGTGATAAACCTAACCTAACACGTGGCCTCTGCGACGCCTGTGGAGAAAACAATGGCACTGTAGAGCACTTCCTCTCCTACTGTCCCGCTTTTGCTTGTATCAGGTGGCAGTTATTCGGTGCTGATGAGGTGAGAGCTGATGATGTAGGCTCCTCATTACAGAACCGCCTGCTGGTCTTCTGAATGCATGAAATTCCATTAAAAGTAGGTTTTTTTTTCTTTTTTTTGTCGCAGGTTTTTGTAACAGACTCAAAAACTGGCCACTGGAGCACTCAGTCTCAAAAACTGGTCCACTGTACTGCCAGGCAGCAACCTACAAAAACAGGCTGTTTCAAAAACCACTGAAAAAAACACATGGCTTAAGACCCAAAAAAAAAACGAAGTCATAGTCTAAAAGAATTCTCTGAACCTTTTTTAATTTGTATTTTATTTTATGTATCTATTGTCATCTTACAGGCGATTGAAGGCGGTTCTGGGCAACAACATCTATGTATAAATGTGTTAATAAACTTATTTTTGTGTACGGTCTAAAACTATGTGTGTATGCAATAAATGGTACTCCATTCAAAGTTTGCGGAGAACTTTTTTCGCATTCGTCTTGCGCATCTGTAAGGCGAATTTTTGAGGTATGGTTTCTATTTAATTTAACACTTTTTGAACGAGATCTGTCAGATGAATCGAGTAGAAATTATCGTCTGTATACTTCACGACCTTATCGCAGACGATTTTCATTCCAACCTGCAATTCGTTTTCCAGTTTTTTCCTCAGCTCGTCTTCGACTTTCTCAGGTAGACCTGGAACATTTGAAATGTTTGTGAGAATTTAAAAAACGAAAAAAAAATCTTGTAACAAACCGTGAATCTCGCAGTCGCCTGTCATGATGGGGAAGTTGAACTCCTCAGGGTATGGGCGAATGTTGTCCACGTTAACGATCGATATATTTCCGTAGTCGAAGAATAGTATCGAGGGATGACCATCGCCCACGCGCTCGATGCATCTTCCACGGTACCAGAGATTGTCTTCGTCATACTTGGCGATGCAGAGTTCGTTGATTCTGTGAAACACAAAACAAGCGTCAGAGCTAAGCGCAACAAAGCCAAAACGAGGCTCTTACCTGGGGGAATACGGGACGTCCTTGAAATGAAGCTTGGCATAGGCTTGAATATCATCTTGGAACTTCTGAATTTGATGAGCATAGTCCTCCGTTGTACAGGAAACGAATGCGGTTTGCAGAAGCGAGTTGTCCATTACAATCAACTCCACCTTCTCTCCATCTGGCAATGGAAGGCTTTGTAGATCCTGTGAAAAAAGCAGTATAGGGGTTTGTGTCAAAGAGGAAACCACACGAACTTACATTCTTAAAGAGCACAGGAGGTGTGCCGGATTCTGAGGTCGGTCCTCTCAGTGATGCGATCCTTTTATTGAAACTTTCATTCGAGTCTAAATCGAATAGCTCCGCTTGGTGAATGCCATTCACCACATCGTCCGGTTTGTACACGATTTTCATGTCGGTGTTCAGGTGTGAGTACATGTACTTCTTCACCTCATCGGTCATAAAGAAATCGGGGACATTCTGCAAGATAATCGGCACAGCCATTCGAGGCAAATTCCAGAATTGATCGGGAGCGTCCAGAAGTTCATCCAAAGGTCTTGAGTCTATGTTTCCGTAGTCAATGTAAATCAACTTGATGTGATCCAAATCGTCGGGATTCAAGACCATGGCTCGATTGAATTGATCTTCTTTGAATCGAGTGAGAACAATGTCGCCTCTTTGGGGCGTATGTTGGAGACTCCTTTGGAATTTTGCTTCTCGTTGGATGATGGAAACAGTCTTGAAGAATTCTAGATTGTCATCGTACGCCATGGAACGCACGAACACAACGTTTGTCTTCGAGATTGCGGTCAGCATGACTGTGCTTCCTGTCGAAGGAAGTTGAGCCTTCAAGGCGGCTTGTTGCGTTGAATCATGATGGTGGTTAGCCTGTGGCGGTTTATCGCTCGTTGTCGCTTCCTTTCTTTCAGGCGTGGCTTCTTTTTGTCTTTCCTCTGGTGAAATGAAATGTCTGAAATGAGATTATGATAAAAAGACGCCCCTAGCTGAAAGGTGAGACTTAAGCTTACAGTGGCTTGCCGCAGACGTATCGATGTTTTTGCCACTCCTTGACTTGGCACTCTGTGCTGCAGAAAAACGCTGAACAGCGGGCACACACCATAACGCACACTTTTCGACATGATTCACAGGGGCCACTCTTGACTTTTTCATTCACAGGTGATGGTGACAAAAATTTCTCCTTCAAATAAATCCGTTTTACATCTAGCGTGCAAAATCGCTCGAAAAAACTTACCGCATTCACATTAAAAGACCCCCTAGTCGTCTTCTGCTTCTCTTTGATGAATTCTTTATCTTTCTTTGGCATTCTGCAAGAAGAGACAATAAACACACACTTGGATAAACATCAAGTCACTGGGTGTATATAAGAAGTCTACAAAGATGTCTACATATCGGACACCCAAGTGGGATAAGTGTTAAAAAAAACCTACACATAATATGCTCTACCCGTGTAAACATTATATTTCCCATCTTCAACTTCATTTTTTTTGCAATAATCTAATCGTTCCAATTCATGAGCATCATCTTCGATTAAGAAGTGTTTTTGCGGATCAACTACGCTAAGAAAATTACTCGAATTTTCGTAATCATCTTTGCTAACAAGTGGCTTCTTAGCCAAAGTTGGTCGGGGTGGGTTTCTGGACGATGTTTGGTAGGACCTATGTGTACGATTGTTTTTGACCATTTAAATTATTGCTTAAAAAAAATTCACATGCGTTACCTATCGTAATCGATGCTCTTCGTAGGGAATGAAGGAAGATCTGGAAGGGGAGCAGTAGGCTGATTTTTTTGGTGATCCTTCTTGACGCGATTTCCAAGAAATACTTTGAATCCATAGCTGTTGTTTTGTAATCCGGTAAATACTCTCTCCATATCACTGCAATAAAACAAAATACGTATTCAACACCTGCGACATTTGGTCTACAAAGGGAAACATACTTTAGAGATGCAAAATTGACAAAATACAAATTGCCATCGTTTTTGCTGCCACGAAGAGGCTTGCCGAATGTTGAACATATATTGAGTAGCCCATTTAAGGTCAAGTTCTCTGGAATATTTTTAAAAACAAGGTAGGGGTCTTCTTTGTATTTCCTTTGTGCGGTCTGTTTTTGAAGATTTTCGTCCAGTTCGGCTCCAGGACCACTCATATATTTGTTGAAATTTGAATCATTATATGCATCGCGCATAGGATTCCAGTTTTTTATTTGATCCGATATATCGTTCAAATTTGATTGCATTTCTTCTTTCTCGGGTTTTATGTATTCAAACAGACTTTGTAACCTACCAAACACTTTGACGTTCTCAACTACTTGCGGTAGGTTTTTGGCAGGTTGTTTTCTGCGTGCAATTCTCTCATGCAACAGGGATGTTAAGTGAAAAGAAATATTTTTGTTTAGAATTGCATCATCACAAGTGTAGAAATTTAAAAAAAAATATTTTACAGGGTGACCAGATAAGGACGAGAGAAAAATAAATTTAAATAAAAATAAAAATAAAAATAAAGTTGATTCTCGCTTTATTTTTAGGTTACATATACGCCCCTATGTATGGAATAGCACATCATTCAAATGGCAGCATCGACTTCACTGCCTCAATTATGGCTGATTTCGTAAACGCCAACAAAATGCCCATCGCGTAAACTTCACTGCCTATGTAATGCGACGGAACGATTTTTTGATGTTGCGATGCATCACGATGCTTTCATTTTGTTGAAGTTTCTGAACGGCTTATTGTTTTGTGTACCAATTTTTTTTTTTTTTTTTTTGTAAAGATGTCATTAAAAAGCGAAGTTTCTTCCAAATAATTTGATTAATAATGTGGACAAACATATGCCAGGATACTTAAATACATTTTAGTCAAGAAAATGATTTTAATTTCATCGTTTGCTTTCATGTTACATTTAAGAACGCGATGCAAAGCATCATTGCCAAAAGTTTGCAATTAAGAACCTTTGATGTTCCAGTACTGCGCTAATACTGCGATTACGAACTCGCCCTATTTCAAGCTGTGGTTCCAGTGTTTGATGACTCGGTCCAATATGTGCGGCGTTCTAGAGTCTCGAATGTTGACCTCGAGCTCGTCCAATGTGGTTAGATTGTTAGCTTGTTAGAGTAAACTAAGGACATGACGTAGCCCCAGAGAAAATAATCGAGTGGCTTGCATACCTTGTAGAGCCAACTGAGGTGGAATTTCGATAAAAATTTTTTAAAAATGTCCGCAGGTTTGGCAAGAGTGAAACGATGCTCAATAAAATGTCAAACCTTACTGAATATTTCGACAGCTGGATGTTATTGCTAACTTTGACAGCTGCTGAAACATAACAATTGGAAAAACTAACA
Source organism: Myathropa florea (assembly GCA_930367185.1). NCBI lineage: Eukaryota > Metazoa > Arthropoda > Insecta > Diptera > Syrphidae > Myathropa > Myathropa florea. The sequence continues at coordinate 119,437,771 of OV884003.1, forward strand.
TTGTAATCTGGTCACCCTTATAACGCCCACATCAATAGCAACTTTTGTTTCCCGATATACTGGGTATAAGTTAAGTTAATTTAAGTTATCTCAAATTCAATTATCTGTCGTTCAAGCATTATGGCTGAAACACAACAGTGCGTTTCGCTAGCCGACTTCATGTTACGGAGGGTGTGCGTTGACGCATTGCGTAAATCAGCTGTTCCTTCTCTCTCTCAAATACCAAATGAAAAATATTCCGTCAGTTGTTTTCATTTCTGAAATGTCAAATCAAAAAATATTCTGGTCAAACAATTGAACGTTAAAGAAATTAATTGTGGAAAATGAATGCCAAGAAACTTAAAAAAAATTAAAACAGTGCTTCTTGTTGCTAATTTGGCGTATTCATGCTTCCAAGCATAAATGGATTTCAAATTAGTTTTGTCGTTAAAATAATTTTAGTCAGCTGTTTTCATGTCTCAAATGTCAGTTGCTACAAAATGTTCTCAATTTGGGAAGCATTTCTCAATTTTGCTTTCACAGCGCATCCCTCTGTCAAAAAAATATCCAACATGTTGAATAATGACGTGCGTTGGGATTACGTTTTACGTTTTATTACGATCCTCTCATCTCTCTCATTTTTCACTTACGTAGGTCGACGCAGTATTTCGTGCATGTCCATTGAATTGCTTGCGTTGAAAGACAACACTGACGCTGACGCATTGTTGTGTTTCAGCCATTAGTCTAGAATTTTCCATTACAGGCCTAAATTTCAAATCATTTTCTCTAAGCCGTGTTTGAATTATGTTAACATTTTATCCCCTGTCTAATTTTTGACAGGCGAACAACATTTTAGTATTTTGCTGCGTAACAATTTTGAAATTTCAGCTATATTATTCACTTCTCCATAGCAACACACAACTGTCATTTACATTTTTTTGGTAACTCCAGACCAAGTTCAGTTTGTAATCGCCATCCTCATAAGAGTCAAGAACTAGCAAGAGAGTAAAATTTTTTATTAGTTTTTACACGATACGACAACGTGGACACATGTCGTACTTTTGCACACTGTGACTGGATTTTTCCGATTTTCTAGAGAGAAAGATGGAACGTAAGTGGGTGTTTACAAAAGACTGGTCAATCCGCCTGAGCAGGCAAGATTTTCTGCGTGTGGAACACTCAGATCGGTTCAATTGCAGCATGTTTTCACTCAGTAATGTTCTACGGCGAATTGAGTAATGCTCTCTTTTAAATTCGTATTTTTCATAAATGACGGATAAAAAAATTGTTTGATGTGTAGCAGCAATGTTTACATGTAGTATTATATTTATACAGTGGAAAAAATATTTATAATTGCATTTAGATCGTCCCTGTGATCAATTTTCCTAAAATGCCACGCAGCATGCGTGAAGAGTTACTCGATCAGCGGTCAGCAGAAGATAAGGAGAACATGTGAAAATCGTGTCTCTGACAATACCTGTCTTTTTCCGCTCATGTAATCACCGTCTAAATGTCATTCGCCATTTGCGACTTCATTCAAATGGGAATTTTGTGCCCTTTGTGGATCGCGTTTTCACCTCGACAAATCGCAAATGAAATGTTTTAATCGTAGAAAAGTAAAGTAAAACTATTAATTTCAATATTTAAGCAAAATTTCTAGAGTTTGCCAAGTACAACGTTTTGTTGCTTTCTTCTGAAAACTGGTCTTTGTTTGGTATTTCTGAATAATCGCTCTTCATGTGAATATCCCTTTACATGATACGAAAAATCGGACAGACTTGACTGGACAAATGACTGACAAATCGAAATGGTTTTGCGTTTACATGCGTCAGATTAAATTTTTGTGAAATATTCGGAAACGGTGGATGTACACATAGCAACGATTATAATAAATAAAATTTCAAACCACAAATTTTATTTGATTTTTAAACACATTTTAAAGGCTGATCACATAAGCGGCGAACTGCAATCTCCGAAATTCACGAATTTTGACATTGCATTCACATGGAACTCGCCGGGAGCCCTAAATTGTCAGTGTGAAATTAAAAATTTCACATGTTCGCGTCCAGAGATTTCGCGAATTTTTTATTCGTGAATTTGTGGATGGCGAACAGCTCACTGTGGATCGCGAATTCAGTTTGAAAATTCCTGAAGAGATTGTTGAACTGAGATTGTTAAAAAAAGTGAAATCGATTATTTTCTTATTCAAACAATATTTTTTGAGTTTTTGCTTCATGAAAAGATTCGATAATTCAAAACGCACATTCTGGCACATGTACACATAAAATGTGTACATTTTTGCTGATATTTCCTGAAAGGCCCTTGAAGGCCACAAGAGCCGTGTTTTAGGAACAATTTGAACAATTATCAATATTCTGGGCGTTAAGCCCAAGGTTAACTTGATGCTGTTTTCACAAATGAAACTTTGATGGTGTAAACACAAGTCTGTCAAATATTTGAAAATCAAACGAAAAGTCGGACAGACAGTTGTTCTTGCGTTAACTTTATCAGATTGTAGATTGGCCGAGTTGTCGTATCATGGGAACCTCCAATTGTCACAAAGAAAATTCTATTATTTTATATGGCTCTAAATTTAATAAATAATTAAGAGCAATATTTTTTGAAGTTAAATGTGTTTTTACTATTTGATTTCTTACATTGTTTAAATATCACGTCTAACATTCAATTGCGTCATAGTCCTTATTTGTGGAATCCCCTTTATCTGAGAAACATGAAATAAGAAACGTGATTTGGCTTCACTTGTCATTTGCAAAAAGTATTCGAGGGGACTTTTCTGTGTCACTATAAAACAAACAATACTCGGGTTTTGTGTTTCAAATCGGCGTATCTTCTGTGTTTTTGTGTTTTAAAATTAGGGACTTAACGTAAGGATTTAATAAAAATAGTAATAATGAATAGACGTAATCCATTGCGGTATGTATTGTTCCAAAATTCGATACAGTAGAGTAGTGAAAAACAGCATTTGTACAGTTACACATAATTGTAAAAATATTGACATTTAAGGTTTTTGTTATTTGCAGCTTTATAATTAAAGAAAAAGAAACGACCAGTAGCACTTACGAATTCACAAAGACAAACTTTATTAAGGAAGAGTTCAGTAACAAAACCAAAACTGAAAGAAACGACCGTTGACAGAAATTCAAAAATAGTCAGACTGAATACAAAACTGTGAGAGCGCTATCTGTTACTGGAAAACTTAAACTAAACATAGAATAATTTTATTTACAACACTCCCACTTTTAGTTAAAAGTTTTAAACACTAAAACATTGACATATTAACATTATAGGCAAAATAAAAAAAACTAACTCGATACAATATTAATTTTGGAACACAAAAACTGATGCTTCATCTTCGATAATGGCTTTGTCATTATATCAGCAATTTGTTCATTTGTCGGCACATAAAGTAACTGAAAATTTCCGTCTTCAAACCTTTCTCGTATGAAGTGGTAGCGCACATTGATATGTTTGGTGCGCTTGTGGTACTCCGGGTTCTTGACAAGTCGAATTGCACTCTGGCAATCCATATAAAAGACGGGAACAGCAGCCTTTGATATCAGTAAATCCTTTAGAAGGCCTTTTAACCACATTAATTCCTTAATACCGTGTGAAGCCGCCATGTATTCGGCTTCTGTGGTAGAAAGTGCCACTGACCTCTGACGTTCCGATCCCCAGCTGATTGCACATCCACCTAGAAGGAAAACATACCCTGAAGTTGATCGAGCTGTTTTCTTGCACCCTGCATAGTCAGCATCGCTAAAACCGCATAACTTCAATGCACCACCTCCCTCGAAACGAAGTCCGAAGCTACATGTACCTTTGATGTATTTTAGAATGCGTTTGGCAGCACAAACATGTGCCTCAGCCGGGTTTTCCATATACCTGCTTACATTGCCAACCGCAAAACTAATATCCGGCCTTGTTCCTACAGCCAAATACATTAAGCTCCCTATCAGTTCGCGGTAAGGGAAATTTACTTCATGTAGCGCCTCGAAATCACTTAAGTTCTGAGAAGTGTCCGATGGTGTAGTCACAGAGTTACAATCATCCATTTTAAAACGACTTACTACTTTCTTTGCGTACATTTCCTGTTTCACATTGATGGTACCATCTGCTTGCTGGTCGATCTCAAGTCCCAGGAAACATTCTGCATCAGACACCTTTATTTCGAACTCCTTTCGCAAGTGATCAATAACTTGTAGCACCAATTCTTCGTTTTCGGCAGCGATCAAACCATCGTCGACATATATCGCTAGATACATTATTCCTCTCACACTACTGTGTACAAATACGCAGGGATCTGAAAGGCTAACCTTAAAATTAAATCTAATTAGAAATGACGTAAATTTCTTATTCCAGCAACGTGATGCCTGCTTTAAACCATAAAGGCTTTTGACTAATTTGCAGACCCTGCCAGTACTATCATCGTAACCAATCGGCTGCCTCATATATACTTCCTCAGCTAGGTCACCATACAGAAATGCTGTCTTGACATCAAATTGTTTCAACAGCATTTTCTTTGACGCTGCTATGGCCAATATTGCTCGAATGGACGTAAACTTAACCACAGGACTGAACGTCTCACTGTAATCTACGCCATACTGTTGTGTAAAGCCTCGCACCACTAATCGTGCTTTATATCTATCTACAGGTCCCTTTGCATTTTGTTTCAATTTATATACCCAACGATTATCAATTACCTTTTGATCCTGTTTTGGCTTGACCAGCAACCAGGTGCGATTTTTAATGAGTGATTCATATTCTTCATCCATTGCATTCTCCCACTGCTTGTGGTCACTCGATTTAACAGCCTCCTGATATGACTTGGGTTCTTCATAAATCGCTAACATGGCTGCATGCGTTGTTTCATCAAAAAGTAAACGTCGACGTGGCACTTGAACGCATTCCCGATCTCGTGTACGAGTTTTTAATATGTTGTTTTCATCGATGCTGCAAGTTTTTCCACCATATACTTTGTCCTCTGGTGTTTGTTCGAATTCTTCATATTGAGTCGTAACATCTTCATCATCCGGTGCTAAAGGATCCCTTTCTAAAACCACATCCGCATTCTCCCCTTCATAAAAGATTTGCTCAAAATCATTGGCGGTCACAGAACATTCATTTAAGAAAACTATATCACGCGCTACCTCGATTTTATGTGTTTCAGGATTCCACACTCTGTATGCTTTGCCTGTGTTGTCATATCCAAGAAAAACACACTTGGTAGCTTTTGGATCTAGCTTATGCCGCTTTTCCTTTGGAATGTGAATGAAAACTTCCGATCCAAATATTCGAAGGTGGTCAACACTTGCTAGCTTACTGTACCATAATTCGAAAGGAGACTTGCCTTCAACATTGCTGGTTCCAGTACGATTGAGAATATGTACTGCAGTATTCATAGCTTCAGCCCAGAACTTCTTTTCTAACTTCTTTGCTTGAAGCATAGTCCTTGCTGACTCAACAATTGTTCTCATTTCTCTCTCGGCGCACCCATTTTGCTGTGGTGTATATGGTACCGTGCGTTGATGATGAATGCCTATGCTTTTGAAAAAAAAATCCAATTCGGAATTAATGAATTCTGTACCGTTATCGGATCTAAACACTCGGATGTTGTGCTCTTGCTCCTTTTGTGCTGTTTTGACAAAATGTTTGATACGACTTACCGCTTCTGATTTTTGACTTAAGAAGTAAACTTGTCGAAAGTGAGAGAAGTCGTCCTTCAGCAACAAGAAGTATCTAGATCCACCTATTGAACTCTCCTCCATTGGTCCGCAAATATCGGCATGAATTATCTCACCACAAGTTGTTGAAACTTCCTCACGACTCCTGAATACGCTTCGATGATGTTTCCCGTACACACAGGCCTCACACGTGAAATCCTCATCGATGAAATTGATGCCCTTACGCTGAAGAATTTTTTTGACATGTGCGACGTGTTGATGCCCCAGACGTTCATGCCACACTCTAAGCGATTCTTTCTTCATAACGACATTTGCAAAAACATCGTCCTCCTGGATTGTTTCAACAACTTTGAACATCATCCGATACAACTTCTCATGTCGTATTCCCACGGCAACGACCTCGTTGTCATTAAGCAATTCACAACGTTTGCTATTCGATCGCAACTGGTAACCACGATCCATAGCCTTTCCCGAGGAAAACAAATTGAGATGAATCTCAGGTACGTACAGTACATCCAGAATACGTTTTCTACTCCATTTGTTGTTAGCAAATGCTAGAACCACTATGTCTCCTTTTCCTTGGGCGGCAATCTTTTTACCATTTCCAATGGTTACGTTTGTAGACATTTTATTGAAATTAGTAAACCACTCTCTACAAGAACTCATGTGGTCACTGGCACCAGAATCCAGAATCCATACATCTTTGTCGTCAGGTGAGAAAGAAACTTGGCTCACAAAAGCATCACCCGTACTAAGCTTTGACCCTTTTTGCTTCTTTGGACAATCACGCTTCCAATGGCCCTTTTCACCGCAAAAGAAACAGGCACCTTTTGATTTGTCGCCCTTATTTTCCTTCCTCTTTAATCCTGACTTCTGATTACCGATCTTTTTGTTAATTTTTGTTTTCATGAACAAAGCCTCCATAGTGTCCACTTGATTTTGAGATTTCAGCCGTAGTTCCTCTGCCATCAAACGTGCTCGCAAATTGGACATCGTACGTTCTCCTGTAGATGTTGACTCCCAAGCGCTATGGAAATGATTATACTCTGCAGGCAGCGACATTAAAATTTTCGTCATCACCATGGAGTCCGATACACTTTCTTTCTGGTCCTTCATTTGTTGTACGATTTCCATCAACTTTGACAAAAAAGTAGCAATATCATCACACGGATCTTTAACAAAAGAATAATACTTCTGCTGCAGGAATACAATATTTGACTGCGAAGACTGCTCGTAAGTGCTCTTGAGTGTTGTCCACATTTCGCTGGCTGTCTCGCAATTCATAATTTGCAGCAAAGGTTGCTTCTGGCAGGCACACGAAATTGCACGTCTAGCCCTGGCATCCGATTTCCTCCATACCACAATTTCTGTGGCATAATTCGTAGAATTAAGTACCGGAGGCAATGATATACCAACTACGACGTCCCACAATTCCGCTGCTTCCAAATATTGCTTAATCTGGAACTTCCAAGTAAGCCAATTAGAGCCATTCTCCAGTTTCTCAATATTAAACTTATCACCATCCATTTTGTGACAATAAAAAAAACTTTCGCTACAAAAAACTTTAAATTCTGCTGAGAGCCTTTTAATTTAACAACACTTCTTTAATTTATATTCCATGAACTGGGCCCATAACCTTTTGTTATTTGCAGCTTTATAATTAAAGAAAAAGAAACGACCAGTAGCACTTACGAATTCACAAAGACAAACTTTATTAAGGAAGAGTTCAGTAACAAAACCAAAACTGAAAGAAACGACCGTTGACAGAAATTCAAAAATAGTCAGACTGAATACAAAACTGTGAGAGCGCTATCTGTTACTGGAAAACTTAAACTAAACATAGAATAATTTTATTTACAACAAAGGTTAATTTGAGGGTTGTATTTTTTATTCAATTTTAACAATCCGATGCCAAATTTATTGAAGAGATTTAGGTTTAATATTTTTTACTAGTTGTGGCTCAGGTTAATAGAATGTGATTGTACAGTCTAAGGCAGAACTGGTCCAAAAATATTTTCCTGACATGAATGGTCTCTGTGCTAAAAAGACTAAAAGCCGACTCCTATTTTTCGTTAGTAGCAGTGATACCCACATGTTATATGTATGTACTATTTCTGCATATGCAGCAAATGCATATCTGCTTGAGCGCTATACAAAGATGCATTTTCTGCACAATTATAGAAATTTCTCAAACAATCGTCGCCATGTGTGCGTTGACTACTGGGGTCCATATATAATTTTTTCTTCATCAATACACAAGTTTGCATTAATTTTTTTTTTTCGAGATTTTAAATCGAATAAAGAGACAGTTCACTTACATCAGCCATATTGTGCGTTGTAAACAATGATAATAAAAATAAATGTACATATGTGTGCAGACCATTAGAATGCATGTAGTGGTTGAAACTTGGTCGAGTTCTGAGCGGGGATGTTTATTGTAATTGATAAAAGTACTTTAAAGTATACACGACAAGACGCGAGGTTAAGAAAGTCGATAAGCCCCCATGAATGGTGCATGTATCGCATATCGACATATACAAAATTCCCTTCCATTCTCACGTTGTCCAGCAGACGCTTTTATATTTGCGAAAGTCTACTCTCACGAATAATTGAATATGGCACGTAAATGCATCTCTATATTCCGTCATGATTGTCCAAAGAAATCATTCGAAAGAAAAAAGACTGAACTTGCCGTCAGTACGCAATCCAAACACGGAGTTTCGGGTTACCATACAAATCTGAGTGCATGTCTAGATTTTACTCAGATGTTCTGTCTTGAATTTTTATTTGTGCTGAGTAAAGAACGTGTTCAAAATTGCATTCAAATTGCTGAGCATGAGCGAAGAAGACGAAGAAATAGATGAAGGAATATTGGGACAAGGGCTTTAAGTAGATTTTCGGTGCAAACCGTCATCCCTGCCATTTATTAAAAGTCTGTTGAACATTTTTCAATCGAAGCGTGGTTCAACTAACTCTACATTCGAAATCTGCTGTGGTGTTCGTATTAAAGCGTCAAAAGGAAAAACAGTCAAATGTGTAGCGGACAGCTACAATAAACTATGATAAATGTTTATTTTTAAATGCCGGCACAACATGTATGTACAACGCAAACACTTGTAGGAGTTCTTATACAGTGGCGATAAAAATAAGAGAAACTAAACGAAGAAATCAGGAAAAATCAGCAATAATAACGTAAATTTGTTGGTATACCAGAATGTGCGTTTTGAATTACCGAGTTTTTTCATGAAGTAAAAACTCAAATAATATTTAAATCAGAAATTTATTGATTTCTCTTTTTTTTGTCTCCTCGAATTTTCAAACTGATTTCACGATCCACGACACGACCTTCCAGACAATCGCGACTAAAAAATTCGCAAAATCTCTGGGCGCGAACACTGAAAATTATAAATTTCACAGCGAAAACTCCCGGCTACCGACGAATGCCATGTGAATGGAGTGTCAAAATTCGCGAATTTCGCAGATCGTCGCCCGTATGAAAGGCCATTTAAAGTGGTTGAGGGGGGCACTTAGACCAGAGTTGATCACATTGATTGAATGGGATCAACCCAATTGTCCAATTGTAGGGAACCATTTGGAGCTATAGATGTAGCGCAATAGATTGATAATTGGAACCTCACTGAGTTCGCAAATGCCATCGTAGAAGTAAGCCCCCAAAAATTGACGTCGAGCGGACGCCAGGATCGGGAAGGTGCAGAGAAGATGTGGAATGGTCTCCACTTCTTCTTTATTTAAGCAGCTTTTGCAGATCCCATGCGCAGGGACTCCATATATTTTTTTTGAGTCTGTCTCTTTAATTTAAAATCGAGCGCCATTTTGCATCAATTACTGACTTATCGAACAGTTCTCGTGTGCAGATTGTGTTCTAGATTTTCCCGTTATTTTTCGTTTCCTCTTTTCTATGAAAAAAAATCCATTCTTACTTTTTTTGAAAGTGAGAAAATTTGGATATTAGTACAGAAGTTATAAAAGAACAGATATGTAATTTATCACCATCTTTGAACTTCACCTAAAAACGAAGTCTGCAAACATACACTTAGTGGCAAAAGTCTACTCAAAATTTAGCCGGCTCGACCTTTCGCCAGTTATCACCAGTTTCGCACACCAAGCCGACCGTGCTTCCAGTCGACTTGTGTGTGTCACCTTGTACGTGGATGTCCTCTGTTGCGTTGTCCCATAGGCTCAGACTCTTCGGGTGGAGCTAAGTAGTCCATACGCTTTACATGGCCTAGACATCTTAGGCGTTGGATCCGTACATGCCTGGCTAGCCTCATGTCGCTGTGTAGTCCATACAGTTCGTGGTTGAACCTTCTCTAAATGCTATCACCGCAAACTGGACCAAAGATCGCGCGCAGAACTTTTCTCTCGAAAAGACTAAAAGCTTCTTCATCCGCTTGGGAAATCGTCCATACCTCTGCGCCGTAAAGCAAGCCTGGGATGATCAAGGTCTTATACAGAGTCAACTTGGTCTTCCGAGAGGTCTTCCTATTACTCAAAAAACCAGCGGTTGACAGGAGTTATTCGCCGTTTGATCTCGGTGTTGATGTTGTCCCTATTTACTGCAGAGCCGAGGTAGATGAAGTTTTTGACTGCCTCGAAGTTTTTGCTGTCAAGTTCGATGCTCTGTCCGAGGCGTCGATGTTGTGTGTCCATTCTCGATGACAGCATATACTTCTTTTTGCCCTCAGTTACCGTCAGACCCATTTTTGGTCGCTTCCTATTTAATGCCAGCAAAGGCCTCATTGACGACTGGCTGCGTTCGACCAATGGCGTCAATATCATCCGCGTATGCCAGCAGTTGTACTTTTGGACGATCGTTCCTCTTGTGTTGGCCAGTGAGCACAATCTTCTCAAGAACGATATTAACGCTCAACGATGTTATTACGTTTATACTTCTTTGAATAATGGAGCGAAACATTTCATTTTGTTTTACTAGAAAAAAACTCGTTGATTCACTAGAACTTTGAGTGTACGTACACTTTTGTTACTAACTGTATCTAGCCGTGTAAACGCAATCTACTCCGATCTGTCAAACAGAGTTATGGCGTTTGAACCAATACATTAACAATTATACGGTAAAAACTTGAAGAAATACGCTTTTTAAGTCGTATTATTTTTATCACCACTGTGGAATACATGGTTACTTTTTTTATTTGTAATATAATCTCGAGAACAAAAAAGTTGAAAAATGAATTCAGACCAAACCAAACACTAGCAACATTGAGTCGTCCAATTTCTTGAAACATATGCACAGTTGCGCGAGTGTTTACATCATATCCCATACATACGCACATGATATATGCATACTTAAGTGGCTGATTAAATGTTTATAAGCCAGATAGCTCATCTGACGATTTACAGGGCCTGACTTCTTCGTTTCAAATTTCGGTTTATATTGCGCTTAATAACATTCCCCATCGTCTCCTCGTTTTGGTGACTTTATGCTACTTGAATCTACCACTTGGTGTATAGTTACGGACTCCAGAAAAAACTTCATATATCCGCCCGGATTCTTTTCTACAACAACGCTTGAGATATTTAGTTTTTGAACACCCAGTGAACAGATTGCGATTCAAAGAAGGAACAAAATGAGAAACGTTATTCCTTATCTGATCGTTTGAGTATTGCTTGCTGAGAAGGCAAAGCAGAACTCGAAACTCGAACTTGGAATCGAAAGTATAATTCGAAGCCGCTTTTTAGAGTTTTTTGTACAGATGAGAAAACGTGAAATAAAACTTGAAACATCCCTTTTTTTGTTTGCTTCATTTACAGATATAACAGCCCTAAAACCGGCGCTCCCAACATGGGTATACAAAACAACCAGGTGAGTGTATTTAACGAGGCGTTTCACTCAAGTTTTCCATGTGACTATGCTTTCCCTTTTCAGGATCAAGCATTATCTCCTCAAAATAAATCGATTGTGATTCCTCAGAAAAATGCACCGCCTGTTCGTTCAGGTCATTGTGTCTTTTGCAAAGCCTCGACCGTACTAGTGTGCCAGAGATGTGGCGATTTTTATTGTTCACCTAATTGTCAGGCGCAAGATTGGGCCAAGCATCGATATATTTGTTTTCAAATGCCGTAAGATTCTCCGAAGGGGTAGTCAAGGTTATTTACTAAAGAGTTCTATATTTTCAGACCGCTCGTTCATAGTTCTTCGAAATTCACTCAAGACTTACCATCACTAAATGGATACCTAAACAGAGAATTACCCCCAACTGTTTCAGATGGCGGCTCATTAATCATTTCGCAAAATCGAAAGTGGATAAATAACCGCAGTTCTTTATCGCCGCCAACTCAACATCAGCAACATCAACATCAGCAACAACAACACCAGCAACAACATCAGCAACAACATCAACAGCAGCAACAACATCAACAGCAGCAACAACAACAACAACAAAAACCCCAGCCAGAGATGGATAAAAAGAATGATAAAGTGAATATTGGTAAAATTGAACAAGCATCATTCCCGAAAAACAATAGTGCTGTTCTTTTGACCGCATTCCGCAGTTCAAATCGCGTTTTCATTCGATCCATCGAGAAGGAGGAAAACGAGGGTTACTGCGATGTGATTAAGACCATCAATGAATACGGAAAAACTGCTGGTCCTTTGAAGAGCATGCCATCCAGAAATGCATTCGCCATCACTGACTTCAATAACGACGAACTCTTCTACCGCGTCCAGGTAGTTTCGGTTAAAAACGAGAAAGAAATCAATGTGATCTACTACGACTTTGGTAATGAAGCTACCAAAAAATTGAGTGAACTGAAGGAGATATCAAAGGAGTGTGCTCAACTGAAACAGTATATCGTGTTTGCCTCATTGAAGAATGTTCCTCACGTCACAAACAATGAAAAATTGAAAAAGTATTTGAAATCATTCGAAGAGATTGAGGCGACAATTGTTTATGACGAGAAGGAAAAACCTGCATGTGAAATAATCCCCTGGGGTGTGGAGGAGAGTATCAACAAAAAAATCAACCTCTACATACAGCTGCTGAAGAATAAAGTTGACGACGAACAAAAACAGGTGCCAGCGAAGAAAGAGGAGAAACCCAAACAAGAAGTGGTTGCGAAAAAAATAGAGAATCCAAATGTAACCACGCCAAAGACTGTGAGTAGCGCAACGCCGGTGACACCCCCAAATGCAACAAAGAAACGTCCGTCTCAGCTGAGTAAGCCCGTGATGGTTCCAGTAAGTTCTCCTTTCTCGCTCGTAGATCCTTATAAAGAGTTCTTCTATCTTTCAGCCATTTGAAATCGTGCACCTGCCAGTGGGTCAGAAAAATGTTGACATTTTGGTGGTGGATAATTCACTGCTGCTGTTTGGTTACTTTGGATGTGTTCTGTGTGCGGACAAGGACAACCTACAAAATATTCAAAAACATCTCTCCGAATATGAAGATAATGGACAGCAGTACAAGCCGAAGTAAGTTTCCTTGTTCTTCATATCAGTGTCACAGCAACCATTCATTTCTTTTTTCGTAACAGACCCGAGGAGTATTGTCTGGCGAAGTTTGAGGGGTGTTGGTATCGAGCGAAGGCATTGAGCATCCTTTCACAGGAGTACGTAGAAGTTGTGTTCATTGATTTCTTAAACGAATCGCAAGTGAATGTTAAAAGTATACGTCGATACCCAATGGACTTGGACTACCCCTGCAAAACAAGTCTCTGCATGATCGAAGGTAAGTACAAGTCTGCTACTGTTTCAATTGAATTGGAAATCTATGTGATGTGGGTTAATTCGTAAAATCATGCCGATAATCTTCCAGCAGCAAACAACAGCTTTTTTTATTACAAGTCTCGTTGAACGTTTTACTGACACTGTCGTGCTAAATACAGAACAAGTTTTTAAACTTCGTCTTCCTGATTTCAGAGCAATAACGCACACACCAGCAGTGATTGATAAAGAAGCTGACCAACTCATGAAGAGTTGCTTTTCAGTTTCCTTGTTATAGTCTTTGTAGGTAGGTTAGGTTATGTTCAGGTGGTGGAGGCTAACTGTCTCACTTAAGCCTAGGCCCACCGTGGTACCAGGCGTATCGGGTATCTCCTACCCATAAAATCATTTTGCACTTGCTAGAAAACACTTAACACTTGACTGTTGTCGTCCGTCGTGCCTCTATTAGCGTTTCTGCAAACTCTAGAATTACTAAGTTTAGGGTTTCAGCTGCAGACCTCTTGACATCTTCAGTAGCAGAGCGGCTACAACCGCAATGAGACACAGGGAAGTAAATATGTGGGAAGACAAGCCATATAGGCACGTGTCCATACTCTCAAAATGGTCAGCACCACACAGGTACAAATCGTAGGTTTACCTCCCACCAACCCTGACTACCACAATGAAGTTCTCTACCCGAATTGCGGACAATAGAGGTTGGTAAGCGCTATCAGCAAAGATCGGCAAAGAGATCTCCAAATACACCGTGGCTCGGTTGTTCTTGCACGAGGTAGTATCGCCTTTTTTTGTAGATGGGGGGCATTGAGCGTTGAGCTGGTATTCGAATCGTCGGTCATGCTTTCGTTATCTTAAATTTTACAAATGATCTGGTGTATATATCCAACCAGAACATTGCCGCCAGCCTTGAAGAGCTCAGATGGCAAGCTATCTGAGTCTGCGGCTTTATTGTTCTTCAGCTAATAATAGCTTTGGCGACTTCTAAGCTGGGAGGGAGGACTACTTTCCTCGACTCGAGTTAGGATTTCTTCGTTCCATATCACTCCCTCCAGGCCATGATCGTTAAGCAGCTGCTCGAAATGCTGCTTAAACACATCCACAATTCCCTAAGGGTCAGTAACTAGGTTTCCCTCACAATTTCGAAGAGTCTGGGACAACGCACTCTGGGCAAAGCCTTCTTTATAATAATAATAATGGCGGCGCTACAGTCCGAGGTGGACCTGGGCCTAGCTTCTCACCAACCACTCGTGTTGTGCGTGCTATTGTTCTCTCACGAGTGGAGGGGACCTACAGTTTAATGCCGACTCCGAACGGCGAGATTGAGAAGCTTTTTTCTAGACAGTTATACTCTTTGAGCATTGTCAGTGACTCGAAAGAGGTGGAGCCGTGAAAAAATGTTTGATGTTTTGTTTTCGAGATTCGAACTGACGACCTCGAGCGTTCGAGTCGACGCACCTACCCACTATGCCACGGCACCCACCCCTTCTTTAACACCCCTAAAAACCTCTCGGAGGCAAACATTCATAGTCTGCTAGCATTCACAAATTCCACAAATTCGTTTAAAAAAAATTTATTGGGCAAATTTCAGTGAATACACATTCCTTTTCACCCCCTTCTCACAAATTAGATATCCCATAGGATGTGGTATCAAAACGGCTCTTTCATGGCGCTAATTGGGTGCGACAAACAGGATCTGTCCACCGCCACTTTTACCTACCTACATATCTATCTGGGTGCATCTCCTGCTGCCAGGTTCTTGGCTTTCTTATAAAAGGCTCTTTTCTATTTGTTCTTATAATAATAATACTAATAGCGACGCTACAGTCCGAGGTAGACCTGGGCCTAGCTTCTCACCAACCAACTCGTGTTGTGCGTGCTATTGTTCTCTCACGAGCGGAGGGGACCTACAGTTTAATGCCGACTCCGAACGGCGAGATTGAGAAGCAATTTCTAGACAGTTATACTCTGAGCATTGTCAGTGACTCGAAAGAGGTGGAGCCGCAATTTTTTTTTTGAAAAATTGTTTGTCTTAACTTGTTTTCGAACCTAGACTGTGAAAGTCTAATGCGCATGGGTCGACGCACGAACCCACACGGCTACGGCACCCACCTCCTTGTATTTGTTCTTAGGCTCCTCGATATCCTTGAGCTGGGAGGTCGCGGCGGTCTTTTGTCGTAGAAGCTTCTTCTCCTCCCGTCTTCTAGTCCGGGTACTCCTCCCGCGCTACCCTAATTTTTCGTTGCAGCGCATTTTTGTATGACTCGTCGTTGCACGCTTTTTCTGCTCACCCTCGCAATCGTACCACGGGTTTCTTGTCGGGATTTGCAGGTAGCCCAGGGTGGTCTCGGCTATCCCTTGGATGGTTGAGCGGCAATGCAACCACATGTTGGCGTTTGTGTTGGACTTAGGCATACTCTCGCTGAGTTGCTCTTCGCAGGCTCTGGCAGTTTTCGGTGTCTCACCTACCATGCCCAATATAGCGCGACTGATGTGTAGCTCTTAACTGAAATTCTGCGTTGTGCTAGCTATCTTACATTTGTTAAAGAGCAATAAGAGCAACGCGATTTCTCGTGCAAGTCTTTCAGAATGCGGATGACGATGACGATTTAGCATGAATACAGTTACAAAATGATCCGACACGATGTAAAACTAGTTACACCATCTCTTGTAAATCCCACATTTTTAGGTTATAGACCCAATATGTTTACCTCATGCGATTTAACTTGTTCATTTGGAGATTGAATAGTTTTCTCATTTTTTTTTTCAGATCTACCTTCCGAAATAAGCGACGATATTGTTGATGTTTTGAAAGAACAACTTCAACCTGGTACAGAACACAGAATCAACGAAGTCAAGGGTGTAGAAGAGGATGCACCCGATGTGTTGATTGTAAAAATGAATCAAGTTGCAGAATGGTTGGCCGACAAAGCAACGTAAATGACTGAATGTGCTCGATATGCTGCATGTCATTTTAGTTTTTTTATGCGTTTTTTTTTTACTTTATAATCGTTAATTTTAATAAAAAATTTCCAGTAAACATGTCAGAGCTTTGAAACGTGACAGCGACAACACTACTGCCGTGTAGTAGAATTTGTAGTGTAGATACAATAAGTTTTTTGTTTTATGAAATTTCTGATCTAAGACGATGATTAGCTGAGCGGAAGAAGGTAGAAATGTCGGAGAGAGATCGTATGATCTTCCAAACAGATGTAAAGAGATGTGTTTTCGGGAATCCAACTCATCTCTTTCCTCCCTTTTGGAAAATCATAGGATTTCTCTCCGACACTTGCCTTTTTCCGCTCCTGTAGTCATCGTCTAAGAGAAAAAGCGAAGAACGATCGATTTAAGACTTTTAACATAACTTCAATGGAGGGTTGAAACGATTGAAAGATGGGTCGCAGGTTGAATTGACGATACCCTCGATTGGATCTTATAGAAAAGCATGAAATGAATTCCAAGCTCCTTTTAAGGTTCTGATGTGTTTACTGGGAAACTCATGACATAAGAATATTTGTTACTTCAACATGTAAGATCATGTTATCCATGTAAGCGTACCTTAGTTAGGTAGGGTGTAAAAACAAATAAAAACGAAACAAAACCAAAAGAAAAAAAATATATTTCCTCCCCGAATGGGTTTCACCTTGTCGCGGTGGGGAGGCCTAAGTAATCCTCGAAAGAGGACGAAAACTAAGAAAACCCAACAAAAAACAAACTATGAAAATGGAATACAATGCAGAATCAAATCGAGTGGGGATATACACTCAAACGTCGATAGAGGCCGCGGCTATCGGCGCGGGCTTTGCTCCTCAAGGAGAGAAGTCGCCAGCGGCATCAAGAGAATATAATCTTTATATGAGTGAATCAAGTGAATATGGTTATGGAGAAAGTATGGGAAATGTATCCGTAAGTTCAGACACGATGCATTCCGACCAACGCAGTTACGAAAGTTTCGAAAATCCATTTAAAAAGAACATCAGCTTCGATGATTTTCAGCGGTTTGGTGGGGGTAAAACGAAAGGAAAGAAGGGAAAAAAGGCGAAAAGGAAATCTTCTTATTTAGGGCAGGATTATGTTCAAGAGAACAAGCAAAAGGGCAGTGATCCGCTAAAGCAAATACCCAGTTCAGTGAAACAGTTTCCCCAGGCGGAAGAGTTTTTTGGAAAACAACGTTGGCAGCAGGCATTAGCTATGCTTAAAAGAATTGGATATGTCACTTGGGAGATCAACACAATGTTTGGAAAACTGGATTCCATGGTGAGACAGGGGGAATTGGAAAATGTTGACCGACCAGATTTGCCTGAAGTGGAGCCGCCGCCGCCTAAGCCATTTTTTGAATCAAAAAAACTGATTGAATCCAAACAAGCGATTGTACCAAAAAATCCGATTCCGATACAACCAAAAGGTGCAGAAAGGTTCGTCGACGATGATTTGCGCGTAAACATTGGTGATGCAAGCTCTCCGGATTTTGGTATTCCCCCTGAACACAGAAAAGAATTGATATATCAACTTATTGTGCTTATGAAGGATCACAATAGAATGTCAAAAAAGCACAATCGTGTCGATACTGGTAACTACTTATATACAAATCGTACACTTTTGGTGATGTGTAAAAATGAAAACACAGTGAGTTTTATCAGAAATAATCTTCACAAATTGTGTAAACTTTGGGAAGGAGCCAGACTGGTGGTGCGTCCAAGAATTGCATCTAGAAAGAAGATCCGAATTTGGATTCCGTTTTGCGATATGGAAACGAAGGAAATATTAACGTTCATATCGAAACAAAACACAGTGGACATAGGTCCCTGGCATGTAACGGAACGGCTCGATGAAAACGACAAAGTTCGTCTAGACGTGGTGGTTGATGCAAAGACATATTTGCGGTTCTTTAAAGATCAAGATGAAATGTACTTTTTTCTCAGCCGAGCAACACTTAAAGAACTTCCTGATTGGTAAGAAATGACGGAGGCACTCTGAGACGAATGCTTTGTTAATTTTTGTGTATTTCAGTTGAAGATCATTCAAAACTGTGGTGGGACGACCAGAAGTTCATCGACTCTTTGCTTGTGAGTATCCTAAATGTTTGATTGGTTTTTTACTCTGTCTAAAGCAAGTCTTTGTTGAATATGATCTAATACTCCCACTAGGTGTTTCTTTTCAGATGAAAATCTGTCAGCAAATGGACCTCCTAGCAAAACCTAGTGGACAGCAGCGGATGCATCTAAACAAAACCTCCAAGTAGTATTGATAACCTATTTGTGTAGAATCATTTGAATTTCAAAACAAGATTGTATTCTTAAATAAATAATTGAAAGTAGAAAAAAAAAGCAACACCCCTCCATGGGTTTTCACCTTGTCGTGGTGGAGGGGCTTAAGTACACCCTTTAGATGGACGAAACTTAGCTGTTGGTCCAGCATAGAGGGTGGAAAACCAAGTAAAACCCACAGAATATGTGCGAACATATACAAGAAACAATGAAAATGGAAAATATAGATGAATCAACTCGAGTGGGGATATACACTCAAACGTCGGTAGAACCCACGGCTACCGGCGCGGGCTCTGCTTCTGCGGAAGAGGAGTCGCCAGTGGGAGTCCGCAAAGGATATGAACGTAAATTGAGAAGATATTTGAATCAAGTAGAAAGAGACCAAGGGAGAAAACCAAAAAGGGTTATGATCAGAGATAATCAATATAGAAGTACGCGCTACACTGCACTGGAATATGAGTTCAATAAATTGGGCTTTACGAGAGTTGAGATCAGTGCATGTATAAGAGCTCTGGAAGCTGAACGTAAAGCAAGGCACAATCATAACAAAATGGAACGCTATTGCCAGGAAAGAAATGTAGATATGGAGACGGCGAAAAAATTGATGTTGGAAAGAAAGGAACGTGAAATTGCAAAGTATAAAGCTGAAAAAGCCCTGAATGAAGCTGCGAGACTAGAAGAAAGTGGATGTAGTAAAGCTGACACGAAGACGAACGAAGGTACGACTTCAAGCAATAACTGATAGAAAAGAAGAATTGAAATGAAGAGAGAAGAAAAAGATGAGAGCAAAATGAGTGAAATGAGAGCTAATGAAGCGAAACGAAATAAATGAGAGCTAATGAAATGATAACAAACAGACATCACTCGGACAGATACATCTATGGACAGGATACATTCGAGGAAACCGTGAAGCCTTTGTGAAATTTGGAGAACGTTTGATGTACATGTCATTGATGGTGTAGCGTACAAATTGAGAGTCTTAAATGTTTGATGAAAATGAGTGAAGAAATTCTGAAGTTGACACGAAAGCAGCTACGAATTCAAGCAGCAACTGATAGAAAAGAAGAATTGAAGTGAAGAAAATGAGAGCAAAATGAGTGAAAAGAAACAAATGAGAGCAAGATGAGCGAAGACACAAATGCGTGCTAATGGAACGATAAAATTGAACAGACATCACTCGGACAGATACATCTATGCCGTCAAGCCTTTGTGAAATCTGGAGAACGTTTGATGTGTTTGATGTATGTCCTTGATGGTTTAACTTACAATGTTCGATAAAAATGAGTGAAGACGTTCTAAGTTGACATGTAGACAGCTACACATTCAAGCAACAACAGAAAAGAAGAATTCAAATGAAGAGAGAAAAAACAAATTAAAGCGAATGGACAGAATATATTCAAGGAAATCATCAAGTCCTCGTGTCCTTGTATACAAATTGGAAGAAAAAGAAAGAAATGTTCGATTAAAATGAGTGAATTATGAATTGAAAGCAAATAAAAATGAGTGACTATAAGACAAAAAAATTGTGTTTTAATTTAAAGTTTTTTTTTTATGGCAGAGTAAATCTTTTTTTCTTTGAGACTTCGGGGCACAACTTGACATGCATGTTTGATTCCTTTGTTTTTTTTTTTTTTTGCAAGAATTAAACTACGCAGGGCCGTAAAGCTGTATGGGAAATGTAAGTCAGCAACTCGTGGCTGGAGAGTAATGGAAAACGTGCGTATATTTGTGTTCAAAACTTTTCAGATATGAGCCCTGTACAGAGCGACCAGATAAGAAGGATAGGAAAATAAATACAAATAAAACAAGTGGTTGTTTACAAACGACTGGGAAATCCGACTGGGCAGGCAAGATTTTCTGCGTGTGGAACACGCGAATCGGTTCATTTGCATCTTGTTTTCACCCAGTAACGTTCTGCCGCGAATTGAGTAATGCACTTTTTTAAATTCTAATTTCCCATGAATGACAGATAAAAAAAATTGTTTAAGGTTCATCAGCAATGTTTGCATGTAGTGCTATATCTATGCAGTACAGTACACACCTCGCAGCATGCGTGAGGTGTTACCCGATCACCGATCACCAGAAAATGAGGAAAACATGTCGAAAACGGATCGAAAAGGGAATCCTGTTTGAATGTGGATTTTCGGGTGAAGAAGGCCGATTTTCGGCGCATCCAACCCATATCCCTCACGCTTGCGAAAATCGTATATTGTATTTCCCTCAATCCTGCCTTCCGCTCGTGTAATCAGCCACCAACGGTGTGCAACATAAAATGATTCTGGCGTTAATTTTGAAGCTACTTTTATCATTGTGTATGAAGTAGTGAGTAATTCAAATGGCAGCATCGGGTGAGTTCGTAATCGCAACATTAGCGCAGTACTGCGACGTCAAGCGTTCTTAATTGCAAACATTTGGCAATGATGCTTTGCATCAGGTTTTAAAATGCAACATGGAAGCAACGATGCGCAAACTAAAGCAACCAGCGCATCATAGATTATTGTGGTGCCATGGATTTTTTTTTTATTTTCCAAATCAATTGTCTCTTTTTCTTGTCTAAAATGTATTGAAGTAAGCTGGCATTGTAATTGCCAACATTTTTAACCAAATTATTTAAAAAATTGTCCCTAATTTCTTTGACATTTTTACAATAAGAAACCATTGAAACACAAATAATTAATCCGGGCCGAAACGACGACAAAAACTAAAAAATTGATGAGCATTTTGTTGACGTTTACGAACTCAGCCATCATCTTCGCTGGCAGTGCTTCAAGTGGTCAGTCCAAATTTTGATTTGATTAGTGTCTCGAACTCAAGCTTGTCCAAAGTGGTTGGCTTGTTAGCGCAGTCTAAAGACTTGACGTAACCCCAGAAAAAATATAATCGAGTGGTGTCAAGTCGCTTGATCGCGATGACCAATTGATGAACGCTCGCCATGAGATGACACAGTTGCCAAATTTTTCCTTCACAACTGAGCGTTGCGTCGCTCCTATTGTATATCGAGCTCTGGCCAAAAGCCACAAAGCGGACCACAAGTTGGTTAACATCGTTCTATATCTGAGACCATTGGCGGTGTCTCCTCTCTTATTTCGAAA
This sequence comes from Myathropa florea, assembly GCA_930367185.1. Taxonomy (NCBI): domain Eukaryota; kingdom Metazoa; phylum Arthropoda; class Insecta; order Diptera; family Syrphidae; genus Myathropa; species Myathropa florea. The sequence goes on from OV884003.1 coordinate 119,459,507, forward strand.
AAAAGCTGTCCTTTGATGCCGCTATGCCGTAAATCAAACAAATAAATACTCAATCTTTGTGGATGCATTGATGCTTGTGAATTGTGTTCGCTCCAATATCTGCAATTTTGTTGGCCACAATACGGATTTCCGGCCAACATTCCCAGCGCCCAATTAGCGAACTCGTGGCGTTGTCTATGATCGCTCGGCTTCAATTCTTTTTTCTTAGGCCCAAATCCAACTGCAAAATATGCGGTGTTAATCCTGGCGATAACCAATTCAGCTGATCAGCATCGAATCGATATTTCTGGGTCTTCTTCGATAGTGGCTGCACACGGCGCATATAGGAGTATTTGCATCGAAAACCTGGCCAAAATTCGATTTTCCAAAAAGTGAAACTTGGTATAGATGATCCTAAATATTCATACCCATGGGTATGCTGAAGTTTGTTGCAATTGCAATGTTGGTGGGCGCCATGGCGTTATGGGTATTCCAGATAACAATTGAAAAAAAAACAACAAACAAATTTTCATGACTCTTTCGGAAGAGTATAACTGTCTAGTAAAAGCTTCTCAATCTCGCCGTTCGAATACGGCATTAAATTGCAGGTCACCTCGACCCCCGCACAACGATTGGTTGCTTTAGAAACTAGGCCCATGCCCACCTCGGACTGTAAAGCTACCATTATTGTTATTATTACAAAGAAACCGTACGATCAGTCGTATGCAATCGTGGACTTTCGGTAGACAGCGTTCGACTATGCGATATCGGTACAATGAAAACTATTCTATATTAACACATTTGTTTTTGGTGATTGGGTAATAATCACTACTCTGCGATAGAATGTGGATGGCATAGCATAGTCCTTAGTTAAGTCCATCCATGATTCAATTCCAACACTTGTACGTCGACGAAACGTAAGAACTACCGAAAACAGCCGCTAGCCGTGAGAGTGTGCAGGAGAATACGAGACAGTTGATTTTGCATTACTCACAAGAACTCGACCTTTTGCAGACCACAACTTGGCGAATTTCGCGTTGTGACTTAGGCCTGCATCGATCCATACAAAATTCAACTGACCCAGGAGCTGAAAGTGAACGGCCATAGACAACGACGTGTTCACTGAATGGGCTCTGGAGCAGTTGAAAACTGACCCCATTTTCAACGAACTCGAAAAATCATTTTCAGCGATGAGGCCCATTTCTGGATGAGTAGGTGCGTCAACAAACAAAATTGTCGAATTTGGGACGATACCAATCCACATGGGATCCAAGAGCGTGCAATAAATCCCCAAAAAATCACTGTTTGGTGTGGATTTTGGCCCGGCGGCGGGCCGCGGCGTCATTGCAGAACGACGTCGATCAGGCTATCACCGTCAATGGCTAACGTTATACGTCGATGATTACCAACATCTTTTGCCCTGAATTGAATGATATGGACACCAATGACATGTGGTTTCAACAGGACAACGCGGCGCTACGTACCACACAGCTTACGCCACATTGGAAATTCTGCACAAAACGCAACATTAGCAGTACTGCAACGTCAAGCGTTCTTAATTGCCAACATTTTGCAATGATGTTTTGCATCACGTTCTAAAATGTAACATGAAAGCAATGAAGCGCAAACAAAAGCAACCAGCGCACCATAGACTATTGTGATGCGATGGATTTTTTTTTTATTTTCCAACTCAATTGCCTCTTTTTCTTGTCTAAAATATGTATATCGAAGTATGCTGGCATTGTACTCGTAATTGCCAACATTTTTAGCCAAATTATTAAAAAAATGTCCCCGATATCTTTGACATTTTTACAAAAAAAAAGACACAATTGAAACACAGAATAATAAACGGTTCCGAAACGTCAACAAAATGAAAGCATCGTGATGCATCGCAACATCAAAAAATCGTTGCGTCGCATAACATAGGCAGTGATTCTTACGTGATGTGCATTTTGTTGACGTTTACGAACTCAGGTGTAGGTGATGTAGACTGGCCATCGAGATCGTGCGATTTGACCCTGTTGGACTTTTTCTTGTGGGGTCTTCTGGAGTCGCTGGTCTATGCGAATAAGCCACAAACTACAGCGACCCTCAAAGCTAACATAACCCATGCTATCGGTAACATTCAGCCTGATTTATGCGCTAGAGTCATGGAAAATTTGACATTTCGGATGCGCGCCACCCAGAGAAGCCACGGCGGACATTTGAGTGATGTTATATTTCATACATAATGGCATCAATAGGCCTTTAAAGGAATAAGAAATGTTGATGATATTTTACACACACTTTGTTTTATTTAAATTTAAAGATAGGGAGCGCTTAATGAATGACTCCTTAGATGCACTGTGGTGTGACTTCTTTACTCTGATTCTGAAGAACATAGTGCGGTCCGCAAGTGTAAACATGGAAAGCGATATCTTCTACAAATCAGTTCAGCTGTTGGGTTACGCAGATGTCATCGTCATTGCCGAGCGTTCCCAGCGTGCCGTTGAAGCTTTCGAGGAGATTGAAGAACAGACAAAACAAGCTGATCTTAAAGTTAATGAGGAGAAGACGAAGTCGAGCAAAAATCGATCCGTCGCTCATCGTCTAAGACAAAATGTCACAATCAACAGCTACAATTTTGAGTTAAGGAGTTCGTCTACCTCGGGGCAAATGTAAACTTCACAAACGGTATCCTGGCGGAGATCCGACGAAGAATCGCGCTTGGCGACCGTTGCTACCTCGGTTTATCGAAAGAAATTGAGCCAAGACTCCAGACTCGAAGGACCAAAATCATCTTCTACGACCTTTATTCTGCCAGTCTTGCTTTATGGAGCCGATAGGTGGACATTAGCAGAATTGCAGAGCTGATTCTTGGTGCTTTCGGAGCCAAAAGTCTACGTCGGATATTTTTCCCTGTTTGCAAAGGAAGTCGAATGAAGGACAAGACACAACCGCGAACAATACTAGCTGTACAGAGATGTGGGCTTAGTCTGAAAGGCAAAAATTCGTAAATTAAAATGGGTCGGTCACATCAAGCGAATGAACAGCAATTCTCCTGCTAAGAGCGTCTTCGCATCTGAGCCGCCCTGTTCGAAAAGGAGAGGAAGACCGGATCTGAAGTGAAGACGGCGGATGAAGACGAAGACAACTTCGACTGGAAACAGTGTGCCCAGTGGACCGTCAGCGATGCAATACAGCAACTGCTTAAGCTCAGACCCTCCATGGGTCATTGGCCTGATAAATAAGTAAGTAAGTACTGACCGTTCGCGACTTAGTACAGGTGTTCATCACCATTCTTACATCAATATTCCATCACTTTTGGAACGTGTGCTAGTCAGCAGATCGTTGCTGAAATTAAGTAAAAATATTACACTTTTTTTTATCAGTATTCCCGATCACTATCGAATTCTATCAAATACCGTGTACGTTAAACAGAAGCTCGTAAATCGCGTGCAATAATAACCTATTTGCACAGTTTGTCGTGTTAAATTCCATTTACGTACAACAACCAGCAAACAAAGACGAAAAACAAGTTGATTTTTCAGTGTCATATTCAGACTAAAAAGTACATTAAGGCCTTAGTAACAAATCGAATTCAATCACCACCAGATGTATCTTGCCGGCATTCTATGGTTGTGTCAATTCGTTGTCTACGATCTCTTCCGACACTCCCACAGCAGTCCAATTGTGGGTGGACACCTTGTGGAGAAACATGGTTAGTCCTTTGCTCTTTTCTTTCAATGTTGTTGCTTGCATTTAACTCAATAATGCAAAGAAATTTCTAGATACTCGTTCGTGGTTTCGCTACAAGATCGAATCCAACTGGGGAATGGTTCTGTGATATTCAGACATTTTTGTGGTGGAAGTTTGATAAGTCCATCGTGGATCCTCACAGCTGGTCATTGTGTGTACTACAAGTAAGCTTTCATTTAAATTTGATCAGTGAGTGCTCAGTTTATGCAAATTCTAGGAGTAAAAGTCAAATTGTAGCTGCCATAGGTTATGCGAACTTGAAAGCGAACAATGTGGGTTATCGGGAAGTCGACAACATCAATTTGATCAATTTCATTCCGTGAGTTTGTGGCTTGCAATCTGATTATTCTGAGCTGAAGAATATATTTTCAGCCTTAGTTTAAAAAATGACATTGCTCTTATTCGGCTGCAAGACCCTGTTGCGGCAGATGGACAAATATCTTTTGGATTACTTCCAGATCTTGCAGTGAGAGCGAGTGAAAGTAGTAAGTTGGATGATGTATTTGATGAATAATTCCTGACTCAAAGAAGATTCATATTAAAGATTCTTGCACGGTGATTGGATATGGAGCAGACAAATATGGCGGTCATATTACGGAAGCGCTTAAGGAAGCTGAGGTTTCTGTAATTTCAAGAAGCACCTGCACACGGATCCTTGGGAAAATAATGGCACCACAGAGAGGGGACTTGTCGTTTTGTGGACTTGGCGATCTACAAGACAGTTGTCAGGTCAGTTTTGTATTAAGAAATATTTTCAAGTTTGCATTAAGGGTGACAATCTATGTGTTCAATTAAGTTGGTTTTGTTTTTTTTTTTTTAACCGAAATTGTGTCTCATTTATTTTCTGTTTAAAGTTGTATACGGTCCGATCACTCCATTAGGGTACAGTCTATACCGTACAGACCCCACCAAACTGTGCATTTTACGCTACTCCGAAACGGAGTGCCGATAGCAGTGCTGCCAGTATTTTCAACTGGACCTTACCACACTGTAGAAGAAAAATTACGTATGGTTCAAAATTTACCCCTTTCATTATTTCTATCTTTGTAAGGTGATTTCACACGCTCTGTAGCTTGCTTTTGTATTATCCTTCCGCATAGAATTCAGCCACCGCTTGAACTCAGGGTATTACATCCATTTCGACTGAAATGTATAATGATCTGTCATGAAAAACCAATAAGAAGTTTTCTTTGAAATCATCCTCGCGAATTGTCAGAGAACAGAACTAAATGGAAGGATATTTTTGCAGAAGAAATTTCCCTTTTTTTATTTGAAAATACTTTTTTACCGAGTGCGTGATATGAGAGTTGGTATTTTCCACGAAAAGGTAAACTTACCACCACCTGGCAATACTGGTCGATTGTCTTATATGGATTATGCTCGCGAACTGAATCCACGATCCACAATTTCACGAATATAAAACTCGCGAAATCTATGGGCGTGAACATTTGAAAGTTTAAATTTCACACTGACAATTCGCGGCTACGAATTCCATGTGAATGAATGAAGTGTCAAAACTCGCGAATTTTGCAGTTCGCAATTCGCCGCTCATGTGAATAGCCATTAAATGCGACAATTTTACTTTTTGACATACTGAATTGCTGAACACAATTTTCGATAAAACAGCGGGTTCAAAGTAAGTTAATTTTGGGTACATTTACTAAAATTTCAAATTTCGACACAAACGATGATCATTTGTTTGTTCAATTCGTCCACGAGCTGTATCTTGACAGGCGCAAGCGAAGTGAGAAATCTCCCATGATGTCGCTAAAACTCCTTCATCCGACTTAAAACCATCCTGACCAAGTCATTTTTCCAGTCTTCTATTTATGGGATTAAGATTTTCTAACATAATTCGAAGTCCTCGCGTTCTGAATTTTCATAAAAATAAGAAGGTAGTAAGTGTTAATTTGGAATTTGTACAATGGAATTTTCTAGGAAGGGTAAAAGTCAGGTCTAGGTACATTTTATTTTCTAGCCTGAAATCCACACTGTTTCGTATCTATACATGTGGTTTAAATTGATTTCAGTCAGGGGGACGGGAATATTGCTTTCCCTTTGTGGATGTGATGATTTGAATAACACTTACATCTCCAGAATGGTTTAGCCAACACTAGATCTTAAATGCTTTAAGAGTCTGATTTCGCTCAAGAAACAAAAAAATACAAAGCTAGCGTTATTACAGGAGCTTGCCTCATAGGAGCGCATGCCAAAAGACTTGGTTTCTTCCCAAATGTCTGGACGAAGAGCAAGAAGAGAATATTCTTCACCTTCTTTGTACCTGTTTGGATCTGAATTCTCTAAGTCATCTTCATTAATGTCTGCGACCCCAGTGAGATACCTTTTAGAATGCTACTTGGCTTCTATTTGTTCTCATTAATGATGAACGCCTCGAAAGTTCACGTGGTTGCACAATGGATTTGGTCTACGAGCGTCATCCCTTGGGGTACCTAAAAGCTTAAAGGATTGAATTCATCTTGCGATGATAAAGATAAATATACAGATGGCAACAATCTGCGTCTTAAATAAGTCGTCTTCTTCTGGAGGTATATCTTTTTGCAATCACCAAATATGTGTGAGAAAATAGGAAAATAACGATGTGTTTTGCTCTCAATTTTGATATACACTATCCAAACTATTACACAATTTCAATAACAATTTTTTCCATCCCACAGGGTGACTCAGGAGGACCACTTATTTGCACTGTACAGGAGAAGAGCTATATTTTTGGAATCGTTTCACACGGTCTAACGTGCAGCCAGCCAGGTGTGCCAAGCATCTACACAGCGACGGCTCCCTACAAGCCTTGGATAGATAGAATAATAAATGACGACATCTGATATGACAAAAATATATATTTACATTTAACTTATGTATTAACTATTTTTTTGCGTTTTTTTTATTTGTACATTTTAAATTATAACTATTTGATATAATTATCCTAAATCTTTAATTTGACTCCTTTTCACTACTTTCATCTAGTTTATTTAAACTACCGTTACTTGTCTCGGGTAGTGTCAGTGTCAGTACACCAGCCATGAGTATGGAAATACCGCATATCGTTGTTGGAATGTACCATCCAAGCAGACCCTAAAATGTTTGCGAGTTAGTTGAGGAAACATGAATAGGATGAATAAAATGCGCTCTTACCAATACATCAACAACATATGGAGCGGATATTGATCCCACATGCGCCAGCGTAGAGCTCGTGCCCAGTGCGGAATTTCGAATAGCCGTTGGGAACAATTCAGCTGTGTACAGCGTCACTATCGAATAAACCGCTGAGATTCCAAGGCGTCCAACCATCGCAAATGCAGCGACCCAATTTATGTATCCTGGACAATGTAAAGAAGTGTTTAGGTTAGGCATTTTTTGGGAAAAAATACCGTGTTAGGATTACCTTGAGGAACTAAGAGAACTGCTAAAAGTGCGAAGGCAGCCACGAAATACAGAAGCATCGTTGTGAGGCGTCGACCCGTGATTTTAAGTAGTACCACTGGAATAACTAAGCATGGAATGTCAACGATGCCGGTGAGTGCCACGTAAAGAAAACGGTTCATCGATAAATTGTGTGCATTTAGAGCTGTAAGTAGAAACAGAAAAAGAGATGTAGTCAAAGTTGAGAAATTAGAAATTGTGGGTAGAATAGGGTTAAACAGAACTTGCGATTTGTTGAAATGTAGCCCAATCATTTCGGAAAACAATGTGAAAGTGTCATAAAGTTAGCGTCCAAAGTAAGTAAACAGTCATTAGCTGAAAGTTTGTCCTTTGAATTGAAATTGATCGGAATGATCTACGCTAGATATTGACAACTTAAATAAATACTTCAAAATACGCTGCATTTTAATTAACATAACGGTAAACATAAAGCAGTTATATCAATTCGGAAGAAAAAAAACTAAAACAAAGTGTCAAAAGTGAGTGTACACCCAAAATTCGTTTTCGCGCACCCAAAAAGAATTATCTTGTAAGAAAATCGTGCTTTGTATGCTTTACTAATGTTTCCAGTTTTCGTATCTGTCGCTCTAATTATTCCTACAAATGTCTAATGTATACCAGCCGTTATGTCTTACAGTCATTGACACAACCATAAGTACATACATTTCTGACATCTGTTTAAATACTTTTCTCTACTAAATTTGATTAACATTTTTGTGTTTAAAATAGGGTATAAACTAAAGTATGACTTTGGAGCTTTAGTTTGATGTATCCATGTCTGTCCTAGCACATTCCGGTGAATTTAGTGAATACACTTTCAGCAGATGACTGACTGTTCACTCACTGTTGACGCCTACTGTGTGTCATAATGCAAAGTTACCTAAACTACTCCATAACCTAAGAAAAGAATAGCACTTGAATTTCTATCTGAGGTAGACATCAACCACTATAATAATATTTAATAATGGCGACGCTTTAGTTTGAGATGGACATGGCCTATCTTTCCAGCAACCACTCTTGTTGTGCGTGCTATTGTTCTCTCACGAGTGGAGGGGACCTACTGTTTAATGCCGACTCCGAATGGCGATATTGAGAAGCTTTTCCTAGTTATGTTATGCTCTTTGAGCATTGTCAGTGACTCGAAAGAGATGAAGCCGTGAAATGTGTTTTTTGGGAATCAAACTCAGCGTTGCCGGGAAAATTTATTTCAAAGTGCCACCAGTGTTACCAAAAGTGTCATTTTAAGGCCATGTTTTTGTTTATTTGGTTTGTACAAAAACCGCTATAAGTTACTATAATAGACTTCTTTTCAATCATAATATTTTATGTGACTAGCCTGTTCTTGTTCATAGTTGAGACTTCAAAGGAAACAAATTATGACAGAAATAGGTGATAGTTTTTTCTGAGGTGTGTTCAACGTTGTTGAGAATGAATGCATTCAACTATTTCAGAAGGTGGGTGCAACAATTGTTTTATAAACGTTGGCGTAAATATGTTCAGTTTTACAAATTTTTACCAGAGTGCAATATTCAATCGTAAAGTGGCCATTTCAATGAAAAAGTGTCATAATGGAATGATCGTGCCACATCGGCAACGCTGATCGAACTCTCACTTCGAGCGTAGAGTCAACCCACTTACACACTACGCCATGGCACCAACTCAGCGAGCCCTTCAATCTCAAATCAGTTTTAGACACAAACTTACCAGTAACATAATATGACAGTGAAGTAACGCAGAACATAAAATAACACGTGAACGCTAGTCGCCTTATTCTTGGAGGGCCGTATAATGCGATAAACTGCTTAAGAGGTCCTTCCTTGAGTTTAACCCAAAAAGAGCTCGGTTTTCCACTAGTCTGCAAAAAAATCCAAAACAAATATTTTTGAATGAATTCATGAACAGCCTCTTTCTTTAAATTTACCGATTTCGGACGAGGAGCGGCTTCAGATGCGCTGTCAATTTCATATTCACAACTTCGGTTAAAGACAATTTTGTATGCCTCGGCAGTTCTATTTTGGCTCAAAAGCCATCGCGGAGATTCAAACATTAAACTGAAAAAATGTATTCTTTTATAAAGACACCTTCCTGTTATTTGGATTAAAAAACTTACTAGCAATTTAAAATCAACAACAAGCTGGGAATGGTTAGAGTCATTTGCAGGTAACGCCATGGTTGAACAAAATATGCAGTTATTGCCAAAATAACCATACCCACGGGATATGATCCCGAAAATGCGATACTCATCCAAGATCTATGGTTGACGCTTATGTTCTCTGAAACTGGAATGAAAAATGTACGCATTAGTATTTGGAAATTAACAAAGGAGAGGAAAATACAAACAAAGATTAATATAATAATAATAATGACGCCGGTACAATCCGGGTCGGACTTGGGCCTAGCCTAGATTCTCAGCAACCACTCGTGTTGTTCGTGCGATTGTTCTTTTAAAAGTGGAGGGTTTAATGCCGACTCCGAAGGGCGAGACTGAGAAGCTATTTCTAGACAGTTATGCTCTTTGTGCCCGTTTACATGTTCATTGGAATGAAAGAGTGTACGAAAAACAAACAGTTGGCATGGGATGCATTTTCAGCGATTTTCGACCCATCTCTTTCCAACCTTTTGGAAAATCATACTCTCCTTTTCGTCCACTCTTTCATTTCACTGAAAATGTAAACGGGCACTTTGTGCATTGACCACGAGCGTAGGATTCGACGCACCTACCCACTACGCCACGGCGCCCACACATACAAAATTTTTAGACTTTTAATTTATTTACAATTCAGATTTCCGACGACGCAATGGCCGTTTGTCTTGGGAATCACTAATTAGTTGGTGGAAATCAAGGTTCAGCCTCGGACTATGGTTCCATGATGTCGAAAGAGGATAAATACTTTGTCGAAAAAGAGATAATATAAATTGTAAAGAGTAGGTTTTTTGCTATTTTTGACAGCTCATACGGGATTCGTGACATGTGTCAAAGTCAAACATGGTCAGTCGAATTGCCATTTCAGCATAAAAAGATTTTACAACCGGAGAACGCTTATAAATTATTAAATTTTATTATCAAAGTTCATGCTCTTTGAATGTTTTTCGCGCACTTTGACCTATTTAAGGTCGTCACAATCGACCTATTGAGGAAGCATTTCAAGCCATAGTCACCAAATTTCGTATCAATTCCACGCTACTGGACGTCAGGTGGCTTGATGTATGCGTTGAGTGCTTACAGAGGAAAATATTGCTATTGTAGCCGCCATAGTAACGAAGACCATGATTTGTCTATTCGCAGCAATTGACATTGTGTTACTGTGGATTGAGGTTATGACTACGTGAAAGATTTTACGCAAGAACTCACTTTGATAAATTCTGGCGTATTATTAGTAGCATTTTGTAAAATTCTAGCCGCATTCCCCTGATCAATCATTATGTTTCAATTAAAAATATTATAATACAGTCAAAATCGCTTACAGCGACATCGTTTATAACGATCTATCGGTTATAACGACAAAACTCTTAGGTCCCGCCTGAGCTCCATTATATGTAATCCAATAACATAATAAATAGTTTACAACGACATATCGCTTACAACGGCCAAATTCGGCAGTTCCTTGAAGGTCGTTATAACCGATTTTGACTGTATGTTAATATGCCCTTTTGACATTATTAACTTTTCACTTGAAATTCAATTGAACAAGAAACATAGAACATTTCCTCATACACATGTATTTTGTTTACATTGTTGAAGGCACAATTGTGCATAACGTATGACTTCTAAGCACTTTATAACCAATAATACCAAATCCAACATTTTTTCACTCTATATTCAACATTAAATCGTATTTGAAACCAACAATTTTATGTTAACTTTTACTTACAAATTTATTTCTCTATCGAATTTCAAATTTAAATATAAATTAGTTACTGCCATCGAACTGTCAGAATCTTGTAGTCCCAAGTAGTTAAAAATGCTATTAAGCGAAGCTGTGTATTGATTCCACGTCATCAATTGCATCAGATCGTACGTGTGCTTTGTAATCCAGTTTACGAGTACAAACAGAACTACGAAAGTGACAAATCATATATTTTACGGTTCTGAGTTCGGTGCATTATTTAGCATTTTTTCATATTTTTCCCTATAAATATGAACTCTCTGGTGTGAAATTAGTGACTGTGATGTGTAATGAGTGCATTTCTTACATTTTATACTAATTTTTTATTTTTTTTTTTACATTTTTACTCAGTTATTCAGTTTATTCAGATAGCCGGGGAAAATGAGTTTCCCCGATTAAGACCAATACACTTGCAAGTAAGCTGTCATAATTTTTTTTTTCAACATCCAGTAAAAAGTTATTTTAAATGGCACATACATACTTGTTTGTACATTGTTTGTAGTCTAACTATTTTTTGCTTTATTATCTTATTTCCGTGATAATTAAAATATATTTATAATCAGTCTGAGCTGCATAAACATGAAATAAGTAAGATAAGTGTCTATTATATCACCCTGAAGTATGCAACACATACATTTGGATAAGTGATGTTCGGCAGTAAAGGCTCGTTACCTTTATCATGCGCCGCCCAAATGTAGGCAATTTTTCAAAATTATTTATCACATATTCTTATAGTACGTTTGCACCGCACCCAAATTCAGCATGTCAGGAAAAAAAATTCAGAATCTAATTTAGCGTTCACACTGCAACTTCAGAATTTCAAATGACAGCTAGTGTTAGAATTTATTATTGATATTTTTTCCTGATTGGAAATCAGAAATGGATGAACCATTTAGCTTGTTATATTAATTTAAAGGTGAATTATGCTAATTCAGACATATACATATATTCCATTTTTATTGCAATGATCACTTGAAATGATTTATTGTTTTATTGACAGCTGTTTTTTTTTGTTTATGACAGCGGGCTGAAATGTCAATGTATGACATGCTCATTGGTGCTGAATTTGTAAAGATGATTGTTCGATTTGACGAACTTACAAATGCAGCGACGAAATTCTGCATTTCGCTGAAATACAACATTCCAGAATGAGGGAAATGTATGGCGAAATGCAATGCATTTGGGCTGAAATGCAGAAACTAGCCGAAATGCTGAATTTGGGTGCGGTCCAAACGTACTATTAGCCCTCTCTTTAAACTGAAAATATTTTGGATGTTGTTACAGTCTTCCTCAATGTCGGCAAAAATGCAGAGGTTGGAAAGAAATGGGTGGAGCTAGATGAACTTGTCTCTTCCTACCCCTTTCAAAGAAAACCGCAGCTGACGAGATAACCACCCTGCAAAGTGTTTTCTAAGGAAGCGACTGAGAGGGCGGAGACAGCTACTCTGCTCTGAGGATGATCTACTAGCCCTCAGAAGGGAGTTTGGCATAGATCACTGGTCCAGAACGATAGTGATTCAAACGTGCCCAAAAACTCTCAAGATCAAAATCCGAATTGAGGGAATTCCGTCCGTCGCCAAAGCACCATAAATTGGCTAGTAGTCGATGAAAGAGTGCGGTGTCAAAAGGCCATTTTCATACTTGGCAAAATGGCCAATAATGGAAAAACGGGCACTTTATCCGATGGATAAGAATAAAGAATAAGAAACATAAGAATAAATATGTTAGAGGTTCGGAAAGCACATCTGATCTACAAAAGATCACCAAGCGAGTTCGATTCCAAGATAAATCCCTTCAGGCGAAAAGGAGGAGACAAGTGAGCAAAAGTAATAAATGCTTAGATTACCCACAAAATCTCTCAGCGATGTCGTTAGGGATGATCTGCAAGTGACCCAGATAGATGGGCTCTCTAAGAGTGGCAAACCAATGATCGAGGGACATCAAAACAAAGCACTTGAAGATGGTTATGTATCACCTTTTTAACAATAAGAACGGACCAATCTCTTGTTTCGACTCGGCTTAAATCTTTAGAGGGTGATTGAATGCGAGGATAGGTTCTCAAGGGACATCCTTGCCGACAGTGTTTACAAATAGAGTCCGACCGAAGGCCAGTTTTTTTGGCTGAAGCCGAAGCCGAACTTCGGCTTTTTGATCACCTTCGGCCGAAGCCGAAGCCGAATGTGCTGTTGGACTCTATTTGGAACATATTTTTCAAGTTGTATTCGCATCATTTTTGCGAAATAACCTCAAATTGTATTTTCAGCTGCCATTTTTGATGTTCTTTTTACAGACCACTTAATAGTTTACAAACTTGCAAATGCAAAATCTTTTGATTTTAAAGCTGTAAACAAGCGCACTTTCAACAGAAATCTCAACATTCGGCTTCGGCAAAATCTTCCGAATGTTTTGCCAAAGGTGATATATATAGCCGAAGGTGGCCGATGCCGAATGTTCGGTCGGACTCTATTTACAAGGTTAGGGACACTTGGAGCGACTTTAGCCTTAAGCTAATCCATGCCAAGGATATCCCTCGGAAATCGTTGCTGTTCGAAAGGTCTGTTGTATCACAAGTTCACACCACAACATTGAGCTGCAATTAGAGCTATCGAATCTGCCTGTATAACCTCAAAGATTGCCAGGGAATGTCGCTATGAGTTGGTTTCGGTGAAAGAATAGTACAGAGAGCGAGACTCTGTCTCCAGAGATTGAGAAGTTTTTCGGTTTCAGAAAAGCAACTGTCATATGGATAATGGCAGGGCATTCAAGTTACTATTTAGTGTTAGTAGACAACATTGAGTTTCGGAGGAGATAAATTCTACTCTGTTATTAAGACCGCATTTAGTTACTCCGTCAATATCGAAAACTAACGAGTTTATGAGACGCTGGCGTTCCCATTCCGGGGGCGTACAACAGAAGAAGGGGTACAATCATCATCGAAGGCGTGAATTGGATTAGATGATACAGACATTTAAAAAAATCAGAAAGAGAGTTGGAGAAAGAACTGAACCCTGGGGAAGACCAGAAAATGCCTGCAAATTGATCAGCGAGCAGTTTGGTCTTACCTGGGGGGTGATAACTGGAACGCCATTGTAAATGAGTGTCGGTATTGATGAAGTAGAATTTTTCGCATTTTTTACGAATGACTAACAGTTTCCTTCCTTTGGGACATAATTATAATAATAATGGCGGCACTACAGTCCGAGGTGGACCTGGGCCTAGTTTCTCAGCAACCACTCGTGTTGTGCGTGCTATTGTTCTCTCACTAGTAGAGGGGACCTACAGTTTAATGCCGACTCCGAACGACGAGATTGAGAAGCTTTTTCTAGACAGTTATACCCTTTGAGCATTGTCAGTGACTCAAAAGAGGTGGAGCCGTGAACAATTTTTCAAAAAAAAAATTGTTTGTCGGAACTTGGATTCGAACCTAGACTGTGAAAGTCTAATGCGCATGGGTCGACGCACGAACCCACATGGCCACGGCGCCCTTTGGGACATTTTACTATTTTTTGCCTCAATTTTTGGTTATATCAGAATTTAAGATGAAAATTACAGGCATTTCTGGCTATTTATACTTTTTCCGATTTTCCTCGCTTGGGCTAGCTTTGTAAGACTGAAAGCTCACATCACAATCTCTGTCAGCTTCTTTAAAGCTCAAGTCACTCCACGGTTTTACCTGTGGTTTGATGTCTTCTTTTCCGCTAAAGGTAATGGACTTAGTACCAAGGAAAATACTATTTGTGATTAAATCAGCGACTGACATTATCGAGAGAGAAAGTAAACCTTCTGAAGAAGTGGTTAAGCCTTTACCAGTTAAATTCTCGTAGGAGTTTCTTTCGTTGGTAAAAGCGAACCGTACCTAAGTTCTTAAGGAATCATAAGTTCTAACCTGAATGGGCATAGGATAAAATTCCGTATTTGGAACATCAATTAATTCTTGCTCACCGGAACTGTCTTCAAATCTATTCCTATAATCATATAGTCTCAAGATACTTTAGTCAAAAAAAAAAAAACCCCTTTTCCAAGAAAGATGTTTGACTGTATATTGCCTTACGTAGAGAGAATGCAGGATAGAAAAGTCCAGCCGATGATACTCCCAGGCCAAATCGTCCAACTAAGAAAAACCAAAACCAAGGAGATATCGCTGTTATGAAGCTTGACGTAACAAACAAGACTGATCCAAAGATAAAGCTGGCCTTGCGTCCATACCTGCAACAATACACAATACAAATGCTTACCAGATTAAGTGAATGCTTGGAATGAACTTACGCATCGGCGAAAATTCCAAGAACAGACGATCCAATGAATTTACCCACAGATACTACCACTTGTGCTAACGTTCTGGTCACTGATCTTTCACAAACGAGTTCCCACTTGAAAGAAAACAGAACCTTATAAGGAACTGAAAAGTCAATGGACTGAAGTGTTACTTACGTCTGAGACAAATGTTGTCTCTGGATTCGAGTACATGTATGATCCCTTGGATTTGCATGATATCTCTTCTGGCTTATTGGCAGTGAGTGTGTAGTTAAACGCATCCTCATAGGACATCTGTCCTAATTGCGTGTAATCCCAATTTCGTATTGTGCATCCATTCGAGTCTAAGTCAGTTTCTGTGATAGTCTTAATCTGATCTGATGTCCAGTTGGTGCCAATGAGATCGTCGACACCACACCAAATATTGTCGGGAATGTGACCCAGTAATACGTACGACGATACGTGAAAACCATTGAGGATGTTTGGAGTAACACAAAGGAAGAATAGTGCCCTGGAAGAAAGAAAAATAAAATCTGTGAGTAATAATTACTACAAAATACCGTCATTTTCAATAAAAAGGGTAGAGTTGAATTGTTTTTTGAAGGGTTTCTCCTTTCCTATTATTAGAGAACAGTTACATAGTTTATGGTAAAACCTTTCAGTTAATATCTACAAGAAATAGCGGTAAAAATGGAACTATAGTGTAAAGTGGGACTCTGGGCAAAAGACTATTCCAGGCGACCAAGCAGACGGAGAGTTAATTAGAATGGCGACAGAAATGAAATTATAAAGTAATTAAGTCACAATGGAATGAATTTGAGACTAGCAAGACGTGAACGTCTAGATAAACGCTAGGCAACGTGAACACTAGGGGCATGATCTCCATCTGTGCAACTGCTTGCATATGCCGATGACATCGACATCATCGGAAAGACTCAACGGGCTGTTAGTGAGCATTTTTGAGCATCGAGAAGGAAGCGGCTAAGATGGGTTTTGCGGTGAATGAGGGTAAGACGAACTACATGTTGTTTACAAAAAAGGTCCATCAACACCGACGTCTTGGACAAAACGTCACAATAGACAGATACACCTTCGAGGTAATAAGGGACTTTGTCTACCTAGGCTCCGCAGTAGAATCCAGAAATGACACGACATTACTAGAGTACCCAGAGTGTTTCGCTACGCCCTCACTGGTGAGCGCGTTCCCTTCTTTTTCCAGTTGATCTAATTTTTCCCAGTGTTCTTTACATGTGTGCAAAATTTCATAATTATCCATCGAATGTTTGCTGAGAGATGTGAACTTCTGTTTTTCCTATAGCCTATGACCGATTCCTGATCGATCGGTGCTAATAGTGTCAAAAATTGCATAAGGATCGATGCATTGTTAGGAATTTATCCCACACACACAAACGAACCTTCAATGTTATATATTTTATCGACACAAATGGTGAAATAATATTTAAAAATTGAGGTTAGCTCACGTCACCTCTTAGACCTCGCACATTCGTGACTTCAGGTGACTGTGTGTCGTCTACTTTCGCTTAGGCATTATGAATATGAAACTCTAAGTAATGACATATGTTACATAGCTCGAATTCTTATAAGCCAAAAACGGATAAAAAAAAGCCCACTCTTTACAACCTCCTCTTCATGCCTGCTAAGTTTCATTAAAATCGGTCCAGCCGTTTCGGAGATTAGCCCGAACAATCAGACAGACAGACACTACGATTGTATTAACATATAAAATTAAGCCCTCTCTCGGAGAACCAAGCTATGATAGTCCCCGTCCTGCTATAGGAGCGCGGACAATATCAAATGCGGACGAAGAGATTCTTAGCCGCATCGAGAGAAAAATCATTCGAATTATATTTGGTCCTGTTTGGGCAGATGGAGTTTGGAGGAGAAGATTGAATGGCGAATTCACATTGACCTAGTCAAACGAATTCAAATGTCTCAACACAGGTGCCTGGGTCATGTAGAGCGAATGGGTACAAACGATGAGGCGCGGAAAGTCTTCGATTTCAACCGTGAGGGATAACATGGTATAGGAATGGCAAGGGACCTCAATCAGCTGGGTGTAAGAAACTGGAGACGCCTAGCCCAAGACCATGCTGGTTGTAAAGGCATGTTAACTAAGGCCCAAGTCCACCCTGGACTGTAGCGCCTGTTAAAGAAGTTTAAAATTCCATTCAACAACCTAGAAGAAATGTATATGGTCCGACTAGTTCGCGGTAAAGGCGGCCATATCGATAATTTGAAATAAACTCTAAAAACTTTATAATTCTCCAATTCTTTTCTGTTAATTTCTAAACTTAATTTAAAAAAATACAATGCGCTGAATAATTCAGGGTGTTGTAGTTCATTTGGTCCTCACTGTACTTTGATTTATAAAATGTATGAATCCGTTTCCTACTTGCCTATTTCTTAGGCCAAAAGTGTATCTGTTATAGAAATTTATGAAATTGGAATCTTGGAAAAACGTTCATATACATGTACAGCATCGTGATTCACATTGTTGCACTGTAATGCACTTTTGTAGTTTCGTTATATTCGTAATAATAAATTCCAGCTCATTGATTTTCAAATGATTATTTTCAAAACGGCGCCTGTTATGTTAATTCTCAAGCCGCCAATTCCAACGGCTTCTTATAACAATGCTATTCACGTGCAGCAAACGATCCGTTATTGGCATTAGATTTAATAAACGAAGCTTCGAATGACTTTTGATGATGAATAAGTTAGCAACTAATGACATACTACTGTGTACCATGGCACAGCTTCTTGGACATATTTATACATCACATAAGGCGTGCAATAACTTCATGATGCCGACCGGTAAGTTGCGACAGTGTCTGTTAGTTCTATAAATAAAGTGAATGCAATTGAATTCAATAACTAATAGCAACTGACAACCTTTACCTTAACCGCAAGCCGGCAATTAGAAAAGCTTCAAGCTTAAAGCTCCAACTAGCTTTTTGGTGGTAGATTATCATTGATAACTTTGACATTTTCTCTTAAAAACGAATGTAGTGTATAGGGAAAAACAAATTGGAATCAATTACCTGCAAGACAGGGAGAACAGATTGTTCGATATGAATTTCGTGTATTTCGCAAGATGTTTTACACAATAAATGAAATACACCACACCAGCATGGTCTGTTCCTACGTGGTGAAGATTTGTGCAGATTTTGAAATGTTTACAGAAAAGATTGCAACATCTACCAGCCAGGAGATAGTCATGCGCACTACACACTACATCGTTATTAAATGTGAAGTAACAGTAAATAGTGATTGATCACATGAGAAGAAAGGAAGAAAGCCTTTTGTACTGTAAATTAGGGTGGTAAACCAAACGAAGTATTTGTTTACTTTGCTGTATTAAGCTTTCTGTGCATTTGACTATTGACGACTTGAAGTACTTCTGGCGGAAATGTTTGTCCCTATAGAATTCTGACAGTTCAACGGCGGGAACAAATTTATATTGAAACTTGAAATTCGGTGGAGAAATAAATTTGTAAAAGCTAACATAAAATTGTTAGTTTCAAATACAATTTATTATGGAATGTCGAGTAAAAATATGTTGCTTTTGGTATTGTTGATTGTGAAGTGTTTAGAAGTGATAACTTATACACAATTGTGCCTTGAAAAATGCAAGAAAAACACATGTGTTCGACGAAATTTTAAATGTTTTTCATGTTCAATTGAATTTTAAGTGACTAGTACATAATGCAATCCACAAGAAAGGAGACCCCTTTGACTGCGCCAACTATCGAGGGATAAGTCTCCTTAACATCGCCTATAAGGTCTTCTCTGCCGTTTTGTGTGAACGCCTGAAACCATTTGTGAACAAACTTATAGGTCCCTATCAGTGTAGTTTCAGGCCCGGAAAGTCCACCATCGATCAAATCTTCACACTGCGGCAGATCCTGGAGAAGACCCAAAAAATGCAGATCGACACACACCATCTATTTGTCGATTTTAAGGCATCATATGACAGCGTGTATAGAGACGAGCTATACAGCGCCATGTCCAGTTTTGACATACCTGCCAAACTCGTTAGACTGAGCAGGATGACGATGGAGAACTCTCGCTGCTCCATCAAGGTCGGTAACGAACTCACCGAGACCTTCAATGTCAAAAAAGGTTTTAGACAAGGCGACGCGCTGTCATGTGATTTCTTTAACATCGTTCTTGAGAAGATCGTGCAAAACTCACTGGCCAACACAAGAGGCACGATCTTCCAAAAGTCCGTTCAACTGCTAGCTTACGCGGATGACATTGACGTGATTGGGCGCACACAGCGAGCCGTCAATTATGCGTTGCTGGCGGTAAACAGTACAAACAACATCAGTACCGAGATCAAACGCAGAATAACTCTTGCCAACCGCTGTTTTTATGGGCTCAAAAGGCAATTGAGTAGTAGAGCCCTCTCTCGGAAGACCAAGCTGACTTTATACAAGACCTTGATTATCCCAGTCCTGCTTTACGGCGCAGAGGCATGGACGATATCCCAAGCGGATGAACAGTCTCTTGGTCTTTTCCAGAGAAAAGTGCGGCGCGCGATCTTTGGCCCTGTTTGCGTTGATGGCATTTGGAGGAGAAGATTCAACCACGAACTGTATGGGCTGTACAGCGACATGAGTCTAGCCAGGCGTCTACGGATCCAACGCCTAAGATGGCAAGGCCATGTAGAGCGTATGGACAACTTAGCTCCGGCCCGAAGAGTCTTCGACTCTGAGCCTGTGGGACAACGCAACAGAGGACGTTCACGTACAAGGTGGCGCACACAAGTCGAGGGGGACCTCGGCCGGCTTGGTGTGCGAAACTGGAGACAGCTGGCGAAAGATCGTGCCGGCTGGAGAGGCATGTTGAGTGAGGCCCAGGTCCACCTCAGACTGTAGCGCCCTAAGAAGAAGAAGAAGAAGAAGAAGTACATAGTGCAAACTGTGCTTGTTGATCAATTAAATAAACAAACGCTGTATTAAAGAAGAAAAAACAACAATTTCTTCTTGCCACAAGTGCAATTGGCATTTCATTCACATGGAGTTCCCACACCGTGAGTGTGAAATTTCAGGATCAAATGTACGTGCCCAGAGATTTCGCGAAATTTTTGTGAAAGGCCCTTAAGGGTGGACAAAGTTATTGGTCAATGTTTCTTCATAGGTGCTGCCAGTCAGAGCGTTATGCGGCATACTCTTAAAATTACGGTTCAAATTTATCAGCTGTTTTCATTTTTAAAATTTTACAATTAAATGTCAAAAAGCAAAAAAAACTCTCGATATTAATGGAAAGTGTCTAAACGCACGCAAATCTTCAACATATTGAGACTTAAGACTTAAAAATTTGCTCAAAAGACTAAGTTGGTCTTATTGTTTAACAAGAAGAAGGGGCAGTATTTCGGAATGTATTGCAGGTGTTGGAAGTTAAACGGACACTCGACGGTAGAACCAGTACTGTATTGTATTTCAGGGATTAAGGCCAATGGATAACATGACAGGTAATAACCACATGATAGGTTGATGATAATTATTTTTTTCCTTTCCTGATTGAAATGAAAGGAAATATGTACACTCTGGTTTCAATAAGACGGCATCAATTTATTGACGTAGACCCTTGATGAGTGCATCATCTCGTGAAGTTAGTTAGCGAATTGGCCACCATGATCATCACCATTTTGTAGGAAGCATTCGATCTTCATCACGTTAATACATACAACCTCTTTGTGAAATTATACCTCTAGATTGCGCTTCATTCTAGGCAGCCGCGGAAAAAACATGCCAGAAAACATGTTCTCGACATAATGGCATAAAATTGTGTTTAAAAATAAAATGACTTCCACAGCTATAACCATTATTTTTATGTGCTTCCTTAAATTTTGAAATACTATACTCATACAAGTGATGCCAAGCGTAGTTTCAAAATCCGCATGCTTGGAGGACACACTGTACAAGCCAAATAAAACATTACACCGCTTTATTCATTGCATCAGATGTTTTACGATTTAACCGGTTTTATCGCCCACATCGGCGTCAGTGAACACATTCATTCGGATCTAGGAAAACATTGCGCCGGAATACAGAACGTGTGCCAGAAAATTCTTGGCAAATGTTGCATTTGCACGTTACAACATTCATGTGATGTACATTTTAAAGATACTTTATTATTAGAATGAAAGATATCTGCCTGAGAATGATGCGATCGGAAGCTGCATCATTGAATGTCAAGACATTCGGAAGAGAGAGGAAAATGGTAGATAGAAGTTGAGGTAAAGTTTGAAATATAATATTTTTAAATAGAATGAGTGGAATAAATATAGTTCTTGTATACACAAGTTCGCTTTTGAATATGTTTCTCTTCGGATAATTCGGAACAGACATACAATTTTTGGTTGTTAAGCATCTACATATCCTTCATTAAAAGGTTTTGATCTGCAGATTTAATGTATATACAGTCAGCGTCAAGTGAGTAAACAGTTAGTCATCTGCTGAAAGAAATGGGAAACGAACTTGGTGCTAAGCTACGGTGACCGTCCGTCCTCTTTTTTAGAGGAGAGTTCTCTTTTTCGGTATCGTGTCTTTTTTTTTTTTTCTTGAAGAGGACAGTAATCCGTTCTCTTAATGTCTTTTTTTTCTTTGAAAACTTTTTTCTATGATCTACACAGTAGAGTAGATCTTCTTTGATCAGTACTAAATTAGTTAAACACAAAAAGTAGACATCACCAGTTTGAATAATTCAGTTCTGTCATCTGGTTTTTGCTATTGTGAATGAATCGCAAACTGTCATCCAAGCCTATCCGATACATTTTTATGACATTCTTTTCGTTTTTTTTTTCTTGGAAATTATGAAATTGTTCTCTTTTTTGCATCCGCAAAAATGGTCACCGTATGCTAAGCAGTAACAACGCTAAGGAGATCTACACTGAAGGATGACTAGCAGTGGAGTAGGTGCCGGATTCTTCCCGGAACAACTCCAAATCAGCCATTGGGCCAATACGTGAAACAAACATGGCCAAAAATGGACCTTCGGAAAACCACAGCCATTCTCAGCGTAATCAGGAACCATCTGAGTAGAAGACCTTACATGACACTGTGCTATCGGTGGACACGCCGCAAGACTAGGACTACCATACAGTGACTACTGTAGCAGGTGTTTGGAGACCCTCATATTTACTCTGTAATTGCCCAGCTCTAGCCTCCATAAGCAAGAAAATATTTGGAGCATATCACATAAATGCACTAACAGACATATCAGAAGTGGATGTCAGAAAAATATGCCTTTTTGTCCAGAAATCAAAATTGTTCCAGGAGTAATGGCAGGAAGCCAGCTGTGGCAATACAATAGATCCCTACGGGTCTAAGTGTATCCAACGTTTTTATGTTGGAAGCCACCATACCTACCTAATTCTTTTTAAAAGCTTATTCACTTTTGACGCTTGTTTTTAACTCTTTTGAATTAAATAAAACGCTTTATGCCTACCGCCATCTTAAATAAAATAATAAATAGATAATTTTGGAAATACGATTTTAGAGCTTTTATTTGAGGTATCAATGTCTGGCCGGTTTAAATTTTTAATTCAGAGAACAAACTATCAGCTAACGTCTGTCCAGTCACTTTTGACGCTGACTGTATACATATTTATTGTGCCGCTACGGTCCGAGTTGAACTTGGGCTTAGCTTCTCTAGCAAGTAATTATGTTGTCCGTGCTATTGTTATTTCAAGAAAGAAGGGAACTTAAATTTTTTGCGTACTCCAAACGTCAAAACTTAGTTTTTTCTTGACAAGTAAACTCTCTAAGAATTGTTAGTGAATCGAGAGAGACGTTGCCATGAAATGTAGAAGTTGTTGTGTCCAGAATTGAACCCAAACCTTCAGCGTAGGAATTGACGAACATATCCACTACTCGCGGGCGGACGTAGATTGAATTGAATAAGTAAAAATGTTAGTAGAGACATATCTCTTCAACACCATATTCTTTCATTGTGCTTCTTCGTGTTTCCCTGTTTAAACATAATCTCTGAACATGCTCCAAGGCATGTGATTAATAAGTGTGATTTTTAAGTTAAACTCGACATATAAGTTAATTAAGCAGCAGCTGACTTGCCAAACAGATGACGCACCCTTAACAGTGTCACCTTTTGAAATATATTTTCAAAATTGTTTGCTTTCGTAAATTGGTCATATATATTACAATATATTGCATATATTTTTAATCAGCTAACACCATTCATTACACAATCTCCCTTCGTGTATTATTGATTCTCAAGATGATTGAAGATCTAATTACCTATTGTGCAATCATATGGGTGTTGTAACCATTTTTATCAATGAAAATTACTACGACGCGATTTTCTCTCGAGATAACTTGCCTACTTGAACAACAAATCACATGGCTGATGGGTCTTACATGATCGACTAGTATGATGGGAAAAAACAGGATAAATCTAAAACAATGACTGCCATTGGAACTGTCAATGTCTGTTTCTATTCAGATATTTCACACAGTAGTCGAAGAAATCAATAACAATTGCTAGTATTTCACCTATTATCGAATACCTATTAGAATTACCGAATTTGTCCATGAATCAAAAACTCAATAAATATTGTCTAAATAAGAAAATTATCGATTTCGCATTTTGTTCTGTGAATCCAACAATTTCTTCGCGAATTGTCAAACTGAATTCATGATGCCCAATGACCCATTCGCGGTTCACAGATTTCGACAATTATTTCGGTCTACAAATTCGAATAAAAACTCCACGAAATCTCTGGGCGCGAACATTTGAAACATTTTAAATTTCACGCTGACAATCTGCAGCTACCGACGACTAAAGAGTATCTAAGTAAATGAAGTGTCAAAATTCGCGAATTTCGCTGTTCGCAGTTCGCCGTTTATGTGAAAAGCCCTTACGGCCTTGTGTGAACTGCGTTCAAATATTATACTAAGGATAATTTTTGACGTTTCCACAATGGTGAATAGAATTTAAATTTCAGCTGGCTAAACAGTTAAAC
Organism: Myathropa florea; assembly: GCA_930367185.1. NCBI lineage: Eukaryota > Metazoa > Arthropoda > Insecta > Diptera > Syrphidae > Myathropa > Myathropa florea. Next base: position 119,483,813 of record OV884003.1, read on the forward strand.
AAATTCAATTTGAATAAACTGTAAATTTTACAGCTGCTTTTGTCACTCTTTTAACCGAAAGGACATTTATTGATTTCTGACTTTCATGTTCACCTCTTAAGTGTCAAAAACTACACAGTGGATACAGTTTTAACGCAGTTCACCCACGGTCTAAGTTCCGGACTTTAATATGAATCGTCTGAATCAAGTAGGCGTCAACAATTATCTTCCACTCAAATAGTTCGTTTGACCAGTTATAAGTGGTTAAAAATTAAAAGTTAATTTTTTTAGCCGATATGCACTAGCTGCAATGAAGATAATGTAGTACAATTCAGGCAACTGGGAATTGTTGAGAAGTCAAATGCACAAAACACAACATCAGAGATTAAACGGTTTTAAAAAACAGTTAATTTTTTTGAGCACTTGAACACCCTTTCCGTGAAGAATAACTAGGGCGAAAATTGACATGCGAAAGAGAAACACAAATTTTGTTTTTTGCAACATCTCGCAACAACGTTTACAGAGTGTAAACATCAGAAATAGCTTTCTAAAGAGCCAGTGTAAGACTGCAGAAATCTTCAATTCGTGTGTTAAACTTATCACAGCCAACACGAGTGGTTATTTGAGAGGCTAGTCATAGGCCCTTCACATGTCTGACGTCTACGATGACAGTACACACTGAGGCGCACAAAACCAATGAGAAAGTACAGTCAGTTTATTTACCTCGTGTATTTACAGATAAATTTACGGTAATTGTAGATAGTCATGCTTCATTGACAGCCAAGTAAGTTTCTATCAAACCAATGTGCGCCACTGCAGATGATTAGCCTAAAACAAACGATTGATCGAAAGGATTTATTTGTTTAAGGGTGTGACTGCACTTGACTGTAATACAGTCTAGGTTAACGATTATTCTCTTTTCTTTTTCAAAGAATATCTTGGAACAAAATTGTTAAAAAGTTGTTAAATGAATGGAACAGATCTAACACTAATCAAGAGCAGTAAGAAACTTCAAGTCTGAGGGCAGTTTCAAATATAAACGAACGCATAAAGGTTGTCTAAAAGACAAAATTCCACTTTCCTTGTGAACTCTCAAGCATATTTATCGATCGATCTTCGTAAAAATGTCTCAACAGATTTGCTTACTCCACGACAAAAGTTATCAAGAGAAACCGACGAACGCAATTACATATTTTACAAGCTATTTATATTTTTTTAAAGTGCCTCTATCGTGTTGCTTTCAATTGGAAAACTAAGTATTTGAATGCATCAGCACATGGAACGTGTTAATTGCGTTCGTTGCGCGATTATTCTAGTAGAACGTGTAGCATATGTTCAGCAATGAAACTTCAAGATTCAACACAAGCGAAAAGCAAAACTAACAAACTATTGTTTCATTGCTTTCATACTTTTTTTTCTATAACTACAGACTGGATTCTCCAAGATCAAGAGCAGTTGAAACAGAAAGTCATGGACTACGAGAAGTGCAATGAACAGATATGTATGATTAGAACGAGGTTATCAGTTGAGTTCGAAGCGGTGGAGTGAAGTTTATAAATATGAATATGCCAATAATTTTATTCTGAGTGTGTGACAGTTTTGATTTACAATCATCCGATAGAATGTGTGTGTATGTATGGATTTTCGTTAACAAAGTTGTATGTAGATTGGAAGAGGAATAGCTAGACAGGGAATTTATTGTTAACTCGGCATATTCTTTATTAAATTTAATAGGACAACGTTATGTCATCATAACCTCACTTGACTGCAAGTTTGCGCTTCGAGAGGAAGTGATTTCCTCATTTTAATTTGAAATTCAAAACGACTTTGTCAGCAAAGCAGAGATAAGCTTGTAAGTGTTCTGTGTTGCTATGTGAAACCTGGAGTAAATGTAATAAGGGGGCGAAATATATCCAGTGGCAGCTGATATCAGTCCTGTCTGCGGGTAGGGCGAAAATCAAACCGCGAACTCTACGATGTGGACATAGTTCGCAATGCAAAAACCCATAGACTGAAATTTTTTCGACCACATGGAGCAAATGAACACCAATTTCCCAGCTTGGAAAGTGTTTAAATCCGAACTTCCGGGCTTGCACTTGAGGAGAGGAAGACAGAACATCCGGTATAAAGACCAAGTGATCGCAAATGCAACACAACTTGATTTTGATGACTGGAAGTAGCGTGCCTGAGACCGTCAGCGATGGAAGGAGTCAATGATTCTTGCTCAGACTATCCGGGGGTAGTTGGCCTGATAAGTAGGCCACTGGTAGAGATAATCTACCACCTGTCGCGGTATCACTTAAATACATTTCTCTCATACGATCAACAAATCACACTGATTTTTTTTAAATACAAGCATTTGTTTACAAACAACAAAGTTTTCACCCTGTTTATATATTGTAATTTGCTCAATTCCAAGGGATTATCAGTTTTATTTTTCAAAACATCTGTGAAGCGATAAATCAAACAGATCTAGTACGCTGGCTTAATTATGATTAAGATCTAAGCGGGGGGTTTCATTTGAACGTGGTTCTGTTCTAACCTAGGGTTAGCGTAAATAACGTATCTTCTTCGATTTTCAAATTGCCAAGATCTGGTGTTTACAGGCAAAATAAGGTGTTCGCTAGAAACAAGAGCTAAGTTTGAACATTTTAGGCCCTTAAATACCATTTGCCACCATGTAACAAGAATTTAACGACAGAATGTAACGACAAGTGTTCACACACAACTACAAGTCATCCGAACAAAACAAAAGCTAAAAAAATGTCAACTTCTATACGACCGATCTGCACGGCTTGTCCATCAAGGAAAGCCAGACGACTAAGTAGTATAACTTCCAGTACAGTGTAAACGTTCCTTTTGATATCACTTACAGTGCCGCTGTATTCTTGTATCACAGTATACAAGAAATTGTTGAACGTTTCATCTGACAGTTTCTTATCCATGACACTACGCACATGTGCCGCGATTAGCAACAACATTTCAACACGATTGATGCTTGAACATTAACAGAAAGCTACGCGGCCAATTACTTCCGCGTTTGGCAGAACACTGGAAAAAAATGTAATTTTGTTCGAATTTTACAAGTCTTCTCCTTCTTCTATCAGTTTTTCTAAAAATAAAACACAAAATAGTGCTCGTTTAGTTGTGCTGCTTTCAAATTCTATTTTCGGACCGTTTTCGTTTCGAATTCTGACTGGATTAACAAGAATGTTTAGATTATATATTCTACGTCGATAACACAGCGATTTACAAAACCATGTATACTTCCGGTTGTAACTTATAGCATGCTTCTTTTTTGAACATTTTATGTACTACGACATTTCATATCAAGAAAAAACAGAGTGCGGTCAATAAATACCCCAACTCTGTTGATGTTTTTTCACAGAATCTCTAATCTCTACAGATAATCACGATTATTTAGTAAAATTAAATACTCTAGGCATTCTACGATTTAAGTCAAAACAATCACCCCTATTGCTATAGTCGTTTTTATTAAACGACAAATGTCGCTTAGAGAAATCGGTATTGCGATAGTCACTACGATGTCGTTTTGCTTGTTTAGTGGAGCGTATTTTTTTTATCGACAAATGTCACCCGTCGGTATTGTAACTCTCGTTTAAATTCAAATAAACGGCAAGTACTACGATAGTTTTTGGCGATGACATTTTTTTCAAACGACAAGCTGTGTATTTTCAAATGAAATGTAAGTTTTTATTTCTTTTTCCTTTTTCTGATAAAAAAAAAAGTCTTCGCTTCATTTTTTTCCTCATCTGAAAAGGATGCGTTCATCCAACGAGGACAAATAAATGCTTCCATAAGCTCGAGTATCTCTTTTAAAATGATACTCATTGTTGCTTGAGCAATACCCAAATTAAAATCGTTGCCTACACACTTCTGATAGCTACTGCTACTAATACTACACTCATTGGCACACACGCCTTAAGAATGGGACTCCTTCATAACGACTTCTGCAGGAGCTGCAGAGACAAGGAAGAAGAGGAAAGCGTAAAGCATCTTCTCTGCACTTGTGAGGCGCTATCCTCCCGCAGGAAGAACCACCTTGGAGGCTGCATCTTTAACGACTTGAGCGAAATGCTCAACGTACGCATCCATCAAATAAGAAGCTTAGTGGCAAGTACCAAATGATTTTCTGAATAAGTGACATCCGCTCCGCGTGGTACCACAATGGGCCTAAGTTGGCTTAAATGTGACTACTATCTGCAGTCAGCTACCTAAACCTAACCTAACCTACTGCGATTCTGACAAATGCAAGGGATTGGACTTCTATCTTAATCTTCTCCTTTATCTTATTAACTTATTTTTTTCTTCTTCTTCTCTCTCATCTTCATTAATAAAATTATTTACCACAAAAAGTACAATACTGTTCATTATTCTATATTCCCAATTCAAAAATTTTACATTTCTTTCAAGTGTCTAACTGTATTTGTTCGATATTTATGTGGAATGCATGTGGTTCGAAAACGACTGGCGTTTAAGTATTGTAATACCGACACTTGAAAGCCTAAAAAGTGATTCGACAGAAAAAGTGAGAAGTGTCGTTCAATAAAAACGACTATCGCAATAAGGGTGAATAACAGATTTAGCTGACAAGAATTTGACCTTATGTCAAAAATGGATTCATTTAAGTTTCAACGAATCCTCCTCTTGCTTTTAATTAGCTTATAGAACTAAAGTATTCTGTAAAATTTTGAGTAACGAAAAATAAAATGGAAAATAAATAACTGCATTTCACAATAGAAAAAATGTATGGCTGAAATCCAGTTTAGGATATTTCCCTGTTTGTTTGAACTGTAAAGTTTTCGTGGAAATGTCATTGAGATCTTAAAGGGCCTTTCACATGAGGCGCGAACTGCGAACGCGAATTTTTCGAAATAACCATATTGCAGGAAATATCAGCAAAAATGTACACTTTTTGGTATGCCAGAATGTGCGTTTTCAGCTATCGATTTTTTTCATGAAGTAAAAACTCAAAATATTGTTTCAATAAGAAAATTATCGATTTCGCTTACTCTTCGCGAATTGTCAAACTGAATTCACGACCCACAATAAGCTACCGTCGACTAAAGAGAATTTCATGTGAATGAGGTTTCGCAATTAACCGCTCGTGTTAGCCCTTAAGTTATAACGAATCCTCTTGTTGCCCCAGCTTGTTGACATCCAGTTTGGCATTTTTTTTCTGTTTGTTTGAACTGTCAAATTTTCGACCAAGTGTCGTTGGGATCTTTCGTTTGTCCATTTAAGATTGTGTGTCGATTGCGTTAAAATATTCTCCTAAACTAGTTTTTGACGTTTCTACAAAGGTGAATATAACTTGTGTGGTGACTGAGTTGTGGTTAATAGAATCGACTTTTATGGGCATGGAGACTATTTGCAGATTATAATGAACATTTCAGAAAGTTTAACCAAAGCCTACATAAATCAATTACGGTCGACTCTTTAGCTTGACGGTCAATTGTTTGTAAATTTCTCCATTCCCAATCAATCCATTCACCTCGGTGACCGTAAGATAAATAAGAATATTTTTAAATTATACAATCTTGCAGTGGTATCGAAAAATTAAAAAAAAATCTGAAAATACATATTTTCTGAACAGAGTCTGGTGTTGAATGATTTTTTTATTAGCTATCAAACACCGACTGTCGTTGCATTATTTTTCTGCTTGCAGTTCTGCTCATACGTACATTCGAAAGCTTAACAACTCTAATTGATTGTGTCTTAACAAATAAATATTTCTATACTCGGCGCTAATTGAACAGTGACTGCATGAAGCTATTTCAGTGAGACCACTTGTTTTAATTACACATGTTCAATTATTCGTTTTTTTTTTTAAATTTGATTTGATAGAATCTTATAATTAAAAGGGGTATAAGGGATTCTGTCATAGCAACAGGAGTGTTATATAATTGCTATACGCGATTGGTCGAACTAAGGGAGCCATCAATGAGGCCTTTATAATAATAATAATAATGGCGGCGCTACAGTCCGAGGTGGACTTGGGCCTAGCTTCTCAGCAACCACTCGTGTTGTGCTTGCTATTGTTCTCTCACGAGTGAAGGGGACCTACTGTTTAATGCCGACTCCGAATGGCGAGATTGAGAAGCTTTTTTTTTTCTAGACAGTTATACTCTTTAAGCATTGTCAGTGACTCGAAAGAGGTGGAGCCGTGAAAAAATGTTTGATGTTTTTTGCGAGATTCGAACCGAAGACCTCGAGCGTAGGAGTCGACGCACCTACCCACTACGCCACGGCGCCCTCAATGAGGCGTTTGCTAGCATTAAAACCGAAGCGGGTAAAATGAGTCTGGCGGTAAACGAGGGCAAAACAAAGTATATGCTCTCATCCAGAAAGGACTTGACCAGAATGTCACAATGAGCAGGTATAACTTCGAGGTAGTGAAGGACTTCATCTACCTCTGTTCTGCTGTAAAAAGCACAAACAACATTAGTAACTGTTGACAAACTGTCGTTTTTCGGGCTCAAAGGGCAGTTGAGTAATAGAGCCCCCTCTCGAATGATCAAGCTGACTTTGTACAATACATTGGGGGACTTCAACTAATTCACGTGTGCGATCGACGACAGCAATCAAAGTATCGTGCTAACTGGAGAGGCTTGTTGGTTAAAGCTTAGGTTCACTACGGATTGTAAAAGAAGAAGAAGAAATTAAATTATTAATGGTATCTACTGTTTCATCTCGATGCTTGAGAAGCTTCCCCTGACAGTAATACTATCAGAACATTGTCCTTGGATCGTGGGAGACAGAGTGGTTAAGATGAATATTCTTATCCCGCCAAATTTAATCGGTCTGAAAAAGAACAAGCGTTCTATTTGAAAAAACAAGAGTACGTCGCAAGCCTTATTAAACAGCGTAGTGTGGACATAACAAACAGGCTGTTAACTTCTCCGCATTAAGTCTAGAAAAATAAATATTACATCCACATATCTGTTTTAAGTGTTTTCAGCTGTGGACTTCAATGCGTCTAATCACTTATATAACATGCCAGACCCTTTAGAACACCCTTATCAGCTTATTCTGAGTTTGCACCTGTCATGTTTTTCTTCATTGACGTGTTGCAGTAATGGAATTGTAGTTTACAAAGTAACCAACATATTGCCACGACCGTCGATGACTAGTTATGAGAACGCCATCCTGATCCTTCTCAAAAATACCAATCGAACCAAAGCAAACCTTATTAAGTGTCTCAGGCAGAAGTCAATGTCTACATTTTCTGCCTTAAAATAGAGCCCAACTAGTGGATCAAAAACCTTAAAATATAAATCTTTTAGAGCCAAATTACTTTATGTAGGAAAAGGTTATTTCCTGAAACACAATAAAGCGTTGGTCCTTCCATTGAATGACGTTTAACTTTCAGCACAAGCAATATAATGGCACAGCCCAAGATACTACGTCTGTTAAAAAATTAGAGCAATGAAAGCAATGTAATCCCTCGAAGCAACGGGGTCTCTCACGCAAATCTTTCAACAGGTTGAACCATTTACTTCCGTTTCGACACTTCTCATACAAATTGAGAGTTTTTTATGTATGTGCTTCTGTTTTGACATTTAATTGTAAATTTTGGAAAATGAAAGCAGCTGATAAACATGTATTGTCTGAAGAACTACCTTAAGGGCTATTCATATGAGCGGCGAACTGCGAACTGCGAAATTCGCGATTTTTGACACTTCACTTCGTTAGCCGCGAATTGTCAGCGTGAATTTTAAAATTTCAAATGTTCACTCGCACAGATTTTGCGAATTTCTGGCATACTAAAAAGTGCAAATTTTTTCTGATATTTCCTGAAATATGGTTGTTTCGAAAAATTCGAGTTCGTAGCTTCATGTGAAAGGCTCTTAATAATAATAATAATGGCGGAGCTACAGTCCGAGGTGGACCTGGGCCTAGCTTCTCAGCAACCACTCGTGTTGTGCGTGCTATTGTTCTCTCACGAGTGGAGGGGACCTACAGTTTAATGCCGACTACGAACGGCGAGATTGAGAAGCTTTTTCTGGATAGTTATACTCTTTGAGCATTGTCAGTGACTCGAAAAAGGTGGAGCCGTGAAAAAATGTTTGATGTTTTCTTCGAGATTCGAACTGACGACCTCGAGCGTAGGAGTCGACGCTCCTACCCACTACGCCACGGCGCCCACACGTGAGTATCTGGCATACTAAAAAGTGCAAATTTCTTCTGATATTTACTGAAATATGGTTGTTTCGAAAAATTCGAGTTCGTAGTTCGCGTTTCATGTGAAAGTCTCTTAAGTAACGCAAAAACGGTAGCACTAACGCAGTATTGTGTTTCTCGCATATGATTATGCACCACTTGTTGCAGATTTTGCACCAACACCGCGCTCAGTTGTTCTTATTTTGATTATTCAAAAAGGAAAAATGTTTACAATTTTCTGATTGTAAAGAAAACACTTCATTTGATAGGGATAAACGTAGCTTTTCCTATTCAATTGTTACAACTGAAAGATAATTATTCATTCTTAGCTGCCGGCAAGATTGCTAATGAGCTTTTCTTACCCGTGGGTGTTTTCCCGCCATCATCTATCGCAGATCTAGTGATTACACATATTTCTGACTAAGTTTTTAAAAATTCCCCCTTGCAAACTGAAAACGGTCGTCATCATTGCTGACGTCATCGGAAATGCAAGTTTTATTTGCAATCGTCTACCCTTCTTGTATTGATTTTCTGATGAAACACCTAATCAAATGTCAATAGCCACTGCCACAACTTCACTTTATGCGCTTAACATCCACAGTCGCCCTAGTAAGCCCTTCAAAAACTGTTTCGTTTTCATAACTGAACATTCTTTTTAATCGAAAACATAATGAATGATAAGATATCACATTTTATGTCACAGACAACAGCCGGCGTCACTCTTGTCAAAGGGAATAACTGGAATCACCCCCCACACATGTGTGCATTATTCTTCAAGTTTTCTTTGTAATGCCCATAAAATGCGGAATAGAAAGTGGAAATGAAAAGAAAAATATCCGAACTTTCTAAAAATATCACATCGAGCAGAATACATTCAAAGAAAACATCTAAACTGGGCCACCACAATGCGATTGCAACACTACATTCTTTACTTGCACTTTATGCACAAATATGTAAAGCGGTCTGAAGTAAGCAAAAAAAAAAATCAAACCACTGCTGACAGCTGCAAAACTCGCAAACACTTTTCCAGTAACGGTAATTGAAGTAATTCAAATTCAATTTGACATGGATTGACACCAAGAGGGGAGAACATTTTCATTTTTTTGTATATTTTGATTACGAAGCGGTATTCTTTTTAGACGTAATGATAACGGATTTTGTGATAACCTCACACTGATATTTAACACTTTTTAAGGTTAGGCAAAGTGCTTACCAAACCCATTTGCCACCGGTACCGATGCGTTCTAACTCATCGGAGACAATCTCTTTGAGCTCATCCTCCTTGACAACGATGAAAGGTCTCTCCACTAAATTTGACATTATTGTAATTACTTGATTTGTAACGGTTCTCCACCATATAATACTTGAAATATATTCTTAATTAATAAAATTAAAAACCGCACGACTAGACAATTGGCAATCGATGAGGAACGACAACAACAATCACGACACGAGTTCGAGTAGGTAAACCGACTATTAAAGGGTCCGCGTGCATATACTCGTACTTTTAATTCACTGCATTCACAGCACTTTCATATGACAAGGTTGCCGAACCGATTGCACAGAAAACAACAGCAAATACCGCACGAATAGAACGCTCGAACGGAACTGATGTGCCACCGCCTGTTGCAATGGATAATATACCAAGTGCTAGAGCTGTAACGATGAGCTTGAATGAAATTTTGTTGAGCTAGCTATATGTGGCATGCTCAATGTACAGCAGATATGATTGCTGCAGATAGAATGACCGTGAAAGCATTGACCATCTCCATGGAATATGAGATGACAATCCGCCGTTACACTTAACCACTTCAAATTCATAAACTTTTTGACAGTTGCCAGAGAATAAATGAATTGTGTGTGTGTATCTGGAGTGGACTCTCGGTTCCAGAAAGACCACTCTGTTGACATAGGGTGTGCACAAGATTACAAAAATTTAAAGTGAAAGTACTTTAAAACTCGTAAGCATATGCGGGGTAAATTATATTGACTACCGACTTACAGTTTAGCAAATTTGCTTATCAAATGAAATTCAGTTGAAATTTTCATCAGACAGAGCTTTTCTGCCGCGCATGCAGTTTAATGCATTTTTTGGTTCACTCCACCAGGGGTGGTTCATTGCACCTCCAACCTCAAGAAATGAATGCTTTTGCTGGCAAAGCTGCACAGGACTATTTTAAGAACGACGATGTTTAAAAATAGCCTTTCATGAGTCGATAAAAGCGAAATGTTTAGAGCGCTGAATCAGGATACAGAAGAGATTATGCAATTCCTTATTCAATGACAACAGAGGATTCCATCATTGCACGCTGCTCGGCAAGCGAGAAGCACCCATGTGCACTAAAAGCTCTCTTTGAAAGTAGATACTTATATATTTATTTTCGCACGCGACAAAAACCCCCTTTCATACAGACCGCGTGATGCAATATCGACGTAAGGTAAGTCTATACCTTATATTTATCATAGAAGCGCCATGCTTAACGCTTATTGGCGCTAATTTGAAGTAGCCCTTGCATGCATCAACTTCAGATAAGATAAATGACACAAACTGACTCACGTTTTACATCCGGTTTAGCCTAGTTCGGAAGGAATCGAAATTTCTGTGTCGGTTAGACTCTAAGGACACATAGATTTGGGCAGAAATTCGTAAGAGAAACGAAAGATAAGCAATGAATGGAGAACTAATCTTTAATTTAGATAGATCCTTTACAGTCTTCAGAAAGCTGACACGATTTCTTGCGATTTTTGTGCTGCTTTCCAAGTGTATCTTTTGATTGAATATATTCCTAACGTATTCATAAACCGTTAAACTCAATCAAAGACAGAAATTCGAAAAAGTTGTGTACGAAGACACCAGGTTTGATTTAGACGAAGCCAGAAGAGTCTTAAAGGCAGACCATACATCACTCATGCATGTTGAAACCAAACGAATAGTTAGCGGGAGAATCGTCAATATCTAAAGTGTGCTTTTGTGCCTTTTTTAAGGGAGATTGGATTCGCTCTCATTTAAGACGGCGTTTAGATGAGTGGAAGAAGGCAGAAATTTCGGAGAAAAAGCGTATGATTTTCCAAACAGTTCAGGGATGTATTTTCGGGATGTATTTTCGGCGATCTAACCCAACTCTTTCCAAACACATGATCTCTCTCCAACATTTCTGCCTTCTTTCATTCACGTAAACGCCGTCTAACACAAATCACATCGGATGCAAGTCAATAGTTTATGCAACTGGCCGTAAGAGACAATTTTCGTGAAAATGTTTAACCCTGAGTACAGTCTTTAGGAGCTTAAGTCACCAACCACATTGGAAAACATAGCCGCCGTAGCGGTCAGTATCGAAAAAGACTCAAAAATTTCGATTCGGCGTCGATCAGCTGAATTGGGCATCGTCAGTCAATCCGGCTTACTTTGCGGTCGGATTTGGGTCTACATCCGTATAAGATTGTGCAAGAATTGACGACCTTAGACAACTTCGTAGATGTGCATGGATGGTTTCAAGATGGATGAGGGCACATGCCTAAGAGTTTTCGCAGAATCGTCGGAGATTTCTCTGTCCCTTCGCCTGCCTTGGCGTTGCAGTGCATTCTAGGCAGACGTCAAAGCTTTCCAAGAGGCTGCTTGCTTACTGTCAATGAGTTCGGCAGCCATTAAGGCTCTGGACAACGACTTGATGGGGCAGTTGGTTAGGTGCCTGCCCCAAGTTAGAGGGGCACCAGGTTCGAATCCCAGTGAAATCGAATCTGGTCCAGTCACCATTTGCCGTTGGGATCAAATTAACGGCACTGGAGTAGGTTGCTACCTGGCAGTACAATGGACCAGTTTTGAGTCTGAGTGGTCCAGTAGTGTTTCAAAAATGCTCCGAAAAAAAAAAAAAAAACAAAAAAAGAAAGTCTCTGGACACATCATCAAAGAAATCAAAGATTGGCGTCTTACTCTAAAGGAGATAATAGTTCTGCTGGATCCCGGTGCTACAAATATGCAACGAAAGAGTCGACGAGCTATAGAGATAATCAGGAGGCACTCTATCCCTCATAACAAACCCCATGTTGTTTATAATAATAATAATGGCGGCGCTACAGTTCGAGGTGGGTCTGGGCCTAGCTTCTCAGAAACCACTCGTGTTGTGCGTGCTATTGTTCTCTCACGAGCGGAGGGGACCTACAGTTTTAATGCCGACTCCGAACGGCGATTTTTTTGAGAAGCTTTTCTCTTTGAGCATTGTCAGTGACTCGAAAGAGGTGGAGTCGTGAAAAAATTTTAGGTGTTTTTTTTCGAGATTCGAACCGACGACCTCGAGCGTAGGAGTCGATGCACCTATCCACTACGCCACGGCGCCCAATTTGACAATACTTCTGGTTAATTTTCGTTTGCTTTTGACATAAGCTTAGGTTTTCGATTATTGCAGTTGGCTCTTAAGTTCGAAAAGAACAAAAACTCTCCTAGCAATAAATGGGAAAGAATTAAGTAGTACTGTAGGCATAACAACAGCCCACAGTCTCTTAGGCACACAGGCAAAAGGATCGGATCTCCCTACAACGACTTATGCCAAGAATGTGGGGATTATAAGGGAAGAAGAAAACAATCCCACATTACCTCAGCACTTAAAATCCAAGGCATAATTAAGAGAATTCTGCTGTCATCAGACATTTGCATATGTAAAGGGTGTTTTAAAGGTTTGCTTTCTAAAGTGGCAACACTGTTTCTACAGATTGTCAGTTTGACAGTTCAAAATTGATTTGTGGTTAGTACGTTTTACCATTTTACGATGAACAGATTAACGCGAGAACAACGCGTGCAAATCGTGCAAACTTATTTTGAAAACCATGGTTGGGTTCGCCAAATTTATCAGAAAGAAAAAATTGCCGTTATAGAGCGCAGTGTTGAAAAGGATCTGACTCAGTCATCGTGCCATCGTGCCATCGCCATCGTGCACAGCAATTGGAGCTAACCCGTGGAAGATTTTACGGAAAGATCTTGGCTTAAAAGTTTATAAAATCCAAGAGTTGAAACCGCGTGACGAGTATACGCGCCGTGGTTTCGGTGAATGGGCTGAAAACATAATCCTCATTTTTAACGCAAGATTTTGTTCTCCGAAGCCCATTTTTATTAAATGGATATTTAAACACGGAAAATTGCCGAATTTGGTGAGGAGAAAATCAAGAAGCCTTTGTCGAGACACCCTTACAACCATAAAAACTCACTGTTTGGTGTGCTTTATGGACCGGTGGAATATTTATGACGATAACAGATAATGACTACTACTATTGGGAAAATGAAGAATCCGAAAAAAATAACTTAAGCATAAGAAAGTGAACGAAACTTGATGAAACAGAGAAAACCAGCTTTTATGGGTGCAGTACAAAATGTCTGTGCATTCGCTAAATATCTTAAGTTACTCAAGTAACCATAAGCAATTATGGATGGTCCTTTGGCTTTAGTTCCTAGTTGCAGACCACATCCAACTTTCTCTCACTTGCGTTCCATTCGTTTAGTTCTTTCAATTTCTTTAAATTGATTTACTTTAAGAATGCATCTTTGTGTGTAGCAGAAGAGAGCTTTTAAAGAAATTAATTGGAAAGTAGTGTAATTTTGAAAAATGAGTAACTAGGATACAGCAGGCACTTTCAGGAACTAGTTTTGACTATCCGTGTTGCAATTAAGATCCAATTAAGATCAAAATGTGTCACGGTAGATTTATACTGTGACAGTAACTCCAACCTAACCTTAATTTTAAAAATAATTTTCTAATCAATGTCAAACTGAAAAAATAAAAAGTGAAATTAATTGTAAAAAAAATAATTCCCCTTCCCCAAATCATGTACGATGTTATTATTGTTGGTGCAGGACTATCCGGACTAACCACAGCCTATAAGATTCTTCAGAAGGAGCCGTCGCTTAAGCTGCAAATACTTGAGGCAGATAGCAGAGTCGGTGGTCAGCTAGGTTTTGTACCAAGCGGAGAGATCGGTGGGAAATGGATTCTCGCCGATCAGTATCATATTTTCAAAATGCTGACAGATTTGCGGGTGCCAATGCGAAGGAAAGCACCCGTCTCAAAAGATTTGTCACGTGTTTGGACTATCGACGAGGGATTTTTTGCATTTGCAGCAAAGTTTGAGCTTCGTCGTTATATCGAAGAATTAAATATCAGAGCGCGGCTATATCGTCCAGGAAACTATGTGTGAGTTGAATTGACTTCATTTGTAACCAAGTTTTAAGCCCTTTTTACCAGCCTCAGGGCTGAGGATAAGGAAACTTCAATGTGGGCACACATAAGGGGAAAATTGTTTTTCGAAAGCTCCCGGGGATTCATGATCAACTTCGTAAGGCTCGTCACTGGAGCTGACGCGAGGGAGATATGTTTTATGCAGTTTATGAATGTCATCAGCAGCTGTGGTGGCACCCAAGCCCTGTTCTGCATGTAAGCACTTTGTGGCAACTGTTTGGTTGCGTTTACTCACAGATTTGATTCTCAGGTACATTGATTCTTCAAAAGCTCTCATAGAATTCTCATCAGATCAGCTTTTGGGAGTACTTGAGACCCGGCTGGATGCTGTTGAAATAAAAAAGTTAACAAGGGTAATTGAAATTCACCACCAATCAGACGTGGTCACAGTTCGTTCAGAGTCTGGGGAATACTACGCAGGAAGGGTGTGTGTCCTGGCCATTCCTTGGAACCAGGTCTGCGATATTTTTATCACCCCACCGATCCCATCCACCCTTGAATTGGAATGCCCGTCGAACAAGTACTACCTCACATCCTTTATAGTGGAGTATGAAGAGGCACACTGGCGTCGAAATGGAAAGTCTGGGAGCTTATGTTTGTCCGATCCCGGCCTCTACGCGCAGCAATACAGACCCACGTCCTTACGTGGTTACTTGCTTCATAAGGGTGACTCCGAGCGAAGTGACCCTACGTTTGTTTTAGAGAAATTATCGGAGAGTTTTGGAATCGAAATGTCTCACCCGCTAACATATTTCCGCAGAACATTCGAACAGACTTGTCTCATGAATCTGCCCGAGAAGTCCCCTTGGAACCGAATTGTCTGGTCATCATCCGGTTCGGCTACGCTCTTTCGAGGCTGCTTAAACGGAGCCGTTCAGAGTGGCCTCAGAGCCGCGGTTCAAACTCTACTCATTTTGCGGCCTCAAAATGTCTCTTGGCGTGATCTAGCCGAGATACAGAAAGCAAGCGCTGTGCACCAACTCCCAACTGTATCTGAATTGCTTAAGAGCTCCCTGAACGTGTACAATACGGTGTTCTACTCCGGCATGGGACTAATGGTCATCATTCTGTTGACGCTTCGAAAATGTATCTTCTGATCGTGCTGCATGCCTCCCACAATGGATGATAAATTGTTCCTTTGTTCGAGTCTGCGTCTGCGGGAGGTGGCTTCAATTGAATTTGAATGGCAGTGAATTGAAGGCGCCCTGGTTTACATTGCAGACGACAAGTGATAAAAGTGAAATTGATAGTGTTATGGTTTTGTGGAAGGCGATAGACCGAGGTTGACCGCGTACATTCGTATTCAGACGTGTAAACATTTTATCGGTACGTAAGAATAAATTTCAAGTGTCTATGGAGATGTCTGAAATAAGCCTAATTGATACTGGTTTTACTATTCCGCGGTCATTGGTTCATTCATTTTACTCGCAGAGATTTGGATTGGAATTTCTAGATTGACTTCAATTTCATACGACCTTTGGCCTTGTTTGTTTGGGTGCGAGTTCCACTGCGTCATTTACTGCATGGAATAGAACCAATCTTAGTCTCTAAAGAAAAATAATCGTACTCATTCATACTTAGTCTGTGGTGATAAAGAATATTTTTTAGATTATTTTAATTAAACGGAGGATGTGTTCAGATTACGGCTTTGTTTAGTAATAAAAACCGGGAGACGATTGGTGAATTCAGTAAAACGGAATCAAATATAAAGCATAATTTCTTTTTTCAGTTTTTTGTTTTGAATGTCTTAGCTGATAAGTAGAGAAGTGTGGCTCTGTAGCTTAGAAAGACCTAATTAGCATTGTGTTCTTTTTTGGTTGACTTGGTCTTGGTTCTAGCTTCTCCAGCAATCATGCATGTTGTGCGTGGGAGTCTTCTCTCATGAGTAGAAAAACCTTCAGTCAACTCTGAACGGTAATTTTTCAGAAGCCTTTTTTGATAGTTATACTCTCTGAACATCGCCCGTGACTCGAGAGGGGTTGCACCTTGACAATGAAAGATGGTGTATCGGGGATGGAATTATAGACATTCAGCACACGAGTTGATGCATTTATCCACCATGGTGCTTACTTTCATGGCTTAAGCTAAGAGGAATCTACTTTTTTCGGCCCAGCAACGCACGAAACGTGCGGCAGAGTGAATACCCAAAAATTAAACAATGCGACCATAACACCCCTTCGCACAGTTTCGTTAAGTTCGGTCACTTTTGCGAAATGAATCGCTCTCTGCGTATGCAAATGTCAGTTGACAGCTAAATTCTCCTTAAGTTTCTATAAGCAATTATGGACACTTTGAAATGGGACGATGCTTCTGGTTACTTTTCGTTTGGTTATGACATAAGCTGCATTTTTTGTACGCCCATTATAGTTGCCCCTTTTGAGTCTGCACCTATTAGAATGAGCCTCCTTTTAGTTCCTTCTTCCTTATTCCACTTGTTCTCCTTGCTGCCTTATTTTTACAACGCAGAAGGTTTAAATTAATAGAATTCTAAGAATCATGTTCGTAAATTACGTCGCTATTGAAAAACATTTAACGTGCTCGAATGAATTCACACAATTCAGTGACCATAGTTCTGGGAAATCGTTTCACAAGACTTGATCTATCAATATAATTTGAACTCTGGCTTTTCAATAAACGTTGAAATCGAATCTATGCAGCTAAACAATCATCAGTTTAATGCCGACTCCGAACGGCGAGATTAAGAAGCTATTTCTAGACAGTTATACTCTTTGAGCATTGTCAGTGACTCGAAAGAGGTGGAGCCGTGAAAAAATGTTAGGTGTTTTTTTTCGAGATTCGAACTGACGACCTCGAGCGTAGGAGTCGACGCACCTACCCACTACGCCACGGCGCCCACATGTTACCGTGTTTCAAAAACTAATAATCTAAGAAAGGCGCTTGGACTATTAGGCACGTGTTCAAACATAACTCCATGCATTCCTGAAGTCCGGCTAACAGAAAATCATTAACAAAGGAGGATATTTCGCCACATTCGAGCTTACCAGGAACAAGGGAAATCCATCTGTTTCAAGGTCAGCAAGATTGGTAGGGGGCTCACTGCTGTAGACAGCAATCTTAAGAACTTGTATGGAAAAACAGCGATGGAAGAGTCTGCAATGCAACAAGGAAAGACGAAGGAGGAAGGACGGGCACAACTATGAACTGCTTCAAATTCAAGGCAAGGCAAATTCAGGTAAGGAAAATGCAGAACCTGGGGCCTTATTTTGTAATGCTATGGTATTGGAAATCTATTCGAAAATCGGAAATTGGTATTTTGTACTTCTATCACACAATCCGCATTTAAAAATTAAAAGTTATGCCAACGCGTTTAGGGAAATTTGCTATTTTGTATTCCGAAGGTACAAGATGTCAAAATCGTCCTCAGCTACGGATTTCCATTAGATTACTCCTCTTTTGTTGGCAAATTAACATTAATAATAAATTTGAGCAGTTGTTGTCCAAACATGTAGGTCTTGATTTCTTCCACCTGCAGATGCAAACCAGAAATTCAAGCAAATACGTGCCATAAGTGTCACTCCAAATGCATCATCTTTTAGAATATCACGCAACCACACAAAAGCTTGAAATATACTGGCGAAATCGAAGATTTCAACTTGTGAAAAAGTAAAATTGAATTCAATTTATTTGCTATTTAAATGATTTTTTTTTTATTTGACAGTTTAATTTTCGGAATTATTGGTAAAATTTGGCAGCATTCAAATCCAATACGAAAATTATACAAAATACGAATTGATTTGAGTATCGGATTTTGATTTCCGAATCCGAATCCGAAAGTGATACAAATTATTATTATTATTATTATAATTTTATTAATCAGTAATTACATGATTAATCTTAAATTACGGCACCAGCTACCAGGGCTTCAGCCTGTGATACAAAATAAGATTCGTTATATCTTCTAAAGCAAAAAAAAATTAATGAAATGAGAGGAAAAAATTAAAATTGTTTACTCTGAGGTTGTAAATGATTTTTATTTTTTCCTCTCATTTCATTAATTTGTGTCGCCAAAAACCATAAAATTCAAACTACAGTGGACGCTCGATAAAGTGAACTAATAAAAACCGGGCCTGCTCACTGGAGCGAGATTATTCATTGTAACGAGCGTGGACTGCTTAGAGCAAACTGTGTTTTTTTTTTCAATCATCAGATTATTTTGACACTGACAACTGTTTCCCGCTCGAAATCTTGACAGAAGTCAGTATCCTCACTCGAAGCACCAACATCTTGCCATACAAAACCGTAATCCTGCCAGTGTTGCTACATGGAGTGTTGTATATGGAGCTGAAAGCTGGACGATAAGCAGTATTCTTAGTGCCTTCCATATCGGACATTTGATCCTGTCTGTGAGGAAGACGAATGGAGTAGAAGACACAACCGCGAACTCTATGAGCTGTACAAAGATGTAAACATAGCTCGGAAGGTAAAAATCCGTCGACTAAACTAGCTCCGCCACATCGAGTGAATAAACTCCAATGCTCCATTCATTGGTTTCCTGGGTCGAGAAGGAGAGGAAGACCGAACCTTCGGTATAAACACCAAGTGATCGCGGACGCAAGACAACTTAGTCTTGATGACAGGAAGCAGCGTGCCCGCGAGCGTCAGCGATGGAAGGTGGCAGTTGCTGAGGCTCAGAAACTCCAAGAGTCATATGCCTGATAAGCAAGTAAGTAAGTAAAGTCGAGTGATGCGTTAAAAGTATTACTGCACGTCCTTGTTATGGAAATCGATAAAAATTAAGATAAAAACAAGAAAAAGAATAAAATTCGAAGGGCTTTATTTCGAAAATACGCTCATAACTTCGAATATTCTCATAGTCAAAATACCCGAACATTTTATGTATCTTGTCGAGCTCCGAATGTGCAAATGATTGGTTGCGTATTTATATCATATCGTGTTTGTGCTCTATGAATGCTTTAAATATTCACTCAGTGAAACACAACAAAATATTTGTCCGCGTTGTGGCCAGGTGTCAATCACAGGAAACACGTGCGAAAAAAGATGCATATACCGAATGTATTCCGCTTCCGCTCACGTTTCAACTTTAGTGCAACAACTATGCCGAAATCGCAAATCCACTAAAACAATTCAAGACATGCAATCATCCTCTGAAATAAAAGATATTTGCTTCGCTCCTGTTAGCTGCTCAACTGCAGACTCTAGTTGCTTGTCTAATTCTCTTCGTAATTCCTCACAAGTCACCCTTCCAAAGACCTTTCTGTCTCCGAAGTCGACTTAAGAAGCTTCCCTGAATGTTGGCGTCGTTTGCGTGATTTGATCGTATGACTTCGAACAATGCTCCCGATTGTCTACATTCCCGACATCAATTTCATGGTTTATAATTTTTTTTTTTCACGCCGTCATCGAAGCGTCGCATTCTAGAAAATGAAAATCAAAGCAAGCAGGCGCTTGAGCTTTGTTCCCGTCTAATTCCAGTCACAAGTTGCAACGTAAACTGAACACAATCTTTGGATAGCCAAATTCAAGTCGCAATATGATGGCACTTCAAGTGCAATTGCATCATGATATGGGGCGACATGTTGGGTGACTCCAAAAATTGCTTCCATATCAAATTGTGCGAGTCGTGTTGCGGGGAATGCCTTCGAGTACATACATATGTCACATGACACAGAAGTATTTATTTTACTGCTGATGCGAAATGAAAGGAAACCCAATGCTGTGGGAAATGATTGTTTGTCTTATGATGTGTTTTGATTCGCTGTCAATAACCCTAATTGTCGCCAATTTCACACACCAAGTTGGTTGAGGTCCCTCTCAACTTGTGGGTGCCAAAAAATTCGAAGAGACTGGTTCTGTTGCAGAAATCTTAAGGTCTATCCATTATCGAAATGCACGACGCTCTGCAGAAAATATGGCTGCCGTTAGTAAACGTGTTAAAGAAAATGCAAAATCTATCGATTTTATGGCGAGTACAGCATTGGGGTTTGTCTTATGGCAAATTATGGCGTATTTTGCATTTGAATTTGCATCAACACACATATGAAGTTCAACTCACTCAAGAATCGATGCCAGCTGATCACGGGATGCGTAGAACATACATATGGGTTTGGGATTGGGATTGGGTGATTGAACATCAGCGTTTTCTCACATTTTCCGATAGATTAACAAACGAAATTATCGCATTCTTCTTCTTCTTCTTCTTCTTAGGGCGCTACAGTCCGAGGTGGACCTGGGCCTCACTCAACATGCCTCTCCAGCCAGCACGATCTTTCGCCAGCTGTCTCCAGTTTCGCACACCAAGCCGGCAGAGGTCCCCCTCGACTTGTGTGCGCCACCTTGTTCGTGGACGTCCTCTGTTGCGTTGTCCCAGAGGCTCAGAGTCGAAGACTCTTCGGGCCGGAGCTAAGTTGTCCATACGCTCTACATGGCCTAGCCATCTTAGGCGTTGGATCCGTAGACGCCTGGCTAGACTCATGTCGCTGTACAGCCCATACAGTTCGTGGTTGAATCTTCTCCTCCAAATGCCATCAACGCAAACAGGACCAAAGATCGCGCGCAGAACTTTTCTCTCGAAAAGACCAAGAGACTGTTCATCCGCTTGGGATATTGTCCATGCCTCTGCACCGTAAAGCAGGACTGGGATGATCAAGGTCTTATACAAAGTCAACTTGGTCTTCCGAGAGAGGGCTCTACTACTCAATTGCCTTTTGAGCCCATAAAAACAGCGGTTGGCAAGAGTAATTCTGCGTTTGATCTCGGTACTGATGTTGTTTGTACTGTTAACCGCGGAGCCAAGGTAGACGAAGTCCTTTACTACCTCAAAGTTATAGCTGCCTATGGTGACGTTCTGGCCAAGTCGTCGATGTTGTGCGTCCTTTCTCGATGACAGCATATACTTTGTTTTGCCCTCGTTTACCGCCAGACCCATTTTAGCCGCTTCCGTTTCAATGCCAGCAAACGCATCATTGACGGCTCGCTGTGTTCGCCCAATCACGTCAATGTCATCCGCGTAAGCTAGCAGTTGAAGGGACTTTTGGAAGATCGTGGCTCTTGTGTTGGCCAGTGAGTTTTGCACGATCTTCTCAAGAACGATGTTAAAGAAATCACATGACAGCGCGTCGCCTTGAATAAAACCTTTTTTGACATTGAAGGTCTCGGTGAGTTCGTTACCGACTTTGATGGAGCAGCGAGAGTTCTCCATCGTCATCCTGCTCAGTCTGACGAGTTTAGCAGGAATGTCAAAACTAGACATGGCGCTGTATAGCTCGTCTCTATGCACGCTGTCATATGCGGCCTTGAAATCGACAAATAGATGGTGTGTGTCGATCTGCATTTCCTGGGTCTTCTCCAGGATCTGCCGCAGTGTGAAAATTTGATCGATGGTGGACTTCCCGGGCCTGAAACCACACTGGTAAGGACCTATCAGTTTGTTCACGAATGGTTTCAGGCGTTCACACAAAACGGCAGAGAAGACCTTATAGGCGATGTTAAGGAGACTTATCCCTCGATAGTTGGCGCAGTCAAAGGGGTCTCCTTTCTTGTGGATCGGGCAAACGATACTGAGATTCCACTCATCGGGCATGCTTTCCTCCGACCATATCTTACAGATGAGCTGGTGCATGCGCCCTACCAGATCACCTCCAGCTGCTTTAAACATTTCGGCGGGCAGACTATCTGCACCAGCAGCTTTATTAGACTTCAGTCTCGATATCGCTATCTTGACTTCGTCTAGGTCGGGGGGACGGTATTCTCTTCTATCATCGTCCGTTGTGTTGAGTGGAACATTCTGCCTGACAGCGGTATTTGTGTCCTCATCGCCGTTCAACAGTCTGCAGAAATGATTTTTCCAAATTCTCAGTATCGACTGCGAATCTACTACTAGCTGTCCATTTTCGTCCCGGCAAGCTTCTGTCCGAACTTTATATCCATTCGATAAAAGTTTTACCCTTTGGTAAAACTTTCGGACATCATTCCTGCCATAACACCTCTCCATCTCCTCGATCGCGCGCTTCTCGTGCTCTTTCTTTTTCTTCCTGAGAAGCCGGTTCTCTTCCCTTCTTCTCTGTTCGTAGAGCTCACGAACAGCTCTCGTGGTTCGATGCAGCGTTGCCCGGTAGGCTTCTTGCTTTGCTGCATGTGCCTGCCTGCACTCGTTGTCAAACCAGGGGTTTTTTCTTGTTGGCGTTTTAAAACCCAGCACATCAGTAGCGGCTTCTCTGATGGCTCTTTGACAACGTTTCCATTCTTCGTCTATTGTTAGTGCAGGCGGCGTCGAACTTTCGGAGAGTTTCAGGGAGACTCGATCGGCAAAGTTCCTGGCAGTCTGTTGCGATTGTAGCTTTTCGACGTCAAACCGTGGTTGGCTTCCTCGACTCCGTTCTTCTCTCGATATCCGTGTCCTTACCTTGGCTACAACAAGGAAATGGTCCGAGTCGATGTTGGCGCCTCGGAACGTTCGGACATCAAGAATACTGGAGGAGTGTCTGACGTCGATCGCAACGTGATCAATCTGGTTGACGGTTGAATGATCAGGGGACCGCCAGGTCCCTTTATGGATGTTGAGATGTGGGAACCGCGTGCTAGCTACAGAGAGGTTTCGCCCCGTAACAAAGTCCACCAGCCTGAGTCCGTTTTCGGACGTGGTGTCGTGCAGGCTGTGTTTACCGATGACTCTAGCAAAGATGTCCTCTTTACCCAGCTTAGCGTTGAAATCTCCTAGAACGATCTTGGTGTCGTAGCTGGGGCATTGATCGTACGTTCTTTCTAGGAGATCATAGAAGTCATCCTTGCTATCGTCATCTTTGTCCTCCGTTGGGGCGTGGGCGCAGATTAGGCTGATGTTGCCGAATTTAGCCTTGATGCGGATTGTTATGAGGCGCTCGCTTATGTACTTAAAGCTTAAGACTTTTTGCCTAAGTCTGCCTCGAACAACAAATCCACATCCAAATAATCGCTGCCTTCGCTCTCTGTAACAGTCGCCGTAGTAGATATCGCAGTTTTTCATCCTCTTTTTGCCCGGCCCATCCCATCGCACTTCCTGGATTGCGGTAACGTCTGCTTTATAGCAGTCTAGGGCCTCCGCGAGTTCATCGGCTGCACGTGGTCTGTTCAGGGACCTCACATTCCACGTGCAGAACCGAAAGTCATTGTCCTTATTCCGTTTGCTGGGGTCGTCAACAGTAAATCCGTCCGTATCCGAGGCATATTGTTGCTTCTCAACTCGATACTATTTTACGTGGTGAGGAAGTTAACCCCACGCACAACCTCCAACTGGGAGGACAGGTCCATTTGTTTAGCCCCCGGACAAAGGGGTCCGGAGGGATCCGGTGTCGGTAGCCTCTTGCAGGCTGTGAGCGCCGCCGTTGGCCCTAAAAGAAGGGCTCATCCGCCGCCATCTCTATTCCAAGGTCCCGACCTTACCATGGAAACCAGGTAGCTCCTGCTGACTGGAGTTGTGGATGCCGCCGTTGGCCAATCAGTTGACCAGCTCCTCCGCCGCCATCCTAAAAAGAGTGATGAGCCCTGGTAGACTCACACTCCCCCCTCTCTCGTTAGCAGCCGCCCAGACGTCCCACGAGGGTTGGTTACCCCATCTTCTGTCGAGGGTACTCGGCTCCCGGATTTCACCACGGGGAGGTGAGAGTAGGAGTTCGTTAATAGAGGCTAGGTGCAGACGCTTGTGTCTACATGGTTCGCGTATTAACGCTTCGAAATCCAATTATCGCATTGGGGAAGTGAAAAACCACAGACAAGTGTCAAAAGACAATTACTTACTTACTCACTTAGCACGCCTACGACCCATATAGGGTCTGAGCCTGAGCTATCGCTGCCTTCCATCGTTGATGGTCCTGGGCACGCTGCTTTCAGTCATCAACACCAAGCTGTCGAATTTTCGTACGCGATGACTTGGTGTTTCTACCGGAGGCTCGGTCTTCCTCTCCTTCTCAAACCAGAAGGCTCGGATTCGAAGACTCTCTTAGCTGGAGCGTTGTTGTCCATGCGCTCGATGTGGCCGAGCCAGTGCAGTCGACGGATTTTTGCCTTCCGGACTACATCCACATCCTGGTACAGCTCATAGAGCTCGCGGTTGTGCCTTATCCTGCATTCGCCTTCCTCGCAGAGGGGACCATATATCCCACGTAGAATTTTTCTTTCGAAGGCACCAAGAATCGGCTCCGCAGTTCTGCTTAGTGTCCAGCTTTCGGCTCCATATAGCAGGACTGGCAGAATAAGAGTTTTGTAAAGCATGATTTTGGTCTTTCAGGAGTCAGGAGTTTTGAGCTCAGTTGTTTTGACAAACCGAAGTAGCATCGGTTGCCAAGGGCGATTCTACGTCGGATCTTCACTGTGATGTCATTCGTGGAGTTCACGTTTGCTCCGAGGTAGACAAACTCCTTCACTACCTCAAATCGATGTCGATTGTAATCTTTGTAATGTCAAAAGACAATTACATCTACAAAAAGCCACTGCATGATGTGCAATTTGCTCCGGGATCTTCGGTTCATATTTCTTTGAAAAGTGGGAAGGTGTCCCTCACCCTCAATTAATGTCACCATAGCCGAATGTTAACCTTTCTTTGGTCTACAATCAAAGATGTGGATGTGGATATGGAAGTGGGTTCAACAAGACGGTGCCACAGCTCACACAAAACGAACCGTTTTAGCTTTATTCCAAGAAAATTTTCTTTTACGACTAATTTTGCGTTTTATTTTTAATTTACTTTGGGAACCACAAATTAGATAAACCTGTAGTGTAACTCTTTCTTAAATGGAATTCTTATTTTTTTCTATTTCATTTTAAGAACATTCGGTCCACATTTGCTCTAATACTCGCCCATGTTCTGCATTTCGAGTGAAATGAATTTGAAATCGAATTTCCATTTCACCCGAAGTGAATTTCCATGTTCTGCATTTCGATTGATTTCGAATTTTTCGAATTCACCTTCGAAATGTCAAATGATTTTGACGATTCATAAATATTTGTTTACCATGGATGCAATTCTTTTTGAACTTTTAAATTAGAAAAGAAAACAAAATAAATCAGGGAAATTTAAAAGAAAAATATAAAGAGAAAATGCCAATATTTTTGATCTCCTATAGTCTTAGTATGTTTGGTTATTTGTGAATATTTTGAAAGTAAATTATAAGTCTATGGTTCTTAGTTTCATATGCTGATGTTGCGGCAGTTTCCAAAGATGGGCTTGAGCTAACTCCAAATGAACATGATGATTCAATGCCGTTGACGATATCATAGATGCCCGTAATTTTTGCTATTGCATCTTTAACGGCAGTTATGGGAAGCATTTTGTTAGAGCTATATCCTGTTGCTCTTGCTTCTCTTTTATTGTGCGCTAATTTTTTTCGAATGTTGCAGTTCCAGTCAAACCACACCTGCAAGAAAATAATATTTTTATTATCTGTGGCCACAAACCATAACCCCTTAACTCGAGTTAGGACAAAAATGAGTTATAAGTACCATTATGTTCAGCATGTTTAAATCTACTTTCACTAATTTTTTATGTCTGTATCTTTTTTTAAACAGAAGTTATTCCAAAAAAAAACCTAGTAGCCTTAGTACTAGTACGAATAGTAGTGCTGATTTGAAACTTTGACCGACTCTCCTGAAAAAGTATAAAAACCGACTTATGCGTTTATGCCTTGTACAAAGTTCTTAGTAGTTACCTTTTTCCATCCCGAAGTGTCTTTTATTGATGTACACTCACTATTCAAGGAATTACTCAGGCTTAAACAAAGTATATCCACTTCACATTTGTCTTTCGTATATCCTTTGGCTAAATCTGTTTTTTTTTCTCACAAAATTCACCAACGTTTTCTCTTACCGATAGTTCTTATGCCTTCCCCTGAAACTAAGATTAATTCATTAACAATTACAAATAATAAACAAAACTTACATTTGTATTCCTCTTCTGGTTCGTCATCAAACAATGCAAAGATTCAAATTCACAACACAAAGGACAAATGAATTCAATTCGAACAGAAACGCGAGTATATCGAATTGCAAAACACCGATTTTCATTTTCGAAATTCAAATTCACCACCACTATTTCGATCGGATTTCAGAAATCGAATTTTCACTTTGACAGCTCGAATTCATAAAAAGTGGAATGCAGAACATGGGTTACTATCAAGTTTTTTCAATGAATTCATTTTTCGAAAAATTTCTTAGTTTAAAGATTTCTGGTAGTGTGTATACACATGTACAAACATACACAGATGAGAGAAAAGAATTACCTCCCAAAAAGTATGCAAGCATCGACGTGCACAAACTTATGTTAAATATCAAAGTGTTCTGCTTTGCCCCTTAAAGTATGCAAGGTATGTGAATTCAACGGATTCATTCATGTATTTGTTTATGTCAGTTCTACAGTGACTAAGTATAAAAACGATTGCAAATTGTAATCATTTAAGGTGAACCAAGCAACAATACAATTTTGAAACTTTGGGCAATGAAGAAATTTTAGAACATGCTTTTAATTTATTTTCCTTTTGAATTGAAAGTATAATGAGTGAAGGTCTTTTGGTCTTTTCTTTTTCGTACGATTTTTGGTCCTGTTTGCGTTGATAGCAATATGATATGATATGATATGTGTGTTTTTTTTTGTATGAATGAAGGGCACAATGGACCCAACTGTTGGTCTCAACTGTAATGGGCTGTGCAGCGACATATCTCTAACCTGGCGTCTATGGATTCAACGCCAAAGGTGACAAAACAAAGCTGCATTTCTCAATAAAAATTTCTGTCGACTTCTATGACTTTTTGATAGATTTCCTTGTGATGTTTGCGATATTCTACAAAATGAAATGTTGAACTTTAGAAATAGTTTATTACTTTTATCACTTATTTGAAGTTATTCGTTTAAGTTTGTTAAAATTTATTTATAATTTTTGGGGTTGTCCTGGAATTAAATGTACCTCTGACTACAAGATTTGAGGTTATGGGAGTATGATCGTTTTGTTTACGATGATTGTCGAGTAGACACGATAATAAGGAATGCCTCAAGTGGAAAACATTCTTCCAGTCACCTCTGAGAATACTAATACCGCACACCGAAATCGTTTAAAAGCATTTTCGTGAAAATCCACAATAAAGAAAGTACTGTTATGTGCTAACAAATTAGTGTTATAATACGTGTTATCTCTCACATTCATTTCAACCCCTAAATGCTCAACAGCAAAGTGCACATAGCAGCATGATAGTGATAGGGGATAATGGAAGGGAATTTCTGTGTTAGATAAATTTGGATATAGATATTCGTATATGTATGTGTGTTTTTTTTTTTCGTATGAATGAAGGGCACAATGGACCCAACTGTTGGTCTCAGTGAGCCGCGACCCGGTCGCAAGGGCACCCTATCACCTACCTACGAGTACATACCTACCTTGTATGTGAATGTATGAATGTAGTAACGAATAATTGGTTCAGGTTGAAGTTAGAGGAAAATTTAATTGAACTAGTTTGAATTCGTCGCCCGATATTTAGAAATTCTTTCGTCAAAAAATATTCATGCGACGGAACCTTCCCCGTGCGAGTACAACGCGCACTTGCCCAGTTTATTTCTTGTTGCAACGGCCACAGTTTTTCTTGCTCTTATTTGAGTGGCTCTATAGTCCGGAATGCACTTGAGCCTACTTTGTGCAGCAAACACTTCCCTCTTGCTTTCTCACAACTTCGAATGGCGAAGCTTTAGAAGAAGTAGCAGTCGACGAACTTAATCGAATAATGGCTTGCAACAGGGCTTGAGACTTTCACACAGTCCTCTGAGTAAGATTTTATAGCTTGCATTGAGCAGAAATATACACACTTCGTCTCACTCTCGATTCCACAAAACGTGGTTTATTGCAAAATCAAGTCGCCGGCTTTTATGTGTCGTATTCAATGGTAATTTTTCTTAATTTTTTCAAATATGGTTGACCTTCTTTCTCACGTGATGAACAGTCGATCTCTTAATTCCAGATTCTGCATTTTTTTACTTAGAGCCTTGAATTCAAAACAGTTCATGGTTACACCTGTCTTTCCTGACATGCTTCTGCTTTCCAGACTCTCTGGTAAGCTCGAATTTAGCGAAAGGTTTAAAAAATATCGTATAATTCAACCAAATGATTGCCTGTTCGTAATCAAGTGGGACGTACTGTATTTACATATATGAATGTGTCGACGCCACCACAACCGCAGCTACCTAAATTAAACAAAGCAAATGAGCCTATGATTCGATTATTAACTAAATTCGTTGAAGTGCTGACTTAATTGAGACCTTAAATCGTAACAGTTTTGCCAATGATTTCCTCTGAATTTCCCAATTTAATCGAATCCAAATCTAAGTTAATGGTAGGAATCTTTGGCCTTTCAAGACTCTCATAAGAACAGAAAATGATAACTGATTCCTCGGAAATACTTCAACACAGTGAACGTGATTCTTACACAAAAGGTCATTTGTCACAGCAATTTCGCACGTGATAATTTGTCAATTGCTACGCCTCATAGATTCGATTGGCAGTTCGGTTTGAATGTTTATTGAAAAGGCAAGGTTCAAATGAAATTGATAGATCAAGTCTCCCAGAACTACGGTCACTGAATTGTGTGAAGTTACTTCGAGCTCGTTAAATGTTTTTCAATGGTAACGTAAGTTACGAATATGATTCTAAGAATTCTATTGCATCTCTTAATTTAACCCTTCTGTTGTAAAAATAAGACAGCAAGGAGAACAAGTGAAATAGGGATGACGGAACTATTGGGTACCACATGAAATGTTCGGTTTTTGGTCAGTCTGAAATAAGAAGTTCTGGAGTGAACATCTGTGCCAGAACGATACATTTTTATTTTTTTGTAAAATAAAGTGGTACGTATGCTTGACCTGTGAGAATTTTAGGGATCGTTACAAGTACCATTATTTTTTTTCTAGTAATTCGCCCATGTTCTGCATTTCGAGTGAAATTAATTTGAAATCGAATTTCCATTTCACCCGAAGTGAATTTCCACGTTCTGCATTTCGATTGATTTCGAATTTTTCGAATTCACTTTCGGAAAAAACAAACGTTGTTGCCTTGACCTCGGCAGGCAAATGGTTTTTGTTTTGGCTTAGTTTTCGTTGTTTCGACAGGCAATTGGTTGTTGTTTTGAATACTTTTTCGTGTTTCGAAGTGAAATGAAAAGAAGAATCCTCAAGGAATATTCCTATAGATCATTTGAATCATCTTTTGCAGAATCATCTTTACACAGAAATACCACCCCCCTTGAATTTTTGTGTTTTCCCCTAAAATAAAAAATAAAATCAGTAAAAAGAAAATGAAATATCTGAATAGTTCACGTATTTAATCCAATTTCACTGCAAATTCATAGTGGAGCTTACCAGTGAATTCAATTCGAGTAAAAACACGAGTAGATCGAATTGCAGAACACCGATTTTCATTTTCGAAATTCAAATTCACCACCGCAATTTCGATCGGATTGCAGAACCCGAATTTTCACTTTAACAGCTCGAATTCATAAAAAGTGGAATGCAGAACATGGGCAATTATTTACCATGCTGTCGCCAGTTCGAATTCTAACCCTCTTCCTTTACAAATTTATAATGGGACATAATGCATCATTGGCAATGAAAAATATTAATGATGCATTTGAGGATGTAGCGGTAAACAAACGCACTATACGACGATGGTTTGGAAAGTTCCGTTCGGAAAATTTCAGCTTCGAAAATGAACCACGTGGGAAGATGGAAACGTTAGTTTACGACGATGTTTTAAGAGCAACGCTGGATACGGACGCAACGAAATCAGGAGATTGCACAAAGCATGTAAGCATCTGCTACGGCAATAAGTCGAAACCTACTTATGTCTAAGAAGAAAAGTTGAATGGTTCAAAATCCGAAACTTCATGTGCTGCAACCTAATAAAAAGGAATCATTTAAATATGTGGAGTGTCTAAGTCATGCTAAGTTGCCTCAATTTGACTCGAAATACCAGCTGCAACTCTACGCAAATATCCAACTAATTCAGTAGTTGAATACTCCATGTTTCACGAACTTACCCGCTGTTTGTACTTCTCCCATGTTCGACTCAAGCTATACGTTTTTAAGAAACAAAACAATTATCAGAACTCATCCCAAGGGTCAATTATGGAAAACAACGCAACCGATCAAAATCAAAACAACTACGAAAGTGTTCCCAACTTTGTTACAAAACATTGTCAAGTACTTACTCGTAGACTAAAAAATGTTGGACAACAAATCACGGACTTCCCACCAAAGATCTAGCTCTAGCAAGAATTTATCAACAGTGGTTCAAAAAGTAGACCTTAGCCCTGTTCGTTTACAAGGTTGCGAGATAAGAAGAGAACTGTTTAGTTCCCGGGTTTTCGTTTCCTACTTCAATCGTAAATATTTTGAATTTCTGCTACTGAAATAACAGCATGTGAAAGACTCTCAACTTGATCTGGAATCATGTGCTAAGAAAAATCTCTTATCACGTGTAAGTTTGAGTTATTTTTGATTCTACATATTCGTAGATCTTAATGACCAGTGAGTTCAAAATCCCTCGGTGAAGCGATAAAAAAAATTAATGATACTTCTGTGTGACAGGAAATTCATTCGTCTTGAACTTCCGCCTAAAATTGTGAGTATTGTTTTGATGATATTGGAAGTCCCTACCTGATTATGTGGCGCTTCAGTCCCCCGTACGCCAGCGATTTCGCATTAAGCCTCCCCCACTAACCCCGTTCAGGTGCTGCATATTTCCATTGTCGCACATCAAATTGGTTGAGCTCCTCTTTAAATAGTGGTTGTCCTTTGTTGCATTTTGCCACCAGTATGATTTTTGTAACCATAGTCGCTAGATACAAAGGTAGACGATTCTACGTCAATGTGAACGTACGATGAAAAACGTACTTTTCTGTCCGTCTGAAACATTTTTCATTTGAGTTTTGTTTGTTGAAATAGGAGTGTGGAGGCGGCGGCATTGTGACGAAGTTCCAGTGCGTCAAAGAATATAAGTGTCTCCTGTTAGTTTTATCGCCCCCTTTTTGGATTATATCTACCAGGTGCAGGGAGGTCTTGGAAGCCTTGAAGCTTGAATTGAATTGAATTGAAGAACACGGGGTGTGTCAAGTATGTAACACTAGTACTGCGACCATAAAGATCTATTGTACCCCCTTCCTTTGATGTAGGATTTTAGTGCTGCCTTTAAGAATTTTACAACATCTCTAGATGGGATTTCTTGAAAGTCTTTCCCTGTTACATTTGTTTGGTGTGTCATTTTAAATCTTTCTCGGGCAAGACTTGGGCAGACGGTCAGTATGTGTTCCATAGTTTCTTTGGCCTGTCCACATCGCCTACAGATTTCTGTGCTGCTAAGACCCAATTTGTGAAGGTGGTAGTTGCATGCCCCATGTCCTGTTAGTGCTTCACATAGAACTTTAAGGTCTGCTTTGTTAAGTTCTAGAGCTTCTTTGGCTCTTTTGGGATTGTGATTTTGTTCCATGAACGTTCTTGAGTGTTTAATACCCTCTTGGTTGTTCCAGAACTGACTCTTTTGTTTTATAACCCATTTGTTTATGTGTACGTTTGTGTCCGAGTTATTGAATCCATAAAGGGGTGAAGGCCCTGTAAAAGGTACCTGAGCACCTTTCTTGGCTTGTATGTCAGCCTTTTCGTTCCCTTCATGGTTTTCATGGCCTGGCACCCAGATCAATTTTAACCTGTTGTTACCTGCCACTTTGTTTAGTATATTGTGGCATTCCCAGACAGCCTTAGAGTTGAATGTGTAGCCCTTTAGCGCTTTAAGAACCGCTTGACTGTCTGAGAATATGTATATTTTGGTATTTGTGGGTTTTCTGTCGTTAATGCGGTGTGCTGCTTCATTTATTGCGAACAGCTCGGCTTGAAATATTGTTGACTCATTACAGAGAGGAATGTGTAGGCTGCATCTTGGTCCTATCACTCCAGCCCCTACCTTGTTTTCCGATTTCGACCCATCTGTATACCATTTTTGGGCTCCATCATTCATCCACGGGGGGTTGTTGTTCCATTCTTCTCTGCCTTGAAGCTTGATTAAAGGGTGAAATATTTTGTTTGTATTGTTTGATACACGCGTCATTAAGGGTAATGACTGTTCAGATTAAGCTTTATTGACAGTAGACAACATGTAACTCCAATTTATTGTTTATCTCTTTCGTGTGGCACCACAATCCAAGGTAGACCTAAATATAGGTTCTCCAACAAATACTGTGCGTACTCACGAGTGGAGGGAACCTCTCATCTCATCTCATTTTCAATGACCCGCATGTTCCACTAAAGGGGTCGCGGGGGCAATGCATGTACGAGAGATCTCCAGGCCACTCGATCCTCCGCCATCGACTCTAACTCATCAGGAGCTATGCCCAAGCGCAACCAGGCGAGTGTTTGGACTTGGTCCAACCATCTCATCCTAGGTCTGCCAAGCGGTCGCCTACCTGATGGAATCGCATTCAAGGCACGCCTCGGAAGTCGTGATGATGGGGACATTCGTGTCACGTGACCAAACCTTTTTTTAAAATAAAATTAAAAATATTTTTTTTTTTTTAAAAATTAAAATATTAAAATTGTAAACGGCAAAGTTTGAGAAGCTTTTCTAGGCAGTTAATATCAATACGCAAAAATGAAAGCATTTCTCCTGGGACAAATCTAAATCTTCGATGTAGGAGTCAATGCACCCCTACGTCACGTATGCGGCCATTCTCTATTAATATCCCATCGATTCCCGAATGGAAAATTATATAAAAAGATTGGTATCGCGGTTTCATTATCCAATTAAGTCGAATTACTCAATGTATACATGATAGGCATTAACCAAACTTTAAAACTATCTCCGTCGCGATTCCAACATCTATCGCTTTAGAACATGCGATCAAAATCATCTGCATTATCCATAGAATGCTACCAATCTGCAATTTAGTCTCTATCGTTTAAGTTCGTTACTGAAAGCTGCCATCAAACTGCCTAATCTAGTTTTAGTGAATAATTAAGTCGCGTCAGCATTTGTGTGGCACAATTTTATTCTACATCTTGTTGATATTCCTGTGATCCATTTCAACTGATTGGACTCAGGCGCATTTAATAATCTGTGCAACATATACACAAACAATACCCAACGTAGCATAGACAACTGTGAAGACATAGCATAGACAACTGTAAAGACTAATAAGTCCAGTCCGTGCCCTCTGTTGAAGGGTAATTCGATATTAAAATCGAAATCGGATGTTTTCACGGCAAAAGGTCAGAATTTTGTTATGTGCATACGATCGCGAGTTAAAAGCTAAGCTAACAAACAAAATTTAACAGGCGCCATGTTACACGGGTGCTTGAAGCCGATACGAACTTAGTTAATGGAGCATTTCAAAATTTAATTGCGTCGATCATCATTGAGAACGCTCACAGAGATCGCACTTTAATACTCTCCATCTATAGATGTACAGTTAGCGTCAAAAGTGAGTGAACATTCAGTCATCTGCTGAAGGTTTATCCACTAAATTAATATTCACCGAAATGAGGTAGAACAAACATGGATATATGTATCAAATTAAAGCTCAAAAGTCATACTTTAAGATATAGTAAATATTATTTAACATGAGTGTAAATATAAAACATTCCAAGGAGAGAAGTGCTAAAAACAGCATTCAAAAGTGAGTGTATATATGGTTGTGTCAGTGACTGTACATAAAGGCTCGATTCTGTTAAACATTTGTATGAAAATTAAAACCGGCATATATGCAAACTGAAAAAGCGGTAAAAGTATACAAAGTACAATTTTTTTCTCAATAAGATACTTTTTTTAAAGAGATGTGTTTACTAACTTTTGACGCCTGTTTTTAGCCCTTTTTTTCTTTTGAACTAAATTAACTTCTGTATGTTTACTGTTATTGTACTGAAATGTAGCTTTTTTTGAAGTATGATTTCACAGCTTTTATTTGAGGCATCAATGTCAGACGTAGACCACTCCAGTCAATTTTAATTTAGAGGAATACCTTTCAGCTAAGGACTGTTTACTCACTTCTGACGCTGACTGTGTATTTAGTTAACAGGATGTGAAAAGAACTTTTATTTTGCATGACAAATAAAAAAAAAAAAAATAGATTTCACGGCACAGACAATTCTGTGAAACATGACATTTTTACATTTGATACTACCTTAGATACTACCCTCTTAAAACCGAGGTTGTCCTCTTTACGAGTTTTACGAAATTGACTGGTTTGACTCAACTAGGACTAAAATGTGTCACTATCCGCTTTTCCGATGAAGCTAAATATCTGGGTGTCATTCTAGATAGGAAGCTCCTGTGGAAAAAACACATCGAAACGAAAATTGCGAAGGCACTGTCAGTTTTCTGGCAGTGTAAGGGAATTTTTGGCAAATCATGGGGTCTATCACCAAAAAGTTCCGTTTGGATCTACACGGCTATGATTAGACCCCTTCTCTCCTATGCATCGGTCGTTTGGTGGAATAAGCTTTCGCGTAAATACGTAACTGCTGCTTTCACCAAGCTTCAAAGAACGGTCCGTCTCGGCTGCATGGGGGCCTTCCATAGCACGCCTGGCTCTGCTCTTGATGCCCTGCTGAATCTCCCCCCCTAGATGTCCATATCATGGGGTGTACTCTCAAGGCCATCTTTCGTTTAAAAAGAAGTGGTTATTGGTACAGCTCGCACTGGACTTTCGATGACCTTGCGCACCGCATTTCCTTTGACCCCAGTCTTATGGATATGCTGTCTGACGCACGGACGCCAGTACTCCAGCTGCGACGAACATACAAAGTCGACTTTCCCTGTACTCAGGACTGGCTCTGGCCGGAATCTGAGCCAGGAAAGGAATGTATTCGAATTTTCACGGACGGCTCCAAGACCAATGTAGGATCTGGTGCTGGTGCCTTCGTGGAGAGCGACAACTTTAGACTGCACACCTCGTTAGGTAAATTTGCGTCGGTTTTCCAACCGGAAACCTATGCGATCCTAATGGCAACGAGCTATATTGTGAAGAATAGGTGGAAGGGGCGAAGTATTTGTGTCTGTAGCGACAGCCAAGCTGTGCTTAAGGCCTTGCTCAACCCTTTAGCCACTTCCAGGATAGTTCAGGAATGCAAGTCTTCTCTGAATTTTACCGGTAGCTTGAATTCGCTAAGACTTGTCTGGGTGCCGGGGCACCACGGGATCACGGGAAATGAGATCGCTGATGAACTTGCTAGGCGAGGATCAGATGAGGCATTCTCAGGACCTGAACCTACGCTGGGACTGCCCGCGTCCTTGGTTAGGGCTTCCATCGATGGTTGGACTTTTCGAGAGCACAACCGCAGGTGGCATGACTCTCCAGGATGTAGACAGACCAAGCACATGCTCCCCAATGTCTGTAAGAAATCCGCGGCCTTCTTGTTATCTCTTAACAGAAAAGACTGCAGACAACTTATTGGCGTACTAACGGGGCACTACACCTTCGCCAAACACCTAAGTGTGCTTGGCCTAAGTGACGAAACCCTCTGCGACGCCTGTGGAGAAGACGATGACACTGCAGAGCACTTCCTCTGCCATTGTCCCGCCTTTGCTCGCTTCTCCATTATTATCCTGCTTAGTCTAATGAGTTTGGCAGGAATGTCAAAACTGGACATGGTGCTATATAGCTCGTCTCTATGCACGCTGTAATCTGCGGCCATGAAATCGACTAATATAGGTGGTGTGTTCACAATTCGTGAAACATTAAAATCAGACGTTTCTATACACAACCGACATTGAGTGTAAATATTGAACAGAAAGCTTCACTTTCATTGGTGATCACGAAGCGAAGTCTAATCTGTGGCGGTGCTCGGTTTTTTTTTTGTTTCAAAAACAAGAACGAATCTAATTTAAAAAGTCTAGTTAAGTTGATAACCTTATCGGACACACTACTGGCAGGCAAGTATTAATATTATTTCAAGTAAGACAGACATCTGATTTATCTCTAAATTCAATAAATTCAATAACGGCTGAGATTAATGGTGCCACTCTGATCATGCATATTGGTTCTACTGATCAGCCGCCATGAATAGATGGTCACTTTAACTTTGATTAGTTGGAAGATGTCATCTTTCGATCAGAGTAGAGTCTATATGAATAGACTGGGCAATATGTCCTCAAAGCAAAATTTGCAAACCTTTAGTAACATGTCCGAATATATAATACCTTCACAATGAACTCGTGAAATCGGACATATCAGTAAAAATGTATACGTTCTGAGACGATTAGCGTCGTCAATGTATAAAGCATTTCAATTGGTTTATTGATTCAAGCAGAAATGATTACAAGAACTTACTTCATTGTATTCAAATTGTAATACAATGTTATCCGCAGAAGATAAACAATCACATGGTTGCAATAAAGCATATCGAGGTGACCACGAAAGTGTGCACTTCAACAAAGCAACTTTACTCACTTTCCACTTAAAGAAAGGCATGTGTCCACTTATCTTTTGTCTATCTTATTCACCAGACGCTTAGCACACACTGTTTTGAATTTTTTTTCGAATTGGCAACACTTTTTTCATCAGCAAATAATTTGGTGTCTGACAGTTCACTCACAAGATCAGATTGACGTTGAATTATAAGCAAAAAGAAATCATTATTGATGATCAACATTCCTCGCAAAGCTTTACGCATTGTGTGTCCTTACCTGGTTTTGGGTATTCAAATTAATTTCAAAACGTTAAAATATTATATAATCGAATATATTTTTACTAGCAACAAAATTATTATAATTAACCAAATTATTGGGAATGAGTTTGAAACAACGTCACATCATAAACAAAATAAAATTAATTTAATTGGCTGTTATTGAAATAAATATTGGTCCTTCGAGCCGGATGCCAACCACCTGCAGGAAATTTCGGACTGTCCTTCTTGGCTCGAAGGACCAATGTTTATTTCTGTATTTTCCTTTTGTGTTGTGTTGTGTAGTGTGATGATATTCTTGTGAAATCCATAGGTCGCTGGTTCAGATCCGGCTTCAGTCCCCTCTCTCGTTTGCAGCGGTCCAGACGTCCCACGAGGGTTAGTTTGTCGAGGGTACTCGGCTCCCGGATTTCACCACGGGGAGGTGAGATTAGGTGAGGCTAGGTGCAAACGCTTGTGTCTGCTTGGTTCGCGTATTAACGCTTCGAAACCCAAGTAATACTCCATCTACATCTAGCAAAATATACAGCTTTGGGGTATGTTTATGGACTGGTTGCATAATTATTTTTTTTGAAAATGGATAGCGACCTGGCGATTGTTATCTCAAAATAAAGGCAGGGACAAACTAATTGTGATTTCAATTGCAATTTTTAAAATAAACGCGGTGCCTAGGAATGAATTGGAATGAGCTGAGACCATTGTGTTTATACTGGCGCGCACACAATTTTTGATGCATTGTACCCTATGAGAGTGTTGACAAACATTTATCAATAAGTCCTTACAAGATAATAGAAAACCGTAGCTTTGGGTGGGTAACGACAACTGCAGCGTTTTCACAGCGGAAGTGGAAGCAATAAATTAAATACTTCTCCTGCTATCATTTACATATGAATGTGTGACAAAAGTTCCACTTCACCTGAACCAACTCGGCCTTGGTATCGATCTGTGTTTTTCATTTAGAAAAGTTTCGATCAAACATTCCTTTTTTGACATTTTTTTCCAAAATTCTAAAAGAAATAATTGTTAAGATGAAGACACGCGGTTGTTGTAAAAGCCAGCCAGTCAAACAGTATCGCCGCCTAAGAAAGCACTATTAGACACAGGATAAAGCGGAATAGTTGACAGCACTCAGAATTGTGGCGCACAAGGAATGCTGATTACACTCTTTTAGACTTTTTAAGATAAGTCAACACTTAACGAGAACATTTGACGGAAAGAGGACATTTTGCCGCCAAAAGTTTGGCGAGATGTCTTAGTAAATTCTGCTAGCCGTGAAGGGTAATTTTTTTTCTGACGCTTGCCATATGATCAGCTCTCATGAGCCACAACTTAGAGTCGATGTTTCTGGTTCCTCAGAGTCTGTGATGATTTATTTATTATTTCGATGTCTACCTTACATGAATTACTTCAAGAACTCAATTAATTGCTCCAAATGTTTGTCAACAATGCTCTTCTCGGTTAAGTACATTAAAATAATCTCAGAAATAAAATAAAATTAAAAATAATAAAGATGATGTTTTTTATATAAATAGATTAAAATTGTTCTTTCGGCCATTCCACCCTTATTGAACTTTCGAAACATCCAGCTCATATCGCCAGTTATCTCCTTCGTTGGACTCTAAATCAAAAATTCACACAAAGCAAACAAGTCGTCCCAGCGACGTTCTAAATATAACGTGTGTAATCTCCTTATTTATTTGCTATCGCCGCGTGTTCAGATTATGGGCCTTATCTGAATCTGAATTAATTTACTGGCTTACCAATCTTAATGGTTGCAATTGGAAACAATTTGCAAGTGCAGCTCGTCGTATAAATGTAAGCAGCGAGGAACAATATCTGACGTATTCTCAAAACGTCATCCATTTTGTTGCTTACCCTCCGGAATAAACATCAACATCCTATCGGAAGTGCTTTGACTAGAATTCAGCATCTAGGCACTTCCTTATTCCCATGAATTACTTCCAATGTTTTGAAAGCCTAACTTCGGTTCAGATAATTAGCATACTAGCGGAAATTTGTGATAATTTTTTTCATTCTTTTACAAATATTTATTCATT
The DNA here is from genome assembly GCA_930367185.1 of Myathropa florea. Taxonomy (NCBI): domain Eukaryota; kingdom Metazoa; phylum Arthropoda; class Insecta; order Diptera; family Syrphidae; genus Myathropa; species Myathropa florea. The sequence continues at coordinate 119,522,914 of OV884003.1, forward strand.
CTTGAATGGTTTTTGTTTTCTTACTCACTGGCGAAGAGAGTGTGCAAGATTTTAACGAGTTGCCGGCCGGCAAAGTGTGTCATGACGAAGAGTAAACTGACAATTTTTCGGAAGATGACAAAGAGGAGAGGACTTATTTGTTTTTGCCGATTGAATTTGAATTTATTTTAATGTATGCGCTTTAGTTTGAAAAGCGTGACTAATCATCGACAAATATACGTGACGTTAGAAGTGAACTTTTCGTTTAGAAAATCCTATATCCAGTCTCTTAAGAAATTCATGATGCCAGCGAAAGATGAAGAGGATTTTAATGACTCATTCAAAGTTTGTGCAGATTCCTCGTGAAACTGGACAACTAAAAATTAAATTTCTTTAGACTGTGTCACTTGTTCTTGAAAAAAAGCTTTCTTTCTGAGCTTGCATAATGTCAACTCAGATAATAAAGTATTCTGGTGGAATATTTGCGAAAATCAATTTTGAAGGAAGGAATCGAACCTTCTTGTCTTCTGTTCTTAAATTTTTAAGATTTCTCAATGGGAACACAGCAGTGAGTAAATTGAATCTTGATTGAAATTCCATCGACTTCTTAACCTTCTCTAACCATAAACTCGTATCTATAGATTGGTAGAATAATTTATTTAACAGTTGCAGCTTTTGCAAGTCTTTTTTAGTTCAGTTTCCAACAGCTGTGTTCTGCACTCATATTTAAAAAAGAACTGCAGTCTTTTCTCGAATGAAAATATTGTTATATTCGAAGTCCTTTGCAAAACACTCACGCATTTCTCATTCCTTTTCCAAAAATTGCAACCTATATTAGCTGAGCTGCATTCATTACAACATGGTGGCGTGGGACACACTTTAGCAAAAACCTTAAATGTGAATCACCTCCTTACTAAAGTTGAATAATAATAATAATAATAATAATAATAGTAATGGCGGCGCTACAGTCCGAGGTGAACCTGGGCCTAGCTTCTCAGCAACCACTCGTGTTGTGCGTGATATTGTTCTCTCACGAGTGGGGAACCTACAGTTTAATGCCGACTCCGAATGGCGAGATTGAGAAGCTTTTTCTAGACAGTTATACTCTTTGAGCATTGTCAGTGACTCGAAAGAGGTGGAGCCGTGAAAAAATGTTTGATGTTTTTTTCGAGATTCGAACCGACGACCTCGAGCGTAGGAGTCGACGCACTTACCTACTACACCATGGCGCCACAACTAAAGTTGAAAGCAACATCAAAAAACCATCAGAAATCAAGTTACCTGCCTAATCAGAGCACATCTTTCCCCTGTTAAGGTCTAAGCTCAAACTTTTGTAAAGGATGAACTGCTCGTTAACCACTTCCTCATTAAAAGTTAAACGTTGACGCTGTTCACTGTGTAAATAATATTAAAACTAGAATTATAATTTGAAAAAGTTTAATATTTTCATGGAGAAACTCACTTTTTAACTACAAGTTGTTTTAGAAACTAAGTAGTCGAGCACTTGGAGAACTACAAATTTTATTTTGAATATCTTTAGTCCAGTTCGTTTTCATCTGGTGCCTGAATTTGAGATCTCGAAGCAAATGGTCCGATTGTGTCGCGTCACGCTTAAAAATATGAGGTTACACCGTTCAGCTCGCTTCCAGAATATCTAAAGCGTTCGAAACCTGAATCGAATTTCGGTGGTATGACTTCTTCAATCTGTGCCCTGAGAAATTGGTGTGGCGGGATCTTTCTAAAAATCTGCTCAGCTGCTGATTTGTGCAAATGATGCCGACATCGTCGCGATTAAAGAACGGGCGAAACAAGTTGACGTTAGGTAAATGCGGAGAAAACAAAGTGTAAGCTGTCGGGCGACAATGGATCCGTCGCTCACCACATGGAACCAAATGTCACGGTTGACAGCTACAATTTTGAGGTAGTTAAGTTTGTCTAACGTGGACGCTGTGGCGTAGTGGGTAGGTGCGTCGACTCCTACGCTCGAGGTCGTCGGTTCGAATCTCGAAAAAAACATCAAACATTTTTTCACGGCTCCATCTCTTTCGAGTCACTGACAATGCTCAAAGAGTATAACTGTCTAGAAAAAGCTTCTCAATCTCGCCGTTCGGAGTCGGCATTAAACTGTAGGTCCCCTCCACTCGTGAGAGAACAATGGCACCCACAACACGAGTGGTTACTGAGAAACTAGGCCCAGGTCCACCTCGGACTGTAGCGCCGCCATTATTATTATATTATTATTATTATAAGTTTGTCTAACTCTGTCTAACAAACATGAACTCCACAAACTCCACTGCTACTTCGGTTTTTCTAAACAATTTAGGTCGAAACTCACGAGTCGAAGTATTAAATCATATACAGAATACTTATCCTACAATTTTGCTGTATGGAGTCGAAAACTGGACGATATGCAGGACAGCAGAGTTGATTCTTCTTCGCCTGCAAAAGAAAAACTCTGCAAGAGGAGAAAAGACAACCACATATACTACTACTCTATATAAAGATGTGTATGTAGTCCTGAAGGCAAAGATCTGTCTATTAAACTGCCACATCGAGTATATGAACACCAATGAGAGTCTTCAAATCCGAGCCTTCTGATTTGAAAAAGAGAGGAAGACTGAGACCCAAAAGCGCCCAATGCATCCCGAAAAAATTACTGTTTGGTATGGATTTTGGGCTGGCGGCGCCGCGTTCATCGGTTCACATTTCTTTCAGAACGACGTTGGCAAGGCCATCACCGTCAACGGAGAGCGCTATAAGTCGATGATTACCAACTTCTTTTGGCCTAAATTGCATGATATGGACACCAAAGACATGTGGTTTCAAGAAGACGGCGTGGCTCATGCCACATTGGAAACTCTGGACGAGCCATTCGAGGGCCATCTCACGTGGAGGTGATGTGAACTGGCCACCGAGATCGCGCAATTTGACCCCATTCGATTTTTTCTTGTGGGGTTTTTCTGAAGTCGTTAGTTTATGCGAATAAGCCACAAACCACAGCGGTCCTCAAAGCCAACATGCTTCAGCCTGATTTATGCGCCAGAGTCATGAAAATATTGCGGCCAAGAGCAACACAAAAAAAAATGCCGCCGCTGACAAACTATGTAATATTCCATACATAATGGCATCGATATGCCTTTAAACATAAAAAAATTTCACACACACTTTTTTAAGGTTCCGTCTACAAAAACGGAACCTTTATAATTTCGGTGTGTCCGTCCGTCCGTCCGTCGTGTCTGTCACACTTTTTTATCTCCGAAGTTTATGAAGATATCGGCATGAAATTTTGGAATTAGGTACTTCAGACCTAGATGTCATTGCCTATGCAGCGATTTTAAAAAGTGGGGCCATTTGGGGGTGGCTCCAGTATAGGTGAAGTTGGCATATATATATATCGACAGATCTTTCGAAATGAGGTGGAGGTTTCTTTCAACACTTTTTTATCCAAAATACCGTTTGGAAAATATGGAGCCCTAAAGTTTTTTTAAATGCGTCCCCCCCCCTGCCATTTCTAAACCAAATTGTTTAAAAATCTGAAAAAATCACAAAAACTTGGCTTCATTGAGTACTTTCATTTAAAATCATTTCGAGCATTCTGGCCCTAATGGTTTTGGAGATATTGGTCAAAAACGGTCAATCATCGACATGCGTATTTTGAAGATCTGAAAACGCGGTTTTGAAGACATCAATGTAAGCATTAAGAAATGATAAATTTCAAAATATCGATTTATGTTGAAATTTTGAGATATCTAAGATTTAAAGTGAGAACAATTTTCATTTTCACACGTAATTTCATGCTGTGTTCGGCCACTCTATTCGTTGATGAGTATTATCTTTTCGATCTCACCCCTAAATGCTCAAGAGAAATGAACACACACACACCGCAGGCATGAGCAGTGATTGGGTATGTGTATGATGGAAGGGATTTTCTGTGTTGGATAAACTTGGATAGAGATATAGGTATGGATGAATGATTGTTTGATTGGGTCTATGAATGTATGAATGAAGGGTTGATTTGGGTTGAAGTTAGAAGAAAATTCAACTGAAATAGTTTGGAAACGTCGTTTGATATTCAGAAATCATCCATCAATATTATGCGACGGAACCTTCCCGTGCGAGTACAACTCGCACTTGCCCAGTTTATTTTTAATTTAAATTTAAAGATCGGAAGCGCCCTTTATGTTATTTCATGTGGTTTCAATTCATTTGTGGAATTTTACCTACTGTCGGTGTGCCAATAAATTTGTTAAGAATTCATTTCCAAAACAAACAAATCCTAGGCTGCGTTGGAGACATTCAATATTCTTGACGTTGAATAAATAGTTTTAATTTTTTTTATTTTCTGTAACGATACAAAATGACAAACTTAAAAATTAAACATTCCGCTCATAATATCGTAGCATATTTCCGGTAAGTCAGGTTAGTCCATTTTTTATATAAAGACAAATGTACTAAAGGACTAATTTTGTTAAGACCGAGGAACAAGACAAGTAACTCAGTTGTTCTTGAGAAAAATGTTGATGTTTGGGGAAAAGAGAGACGTACTTCACAAATTGTTTTGTTTTATTTAACAATATTTGCTGTCCACTGTTTAAAATGTCTTCATTAACCCGACGCACATAAGTAGTCATATGCGTAGAACATGCATGAACAACATTTTTTTCTTGCTTCCAACCTGAAAACCGTTACAATTTTCACAGCAAAAGAGGTGACAGCGTCCACTTTCTCTAAAAAAAAATGATGAATGATGAAACTCGAGGATCACTATTCCAAGCAATTTACCTTGTAGTTTCAAATACTTACTTAACTCGTTCTCGATTGAAGACTTCATCTATTGACTGAAAATTGTATATGCATATGAGCAGGTATCCGCAAAAGTTACCATTTTTTTTTTACTTCCCTCTTCCCGATGGCAACCATTTTTCCATGCGCAAATTTTAACGAAAGGTGACTAACATCTTTCGCTGATTCGCTGTTAACTTGTAGATAACTATGAGGATGATAAAAAAATAAACATTCATTTTCTGTCTTTTCTCTTTGAAGTCTCCTTTGATGGCAGGTCTATTTCCATACCAAATTCAATTTGAAGCCTCACCAAGGCCAATTCAAATTCTACAAAGGTGAAGGTCAATATTAACTGTGCGCCTTACTCGTTTATTCTTTGCCGACCTTTTTTATGGGTTTGATGACAGATATGGTTACCGATTTATCTATCCTATTTTTGGTGAGTGATGTATTCGAGTGATGAATTGTATAACGCGGTGAATATATTCGTATGTATAGCCCTGATGGGTTAAGATTGCCATAACCGATTTCACTTAATTTCGAATCCGTTTAGACGATGTCTGTCAAATAAAACACGCTTGACTGAATTGCTTTAAGTAATATTGTTTATTTCAGTGAACTGTACCTATATTTAATTATATCAAATACTTTGTAACATTTAAACTTTCTTTCCAATCACTTCTGCTTCTCTGTGTGAAGTGGGTGATGTGGACGAAGAAGTGCTTTGCGGAATTGTCTCGAATTCACACACGAACAGGATGAGAGTATGGCGTGTGTTCGATCTCACGAACGCAACAGAAAACACATTTTTGTGTGATCAAAGCCAGCAATGAATTCTGTGTTATTCTCATAGCAAATAAAAATAACTCTTTTATCCCAAAAACTCGTATATATTGCCTAGTATTTACTTGTTTTCTTAGATATGTAAGATTTATATTTTTAAGAAATCTTCCCGAAAACGTTAAGAAAAGCAATATTTTTCCATTCAAAAAGGTTATCATCTTTTTTTCGGTTAAGGCAATGTATAAATAATCAATGTCAATGTTCCAACATTAAGAATTTATTAGAGGTGATTGTGAAACGAGGTCGCAAAAGTGACGACTTAAAATTGTATTCATGCGCAACGGTCTCACAACTGAATCATTAACTGGACGAGCAAGTTTCCTTTTATTTCAAGTGATTGACGATTTGCCACGACACTTATTCTTCGCTTGGATGTTTCATCGTCATTGATCAACCGATCTTATCCGCATCGCTTCGCTTCAAAACAATTACTGGATGAATTGCGTATGTCTTTCCTGAGAGCATATATTCTCTGGTATTCAATAAAAGCAACGCATGGGCATGTGATTACCATACTTTAGTTTACAAATTTTTGTGATTATTCGTACTCGCAAATTCGTAAGGAAATGGTTAGCCTCTCTGTTCTAAAGGGACATTCATTAAGCGCTTCATATCTTTAAATTTAAATAAAACGAAGTGTGTGCGAGGTATCATCGACATTTTTTATTCGTTTGAAAGCCCTATCGATGCCATTATGTATGGAATTTAACATCTCTGGGTGGGGCGCATTCGAAATGTCAAATTTTCCATGACTCTGGCGCATAAATCAGGCTGAATTTGAACGAAAGCAGCAGTTATGATGGCTTTGAGGGCCGCTGTGATTTGTGGCTTATTCTCATAGACCTGCGACTGCAGAAAACGCCACATTTGACCGATGGCATTGGTTCTGTTGGCTTTGAGGGCCGCTGTGGTTTGTGACTTATTCGCGTTGACTCAGAAAAGTCAGAAAAGTCCACAAGAAAAAGTCTAACGGTGTCAAATCGCACGATGTCGGTTCACATCAACTCCACGTGAGATGACCTTGCCCTCGATTCGCTCGTGCAGATTTTCCAATATGGCGTGCGCTGTGTGGCACGTAGCCCCGCGCCGTCCTGTTGAAACCACATTTCGTTGGTGTCCATATCATCCAATTTTGCACAAAAAAATTTGGTAATCATCGGCCCATAGCGCGCGTCGTTGACGGTGATGGCCTGACCAACGTCGTTCTGAAAGAAATATGAAAAAAATTCCACACCACACAGTATTTTTTCGGGATGCATTTGACTCTCTTTGATCTGATGTGGATTGGTATCGTCCCAAATTCAACAATTTTGTTTGTTGACGTACCCATTCATCCAGAAATGGGCCCCATTGCTGAAGATGATTTTTCGATTTCGATGAAAATTATGGTCAGTTTCCAACTGCTCCAGAGCCCATTCAGCGAACACACGTTGTCTATGGTCAGCTCCTGAATCAGTTGAATTTTGTACGGGTGCAGGCCCAAGTCACAATACAAAATTTGCCAAGTTGTGGTCTGCGAAAGGTCAAGTTCTTGTGAGCTCTCCTGCTCTCCTGCACACTCTCACTCTCACGGACTGCGGGGATTTTTTCGGCAGATCTTGCGTTTCGTCGACGTACGGGTGTTGGTTTATCGTTTACTGAATCAGTGAACTCAAATCCACCACACTGTGAATAGTCCTCTCGGCATGAAGATTAATGCGACCGCAAAATGGGTGAAGCGCGCTGAACGTTGCCCTAACAAAACACCCATTTTTGATAAAACAATTTTATCATTTGCGCGTCTTGTTGAGCACCATTTCCATCCATGGTGATTTGGCAAAACAGACTGAATAAGGCAGCCAATTTGGCAGATGTTGCTTCAACAATATAGCCGATATGAACTGTCAAAATTCGGAAGTCCCCATTGGAACACCCTTCATATGACGTATTTACTTTATTTATTCAATACTTCTCAATTTACTCACGAGTAATCATAATTAACAAACAAGTTTCTTTCAATGGAAATGACAGATGACAGTTTATTATCTGCTTTAGAACCCGTATTGAATGAAAGGAAATTAATTGTATTTGTATCAATGTCAAAACATCAGTCAAGGCTTACATTTTTATCATAGTAGTCACTCTAATTCGTGGTCGTAATAATCGTCCCACACTGTGCGTGCTGTAGTGGACAAATTCAAGCCAACATTTTCACCATTCAATGTTTCTGTGCCAGTAGAATGCACCGGTCGAAGTATCGAAAATATTGCAGCCGTAAAGGGCCATTCATATGAAAAATTAGATTAAATGTCAAAATTAACAGTTTTATGTTTTTTCTCTGCAATTCAAACATTCCATTTGTCATATGTTAAACCGAAATCGCTATCCACAAAGTCGCGATCCACACATTTGTGAAAAATTTAAATGTCAGTGTTTTGTTTTTCAAAAATATAGCAGCTACCCGCGTCCAATTTTATGCCGACTTCGAACGTCGAGGTTTGAGAGGCTTTTTCTTGACACTATACTCCTTGAACTTGGTCCTTAGACAGCTTGGTCTTGATCACTGGAAGCAGCGTGCCCAGGACCGTCAACGATGGAAGGCAGCGATAGCTCAGGCTCAGACCCTACATGGGTCGTAGGCCTGCTAAGTATACTCCTTGAGCAATGTCAGTGACTCGAGACATGTGCTGTGAATTTTATGCCGCCCAATTGTTTCGTCTTATTATCGACGCTGTACTACGGTCCATGGAGTTCGCTATAGCGTCAGGTTTGAAGACTATTATTTTATTAGATATGGATGAAGTTGAGATCAGTGATACAAGATAGTGCCACAGAGCTGGTCAATCGATTGATGTATTGAAGGGGGAGTTCGATACTCGGGTAATCTCGAAAAATTGTCCGGTTTAATAGGCACTTCGCTCATTTTTACGTTAAGTCATTAGTTTATGCCAAGAAGGCAACAACGTTAAAAGAGTGCAGGAAAAAATTGCCAACGTTCCGGCCGATAGGTGTGGAAGATCACTGCAAAGCTGCTCGCGGTGGTGTTATAAACAAGTTTCCATTTCATATTTAAATTTAACATGTATACTATGCCTGGAATAAATTTTACCCCGATATCTCAAAATTGTTGAAAGCCCCTGTATTTGACCTTGTTCCCTGTCGCATCGTCTCCTAACTAGACAAAGTCATCAGTCATCATCAGTCTAATGTCGAGTTAGCTACGAAGATGAAACAAAATTTTCAAAAAAATATATATTCAAACCCATCAAACTTAAACTTCATTCACGATGACAAGCGAAGTATACAGATTTCCTTACACTGAACGCTTCAAATGGAGCATGTTCAAAGAGTGCAATCATTCAACAGTCCAACGATTTGAAGGAATAAAAGACGTTGCAAGCTCCCATTGTTAAATAAAGTTTATTAGCTTATATCATACTTGATTTTGCGAATATTTAAATTATCTATCTAAGAGATCTTAAAAGCTAAACATAAAATGCAAAAAATGAAAAGTGGAAAATAACAAAATGTCTGATGAGCAAATGACGGTAAATCAAAAGATTTCCCATTAGAATACATAGTATAAATTACGAAACTTGTCCTAGAACTGTATAAGTACAAAAAGTGAACACCACTTGCATGTACACACCTCAAATAGCTTAAGTGATTGTTATTGTTTTCTTTATTTGGCGTGTGCAGTTGAGAAAAAAGTCAACTTACAGTTATGATTCATTGGTATGTGTATATCCAATACTTAGCGAATTGAGTTTTGATTTGTTGTAGAAAGAGAACTTGTAAATTTGGGCTTAGACTTAAACTAACTTCTAACTCCATTCCCGTTGAGAGCGACTGTTTCCTTGTTGATGTCTTTCAATTCTTCGCCTTGTTCGAGTGCGTCGACAGTCTGCTTAACCTTTTTACCGAACCTTTCGCCATCCTCGATGGTCTCGAGAGTGGGCTTGTTGTGCGTTTCTGGGAGGAGTAGTGACAGCAGGCCACCGACAAATGCCATCGCTCCAAAGACGATGAGCGGAAGTGGCCTCCAGATGTCTCCCAGCAAATTGAAGACCGGTGCTAGGATGCCCCCTACTCGAGCCATCATGGATGCTGCACCCAGACCTACGTTCCTTATAACTGTCGGGAATTGCTCCGCCGAGAATAGATAGACGGTTCCGTAGGATGCAGTAATGGCTAGTTTCCCAATCATGGCCAGCACGATTATAATCCAGTTAAGTCGTTCTGGAACGACGATTGTGGAGAGCAGCGCGACGCCGGCGAGCAGCATGCAACCACACAGAATCGATCGTCGTCCCCAACGGTTTAGGGTGAACAGAAGGAACGTGTACGCGGGAATTTCAACAGCTCCCGATATCACATAGTTAAGCAGGAGATTACCTCCAAGATTGTTCGTATTCCACGAGAGTCCATAGTAGGTGCCACTGTTCACAAACCAGTCGAAGAAGATGAGCAGGGCCTTGCGTCGGAGGTTTGGATACCTGAAGAGGTCAAGAACAGATGGTTCGTTCTTGGGTGTATCGAGGGGTTCCTTCTTTTCACTGGCATCGTCGAGAAGGCTATCCAAAACATCCTCGGGAATGGTGACTTTATTGACTTTTGCCGCTTTTTGAATATTCGCAATGGCCTCCTTCTTCTTGTTCTTCGACAGCAACCACCGCGCCGATTCCGGAATGAACCAATAGTACGGCATGAACAGAATTCCCGGCAGTGTCAGGGCGATTTGCAACATCCGCCAGTCGGTGATGAAGTATGCAAACGCTGCTGTCAACATGTATCCGACGGAGAAGAACATCATGCACACCACGCCGGCGAAAATTCGATACGACGGTCCCACCATTTCCATGGCTATCACATATGCCACCAGAAAGACTCCTGACGTTGTTGCACCCACAATCATTCGCGACGCTGTGTATGAAATGAACTCCGGAGCGACTCCCGCCAAAACGCCGAAAATAAGCTGAATGACGAGTGACGCAAAGAAAATCGGCTTCCTGCCGTACTTGTCGGACAGTTGACCAAAGCCGATACTCCCCAGCAGCACACCGAACATGAACAAGGAGTCGGAGGTGGCCCGAAGCATGCTACGCCCGCAGACCATGTCCCATTCGGTCACAGCACTGCTCGCGTACTTTGACCTGTCGTAGATGTACTTGTTGCAATAAATCGATGTGGTGTTGGGTGGCGGTGTCGACGTACTGTTCAGGTATTCCCCACTGTAATCCGTGTCGTAGTATTCACACGTGAGATAGTTCCCCGTCAGCGGGTCCTTGGGATAGGCCAAAGGCCACAGTTGGTCTGAAAGATCGTACGAATGATTGGTCCCGTTCTCAAAAGGAAGTTCACATCGGAAATCCGGTTTCGCGAGTAAGAATACGCCCGCTAGCTTATGGAAGGCGCACGACATTGCCGGCAAACATACCAGGAAATAGATACGCCTCTGATAAGGTCCAAAATCACCCAAATGGGTGAGAACATCGTCGTAGCCCATTGTTCGTCTGATTCAACTTTTTGCCACGATGCGTGGCCTATATAAAATATATAGCGCCCAACACGCGATACCACCTCACGAGACACACGTAAAAACTAGAGCAGGAAAAAAATCGACTCTCAGGCGTTTCTAACGTCACCACGTTGCCCTCTTCGCGCACAAGTTGCTTGCCTTGAATCGGCTGTTAGAGACACGTCATTTTCGGTTTGTATATCCAAAAGAGAACCCGAAATATGTTGACTGTTGCCAAAAACGAAGAAAAAAACGAAAACCGAATTCACTCACTGTCGCTCGTTTGTGCGTATATTGAATGTATCTATCAGTCGCTGTTTCATTGAATATTGTATTTGTGCCAGATATTACGATAACGAGTAAACAACACGAGCTATTACAGTTTTGGGCAGTCGCTGAATCTTCGATTTTTCACTTCGAGATACTCAGATACTCATTTCAGTTTATTTTTTCTATTTTTTTCGATGAAAATTGCAAACGTTTTGCCCGCCGTTTTGTGCCAACCGTTTTAACAAACTAACTCCTATTAACTATTTTGCCGCACAGTTGTGCACTCTGTGTCGTGTCGTTCCGGTGACCACGTTGAGCTCTTTCGAGGCATGCGTTCGCGCAATGAGTTGGTGAAAGACTGCTCTCACAAATTTTGCTGAGAAGCAGTTTTATGAGCGCATATGTACATGTGCCGCCTCGAGTTGAACGACGTATAAGCTCGTGCATACACAACCGCCAGTGAAGCGTATTAATACGAAGCTGTTTCGTAGATACGGACACAATGAGGAGGGTTGTTCTTTGGCCCACTCTTCCCAGTGTCGGCACAAAAAGTTCTCGCCAGTCTGCGTTGTTGTGGAATACGAAATCGGCGGGCAATGTATTGTCAAACATCTAATGGTTTTTGAGTGGAATTGGTAGTGTGTTGGAAGTTAAGTGATAACTTAGCTTAACCTTTGGGATTCCGATGAGATTGCAAGGCAAAATATTCGTAAAATAACGCCAGAGAAGTGTGAATTTAATTTCATTTTCATTTCTTAGGTTGAGGGTATTTTATACGAGTGCTGGTTCAGTAGTCAGCGCTTTTTTATTTAACAATATCTCCTTTTAGCTGAATACATTAAGTCCAGGGATTTTCCAATTTTTTTATTTCCCCCCAAATAATAGACGTTTTTTTTCAATGATAACCCCTTCATTCGACCTAAATCTCTTACCGCCCAGCCATTTCTTTAGGTTTGGAAATTGGATATAGTCGCAGTGGGCCAATTTATAAACTTTTGTCATGGCGTCCGAAAGAATAGGATCTCGAATACAAGCTGCCGAGATGAGATTTCTTCATGCTTGTTGTAGGAGTTACTTGCCGGGATAAGGTTAGAAGCACGGCAGTTAGCAAGGAACTCAACCCTGAGCAGCTGCTTCTTCGAACGGAAAGGGTTTCTATGGTTTGGCCACGTGGCATGAATGTCCCCATCATCACGACTTCCGAGGCGTGCCATGAATACGATTCCATCAGATAGGCAACCATTTGGCAGACTCATGACGAGACCAAGTCCAAAAAATCGCCTGTTTGCGCTTGGGCATAGCTCCTGATGAGTTAGAGTCGATGGCGGAGGATCGAGTGGCCTGGAGATCTCTCGTGCTTGCATTGAACTTTTTAGTGGAACATGCGGATCACGGAATATTATTATGATCGTGATGTCATGGTGACTAAACCCGTGCGTACCTCGCGTTGTCTTGAAGGAGCAGCACATTTTTCTTTGCTGTCGTTTCTGCTTCAAATCAATATCGAATCTGTCCAAAAACTCCGAGTAATATTCGCTGGTGATCGTATTACGCCTTCCAAGTAATCGATATGAATGACACAGCATGCATCCCAAAAATATTTGGTTATGGTCTTGTTGGCCGTCATACTTATTGTTAGGAATTACAATACACAGCAAGAAAAGAGCACGTGCAACCCATCGTCGGCACACCATTTCACAACGAGTCGAAATCCATCAAGACAAAGGACGCCAGTGAAACCTTCGTGCGCATCAACAACCACGGAGAAAACCTCGGAAGGGCTAGCTAGACCGAGAAGAAGCGCACGTGCACAAGTCACACCCCATTCCATAGTGCGCTGGATAGCGGTGATTGCTGCGGGCGGAACAAAAGCATGAGAGCTGACATGATGACGGCGAGAGAACTTCAGGAGGACTTGGAAATCAGTCGCCGAGAAATGCGATCGTCCTTCTTTATCCCCCTTCTTTATTGCGCATTTTTTTACAGTCCATTTGTGCTGCTAAATAAACCATTATCTGTGCGTTTATGTGTTGTTTGCTATCCGTTTGTTATCCGTTGAGCTATTGAACACTCACCTTGCCCTTCTTTGGTGCACGTTCACTCAGAGAAACTCGCTGTCTTAGTAATTCCTTGGTCTCAGGTGTACCATATTTTGTCCACCGTAACGAAACGGTGCAAAGACACTTTCGGATTGCGGCTGAACATCGCCAAACACTCCTTCGAAGTGGTCACACGGTTGTGCCTATGGTTGAGTGTAGGCAATAGCGGTACCAATCGCGGGAATAGCTATTTTATGTCCAAATAATCATATAAATGTGGGCGCCGTGGCGTAGTGGGTAGGTGCGTCGACTTCTACGCTCGAGGTCGTCGGTTCGAATCTCGAAAAAAACACCTAACATTTTTTCACGGCTCCACCTCTTTCGAGTCACTGACAATGCTCAAAGAGTATAACTGTCTAGAAAATGCTTCTCAATCTCGCCGTTCGAAGTCGGCATTAAACTGTAGGTCCCCTCCGCTCGTGACAAAACAATAGCACGCACAACAAGAGTGGTTGCTGAGAAGCTAGGCCCAGGTCCACTTCGGACTGTAGCGCCGCCATTATTATTATTATAATCATTTAAAATGTGATGTAACCGCTCAGTTCAGATGCCTACAGCTTTAGCCACCCCACGCACATTAATCTTTCGGTCGTCCAACATCATTCCTTGGATTTTATCCAAGATTTCTGGAGTGAGAACATCTTTTGGGCGACCTAGAAGCGTCACTTGTGCTGGTACGACCACAACGGAACTCAGTAAAACAGAACCATTGAAATTGATGGTACAGTCCTCGCAGTACTTACGAGGGTGGTCCGATAAGTACTTAACCTCACCGCTCAATGGAGGTGATGTGAACTTGTCACCGAAATGGTGCGATTTCACCCCGTCAGACTTTTTTTGTGGAGCTTTCTGGAACGCAGGTCAACGCGAATAAGCCACAAGCCACAGCAGCCCTCAAAGCCAATATGGCCATGCCATCGGTCAAATTCATCCGGATTTATGTGTCAGAGTCATGGACATTTCGGATGCGCGCCACCTAGATCAACCGCGGCGGGTATTTGAACGACGTTATATCTCATCTCTCATTTTCAATGACCCGCATGTTCCACTAAAGGGGTCGCGGAGGCAATGCATGCACGAGAGATCTCCAGGCCACTCGATCCTCCGCCATCGACTCTAACTCATCAGGAGCTATGCCCAAGCGCAACCAGGCGAGTGTTTGGACTTGGTCCAACCATCTCATCCTAGGTCTGCCAAGCGGTCGCCTACCTGATGGAATCGCATTCAAGGCACGCCTCGGAAGTCGTGATGATGGGGACATTCGTGCCACGTGACCAAACCAACGAAGTACAGCCCTTTCCGTTCGAAGAAGCAGCTGCCCAACATTGAGTTCCCCGCGCACTGTCGTGTTTCTCACCCTATCCCGGCGAGTAATTCCCACAACAGCACGAAGAAATCTCATCTCGGCAGCTTGTATTCGCGATCTTATTCTTTCGGTCATTACCCAAATTTCATGACCATAGGTGAGAGTTGGAACAAATACTGCGTTGAAAACCGCTAACTTGGCTTTGACACCAAGCTCGGCCTTCCTGATTACAGATCGACCAAGCTGTTTCAAAATTGAGCCAGCTTGACCAATCCTACAGGAAAGCTCAGCATTATTCCTCCCATCACTCGTGAAGAAGACCCCGAGATACTTGAACTTCTCCACCTGTTTCAATGGGACTCCACTAACATGTAGAGTGCATTGAACAGGGGTTCTGGAAATAACCATAACCTTGGATTTGTCCACGTTAACCCTCATCCCAGCATCAGCACATACGGCCACAAACCTATCTAGCGCGCGCTGGAGTTCCATCTGGGAGGATGTGAGGATGTACTAAGTCATCTGCAAAAAGAAGATGACTTACCCTCAACTCCCCCAATGTGAAACATTCGTCGCCTCGACTGCGCTGTAACATCCAGTCCATATATATAATGAAAAGGAGAGGTGACAAAACGCACCCTTGGCGAAGTCCAACGCCCACGGTGAAAGGTGTTGATTTACTACCGTTAACCCGAACACAGCTACTACAGTTTGTGTATAGAGACTGAATGGCCCTCAACAAAGAACCATCAATCCCATACTCCTGCAGAACACTCCAGAGTTTACCTCGAGGAACTCGGTCGTATGCCTTTTCCAAATCTACAAAACAACTGTAGATCGGTTTGGCGTACTCCCAAGCCTTCTCAAGTACCATTCTTAGAGTGAAAAGCTGGTCGGTTGTACTTCTGCCGGGACGAAAACCGCACTGTTCATCCCCCATCCTGGATTCGACCATAGCTCTAGAACGCGCCTCCAACACCTTAGCGTAGACTTTACCTGGGAGACTTAAAAGAGATATGCCCCTGTAGTTGGAGCACTCTTTCTTGTCCCCCTTTTTGAAGAGAGGGACAATCACCCCAGTTTGCCAATCACCAGGTGTTTCACCGCGTTCCCAAGCCACCTTAATGACACGAGAGAGCCATAAAACTCCCTCTTTACCCATAGCTTTAAGCATTTCTGGCCGGATTTCATCCACACCGGCGGATTTGCCAACTTTTAGCGATTCAATCGCCAAAATGACTTCTTCGACTGTTGGACTATTCTCCGCCCTACTCAAGTCTACAGGTCTGTCACCCTCAGTGCCCTGTTCGGGATTGAGCAGCTCTGAAAAGTGCTCGCTCCATCTGCGCAAGATGTCCACCTCATTGGAAAGCAACACGCCATCTTTGGATTTGACTCCTTCGATGGTGTTGTATTTCCTCCCTCTGAGCCGGCGAATGGTTTGCCAGAACACCTTTTTCGCAGATCTATGGTCGCTTTCCAACTTCTCGCCGAACTCCTTCCAAGTCTGCTCTTTAGCTGCTCGCACAGCCAATTTGCAAGTTCTTCGCGCCTCAGTGTACCGGTCACGAGAATCAGAGTTCCCCAAGAGAATCCAGTCTCTGTAGGTCTTCTTCTTCTCTCTGATGGCTTCTTGAACTCCGGGTGTTTTAAACCACGCAGTTCTTTTCTCACCACCAGCCGCCACACCAAGCCGCTTCACCCCACAAACATCACGTGCAGAAGCAATGACAGCTGTTGAAAACAGTCGCCATTCGTCCTCTACATGCATGGAATTTGCTCAAACCCTTCGGATATGCGCCGTGCAAAATGTTGCTGCACCTCACTGTTCTGTAGTTTCTCCCACCGTATGCGTGTAACCACTCTTGGTTTCCGCCTTGGCAGAAGAGGTACTTTATCAGAAAGATACAGCGTACACAACACCAGGTGATGATCAGTTGACAGTTCAGAACCTCTCAACACACGAACGTCACAAACCATCCGTTTCACACACGATGGTACCACAAAGAAATCTATCAACGATTTCTGTTGAAGACTCCGACGGTACCATGTGTATTTATGGATGTCTTTGTGTGGAAAGAAGGTGTTCATAATGGACATGCCATTTGCACAGCAAAAATCCAACATCTTCTCTCCGTTCATGTTTTGATGAGGATCACCGTTCCTCCCAATCACACTCCCCCATGTCGTTACATCCACACCCACGTGAGCATTGAAGTCACCCATCAGAATAAAGGAATCCATCTCAGCCACCCTGTCAAGGGCAGCATCAACTTCATCCAGGAAAGCCGCATACTCTGACTCTAGATTCGGTGCATACACCTGCACTAGAGCCAAAGTTGATCTTTCAAGCTTGAGCTTTAAGATCCCGACTCTCCCTCCTAACGGTATCCACTCCAATACCCTGTCTGCCAGCCTGGGACTTGTGAGTATCCCCACTCCCGCCTGTGCAGACATTTGAGGTGCCACTCCCGACAGGAAGAGTTTCCACCCGTCCGAAAGATCCACAGTTCTAGATCCTCTTTGCTTGGTCGAAGAAATGCCTACGATATCTAACCGATATCTGGCAGCTTCTCCAACCAGCTCGAGATCCTTTCCTGTGAGCGATGAGACGTTCCATGTGCCTATCCTAAGCCGATGCCGTTGTCCGTTGCTTTTTAACCCTCGCACGCACTGGTTAGTGCATGGCGTGATCCCCCTCCCACCCCCGTAGTGGCTCACGAGGCCACTGCCGGGTTGCTCGTTACTGCTTCGGGCTGAGCCCGACCGGCTGCCGAGCGGGACAGGCCGGCCACCAGACGCTCGCATACTGCCACCATTCAGGCCTGGCTCCGAATGGGGCCCTGGCACACCAGGGTAGGCGGTATCCGAGGCTGTCTGTCTTCTTTTTGTCATCCGAGGGGGTTGCGCTTCGTTAGCCAAGCTTGTGGCGTACAATATGCACACCACAAACCTGTTGCCCGCCCCCCACCACGAGGAGGTCAGCTGCCGGGGGGGCAACGACGTTATATTCTATACATATTAGCATCGGGCACCGTGGCGTGGTGGGTAGGTGCGTCGACTCCTACGCTCGAGGTCTAAGGTTCGAATCTCGAACCTTACATTTTTCACGGCTCCACCTCTTTCAAGTCACTGACAATGTTCAAAGAGTATAGCTATCTAGAAAAAGCTTCTCAATCTCGCCGTTCGGAGTCGGCATTAAAAACTGTAGGTCCCCTCAACTCGTGAGAAAACAATGGCACGCCCAACACGAGTGGTTGCTGAGAAGATAGGCCCGAGTCCACGTAGGACAGTAGCACCACCATTATTAAAATTTATGTGCAATTTTCTACATTTTAAAAAAATTTAAAAAAAACTTAATCCAAAAATCCTTGATACAGACATCATATGAAAACAATTACCACTCAAAAAACATTCTCTGCCATAAATCCAAGAAGTGAATATCCCTTGAGTTCATATAACAACTTCACTCAACCAGGTTCTCACGTTTTGTGTTAATGCCTATCGCTTGCTTTTTTGCTAATAGTCGTACCACTTCGCATTTTATATACTCAGAGAAGAAAGCAAAAGACAAGCCGGCTGCTCACAACACAACCACATGGTGGTTGACAAAGAATTAAGATGAATCTTCTGCCCGTTGCTGCACATGGTTTCGTGACCACATCGCTCCGGCACACGGACTTTGCCTATTTAGATTTATGAGTGTGTTTGAACAGGCTATGGGACTACTCATCAAAAAGTTTGTCCTCTTTCGATTTCCCATTTTAATTTACACTCGGCATATGTTGCCATACAATCAATTGACTAACGTCTTTGGGAGTCTAATTAATTTGGGTGTAAGCAAATTGCAAGGGGAACGGTTTTTATCGCATGTTGTTTCAAATTATTGATTTCAATTAACCGGCGACAGTTGAGTGTATTTGTAAATTTAAACAAAAACAAAAAAATGTGTGAAATATGAACTTTGAACACAGCCGGCAGCGGGCAATTTAAGTGACGTATGTCTATCTAGCGGTAGTAAAATGTGAGTATCCATAATTTGATACTGCTGATAGAACTAAGCTCCCTTAATAGTTCAAATTGAGGAAATAAATGCAGAGTTAGGGAAGGATTAAGTTGCTTATGAATAAACTTGATAGCGGCGATAAAGCATTTTATATTGAAATTGTTTTTGACTGACGCGTTATTGGAGTAACTTCTGATGCCCATGTACGAATATGTTTATTGGTTTGTAAATGCACATTTGCAGTCGATAATTTTAATTCATATTTATCGATCTTGTTTTGACAGTTCGGAATAAAGTCTTGTTTACAGCTCGCGCTGAATTTTAGCCCGCCTGATCTTGACTTCTTGCTGAGAAGTCCACCTCGGACTGTAGCGCCGCCATTATTACTATTATTATTATGATCTTGACTTCGTTCCTCCAATCCAAAGAAAAATGCTCGTTACATTTCTCAACGGATTATGCTTAAATATAAAAAATATGTTTCGGCGAAATGTTCACACTCAACGTTTTCCATGATAAAACTTGTTTGCTAAACAATTCATGAAACGAAACATGAGCGTTTATACTCTCAAAATATTCACAAAACATCACTTTAAAATTGAAACAAAGGCAGAAAATGCGTATTTGGGTCAAAGCATTTATTACTTGATACCAATTTTGACAAACAAATCATTGAGTGTGAACCTCGGTAATACAGGAAATACCCACCTGTCAAATATTTAGCGCCAAATGAATGTACCGGGAAATTATTTCGCTAGTGAAGTTAGTGGAGACATTTTATCGTCATATCGACATCAAGGACAGGCCTTATTAGCATGCGTTTATAAAGGGTCTTTATAAAGGGACTCCCAAACTTTGACAGTTGATTGCGGCCATATTGTTAAGGCTACATCTGACTGTCGTTTATTCAGTCAGTTATGCCAAATCACAATGGACGGACATAGTGTTCCACAACACGTGCAAGTAATAGAATTGTTTTATCAAAATGGGTGTTCTGTTCGAGCATCGTTTGGCGCGCTTCGCCTATTTTGCTGTCGTCATAATCGTCCTACCGAGAGGACTATTCGCAGTGTGGTGGATCAATTTGTGTCCACTGGTTCAGTAAACGATAAACCAACATCCGTACGTTGATCTGCCAAAAACATCTCACAGCCGCTGTCCGTAAGAGTGCGCAGGAGAATTCATGGTGGTCGATACTGCATCACTCACAAGAATTCGGCTTTTCGCAGACCACAACTTGGGCCTGTACCAGTACAAAATTTAACAGACCCAGGAGCTGTAATCGGCCAGATCATAGCCAACGACGTGTGATCGCTGAAAGGACTCTGAAGCAGTTGGAAACTGACCCTAATTTTCATCGAAATCGAAAAATCATCTTCAGCGATGAGACCCATTTCTGGATGAATGGGTACGTCAACAAACAAAATTGTAGAATTTCGGACGATGCCAATCCACATCAGATCAAAGAGCGTCAAATGCATCCCGAAAAATTCACTGTGTGGTGTGGATTTTAGGTTGGCGGCGTCATCAGTTCATATTTCTTTCAGATCGACTTTGGGCAGGCCATCAACGTCAACGGCAATCGCTATAGGTCGATGATTACCAACTTCTTTTGGCCTAAATTGGATGATATGGACACCAACGACATTTAGTTTCAACAGGACGGCATAGCTCACGCCACATTGGAAATTCTGCACGAGCGATTCGAGGGCATGGTCATCTGACGTGGAGGTGAAAGGCCACCAAGATCGTGCGATTTTACCCTGTTAGACTTTTTCTTGTGGGGTTTCTTGATGTCGCAGGTCTGTGCGAATAAGCTACAAATCACAGCGGCCCTTAAAGCCAACATAACCTATGCAATCGTTCATATTCAGCCAGATTCATGGAAAATTTGACATTCCGGATGGGCACCACCCAAAGAAGCCGCTGTAGACATTTGAACGATGTTATATTTTGTACATAATGGCATCGATAAGCCTTTCAAATGAATAAAAAATATTTATATCTTACATACTCTTTGTTTTATTTAAATTTAATGATAGGAAGCGCTTAATGAAAGACGCCTTAGTAATCAACAAAAGTGGCGACCCTTTGAAAGACATAATTTTCAATTTAAACGAATTTATTGTTTCATCCTAAAAATCTGTATGTATCTATCATAAAACTGATACTTACATAATACTTAACACTCAGACTCAGATATAAAAGAACTGATAGACTGTAGACTTTCAATTTATAAAAAAGCAGTGATCAGCGAAAATCAACATATTTGGATTTATATTAAATTCCAAATTCACCCAAAACAGACATCCTTACATATTGGACACCTCCCCAACTTGATCAGAACAGTTTGCACAGCAGGTGTCTAACTTGAAAGGGTATCACTGTACCTATCAAATCAGTTCAATTGTTGCCGTTATCAATTCAGCAACATGTATGTGTACTTCCAAGTTCGATAGCAAGTGACCTATATAATTTTTCCTTAAAACTTCCGACCTAAAAATAGCCCAGCAAAGTCATACGCATATTTTTGTTCATAACTATAAAATATAATTCGATTACGCTGATAAAGGTGACCAAACAGAACAGCAGGCGGCTTGAAAATGCTTAAATGCTGACGACCTCTGACGTAATCGACTGAAGAAATTATACATAAAATCGCGTGATATTTCAATTTACGTACTTATTCGGTTTAAAAATGAAAAAAAGGGGGAAAAAATATGTGTATATATTTACGAGTGTACAGATCTAGATACAAAAAAATTGCGAGAAGCACAGATGAAAGAGAGATAAAGCAAAGCAATCAGCTGAAGACACGTTCTCTAAGCCCATCATCAATGGCAGACCTCACGGAAGAGGTACAAAAAGAGAGAGAGAATGAGAGACATTAAATTACCTGAAATTCGTCAAAACAAATTACACGTTTTAAAATGAAGAAGAAAGGTATCTGTCCAAAGTGCAGACATGTGTTCGTTCGCAGAAGTAGAAATCCCTCGTGGTTAATATACCAAAAAATAGACAGCAGGGGGAACGAGATATTTCATAACCAGGGCCGAAGGTTGCTAAATGAGTAATAGTCGCGCCACCCATAGATAAAAAAATGCCGGCATCTGACGTCTGTCATGCGCACACCTCACACACAAAAAAACTCCCCGATTTATCTAAGAGTGTATGAAAAGCTCACCGAACTGTTATGCCATCATTTGCATATTCTTGTCGTGTAGGTTTATAATTAGCTAGGTAACCCGTCTGACTCACCGGGGAAAGGGTTTATTAGAATGTATGCTAATTGGCATTTCTTTTCAATGTAGTTTTCCTTGATACATGCCAATGAATGACGAAATAGCGCTTTGCTCGGAGGAGCAGAGCACCTTCCCCTTGACAATGATAGAAGCTGGCTGTTGCTAAATTTAATCAGCTATTGCTAGTTCAAGAGCTTTAGGAGCTCTATGCGAAGCGGTCTGTGTTGTGAATTCTGCCTTACTTATTCTTGAGTATTTGGTAATTTAAAATAGTAATAATACACTAGCAGTTATGATTCCATATCTACATGCTTGTGTAACGCCTCTTAATTTAAAAGGAATAATGAAATTCACAGTTCACCGCTCATGGGAATAGCCCTTTAATAATAATAATAATGGCGGCGCTATAGTCCGAGGTCGACCAAGCTTCTCAGTAACCACTCGTGTTGTGCGTGCTATTGTTCTCTCACGACTGGAGGCGACCTACAGTTTAATGCCGACTCCGAATGTCGAGAAGCTTTTTCTAGACAGTTATACTTTTTGAGCATTGTCAGTGATTCGAAAGAAGTGGAGCCGTGAAAAATGAAAGGTGTTTTTTTCGAGATTCAAACCTAGGTGTATAAAATCTTCTCTGCCGTTTTGTGTGAACGCCAGAAACCATTTGTGAACAAACTTATAGGTCCCTATCAGTGTGGTTTCAGGCACGGGAAGTCCACCATCGATCAAATCTTCACACTGCGGCAGATCCTGGAAAAGACCCAAGAAATGCAGATCGACACACACCATCTATTTGTCGATTTCAAGGCATTATATGACAGCGTGTATAGAGACGAGCTATACAGCGCCATGTCTAGTTTTGACATACAGTTTGTCAAGAAAGTGTTTACACAACGTAAAAGAACAGGAAATTCTACTTTCGCATTAAAAATTAAAGTACTTCCAGTAACTTAATTGAACATTTTCTTTTGCTAGTTCATAAAACTACATATTTGAAAATAGGTAACATAAAAAAATGCTTTATTTCAATAAAAAATAATGAAAAAAATTACAAAATGCAAAAAGGGACGAACTTTGGACTGTCAAGAAAGTGTTTACACATCTTATTTCAATTCGCTTGCGCACTGCATGAACAGTTTCATAACAGTACCGTTATAGCGGTTTTTGTTTTTTGTTTTATGACAGATGTATAAATTTGAAAGAAAAAAATATTTATTGGTATTTTTGCTGTTGAAAGAGTGTTGTTCGTAATCGTGTTGTTATTGATCAGTTGCATACAATATGCCTGGAAAAGAATTAGTTTTGAAGTGAAGCAATTGGGTTAGTACAACCATTACAATGGCAAAAGTCTCAAGGAAATTACAAATCTGTTCGGCTTATCTAAAAAGACAATTTATAACATTATAAACCGAGCAGAGCGTGAAAATAGTTAAGAGGTTATTGCAACAAAAGGAAGGCCAAAAAATTATCTCATTGAAATGAGCACTGCCTGCTAAGAAAAGTGCACGAAAACCCCCAAACATCAGTTAGAGCCTTGTCCAGAGAGATGAACCAGGAATGTTGAGTACAAGTTTCTCACGAAACTATAAGACAAGTGCTTCATGCTTTACATGAGTTTACATCGAGAGTTGCAAGAAAAAAACTACTGCTTTCGATTAAAACCATTTAAGAACGCTTTCCGTTTGCTACAGAGTATAGCATTTAGCGAAGCGAATACTGGGACGATGTTATATTTTGCAACGAAATGAAAATTATGATGTACTATACTTTTGGATTTAATGGCGGTGATAACATGAGAAAACCAAAATTAAAGTTTTATCAAGATAATGACCCGAAACCTAAAGAACTTACGGTTAAGACATGGCTGCTTTATAACTGCACCAAAGTACTGGATACACCTGCTCAGGGCCCAGAGTATTAATCATATAGAAAACTCTTGGGCCCATTTGAAGAAGAAAGTTGCAAAAATAAACCCGAGAAGCCGAAACCAATTGATGCAATACATCAAAGAAGTGTGGGAAAACATTTCAAATAATTATGACATAAAAAAAATTGATTGGGTCAATTACGAATAGGTTAAAGGCTGTTATTGAGGCACCAAATATTAAATTAATAATTTAAAACATGAATTTTCTTGATTTAGCTTCTTTTTAATTCGTTTAGCTTGTAATGTAAATGTGTGTAAAGACTTTCTTGACAGTGAAATTTTCGTTCATTTGTATGTTTTGTTGTATTTTTTGTTGCTGCTAAATGAAATGAACTATTTTTGTATGTTATTAAATCTATAATATGTGGTATTATAAGCTGTACCAAAAATATTTGCAATAAAGCTACTGGAACCACATATATTTATAACGTGAAAGTAGAATTTGCTGTTTTCTTACATAGTGTAAACACTTTCTTGACAAACTGTACCTGCCAAACTCGTCAGACTGAGCAGGATGACGATGGAGAACTCTCGCTGCTCCATCAAGGTCGGTAACGAAGTCACCGAGACCTTTAATATCAAAAAAGGTTTTAGACAAGGCGACGCGCTGTCATGTGATTTCTTTAACATCGTTCTTGAGAAGATCGTGCAAAACTCACTGGCCAACACAAGAGGCACGATCTTCCAAAAGTCCGTTCAACTGCTAGCTTACGCGGATGACATTGACGTGATTGGGCGAACACAGCGAGCCGTCAATGATGCGTTTGCTGGCATTGAAACGGAAGCGGCTAAAATGGGTCTGGCGGTAAACGAGGGCAAAACCAAATATATGCTGTCATCGAGAAAGGACGCACAACATCGACGACTTGGCCAGAACGTCACCATAGGCAGGTATAACTGTGAGGTAGTAAAGGACTTCGTCTACCTTGGCTCCGCGGTAAACAGTACAAACAACATCAGTACCGAGATCAAACGCAGAATTAATCTTGCCAACCGCTGTTTTTATGGGCTCAAAAGGCAATTGAGTAGTAGAGCCCTCTCTCGGAAGACCAAGCTGACTTTATACAAGACCTTGATTATCCCAGTCCTGCTTTGCGGCGCAGAGGCATGGACGATATCCCAAGCGGATGAACAGTGTCTTGGTCTTTTCCAGAGAAAAGAGCGGCGCGCGATCTTTGGCCCTGTTTGCGTTGATGGCATTTGGAGGAGAGGATTCAACCACGAACTTTATGGGCTGTACAGCGACATGAGTCTAGCCAGGCGTCTACGGATCCAACGCCTAAGATGGCTAGGCCATGTAGAGCGTATGGACAACTTAGCTCCGGCTCGAAAAGTCTTCGACTCTGAGCCTGTGGGACAACGCAACAGAGGACGTCCACGTACAAGGTGGCGCACACAAGTCGAGGGGGACATCGGCCGGCTTGGTGTGCGAAACTGGAGACAGCTGGCGAAAGATCGTGCTGGCTGGGCATGTTGAGTGAGGCCCAGGTCCACCTCGGACTGTAGCGCCCTAAGAAGAAGAAGAAGAAACCTAGGTGTTAATGCACCTATGCACCTACCCAATACGCTACGATAATATAATAATAATGGCGGCGCTACAGTCCGAAGTGGACCTGGGCCTAGCTTCTCAGCAACCACTCGTGTTGTGCGTGCTATTGTTCTCTCACGAGTGAAGGGGACCTACTGTTTAATGCCGACTCCGAACGGCGAGATTGAGAAGTTTTTTTTCTAGACAGTTATACTCTTTGAGCATTGTCAGTGACTCGAAAGAGGCGGAGCCGCGAACAATTTTTTTTTTTGAAAAATTGTTTGAAATTGGAATCGAACCTAGACTGCGAAAGTCTAATGCGCATGGGTCGACGCACGAACCCACACGGCCACGGCGCCCACAATACGCTACGATACAATACGAAAATAAAGGCTTATAATACTGAATAGGGTGTGCTTTAGCTTACAGTACTACCTTAAGTGGTTTGAGCATTGATTGACCCAATGTATGGCAGACCCAGAGTTCTATAGAGTACTTTGATTGCAATTAGATCTTAAGTTCATTATAATAATAATAATAACAATAATGGCGGCGCTACAGTCCGAGGTGGACCTGGGCCTAGCTTCTCAGCAACCACTCGTGTTGTGCGTGCTATTGTTCTCTCACGAGTGGAGGGGACCTACAGTTTAATGCCGACTCCGAACGGCGAGATTGAGAAGTTTTTTTTCTAGACAGTTATACTCTTTGAGCATTGTCAGTGACTCGAAAGAGGTGGAGCCGTGAAAAAATGTTTGATATTTTTTCGAGATTCGAATCGACGACCTCGAGCGTAGGAGTCGACGCACCTACCCACTACGCCACGGCGCCCACTTTATACTTTTTAACATACGAACTTCAAAAGTACGTATATTTATATCATGTCATTAAATGTCAAATTAAAATAGGCCAACGATTGGAAAAAATGATTGCTTTGGATTAAACAATTCGAGATATGATTAATATGAGCAACGAAAAAAAAAAATGCTAGGTCGATTCTCCACAAAAATATATGATGTCTAGCATCGCATATGTATGCGTATGTACCTCCATTTAATTAAAGCCTTTCTATATGAAGAACCATTTAGAATCGCTTAATTAAACCGTTTTACTGACCAGCGCCATTCAATTGAAGGCGATTTTGTCGAGACACAAATAACAACGATCGTCTCATCCCAAACGAATTCATTTCAATTTATTATTCAAAGTCATTATTATATAACCATTCAATCTCATATTTTTGCGTTAACTACATACATACATTTTTGCTTGCAAATATATGCAAGTATTTTTAGCAAAATTGAACTTAATCGAATCTGTATCGTACGATTTTCCAATCAGTGAAGCAATTGGCGACTCACGCATGGGAATTGTGATCGAATCGAGTGATATAATGACTTGCAGGAAAATAAATGTTGACTTTTATTCTAGAGGAACGCATTTGAGGAATTTGGAGTTCAAGGTCAGAATTGATTGGAATTCTAACCTAAATTCTAGGAGAGGTTTTTTTTTTAAATCAAATAATTTCTTTCAGTGAATTTTGTGCTTTATAATCTATACAATTAGGCAAATGATTATGAATAAAATAAATAAAATAAACAGAGAAAAATTAAAAACAGAACCCCACTGTATGTACAGAAACTTAAAAAGACTGAAACAACTGCACGTAAGGGGGGCTATTCGCAAGAGCGGTAAACTGCAATTCGCGAATTTTGATATGTGGAATTCTCTTTATTCACCGGGAGCCGTGAATTGTCAATGTGAAATTGAGAATTTGAAATGTTCGCGCCTAGAGATTTCTCGACTTTTTATTCGTGAATTTGTGGATCACGAACGGCTCATTGTTGATCGTAAATTCTGTTTGACAATTCGCGGAGAGATTGTTGAATTTGCAGAAAAAAGCGAAGTCGACAATTTTCTTATTTAACAGCATTTTTTTGAATTTTTGCTTCGTAAACAAATTTGAAAGTGTTTACATTCTGGCATACCGAAAAGTGTACATTTTTGCTGATATTTCCTGAAATATAGTTATTTCGAGAAATTCGCCTTCGCAGTTTGCGCTTATGTGAGATACACTGTGTTTCGCTCAGTTTCGGAAAGTTTAAACACAATTCGCTGTTTGAACAGGTTGGACATCTTTCTTATGCTCAGTTTATGCCGGGTTCAGGCCTCATAGCTGGCAAAGAAGTTGTAGACCCATCTCAAGCATTGAATCAAACCACCATTTTACGAAAAAGGTGGGCGCCAGAATCCTATTTAGCTTGCTAGTAAAAGGTTGTGCTCAATAGCCATCAGCGAAACTACTCGACACTATCGCCCATGTTCTGTATTCCACTTTTTATGAACTGGAGCTGTTAAAATGAAAATTCGGGTTCTACAATCCGATCGAAATGGTGGTGGTGAATTTGAATTTCGAAAATGAAAATCGGTGTTCTGCAATTCGATTTACTCGTGTTTTTACTCGAATTGAATTCACTGGTAAGCTCCACTATGAATTTGCAGTGAAATTGGATTAAATACGTGAACTATTCAGATTTTTCATTTTCTTTTTACTGATTTTATTTTTCATTTTAGGGGAAAACACAAAAATTCAAGGGGGGTGGTATTTCTGTGAAACTTATGGATGCAAATCTCGATTTGTAAGGAACTCTTCATTCTGCCATTCTTATCTGAAACTATTGAAAAAATTGCTTTCCTGGAAAAATATAAAAACAGCAAGCTAGTGGTTCAATTTCTCTCAAGATGTACAAGGAGGTTCATTTTGTATGCCAAACCCTTGTTTAGAAATGCAAAAGATGATTCAAATGATCTATAGGAATATTCCCTGAGGATTCTTCTTTTCATTTCACTTCGAAACACGAAAAAGTATTCAAAACAACAATCAATTGCCTGTCGAAACAACGAAAACTAAGCAGAACATGGAAATTCACTTCGGGTGAAATGGAAATTCGATTTCAAATTCATTTCACTCGAAATGCACAACATGGGCGTATGACCAACTTTTAATAATGCTAAAACAAAATAACTTCCTTAAATCGACGAGAAGTTTCTAACATTGGTAATTAGAGTAATTCTTCTTCTATTTCTCCTTGTTGTGGCGCTACAGTCCGGGGTTGACCTGGGCCTCAACTAACAAACCTTCTTCAGCTAGTAAAATCTTTTGCTTTGAGGCCCCTCTCCACTTGAGTGCGCCCCCTTAGACGTGCACGTCCTCTATTGAGTTGTCCCATAGGCCCAAAGTCGAATATTCTTCGATACGGAGCTAAGTTATCCAAGCGCTTTACATGGTCTAGCCATTTTAGGCATTGGATCCGTAGATGCCTGGCTAGACTCATGTCGCTGTACAGCCCATACAGTTCGTGGTTGAACCTTCTCCTCCAAATGCCTCTTGGTACTGATTCTTCTTTGTGCTATTTACCGCGGAGCCAAGGTAGACGAAGTCCTTCACTACCTCAATGTTATAGCTGCCTATTGTGACGTTCTGGCCAAATCCTCGATGTTGGGCGTCGTTTCTCGATGGCAGCATATATGTACATGGTTTTGCCCTCATTTATCGCCAGACCCGTTTTAGCTGGTTCCGTTTCAATTCCTCCCCATGTCCCATTGACGGTCCGTTGTGTCCGACATATAACGTGAACGTCATCCGCGTATGCTAACAGTTGTACGGACTTCTGGAAGATCGTGCGTCTGGTTCTGGCAAGTAAGTTTTGCACAATTTTCCCAAGACCGATTTTGAAAAAGTCAACTGACAGCGCATCGCCTTGTCTACAACCTTTTTTGACATTGAAGGTCTGATTGAGTTCGTTACCGACCTTGATTGAACAGAGAAAGTTTTCCATCGTCAACCTGCTCAGTCTGTTGAGTTTAGTAGGAATGTCAAAACTAACCATGGCGCTGTATAGCTCATCTCTATGCACTCTGTCAGATGCGGCCTTGAAATTGACAAATAAGTGGCGTGTCGATTTGAATTTCTTGGATCTTTTCCAATATCCGCCGCAGTGTGAAGATTTGGTCGATAGTGGACTTTCTTGGCCTGAACCTACACTGATACGGACAGGGCCGGTCCTACCATATGTGCAGGATGTGCAAATGCACAGGGCGTCAAGTGCACTCAATCCTCAGTTCCTATGGATTCATTTAAGTGGGGGCGCTAAACACAGGGCGCTCATCTAGCTAGGAACGGGCCTGGATACGGACCTATCAGATTGATGACGAAAGGTTCCAGGCTCTCACACAGAACAAAAAAAAGATCTTATAAGCGATGTTAACGAGCCTGATCCCTCAATAATTGGAGCAGTCAAAGGGGTATCCGTTAATGCAGATCGGACACTCGATACTGAGATTCCACTCATTGGGCAAGCTTTCCTCCAAACAAATCATCTCCAGCTACTTCAAAGATTTTAGCAGCAGTCTGCCCCTGCAGTTTTGTTAGACTACGGTCTCGATATCTCCCAAATTGAGTGAAAATTTCTGCCTGACAACGGTATTTGTGTCTTATCGCCGTTTGACAGTCTGCGGAAACGGTTCTTTGAAATTCTCAGTATTGAATATGACTCTAGTACAAGTTGTCCATTTTCGTCCCGGCATGTTTCTGTCCGAACTTTATTCGATATTAGCTTCACCCTCTGGTAAAATTTTCGGACATCATTACTGTCATTTCACCGATCGCGCGCCACTTGCGCTTTCTTTTCCTAAAAAGTTGGGCCCATTTCCTTGTCCGTAGAGCTCACGAACGTCTCTGGTAGTTCGGCATGACTTCTTGACTTCTTGCTTTGCTGCATTTGTCTTTCCATTGTCAAACCAAGGTTTTTCCTATGTAATGTCGTAAAACGCAACACATCAGTAGCAGCTTGTAGTTCTTTCCATTCTTCTTCTATTGTTTGTACCGGCAGTGTGGATTTTTCAGGAGCATTCGGTCAGCAAATATCCTAGAGCTCTGTAGCGATTGTAGAATATATCCTCCTAATTATCCCTTTTGGTTTATAAGGAAATTAAAAAATTGATTTTGGTATTACATTTAAAAAAATCTTTAACGTTTCTATAAGAAAGAGCATTCCTTTCGCTAGTCCATTAAAAACGGACGAACAAAACTTTATCCTAAAAAGTATTATATACAAAAACGCTACGTAAGTACTTAAACTCTGAGATCTCTTGCAAGGGCAACACTCTGAAACCTAATTTGACGTTTCTCACTTCGTTTCATTCCGTCATTCCACACAAAGTTTGTTTTTATTTTACATTTACATCTGTCGTGCCAAGAAAATTTAATTTCGAGTGACACGGCATTTGTCAATTAAACAAGTAACTTCATTAAAATATTTCAGAAAAATCGAAAAGTACAATTAAATACAGGAAAATGTTTCTCCGCAGTCAAGGTAAACTCACAAGTAAGTTCGATATGAGTAGATCTGAACTAATGCGATTTTTATTTCATTCATAATTTCGTCTCATCGCAGGTAACCTTATTCGGGCTTTCTATTGCACCAGTGCAGGTCAAAAGACATCACCAAAAACTGCAATTCTCATGCTGAATATGGGGGGACCTCAAACAACTGATCAAGTTCATGACTACCTGCACAGAATCATGACAGACAGGGACATGATTCAGTTGCCAGTTCAAAGCAAATTGGGACCATGGATAGCACAACGAAGAACACCGGAAGTTCAAAAGAAATACAAAGAAATCGGGGGAGGATCGCCAATTCTCAAGTGGACCAATTTACAGGGAGAGTTGATGTGCAAAGAATTGGATAAAATATCGCCTGAAACAGCTCCACATAAGCACTACGTTGGATTTCGATACGTCAATCCTCTAACGGAAGATACCTTGAAACAAATTGAAGAGTTTGTGATATGAAAATTCCTTCGAAATGCCGGAGTCCTAATGGTTTTGTTGTAGGGATGCTCCAGAGAGGGTTGTCTTGTTTTCCCAGTACCCGCAGTATAGTTGTGCAACATCTGGTTCCAGCTTCAACTCGATTTTCTATCACTACCGCAAAAAGTAAAGTTAAGACATCGATAAATGGCTCGTAGACAGACACAGACACATTTGTTTTTTCTTGCTATAGTTCATTTCCCAGCAAAATGAAATGGAGCATTATCGATCGGTGGGGTTCCAATCCGTTTCTGGTAAAAACATTTGCTGACAGAATACGTGATGAGCTCAAGAAATTCGTTGAGACGAAACGTAATGACGTTGTCATCCTCTTCACTGCACATTCACTGCCATTGAAGGCCGTTAATAGAGGTGATCCATATCCGTCTGAGATAGGTGCTACCGTCCACATGGTGATGAATGAGTTGGGCTCAACGAATCCTTATAGTTTAGCTTGGCAATCAAAGGTTGGACCTTTGCCGTGGTTGGCACCAGCCACAGATGATGCAATTAAGGTAAGATGTGATGATTTGTTAACGGGAAAGTGATTAACGCCTTTGTTCGTTGTAGGGATATGTCAAGCAAGGGAGGAAGAACTTTATTCTAGTGCCTATTGCATTTGTCAACGAACATATCGAAACCTTACACGAGTTGGATATCGAATACTGTGATGAACTAGCCAAGGAGGTAAGTTTATGTGTCTAAATATTGCAGATAAGGGACATCTTGTGCTACCAAATTCCTTTCCCAAGGCAATTAAGAATGTAGGGGATATCTTGTAGCAGCCGTTCTGTCAGCTCCTCTAGTTACAAATGCAGCTGCGTGACCTAAATCGGTTGTTGAACAACCGAACCTTTGTCTGTTTAAAAGTCTTGCCCTACCATCACTGTGTTCTCTTAGACCCTATTAAGCAAACATCTTCAAATAGAAGCACATTTTTTCTACTCTTTAAACCGTTTTTTGCATCATATTGCTTCGCAGACATTTTCGAAAGCAATATTTGGCTGCCTAACTTAATATTTTCTTCATCATCATTTTGATGAGTCCTCCAATATTTATTCAGAAAATATTTGATCAGAAAATATTTAAATCGAGTCTATTTTTTTTTATTTCAGATTGGTGTAGAAGAAATGCGCCGAGCTGCAACACCCAACGATCATCCACTCTTTATCAACGCCCTCAGCAGCATTGTGGCAGATCACTTAAGGGAAAAGTCTCACGTGAATCCAAAGTTCCTTATGCAGTGTCCAATGTGCGTGAATCCACGGTGCAGGGACAGCAAGAAGTGGTACAAGGAGATATGTTCATAATTTTCGAAGATAAACTTAAAATATTACAAATGATTGGAAATAAAGTGGAATGGGTGGTTCGTTGGTTATGCAATAAACGGTTGTTAAATATTTTGCAAACTAGAAGACTTTATCATCACTGTACTTGTGTTTCATTTTGTCTTTGCTTGTCGCCATTTGTTGTTTCATCTCAAAAAAAAAAAGAAACTGCAAACCTTTGGTTCATCGCACCCGGTGTTTCATCAACTCAATGCAACATGTGTACTTTCTCCACTCAACACGTAATAATAGTTGACACATCTGTCTGTTTATCTTCAGTACTTTCCGATGACAATCTATCCTATTTATGCATTAAGGGCGAGGAGACATTACGCGTTAAAGAGTAATGACAGTTGACTTAGTCTTAAAGGCCAATCCTAATGGCCGTACAAAAAATTTAGCTTATGTCATTCTGGTTACACGAAAAGTAAGCTGAAACATCGTCAAATTTAAATTTGTGAGCAGGAAAAATCTCTTGGTCCTGTTTGCGTTGATGGCATTTGGAGGAGAAGATTCAACCACGAACTGTATGGGCTGTACAGCGACATGAGTCTAGCCAGGCGTCTACGGATCCAACGCCTAAGATGGCTAGGCCATGTAGAGCGTATGGACAACTGAGCTCCGGCCCGAAGAGTCTTCGATTCTGAGCCTGTGGGACAACGTAACAGAGGACGTCCACGTACAAGGTGGCGCACACAAGTCGAGGGGGACCTCGGCCGGCTTGGTGTGCGAAACTGGAGACAGCTGGCGAAAGATCGTGCTGGCTGGAGAGGCATGTTGAGTGAGGCCCAGGTCCACCTCGGACTGTAGCGCCCTAAGAAGAAGAAGAAGAAGAAGAAGAAGCAGGAAAAATATATACGAGCTTAGCGAAACAGAGAAGAGGTTACTACGGTCAGTATGTAGTTTTTATGCATTCATTCGGTTGCTTCAGTTCTCTTAGGTTTCTGTGTGATCATTATAGTTGGCCTTTAAGCCTTGGATATGTGGACCTCTGGCTAGACTTAAATCGCTGTAGACTGTGATTGAATCTTTATACCAATCGACAAATCCATAGATCGCTCAAAGAATTTTTCGCTCGGCTCGTCACACCGCTTTTCTCGAATCACCGTAATGTTCGCGCTATAGCGGTTCAGGGCTCCACAAGCTGTTCTGCTGCATTTTGTCTATTAAGAGATTGAACATTTCACATGGAGTTCGTAAGATCGTTGTCCTTTTTACGTTTACATGGTCAGCCGTAATATCTATATCCGAGGCTCGTTTTTGCTCCGTAACTAAAGTTTTGTCCACAGTAGAGGAATTACGGAATTGGGCGCCGTGGGCGTGTGGGTTCGGGCGTCGACACATGCGCATTAGACTTTCAGTCTACGTTCAATTCCAAGTTCAGACAAAAAATTTTTCAAAAAAAAATTGTTCACGGCTCCACCTCTTTCGAGTCACTGACAATGCTCAAAGAGTATAACTGTCTAGAAAAAGCTTCTCAATCTCGCCGTTCGGAGTCGGCATTAAACTGTAGGTCCCCTCCACTCGTGTGATAGCAACATGCACAACATGAGTGGTTGCTGAGAAGCTAAGCCCAGGTCCACCTCGGACAGTAGCGCCGCCATTAATATTTTTTTTTATTAGAGGAATTATCCCAAGGCACAACCTCTAACTTGGAGAGTCAAGCCATTCGCTGGTCACCTTGAGCAAAAGGGGCAGTTTCTTGGACCTTATCAACTTGTGCTCCGAATAAGTCGA
The DNA here is from genome assembly GCA_930367185.1 of Myathropa florea. NCBI lineage: Eukaryota > Metazoa > Arthropoda > Insecta > Diptera > Syrphidae > Myathropa > Myathropa florea. The sequence goes on from OV884003.1 coordinate 119,557,330, forward strand.
TTTGCATGTCACAACCCCCAGTCGGGATAAAGTTACGCCCTTTTGTCTAGGACGTTCGTTGCATACATACATTGGTTCGCCGCCATACTACATGAAAAAAATTGAACTTTGTTTATTTTATTGCATTTTTAAAAAGAATCTTGTATTCTGTACTTAATTTTGCCTTCTTTCACCGCCAAATTCACTGTGGGATCACTTATTATTATTTTATGTTGCTTCCAGTACTTTACTCAGCAAAACTTATGCCTCAAGCTGAGAAGTATGTAGTCTGTTTACAGATTTGATTCGACTGAATTTGTCTTAAAAAAAACAAAAAATTCTTGAAACTAAACTTTTGTGAGTGGCTGTAAGCTTCCGCGGAGAAAATACGAGTACAACAGGTCAGGCCGTTGAAGGTAATTATTTATAAGTTGCACAAAACTAAGGCCCCTAGCTATAGTCGATTTGATCGCAAATGATCAGAGCCTAAAGCAAATATTTTGAAAAAGAAAAATGCGTTCGCAATCCTGATAAACCTTCAAATTGAAGTAACTTCCAAATCAATCCAATTCACCTTCTCACTCGTAATGATTTCTGCTCGCAGTTCTATGACTTTTTAAATGTGGACGATAGCGATTTATTGAATCTACGACAATAAATTCAAACACACGCCTACGTATTCATATAAATGCACCACTTGTGAATTAAATCAGTATCAATAAAATCGCGGCAGAACTCGCGAAAATAGTCTATCATTCCTCTTTGTTTCTGTGTTTCTATTTCATTCTGTTATCAGGGAAGTTTTGCTAGATTCTCTTAAAAGAAGAACCATTCCTCTCTTTTATCTCTCTCTGAAATTTTCAATTGATTTTCCCCCGCTCTAGAATCTATTTGACAGTTTCATTCTATCCATAGGATTAATTCGGTGGTAGTTCTTATCATCGATATAAAATTAAATTAAATTTATTTCGACAGTAACTTAATCGGGGCAAGATGCTGCGAGGAGTCCTCTTGCGAAGCAAACAATTGCCACTCGGAATGATGCAAAGAAACATTTCATCACTTCTTCAATCCAAGGCGTATATCAATGGATCATGGGTGGACTCAATCAATTCGGAGACCTTCCCTGTAATGAATCCGGCAAATGGAAAAGTGATTGGCACTGTTCCGAACATGAATGCCGATGATACCCAGAAGGCAATCAGTGCTGCGAAGGAGGCATTCTATTCTCCAGAATGGTCCGGTCTCACTGGAAAGCAAAGGTCGATTCTGCTGAGGGTGAGAGTTATATCACAATTCTTTTAATCGTGCATACACATTATAGATTTTTGTTTTCAGAAATGGTACACTCTTATCGAAAACAATCGAGATGAGATTGCTAAAATAATGACAGCGGAATCAGGCAAACCGATAACAGAATCTCAGGGTGAAGTAACATACGGAAATTCTTTTATTGAGTGGTTTGCAGAGGAAGCTCGCCGCATCTATGGAGAGATTGTTCCACCACCTTCCACAAATCGAGAAATAATTATTTTGAAACAGCCAATCGGTGTTGCCGCCCTTATCACACCCTGGAACTTCCCATTGGCGATGATTACGAGAAAAGCTGGTGCCGCTTTAGCCGCTGGTATGTACTGAAAGATATCACACGCAAAGTGGTTGTGTAGATAATCTGTTTTCCAGGCTGCACAGTGGTAATCAAGCCATCTGAAGACACACCGCTCACGGCTCTGGCTTTAACAAAGCTGGCCGAGGAAGCAGGCATTCCGAAAGGTGTAATCAATGTTGTGACAACAAATAAAGCAGCACCAGTGGGAGATTTGCTATGCAAGAGTCCTGATGTAGCTGGTGTTTCCTTCACTGGATCCACCGAAGTTGGCAAGTTGCTGTACAGAAACTGTGCTGATGGCATCAAGAGAATTAGCCTTGAGCTTGGCGGCAACGCTCCGTTTATTGTATTCGATTCCGCAAACGTCGAAAAGGCAGTCGAGGGCGCTATGGTGTCAAAATTCCGCAACTGTGGCCAAACGTGTGTGTCCTCAAATAGATTCTTCGTTCAGAAGGGTGTATACGACAAGTTCGTGGGACTTCTAAAGGAGAAAGTGGCAGCTTTGAAAATCGGCTCAGGTGATCAGAGTGATGTGCAAATCGGTCCCCTAATTAACAAGGCTCAGTTCGAAAAAGTGTCTGCATTTGTGGACGATGCCAGAAGCAAAAATGCAAACGTTGTCGCTGGCGGAAAGAGCTGCCAGAATGTTGGTGAACTATTTTATGAGCCCACAATTGTGACTGACATTGGCCCAAGCATGAGGCTCTATAATGACGAAGTGTTCGGTCCAGTGATTTCGATTCTAAAGTTCAACGACGAAGAGGAAGCAGTTCAAAAGGCAAACAACACGAGAAGGGGATTGGCTGGATACTTTTACAGTGAGAACTATCAGCAAATATTCAGAGTCGCGCGCAAATTGGAAGTAGGAATGCTTGGAGTGAATGAAGGTTTAATATCTACCGCTGAGGCGCCATTCGGAGGAGTTAAGGAATCAGGCATTGGCCGTGAAGGTTCCCATCATGGAGTCGATGATTACCTTGATATCAAGTACGTGTGCTTGGGAAATCTGAAATTTTAAAGTAAGGATTCTTGAGGAAGAGCAATAATTCCGACGTTAACGTACATTTCATAGCACAATAAATTCAGTAAAACAGATTTTTTAATAGTTCCTTAATTTTAGAGAAATTTATGCCATATCTAGATTTTAAGAAGTCAAATTTTAAAGTCTTGTACATGTACACGTGTATGCATATCCTTATGTATAAGTTCAATGTGATGAGGAAGACCTTGTTTTCATTCTTGTTTTATGTATCTACGTCGGTTAATCTTTAGAGAATCAAGCCTTCAAATGTGCTTCCATTAAAGTAAAAGAATACATATATCATAAGACTATAAAACTATCAATTTAACTATGTAAAACTAACAATAAAAACACCCGTTACGTTTACAATTAGTTGTGTATTTACTGTCAAAATCGCTCACATTAATCTGTTGGGGTTAGGAAATACTTTTGTGATCTCAAGTTTCATGTTCGTCTTGTGCATCTACGAGCAATCTGTTACTTTGGTACACCATGTCGTTTATGGAATATGATTATACTCTGGAAATATACATACACATAAGTAGATGACTCAGCTTAACGAGTTTTGCTAACATATTTCCTTTGAGCAGTAACCGTGAAATGGTAGACAAAACGGAGTACGAGACAACGTTCCTGGCAATGGAATCATGTGCAAAGCACAGCAAGAGTAATGGTAGAATTATGTGATTACAGGGCCTGTGAATGTCTGATGAGGAGTACGGAATTTTTGACCAAGTAAAGACCAAGACCAGAAATCAACTAGATATTGATTGATTTCTGACCAAGACTGCGTAGAAGAAATGCCATAATAATGACATAATAATTTTAACAACAAAACCATCTTTAAAAATTAACTCGATAACATCCTTTAATTAAGGTACTGCAAAGTCTACAGCGGAAGTTGACATAACAAAAGGTAAAATGATTTAAAATTTGTTTTAACAAACAACTAATTGCTTGCGTTTCCACCTTAAGAAATGAATCTGAATTTCCTGCAATTTGACAACTGACATACGAAAAGTTGTCAAACATTTTAAAATTGGCGCTTATCGCATATATCACCGCTTCATTTATTGCACAAAAGAAATTTCACAACAAATTCAAATTGCAAAAATGAACGATTCTTGTAAGTTTACATCGAATATACAGATTATTTTATTTTGCATACTAATTTCAATCTGTGAATAGTTGGAGGTGATACATTCAATGCAACACAAAGTGCTGGCGCCGGTGCTGCTTCGGAGCAAAAAGCTGAGGTCTACAGAAATTGCATTTCATCTCGTCTGTTACTTATGACTTTGGTGTTTTCCTCATTCTAGGGAGTAGTGCCAGTTGTTATCCGACAGGTTTTGGACTCCCCGGAAGGAAACTTTCAAATGTGGGGCATGACATTTGGAATGATATCATGTGTTGCTATTGTCCGGTCAATTGATACATCTTCAACAAAAATCACATACCAACTAGAAGATCACACCGGACGCATTGAGGCGCACTATTGGTTGGAAGAGGGGGATTCTTTAAAAGCACCCGATGTGATGTTGAACAATTATTCAAAGATTTTCGGAACCGTACGGCAGCACAGCGGCCAAAAGACTTTGATGGTTTTCAAAATGATGCCGGTTACAGATGCAAACCAAGTTGTTACTCATTTACTTGAGGTCCTACATTGCCGGTATAAAGCCGAAGAATATTCTAAGGTATGCAACTGAAATGTATGATGTCGTCGGTACAATACACATAAGATTTGTTTTTAGAAAGGGTCAAGTTCTGGATACGACGATTTCAGTATGGGTAATGCTCAGTCCAGTGCACCGCAATCTGGCAACAATTTGGGTCTGGAAGGAAAGCAGTTAGTTGTGTTCCAAGCTATTAAAAATCATGCCTCTGAAGAGGGCATAAGCCGGGTGGAACTGCAGAAGAAGTTCAATCATATTTCCAAATCCGAGTTGGAGTAAGCATCTACTTTTGACAATTCACGTTCGGAATCTAATTCGATTGTTTGTTTTAGCACTATTCTCGATTTCATGACATCAGAGGGTCACATTTATTCCAGTATTGATGCCGATCATTTCCTTAGTACGGATAGTTAAACATTCTGTTGCTTTTTGTTGTTTTTAAAACTTTACTTTTGTATTACATCCCAAAATAAAAATCATTTAATGAGAACTAATTGGTTTTTGTTGTAAGTCTTATTGGAATGTCGTAGGTTGCGGTTATCAGTAGGAGATGGAGTATTCTTGTTCACTTGGTGCTCCACTTCTTCATTTCAATAAGCTGAGGTGTAAAGAGATTTTAACATAAACGTAGAGGTTCCCACCTTTAAAACTTTTGATTATAGGATGATAGTCATTTCTAGTAATTTTTCGATGCACAACCAAATGCTAGTCTGTTAGTACGTACGACGACCATGTTCGTATTCAGCGGGAGAAATTCGGAACTCTTAAGGCCCCTCTAAATGTCAAACTGTACATTGTACTAAAATCATCCCACCCTAATGTACTTAATGGAGAAGGTTTTCAAATGGGCAGGACTAGCCTCGATTGTTACTGTCATTGCAGTTGGATTTCCTGAATAAATTTGAGTATATGCCACGGTGACCATCTACAGCGAATTTATGCTGAAATAAAGGGAATCAATAGTGACAATCTACAGCGAAGAGTCCTATTTTAGGGCCCCCAATTAAGCTTTCCGGAAAATCCGGTGTCGGTAGCATCACCGAGCGCTTCAAATCTTTATACTGCGTAAGGTGAGTAAAATGTTTAATTTTATTAAAGCGTTTCAATCAGTCTTCTTGAACGAAGCGTCGATTAGAATATAGGAACAGATCGCGCCAGGCAGGTTGCCTTATTACGCTACACCCCGGACTGTTGGATCTTCCTCTTCTTTTGACGTCACAGTCTAAAATGGATCTGGGCTTCAAACTTTAATTGAAGCAAGCCGGTCGGGTGAGATCTCTCTCTGCTTGTATGCACCACATAATTCGTGGACGTCTTCCGTTGCGTTGTCATGTTCAAATCAAATGTCTAGATACTGACGCAAACAAGATACATCTTTTACTTCAAAGAGTACTTTTACTCATTCTCTAACTTCCATTGGAACCTAAGCATCAACACATTGACGACCAAAATTTTACATAACATCGTCAAATAATCTAGCCACTTATTCCAATTGGCATTAATATTTTATTTCATTACTAGTTATAAGCAGTGTACGGCTTCCAAATGAACATCTTAAACATATTCCAACTGAATCTAGTGGTGTGCCTCTGCCTCCTTCTTCTTTGCAGCCTCAAATGCAGCTTTGTTTTCGGGTGAATTTGCTGTTTAAATTAAAATGACACATTTTTAAAATTATCTTCATAATTCATTAAAACCAATGTACTTACAGAGTTTACTGATTTTGTAGAAAACTGGAGAAGCGATAGCAAGACCAATGAGGTAATACCTCCAGACCCATTGATTCTTGATGTAGTATTTGAATGGGAACTGGGCGATTTTGGCTGAGAATGTGTAGGGGAATTTCATGGGGCGACCCACTGGTTTTTCAACTACCTTATCGGCCATTGTATAATGTTTTTCTATGCACTAAAAAATTAATTGTGATTAATAAGTAAAAGAAAAACGATTTAGAATATAAATTATGTAACCTAGATTCAGTCGTACCTCGAGAAATCCAAAATCAGACAGACGATACAACCCTAGTGAAGATAGTTGTGGTATAGTGAACTGTCACAATTAAGTAGTAGAACATTCCTCAAAGATGGGTGTGTTCAAAGTGTCATCAGAAACGGATAGATTATTGCTTATGTTTTTAAAATTATTATTAATTAATAATAATATCCCTACTTTGGTAGGGATAAAAACTCCCACTACGTTGTGCTGTGCCTCAATGGCTTCTCGTCAATTAGATTATTCACGTAGCACTTCGTCCAACAGTTTTATATTCGATATATTTTTTTAGGTTAGATGATCGAACTAGAAAACACGATTTTTAACTGATTTATTTATTCGTTAATTTAAAAAAAAAGTGTCTAGTGCTAGAAATCTTTATTTGAAAAGTTACCTCCAGTCTAGTGCGACGGGATGGGAAATGCCACTGCTAGTGTTATTCAGCATGTAATGCAGCAAAAGACGATAGGCGATTTGGGTCAGGCAATGAGAGGTTACTATAAAGTTAACCCATTGAATTTCAAATATTTTCTCGTTTCGTACAGGCCTGGCGGTAAATGAGAGCAAAATGAAGTATATACTGTCATCGAGACACATTGATGATTGAACGTGACAATAAGCAGCTATAACTTCGAGGTTGTTAACGACTTTGTCTAGTACGAACAACTTTGGTGCCGAAATCAAACGCGGAATAAGTAAGTGTCCAAATGGAATGCTGGGCTACTAAGATGAGGACTGGAGACGTATAGCAGTACTAGCTGCCAGTTGTCGGCGGAAGAGATCAAGTAGCATGAGATTGAGGATAACGTTAAGTGCAGCGGAATGGGTGGTTCTCAACGCACCACCTATACAGATCCAGGCTTGACGTTGTACTTTCCTAAGGTTGTTATAATGTATGGCCACCAGACTAACATTCCATACCAGTGCATTCCAGTCCAGTGGCTGTAGACCCCATTTTTTGCCGATAGCGTTTTTGCTCATATAGAACAAGCGTGGCTTTACCGGCGCGTTCCAATGCGTTCGGCCTCCAGCTGAGTCTCTTATCTAGGATAAGTCCTAGATATTTAGCGGTGTCATAGAAAACATAGCTGTTGCCGTTGATGGTATGGGGCTCGATGAGAGGCATTTTATATTTTCTTTTGAAAAAGACAATTTCCGTCTTTTAAGCGTTTGGCGTCAACGCTATTATTCTTAGTTCACTTTAAAAGGAGAGCACGTGCTGCACTAAGTCCCTTAACACTGAAGGATATTTGCCCGAGATTGCTACAACAGTGTCATCCGCATAAGCTACCACCTTGCATCCCGCATTTTGTAGTAACAAAAGTTTTGTAGTTTATTGACCACGATGTTCCATAGCAGAGGAGATAGAACTCCACCTTGTGGTGCCTCAGAAACATCTTCAACTTTACCACAAAACAGCTTCCAGAATTTCCTTTTCGCTGTTTTCATTTTAGATTTGTAGATTCTGATGAATCTAGATGAAGCACATCTCTGGAGGATGTAGCTTTATTAAATTTACGTCAACGTGTTTTACATGGAAGTTCCAATTAGCCATTCCACTAGTATGCCTTTGAGGTGTTTTCCGGACTATAAGAGGACAGACTTCCCAGTACCAAACCCAGTGGAACATTCTGCATAAAGAAACTGCTTGAAAACGAAGAAAGAAAAACACGTTTCTGTTTTATTTGAAATTGTATTTATTTTCAAGTTGTTTTGTTTTATTTAAATTATTACTAAAACAAGACAAATTTACATAAGTTTGCCCTGCACTCTTGTAAACTGATCAATGAGATGCTTGATGTGTTTTTTTTTCTAATCAATCAAAACAAAATGAAAAATAAAATTGATTTTAAAGAATACGTAACATTTCACAATGGCAAAAACATGAGTGTTTTTTTTTATTATCTTTTTTCACAACGATTACCTATTCAACGGTTGCCTGCTGTTTGTGGATTAAAGAGTACATAAAAATATATATCATAAGAATTAGCAACTAGTGAATGAATAAATTTTTACACTCGATTTCCCGTACAAACTTATGTATGCCAAGACTCACATGAATCTTGACTCTTATTTAATTTCAATTTTTTTTTATTTCCGCAAACAAAAACACGAAATATTTTTTGATGCTTTATTTAAAAAAATATTTTCCTAAAGCTTGCAAAAAAAAATTGTATTATCTAAAGATCTTCTCTTTTTACATTTTAACTTTAGATTCCTTCGTCAAGTTTGATCCAAAAACAACAAAAAAAAAATAGTGCATTAATTAAATATTGTATTTTCAAGAAGTTTTCTTTTTTGTTTAATTCCTATACTTAAATTATTTGCTTTGATAAGTGTAAGTTACTTCAGTTGTTTCACAAAAAAAAATGTTTCCGAATTTCCTTTACACCTCCATTGGCGTTTAACAGAACAAAAAAATATATAATGACCTTCATTTTGATGCCACCTCACGTAGCATGTTAAGATTTTATAGAAAATATGTGGTTGTGGACAAAGAAAACATACAAGACACTTCAGACGATTTGGTTACAATTAATCAATTACACTTAACTCCTTAAAACCGATTACATAAAAAAAAGTGAGTGTGGGTGATGAAAAGGAAAGAAATTTACGTAGACGCAGTCTAACTAGGGGATACAATGATATCGATGTTCTACAGGACACGCCAATCGATAACACACACGCACATAGCAAAGGTAAGTGATTTGTATGCTCTTGTTGTATGACTTTATTTGTCGTCACAAATAAAAAATATATACGTTAGAGAAATAAGAGAACATTTAAATTTAGCAGTACTTCACATACAGTGTCACTGTACAAGTTTTTTGTTCTTTTGTCGACTAAACTAAAAAAAAGTATTAAAACTTTCAAGAAATGAATTAAATTTAAACAAAGCAAACGTTTATGCTTTTCTTTCAAATGAAAAAAAGAAAAATGTAAGAACATTAAATAGTAATAATATAGAGTTAAATAAAATTAAATCTAAGTGTCCTTGTTGGATCTGCGTATAGTTGTTGTTGGTTGGTTAAAGTTGTGTTGTTCCCCTTTGAATGTTGTCTTCTGCTTTTTGCTGGTTCTTAAGGAGGTTATGTTTTTGTTTTTTTCTTTTGTTTGCTTGTTAAGTTACATTTAATTAACAATAACCAAATCGGGCCAAATCTCATCTTGATAAACTGTGCGACCTCTCACGGCTGCTACTGCCAGATGCAGCTATATTATTGCCAAGATCACCAATACGTTGGTGAGGTGGAAGTTTCTCAAAGAATGGGTGACGCAGTGCTTCTCCTGTGAATGTGTCAAAAAATATACAATCGGTTAAGTATTTGTTTTGTATAATGGAATGTAAAGCCTGATATCTATCATTCGTGTAAATATTTGCTGGACTCTTAGGGCTCGGTTGATAGATTATTATTGAGGAGGCAATAGTACGCATAATACGAGTTCTTACTGTAGAAGCTAGGCCCACCTCGGACTATAGCACCACGATTAGTATTATTATTAACTTACTAACTTAAATAAGAGACTTACAAGGGATAGCGTAATGCTTGAAACTAATTAAAAAAAAGTCGAATTATAGAACATGACTTTAGATGCAAGTGAACACATGGTGTTTACTGCACGGCCACGCATTGATGCAAGTTGTCTCTAATTCAAAAGGGCTATATATAATGGCCGGCTCAAGGCTCAACCATAATGACCGTACGTATAGCTCGTTTACTTTTGCCTACTTACGCCTGAGCGAAATGAATCGCTCTCTACGTATGCAAATGTCAGTTCAGTTGATTTCTGATTTGAAGTCAACTAGGAAAACAAAAATCGAAGAGAATTTATAATAATAATAATGGCGGCGCTACAGTCCGAGATGGACCTGGGCCTAGCTTCTCACCAACCACTCGTGTTGTGCGTGCTAGTGTTCTCTCACGAGTGGAAGGGACCTACAGTTTAATCCCGACTCCGAACGGCGAGATTGAGAAGCTTTTTCTAGACAGTTATACTCTTTGAGTATTATCAGTGACTCGAAAGAGGTGGAGCCGTGAAAAAAATGTTTGATGTTTTTTTCGAGATTCGAACCGACGACCTCGAGCGTAGGAGTCGACGCACCTACCCACTACGCCACGGCGCCCACAGAGAATTTAATTGAGTTAAAAAGAAAAATTCTTTAATTACTAAGTATTTCCACATCCATGGTAAAACGAACTAGCTTTACCCGAAATCAATTGTCACTTTTCACGACGACTGGGATATCAACAACATAGCTTCGACCCGGAGAATCTTCGACTCTGAATCAGTGGAACAACATAACAAAGGATGTCCACGTCTAAAGTGGTACACCCAAGTTGAAAGGAATTCCAACCAACTTCTCGTGTTCAACTGGCGACAGGTAGCAAAAATCAATGCAGCTGGAGTGGCTTGTTGGTTCAGGCCCAGGTCTATCCCGGACTGTACCACCACAAGAAGAAAATATGAGAGGAGGGCATTCCCGGAGACGTGACAACCATAAGTTGTACGCTATCTACCAAGAGGCAGACATTTTTATAAAAATTAAGTTCTGTGAGCTCCGATGGGCTGAGCACCTAGAACGCGAAGAGAAGCCACCACGGAAGACCTTTTTCTTTTGAGGATTTTTGAAACACTACTGGAGCACTCAGAGTCAAAACTAGTAAATTGTACTCCCAGGTAGCAACCTACTCCAGTGCCGTTAATTTTATCCCAACGGCAAATGGTGACTGGACCAGATTCAATTTCACTGGGATTCGAACCTGAGACCCCTCGAACTTGGGGCAGGCACTTAACCAATTGTGCCATTTTATGGCGAGTTATAGATTCAATATAAACCAAGGAATATTTGTAATAATCGGGGATGGCACGACAGAAGATGAATGTCACGCGTTTGGTCAAAGCCAGAATATCAGCAAGTTCCTTATCAGGTTTGTTTGCCTAAAGGTTCGACAAGGATACATTGAATCTTTTGAGTCAATTCACGCCAATCTACACGACAGGACAAGACGTTATATCAAGCTGTGTCCCTTTCGTAGTTTTCGAAAATACATGACCTCGCATAGGACCAACAGACACCGAATGAGACAGGCGTGTCTTGGACGTGCGTCATTGTCTTTAGCTTATGTGGCAACACATACCGCAAATGACAGGACAAACAGACAACGATAGGATAATAAAATGTGACCATTGTCGATAGCAGAAACTTTGTCTGTCTGAGACTTTTTGATGAATGCCGATAAAGTACTCTTCGCTTACCTCCATGGCGCACATGTAAAAGACAGTCACAAAGACGTAAACATTTGTTATTTAAAGTGCACATACTACATGGACATCAAAGAAAGACATTCACTTAAAACTCTCAACGCAATACTTAGTGTAACCATCCATCTGAGTTAAATCTTTCACTTTATAGCATGTGACCAGTCCGCAAAAAATTTACACAAACTACATTTAGACACGGGTTAAGACATAAATTAACAAAGAAAAAACGCACTTACCTAACGTAACACGTTGGCTGGGTTCATATTCTAACATCTTCTTAATTAAATCAAATAGCTCACAGTGATCCTCACTATCGGACATCAGGTACCTAAACAGTGGCTTACAATGATCGCGGACGTATCGTCCGGCCGATGATTTCTCATCCCAGTCCAACTTACCATGATAGAAGTATTTTGTTTTTGTTTTACTGTAAAGAACATGATTACTACATTAAATATGTTTGTGTCAATAACTGATCAGAGAGAATGTAAACATGTCTCAATTTCATTACCGTGCCATACGATAGGGTATTTGTCCTAAGATACGTTCCATCATGGCAAGATGCTCACGGTTGTCGTGCGTTTGGAAGAGTGTAATACCCAAATATAATTCAAAGAGTATGCAACTGTTGGAGAAACAATTTCAATCAATCAACAAACGAACCATGCTTAGATGTGTATGACTTACCCAATGGACCATACGTCACAAGGTTGGGACCATCCCAATTCGAGGATAACTTCCGGTGCTCGGTAGTGACGCGTTGAAACAATTGTGCTATGATGTTCATGATCAAATGTTGCGCTACCAAAATCGATTAGGCGCACATCTGTGCTTTTAACGCGACGTACCTCACGATTCTATGAAAAAACAAACAAACAAACGATACAACGATGACATTCAATTTCAAGTGTTGAAACAATGAAAGTGTGTACTCACAATCTTATGATTATAATGTGTTGTGTATTCAGAGTCAACGAATAAAATATTCTCAGGCTTCAGATCCGTGTGCGTTAGTCTATTGTCATGTAAGAATTTAACCGAGTAGCAAAGTTGGTATGCCATGTGCCTCACTTGTTCCAGTGGATATGGTTCATAGTTGTTCTCTCTCTGCGTAGAATAAATCACAATAAAAGTTCGAGTTCGATGTTGTTGACATGCGTTCACACTTACCAAGAAATCGAAAACACTCAGGCCCAACATCTCAAACGCAATGCACATGTGTCCATGATAATCAAACCAATCAATCATTCTTACGCACAAACTGAAAGGAAAAGAGATGAAATAAATTTATTAGTTTCACTTTTTTTCATAAATAAGGTGAACAAACTCTGGATGGGGAAGCAATTATTTATAGCTCGACTTTGAGGTCTCTATTTAGACAAATTGAGTGAATTAACTTGAAGGAGGACGGCATTCATTTGAATACAACGACCGTTGACATTGCGGAGATGAATGAGAAATCACTTTCAATAGTTGAGCTGTAACAGTTGATGATTTGTCATAAAGACGTCAAGAAGGAATGCATTTTCTTCTCATAAAATGTCGATTAAGTCGGTACTTGTGGTGAGAAGAATAGGCAAGCGATGCATCCCAGTCAATGGAATACCCCCAAGGGCATAAATATTCTTCTGTGGAGATTCAGCTAAGCAAGCCAATAGAAACTAAATTCTGATCTCTGTTGACGTGGATGCCAGAGTCTTGAGAACTAATTGCGTTGCGGTATAAAGTTAAGGTAAACAAACTCAAGAAAATTCACTGAAGTGGTGGTCTAATTTCGGAAGTTCAAATATTTATAAATTTGCGTATATATTTAATTGTGGGCGATGATGGAGTCGATATAAATAGAGAATAACGTCAATATTCTCGTGATGTGGATCGACGTTTATAAGAACAGAGCGAAGTGATAAGCAGTCGAAGCGAATTATTCTCAAGGTAAACGCGTGCTATTGTTTTCTCATGAGCGAAGGGGGCCTACAGTTTAATGCTGACTCCGAACGGCAAGGTTAAGCAGCATTGAGCAATGTCAATGTAATTTTCAAATTGTTTTTTGTGCCTAGACTCAAAGTCTAGTACGTAGTAGTCAACGTACTTACGCACTACGCCATAGCGGCCACAAATAGTGCATTAAGACCTGAGGTAGCCCATTGTGTGAAGCCACGCGGGTTATCCATAAGTTAATCCGCGTTTCAACCTGTGGTAAACTAATATGAGCATTCTATGAAGCGCAAAAGACAATTGATAGAAACCTTACTCAAATCGCAAATGTTGTCGAAGAAGTAAGCTTCCAAGTGTATACGACTGAGGGCCGATAGGGCCGACCAGCACAGAGCAGGCGTAGAACATGTTCCACTTCATCGTCGACTATACAGCTTCTACAGAAGTCATTTTAACAAATTCCAAGTCTTCTGAAATGCTTACCTAGAAGACAGTATCTCTAGAAAACGCCTATGATAGTGTGCTGGTTTTTGACCTATCCAAGAGATTATATTTTAAGATTTGGAATCTATGTTGGGCCAGATCATTCTGGAGGTATGACACGTTGTGTTCACCCATTAATTGTTGGTCTCTAATAATAGCCTGTGGAAAACGAGGGGAAAACGAAGTATATTCTGCCATAAAGAAAGAAAAAAATTTGTCTACCTTGGCTCCGCCGTAAACAGTGCAATCAACATCGATACCGAGATCAAACGTAGACTAATTTTTGCCAACCACTGTTTCCTTGGGCTCAAGAGTCAGTTGAGTAACAGAGCCCTATCTCGAAGGACCAAGCAGACCTTGTATAAGAAATTTATCATCCCAGTCCTGCTCTAAAGTCTAAAGGAATGGAAAATATCAAAAACAAATGAAGAAGCTTTTGGTCTTTTTGAGAGTTCTGTGTGCGATCTCTTGACCTGTTTGCGTTGATGGCGATTGGATTCAACCACGAATTGTATGGGATGTACAGCGACATGAGTCTAGCCAGGCGTCTATGGATCCAACGCTTAAGATAACTAGGCCATGTAGAGTGCATGGACAACTTAGCTCCGTCCCGAAGTCTTCGACTCTGTGCCAGTGGGACAACGCAACAGAGGACGGCCACGTTTAAGGTGGCGCATCCAAGTGGTGAGAGACCTCACCAAACTTGATCATGCAAAAGATCGTGCTAGCTGGCGACATTTGTTGTTTAAGGCCCAGGTCCGCCCCGGACTGTAGCTCCACAAGAAGAAAAAGATGAATGACAGACAGCACGTAGCAAGTGACATGCCCACATTGCTAACGTCAGTTAGTAGCGCTATGTGATTATGTTTTTGCAAGTTCATGCGCTTTACAGTTGGTTGCGATGACTATATGGCCTGATAAACAGCAAAGGCGAATGCTAAGCTGTTAGACCATCTTGTTGAGAGTTGAGTTAAAAAAGATTCTGGGCTTCTGATGACTGATAGGTATATAGTCAAAATCGTTAATAACGACCTTCAAGGGACTGACGAATTTAGACGTTGTAAGCGATATGTCGTTGTAAACGATTTATTATGATACTGGATTACATAAAATGGAGCTCAGACGGGACCTAAGAATTGTGTCGTTATAAACGATACACCTTTATAAACAATGTCGTTGTAAGCGATTTAGACTGTAACTTAAAATGTAAATACAGCGAGAGTTAAGCCAGGACAATGCTTCGCGAATTGCCTTATCTTCGCTTGAAACATGTTAAACTGAGGGAGAGACTGATGTTCAGTTCGTTGGAGAAGGTATCGCTGCCAAACTTATCCTCCTGTTTGCTCCGTCAGTATAAATGTGTACGGACTAAGGAGTCTGCGGGATATATGTAATTGTCTTCCCTTGTCTTGCTAACCACCCCAACTTCGTTTGTTAAAAAAATTGGGTTAAGACTCCTGACACGATGGATCAACAAGGAGGAGACTAAGACCGAACTTGATCGCAAATTCAAGAAAGCTTGGTCTTGATCAGGCTCAGACCCTTGAAGGGTCACTGGCATGAAAAGTGAAACGCAATATTGTGTGTTTCCGCGAGATTTATGTAGTAAATTCTTACCGAGGACTTTGAAAATAAAAAGATCTATGAGCGATTTGTTCCATATTCCATTAGGGAGGAACAAAAAGATATGATATCTGCTAACAAACGTTTTCGACCGTAATATTGAAGAATCGCCATTGAAGGGCATCCAGACTTACGTATATGCTTCCGACATTAAAACATTCACTGCAGTTAAAATATGCAATTTTCTAATAGATAATATCGAATTAAATCACGACCAAATTGAAAGATTCAATGGAACTTTGTTCCTGCTTACGAACTTTCAGAATTCTATAGACCCCAGTGGGGACAAAAAATGCCACCAGGAGTACTTCAAGTCTTCATTAAAGGAGATGGAAGTTTGGCTTTTGTTGCATGACAATCCGTCGTCGCATAAAACGCAAATTGTTCGCGAGTTTTTTACGGCATCACAGCGCTTGACCAGCCGCAGTACACGCTTAAGCTAGCGCCGTGCGACTTTCCTAAACTTTTAGCGTTAATGGGGAGCACCAACAGTACAATTCCATCCAGCCTCGATCGACATCCACAAGGCTATTCTGGCCCTCAAGCAGGCTTCTAACAATGGAAATAGATGAAAGATGTGTATACACAGTTTAATAGACGGACCAGAGATAGCGCTGCAATTAAAAGTTAATATAAACCAGCCTCGTCAGAAAAGGGACAAACTGCGTATATCAACGTTCTTTTCAAGTGACAATCAAATAAATTTATCAACATTTTTTAAGGGAATTATAAAAATGGTTGCTGCTGAATCATTTCTTGGTTTGGATAAACGTGAAAGTCATCATCGCGATAACTTGTAAATCCTGAAATATCCTTTTATGCTTTCATGAACCCATAACGTAAAAAAGACAAACTATATGCTTACTGATCACAGTTGGGATCCTTTTGAGCAATTTTCTCCAGTGCATTAATTTCCAGCTTAGCAGCTTCACGGTATTTCTCGACATTCTTGATAATCTTCAAGGCCATGCAGTGATCCCTAAAAAAAAACACAAATCCACGTCAATCTCATGCAAAAAACATGGAATTCAAAGAGAAAAAAAGTACCTTTCCATGTCTTTGACCTTCACGACACGTCCAAATGTGCCTTCGCCCAGTGTAGCCATGATTTTATCTGTAAGATTTAAAATGCCCATTGAAACTTTCAAGAACTTCAATCTCCGTATTTTGTTTTGTATTTTTTTTTTTCAATAATTTCATTAAGTAATGTTTCTTTATTGTAATAATTTACTAAAATTTATATTTTTGTGAACAAAAAACAATGAGTGAAATTTTATACCGTGTGTTGGATAAAACCCGTTTTCGGAATTCATTTTTTTTTTTACAATTTTACAATTATTTTGTAAACATTTTTGTGCAAAACTAGAAATTAATTCAAATGGAAAACACTTTTTAGACCGCGGCGAAGGTAAAATGACAAGAAATCAAACAAAACAAATCAAAATGGCGTCGAAATTAAAATTGGAAACTGAACAATTGAAAGAGAATTTTTACGCGTAAGTCTCGCGAATGAAATTAATATGAAATTTGAAAGTTCAAAATTGTCTCATACGATGTTCTTAAATACCGTTATCGACTTTTTTTTGTAACAGTATGTGAGAACATGGTAATGGACGACTTCAGAGAGTGAAAATAAACGCGATTAAAACTTTAAAGAAACAAAAACAAAAAAAAAATGGAGGAAGAAACAAACGGAAGGAATATAATGGAAATAATAATAAAAAATAAAACAGAAAAAAAATTAATAAATCAAAAATGGAATAAATGTTTTTTTCTATTTTAGTTTTTTGGTTTTGGTTTTTTTTTTGTAAAAAAAATTGTCACGAACATCTGTTATGAAGAATGTCGCCGGTGTGATATATCAAGTGGCCATCAGCATCATCTTGAATAACTGGCTTTGCTTGCTGTTTTCAGTACATAGTGATTGGTATAAGTTTGTTGGTGGTTGGGCGGTCATCGTCATCATCATCATCATCATTGATTTTATCCATCATCCATCAGTTCATCAGTCATCACAGATAGTCATCATCATCAGTCCATCAGGTTGGTAATTAGATAAGGGGGATTCACAAGTGTATCATCGTCCAGGAGAGAAACAGAACAGAAGCAGATCACAAATTGCAGCAGAAATGCAGGTTTTTTTTTGGTAAGCGAACGAATTTACGCCATTTAACCAAAACCATGTTTGTTTTTCGATTTTTGTTTGCAGTCGATTAGTTACCCAAGTTGTTGTTGTAGAAGAGAAGAGTCGTTGTTGTTGAATCATTTCACAATTCACCAATCAATGTTGTTCACACCATGATTACCATCATCATCATCATCATCATAATCAGAAAAAAACACGAGAAAAATACGGATCGTTTTTCGGTAAGAAAATTAGTTCGGACAAATTTTTTTTGTTTTGTTCATAACAAATTAATTAAAACAAAAAAGTATATAAAACAGAAAAAATATATATTATATAGTACTAGTAGTAGTTATTACGTTTTGTATTTTTTTTTTTAAATTTTGTTTTTATATTTTGACTTGACTAAAAATATGTTATAGCAGCAAAAAAAAATAATTAAATATATATATTCTGTAATTTTGCTTTAAGTGACATAAATATGTATGGAGGGAGACATATTTATGGAAATTGAAACAGTAACAAACATGAAATAAGTACCTTTGCTTTCCTGCTCGAAAAATAAACTAAGGCTAATTTTTGGATTAGAGGAAAATAAGGAAAGTTCAAAATGAAGATTGATAGATAAATTAATTTAATAAAGAAATTGACCCTATGGAATTTAAGTGTGGATATCCTATCTACTGTTCGATGTTTTCCTTAAGTTTTTTTTCATTTAGCTTTAAACGACATTATTTAGAAGTTTAATTTTTATCATTAAACTTTAGAAGACATTATTTAAAATGTTACCTCGTGAAACAATTACTGTTTAATTCTAATAGACTGGAACTACATTTCCCAATTTTCCTAAGGGCTTCCCCTGTTTAAAAAAGTTCAATATCATATTACTTGATTTTACATGCTAAAACCTCAATTCATGAAAAAAATTCAAAACGAACAAAACTACCTGCCACCTAAATTGATAAGGTTTGTGTCAGAGTGACAACTACTTCTAGCCATGTTTCATTTGATTGTTTCTGTTTCACAGTCATTCTTAATTAAAAAAATTATTAGAAATGAAAGAATATAAATAATTTGCTTAAAAAAAAGTTCAAGATTTTACCTAGCAAAACTTTAAGTTAATGCAATCCAAAATAGCCAATCAACAAAATGCAAGGTTAATATTCACACAAGATCAGCTCCACAAGGCGACTGTCCGTCAATCCTGTTGTTAATGGTTAATTAAAAATAAAATGTAAAACAAGGCAACAAACACATGAATTAATCTTAAAATATTTTCTGAACAATTAATGCTGGTTTTGTGTTTATGTCTGTTCCTTGTGCGCAAAAAATTTCGAATTAAAAAAAGTATTCATTGTTTAAGCTGAAAGCGAATAAAGCCATAAAAACAAAGTCAAACACAAGAAAATTGCATGTGAAATGTCCTTACAAAGGAGTAAAGTGTTTTTGGAATGCGAGACCTGTGCGCGTACAATGCCGAAGACGATGAAGATTTAGCTAATGAATACATAGCAGATCCGCCAGCTGCAGATGATTGGATTGCTCCGCCAGTTGGTTTCCTATTGCCGAGCAATTTATTGTGATTGTTGTCATACATGTAGGACTTATAGGAGGATGGGTATTTACTAAGGTTACTAGTTGTAGCGCCGGTGGTTGACGCAATGGGATTATACAATTGTCGACTGATTAAGCCAAAATCTCTCTTGTTGAGGAGATTCTGATGATGTAAATAGCGATCGCCAAATAGTGGAGGGGATTTCAATTTTCTACTAGATGTTGTGTTGGAGGTGAAAGCCTTTGTTGTGTTATTGTTTTTATCGTTAATCATTTCTTGATTATTTACTGTGGATTTGGGCGAATTTAAGGAACTACCACTCGGACTAGTTACATGAGATCGCTTGCTATCCTCGGCAGTGTCATCTGCGGCAGATTTTGCTTCTTCCTTATTCTCTTTGTCGTAGGCATCATCCTGAGCGTATTTCAAAATCATATTCTTTATCTGTTTTCGTTTCGCTATACGATCGGCAAATGCTTTTGCTTCCGCTTCATTGTTGTCCTCCTTAAGGGCGGCCAATATTGCCGCGTTATCCTCTGACGAACGATCCTCTTCTTGTTCGTACTGTCGCATATCGTACTCGGAAATGTTTCCCTGAGTCTTTGATCGTTGGACTCCGTACGATTTGTTGCTGTTGCGATTGGCAAAGCGACTACTTGCTGATGCATTTGCAGCAGCTGCTGTAAATGTTCTCTCCCCCAAATCGTATTCAGGGATATGATAGCTTGTAGCCGTTACCAGCTTCCGATCAGAGGCTGATGTATCGCCTGTGTTGTTGCGACGATAAGTTCTGGGCCTTCTCTTTGTACTCGAGTCAGCATCATAGTGATTATTTAGATCAGCATACAGCTCATCGGGATCGTACCTAGATTTGTAGTTATTCTCCTTGTCTGCTCCCCGCGAACCATCATAATAATGACTGTAGTCCAGACCACTGCGTGGCTTAAAGCTCGATGCATACCTATTGGAATCATAAGCTGAATCTTTGTACCTACTCGATGACTGGAGAGGATCATAATCATAGTTGTTTCTTGATCTACCATATCGAGAGTTTTCACTTAGCAACGTCAACTCAGGGCGGGATCTATCGTTGCTACTCGTAAGATATCCACTATCTGAAGAATCCATCAGATACCTGGAGGCTTTATTCTTTGTCAACCGATAGGGTGTTCGTTCTTTTCTATCGGCCACGCTAAATGAATACGAACTGCCGATTCCTGATGTAGCCGCCTTCGATGAATTTGGCAACTTAACAGTTGTGGCAGAGCGTGTGAGTGAAATCACATTTTCATCCGGTTCCAGAGTTTTATCGCGATCTTTGTCATTTTGACGCTTTCTTCGAGCGAAACGATCTAACACATCGGAGTATTTCGATTCGAGGCGGGATATTGTCGACATTGGCTTACCATCGGCTACAGGGGTTTTGTCTTTGTCACCGTTGTTGTCTTTTTTCTAAAGCGAAAGACAGTTGAGAATCAATTTCAAGTTTTACTGCTCTGCTGAGGGGAGGAAAGTTTTGCGCATGATTTTTTTGTGAGATTTGGAAAATAAATGACGTCGCTATAACCCGAGGTGGTCTTGGGTATAGCTTCTCGGCAACCACTCGTGTTGTGCGTGCTTTTGTTCTCTCATGGGTGGAGGAGACCTACAGTTTAATGCCGACTCTGAACGCCAAGATTGAGAAGCTTTTTCTAGACATTTATACTCTTTGGGCATTGTCAGTAACTCGAAAGAGATGGAGCCGTGAAAATATCTAAGGTTTTTTTTCGGAAATCGAACCCAGACTTCGAGCGTAGGAGTCGACGCACTTATCCCCTACGCTTAGGCGCCCTATATTTGGAGAATATGAGTGATAAATAAACCAGAAGAAAGCATTTGAATGGACGTGGCATGAAAGAACAAATCTACAGTTGTGTTCAAAATAAAAGTAGCGGGGGCTGAAAAATTTATTTAAACGTTTGGTTTGTTGTTTTTACTATTTTATTTTGAGCATAGATTTCAACAAAAATTGTAAATACCGAGTAGATTTATTTTTAACAATACGGTCGTACTGTCAGTAGCACACAACTATTATTATTATATTTTGACGTAGTGCTACTAATAATAATAATAATAATGGCGGCGCTACAGTCCGAGTCCGCTACAGTCCTAGCTTCTCAGCAACCACTCGTGTTGTGCGTGCTATTGTTCTCTCACGAGTGGAGGGGACCTACAGTTTAATGCCGACTACGAACGGCGAGATTGAGAAGCTTTTTCTGGATAGTTATACTCTTTGAGCATTGTCAGTGACTCGAAAAAGGTGGAGCCGTGAAAAAATGTTTGATGTTTTTTTCGAGATTCGAACCGACGACCTCGAGCGTAGGAGTCGACGCACCTACCCACTACGCCACGGCGCCCACGTAGTGCTACTGTTATTTTTATTTATAATATTATATATTATAAACACAGCTGTGTTCTTTTCCATTTCATTCCAAGGAATTGAACCGCAAATTTCGAGTTATTTTTCATTTCCTTTCCAGGAGTTGAATCCCAAACAATGAATTCTGTTAAATTACACTCCCAGGAATTGGGGCTCCTTTTCGTGTTTTTCCGTGAATTGAAAACACCAATTTGTGAGCTGATTCCGATGCATTCAGCACAGCACTTGAGACACCAGTTTCACAGTTTTAAAGCATTTCTTGAAAAAATGGCTTCACTGCATCTATTTCAAATGTTTCGCGTATGATAAGTAGTTTCAAAACAATGACTCCACTTGGCGCACTTTCAAAATATTGTATTTACGACCTAGATTCAAAAATTTGTGTCATCTACAAGAGCACTTCGATGTTGTACCTTCGTGTCTGCTTGTATATTTTGCACAAAACCACGCCAGATGGCAGTGGCATGAACCACAAATAGATTTCACGGCCTTTATAGCCTCCCAATGTGTACACAAAAACAAAAAAAAAGCTTATATTCAGTTTCTGACATTGTCAAACAAAATAGATAATCTCATTTTTTCTGGGTAAACTTTTGAGCTTTCAAGTGCCCGCACACGTCCATTCATATTTTCAATATCAAGCTTTGATGCGTGAGAATAATTGGAATATTTTCGAAATAAAAAAAATTTCCATCAAAAATCTCAATCAGATTCAGGAAAATATTACTCATTAAATTCAAAATCAGCACAACATTGACGACGGAACAGGTACACCACACATACACACTTCCCAGCGACGCCCCCGAGCCAAAATTCAACGAATACTTTGAAAAAATGTTTTATTCCAGACATGTGACTCATGTTGGCCACCAATTGACTGCATGTAGTCAAAATATATTTTCAAAATGCGCAAAACTCTCCTCCTTCAGCATTGATTTTGTGAATTTTTTATTTAATTTTTTTTTTCTTGGGGTATGTTCGTTTGTTTTCTAGGTTCACAATCTTTACTAACTTTGGTTGATGAAATTGTTGCGTCGTCATCTCTTCGACCGAATGTTCGCATTAACGGTTTATAATACGAACTAACTGGACTCAAATTCGAACGTAACCTATCTAATGCCGATGAAGTTGTAGTTTTCGCGTATCCACCGATTCCGGCAGAGCTTCCATAACCGGACGTATTGAAGCGATTCCGGTTGCGATCACTCATAGAATCGTTTTCTGGAGCCGATTCCGATGGACTTAACTCGAAGCTAAAGAAAAAGGAAAATTTCTTTTTAAGATTTGCCTAATTTTTTTTTATATTATTTTTTCTTTTGTTCAGATTTCAGAAAAAAATCGTTTTTGAGAAAAGAAGAAGAATATAAAAGAGTCGAAGGAGCTTCGCGTCGGACACGAGTGTTTTTCACAAATTTACAGTTGAGACTGTGTGCCTCCAATAAATTTTTCCCACAGGTTAATGTCTTACAGACCGACGAGAGGTGATTGTGTCGGAGAATTTCAGTAATGATCAAGCGGCTTGCTCTTTCAATTTTTGTCCGATATTCTTCTAGGGTGCTGATGATAGAGCACATCTTATTTTTTTTTTTTCTCATCTGTATCGGTTATTGTATGATACAAAAACACTGTTCACATATTCAAATATTTTCTCTATCAAAACGATGGACGCGTTTTTCAAGATAAATATGAAAACCCCCTTCGATACACCTGCGCGTATTGAAAGTAAATTTAATGCGTTACGTTATAAATATAAATAATGTCATGGATACAAGACGACTAATTCGTTACAGTTTATGTTTCAGTGTGTTCCCGTTTTGTTTGTCTTTTTTTGAAAATTTATGTTTTGGTGCATTGGGACAATGTCAGCGATAGGCACGCAACACAATGCATCCAAGGGTGTTTGGCTAGCATTCCTGTGCAATGAAAACGTGCTGAGTTATTTTCGAAATTCCTTCGGATGTGACGTCTGTCAGATACATACATATTTGATTGCAGTGCATGATACATCTATTTTGAAACGCAATCGGATGAATTTTTGTATGAAAGACAAAGTGCTTTCATGTGACGGAATTTTGCTTGAATTTTGTAGGAAATACTTTGATCATTGATTACCCGGAAATATATTTTTTAACGAATCGTTTAATTAACAGCGAGACGACATTCGAATTTTTTGGAAATCGAATAATTTGAGCAAAAAGTAATCATTTTTCGTGTGAAAGGTGTGTCGAAGTATATTTATAGATATGCAAAGCTGACTAACTGCTGAGAGATGGCAAAGAATGTCGAAGGTAGAAAAACACTTCAAGAAAGACGACTACACGACACAAAGCGGTGCTGCACAGCTACAGAGCTGACATGCTTGAAACTCTTGTGTCAAAATATTGTGTTTTTCGCATTACTTCTTTCAGGAAATCTGTTGTTTTGCTGGGCACATTGTAAACGATTGATCACAGGAAACTGCCTCACTGCAAGACACGCCACTAAATTGTGTCCTTCTGCCAACGACTTTTGCCGCAGCTGTAGAGATGAGAAAGAGAAATTCCTAAACGTAGTACTGGTGCATTACCGTAATGTCAAGCGCTTCAAAAGCAACATTTTGGAAGTGATGCAATACATAGCGTTTCAGCTCATGTGATGCGCATGGAAAAGGACCTCAGCCAACTTTACAAACAGGTCTGATGCAACATTTGATGCTTTGCAGTAAAAACTGCTGCTTGGTGTGCGAAACTGGAGCAGCTGTCTCCATAAGATCGTAAGCTGTCTCCATGTAAGCGTAAGATCGTGCTGGCTGGAGAGGCATGTTGAGTGAGGCCCAGGTCCACCTCGGACTGTAGCGCCCTGAGAAGAAGAAGAATTGGAGGCAGCTCCCTAAAGATCGCGTCAACTGGAGAGGCTTGTCACTTGAAGCCTAGGTCCATCTAAGACCATAGCGCAACATTTGCAACACAAACAATTTTTTGATGCTTTGCAGTAAAAAATGATTCGTTTTTTTAACGTTTAGGAATTCAATCAAATCCGTCGCTTCATTGCCCGCACCGAATGGTTTAATCAGTATTGGGAGAAAGTTTAATACGCCTTCATTTGTTAGGCACAGGCGCGGGCATATTCTTTGAAGAATTAGACATGCACTGTTCAATCAGACTTTCTGGCTACGGCTGTTTTTTCCTTCCAGTCAAGGAAGTGCCCAGTTATCCCAGAGCTTTCAAGTTTAAGCAAAAAAAAATGGACCACAGAATCCTAGAGTTAGTAAATATAAGGTGGTGCTCTTTATGCTTAAAAAAGACGTGCATCAAAATGCGTGTAAAATTAGAGAACATGACTTTAGATGTAAGTGAATACATGGCCAGGATCCAAGGTGTCTTCATTTTTGGTTCTGATGTAAGCCATTTGTAGTAGATCAATAAATAGACAAATTTGGTACAATTTTGATATTTGACGTTTCTCATGTAGGTAAGTCTACAATTTAGGGTTGACTGCGAAAACAAAAATGGAAGAGAAACTAAGTGAGTTCAAAAGCAATAACAAAATAGTTAAGTTCTTTAATTTATTATGTTTTTCAACATAAACGACAAACAAATTTGTTTTCCAAATGAATTGTCACTTTTTACAATGACAGCAAACCAATGAGACGAGAGACATATGTGGCGACTGTGTTAGCGTAAAGGAATAAGAGGACAATCTCTCTGCCACTGTCATAACCCGTGTGTCAGTGCTGCCAGATAGTGGTAAATTTATCGTTTAGGGAGAAAAAGGAATACTGCTCCTCAGGGTTTCACAATGGGTCCAAAGTGACCTAAGTGAGACGTCTGCCTCGTTTACCCATCAGACTACCTTTTACCCCGATTCGCATGGTATCACTAACTTGGGCCAGGGGTGTTTGTCAATTATTTATTGCCGTTTATTGAAACATGTGTAGTTAGTGTTTCTATATTCATTCTGATCTTGTCACTAGAACATAACCTAACTTTAAAGTCAATTAGTACCTATTCCAGAAGTGCCCATGGCAGACTGGATGCACTCAAGCTAAAAAAGAATCCATCTTGACTTTGTGACTGATACTTGAATATTTTAAAATTCACAAGAAGAAGCAGTAAAATTTGAATTATTTTTATTGCACTTAACGGTATTTTTATATTGCCTCATACAGGTTATGTTCAGTGATCAATGTCAATAAACTTCAAGCGCTGTTTAAGCTTGTTAGTTTAAGCGAGTTGAACCTGCCCCAATGCATCATAAAATGTGTGACAGTGATCTACCCCTTGATGGATATCACAACCGATTATGAGTAAGTCGTTAAGTCGAATAACGTTTCACAAACTAAAAACCGGTCTCACACGCATAACAGAGGAAATCAATTCAAAATCGATTGTATTGAATTTTTATTTTCTCAACATTTCCTGTGCAAGATCAATGAATATCTTCATCCGCTCAGATAATAGATTTATTATAGCAAAATGCTAAAAGATGTTTTGTTTAAGGGCCATTAGCCTTGAACTCGAACATATGCATGGGGAGTGAAGTGAAGAGAGTGAGGGAGAGAGAGAGAGAGAGAACTGATGCAGCGACTAACGCATTGTTTTTCCGAATACACAAACACAAATGCGCAAAGCACTTTTTTTTTCTTCTTCTTATTTTGATATTTCAAAAATAGATTTTTTCAAAAAAAAATTTGGCAATGCGCGTACGCAAGTGGAATCGCTTCATGGGAATATATATTTCACCAAAGCTTTACCGCTATGGGATTTTGCAATATATGAGTATATGTAGATGCGCAAACACAGGGATGTTTGTATTTTGTCTTGGTTTTCAAATAAGCTTTCGCGCATCAAACCTGTTGATAAAAATACTTTTCTTCTCATGATCGGAATTCTCGTTTCGATTAATTGCTAAACAGAGTTGAAAGCTATTTATATATTCTATTCTATTTATTTTTTATTTTTTTTCCTTGCTTTTCACCTATTTTTCTTTGTTTTTTTTTTTTTGTATTTTTTCAGACTGAACAGAGAAGAGAAGGGAAGGAGATACTGCAGTCCTTTAAATCACCCTTGTGGGGTGGGGGCACACTTTGACACATAAACAGTTTACACTTCAATTTTGAATTCACTACTGAAACTAGAAATCCGACAAGTGTTTTTGACAAGTGTCATCGCGAAATAATCAACTTTGAAAACACTTTTATGTAACCGAAGGGGCGGTTTTGCTTATTTTACCGGTCTTATTCTCAAATTATATCTTCTTCTTTTCTATTGATTTTATTTATAAATCTTATTTTTTTCTAAATTGATTTTTCGTTTTTTTTTTAAATTATTCGATTTTATTCTTTTTACCGATTTTGTCGCTTATCAGGTCTTTCGCTTGGATTTCGCCGAAATCTTTGCAACAGGCTATTGCAACTATCGGACAATAACTGTGTAACACTTGCCGTCGAGCTTCGGATATAACGACGGCGTCTCGGTTCCAATGCCGATGCTGTGTTTCCTGCTGTTGCTGTATTCGAAGACGAAGACGAAGGCGTGGAGGAAGAAGTTGTTGTAGAGGACGATGCTGGTGTTGTCACTAATGGTGACGGCGGCGGTGGTGTTAAAGTTTTTCTAGACGCAATGGTTGAGCTTTTTTCGCGTTTATCCATTTTTTTGTTTTTGCTAATTTTGTTTTACTTGCTTTTTTTAAATATAACTTTTTTCTGACATTTTAATTGAGTCAAAATTGTTTTTTGGAAACAATTGGGATTTTTTTTTTTAATCTTTTCCAGGTGAGAAATATTTGCGAGCAATTGTTTGTATCGATTTATTTTAAAGAAACGTGTGGGATAGAAATGTTGTTTATTTTTTTATTTTTGGGATAGTTTACTTTTTTTAACGCAGATACATACAGTTGTGTCCAAAATAGTTGTAGTTGGAATTAAAATATGAATTTAAATTTAATTTAGTTTGTTAAACTTTAAGGGATACACTGTAAATATATATCGTTCGGGAATTTACTTTTTATCAACAGTTTAGTTTTACAACAAAATTATTATTTTGACGTAGGATTACTATTATTTTTGAACACAGCTGTATATAAGGATATTTTTGTTTTCAAATTAATTGATTTTTTATAAAGAACAATTTTGAAATATCTTTTTGTTTCCACCAGAAGGCTTTGATATTTTCTCATCCTACTCGTTGAAAGACAGTGTTGAAGTCATCGAATTGATAGACATTGACAGAAGTGGTGTGAAAAATAATAGGTGGCGAAGCCTTTATTTTACAACAATCTTTATTTTTTTTCAGATTTGCGAAGAAAATGAAATCAAATTTGCGAAATGCAGTACGGCGAATTTCCCATTTGTTTTTGAAAACAATAACCACATCTATGGTTTTCCGCTCCCGTTATAAAGTCATCATGTGATGTTTAAAGGGCTATTCACATGAGCCGCGAACTGCGAAATTCGCGAATTTTGACACTTGATTCACATGGAATTATCTTTATTCGCCAGTAGCCGCGAATTATCAGCGTGAAATAGATTGCGCGAATTTTTTTTTCGTCAATTTGTGGACCGAGATGGCTCTCTGTGAATCGCGAACGCTTCATTGTGGATCGTGAATTCAGTTTGACAATTCGCGAAGAGATTGTTAATTCGCAGAAAGCAAAGCGAAATCGATAATTTTCTTAATTAAACAATATTTTTGAAGTTTTTACATCATGAAAAACATTAATAATTCAAATCGCACTTTCTGAAATACCAAAAAGTGTACATTTTTGTTGACATTTCCCGAAATATGGTTATTTCGAAAAATTCGCGTTCGCAGTTTCCGCCGCATGTGAAATGCCCTTAAGTGTGTTAACAAATAGGTGCGTTGTACGAAATTGTCTTAAAATTGCGTTGGATCGAACTGGAAAAAGCTGAGTGATTTGCTAAGACTTATATTTAAGCTTTCTAAGACCATATATTTTTAAAAGATAGATATCAGAGAGATGAAGAATAATTATTGGTCCCGGATACGCTACAATCACGAACTGTATGTGATCTACCTCGAAGCTGATATAGTGACAAGAATTAAGTTCGGTAGACTCCGGTAGACAGGACACCTAGCTCGTATGAGCGAAGAGGGACCGGCATGGAAAGTCCTTTGTAGCTCATTTTATGGTAGACGACAGCTTACGCTGGAGAGATAGTGTAGACCAGACCGACCGCGCGATCGTGTGGTTGGAGAGAATTGTTGATGGACGCCAGGACCGCATCCCGGGTGTCGCGCAAATGATGAGGATGAAAAGTCATTGACTTACCTAATACCTCCCGAAAGTCAGATGTCGCATTCGCCTCGGCGCTTACTTTCTGAACTTTGGACCAAGAACTTCAGACAAGAATCTTCGAATAGTGGCACAACGCAGCAGATTTGTAGCTCATTAAATGGTAGACGACAGCTTATGCTAGAGAGATGGCGTCCTGATCGCCCGAAGCCTTGAGATGCGCTGCTCCATTGCGCCGGAGCGCGATCCGGACGGTTGAAAAGAATTCTTTATGGGGGCTAGGGACCAGATCCCGGTAGCTGCATTGATGATGATGAGACATCAGAGATATTCAAATTGGACGCAGAAGGAATTGTACGGAAGAGGTACAAAAAATCATCAATAAAATGAGTGTAAAAGGAAAAATGTACAAGTTTACTGTGAAAACAGTTGGATGCTCCCAAAATATGGTAGTTAGGGCCTTAAACTGGCACAAAACCGAAGAAACGCGAGGCAGGTCACGTAAAACGACACCCGCTTGCTAAAAACGAGTGGCTCGTTTTTGCCACACCGACCCAAATGTCTTATAGTTTAATGAGTCAAAGTTCAATATATAGGCAGCAGACAAAGACAGGCAGTTTTTTGGGACATCCCCGAGGGAAAGTTTGTTTGTGTTCTACAATTTATTCGGATTCACACGAGATTTAAAGATGCACCAATAATTTTGCATACCACTGTATATAAGGGTATTTTTGTTTGTAAATGAATCGATTTTTTATAGGTTAACGGAAAACTTTGAAATATCTTTCAATTTCCGTAAAAAGCTCTTTAAATTTACACATCTTGCTCGTGGAAGCATCGGAGTCCCCGATTTGACAGACATTGGCATATGGCAGCTGGGGGCATAATTCCAATCAAATATGATTTTAATTACTTTCCGAATATAAGCGTTTTCCTTTGATTTGAGGGATCTGCATCGATTGAAACTTTGGGTTGAAATTATTTCGAAAACCCCGCTGCTGGAAGTTTATTCAAAAACAGGCAAAAATGGCCAACGTTTCATTGACCTAAAGTCGTTCTCATTCGTTCACATCAAACGATCTTTATACGCCCGCCCACACTCGCAAGACCTCGAAATGACTTAATTGAAAAAAAGTATCCCAAACTATTTTCAATTTGTATTCGTTATTGCAATAAAATATCCAATTAATTCCTTCGGAATCTGTTCATTAGGAGGCATTCAAGAAGAGGAAAAAAATAAATTTGGAGAAACAAAAAAAAATTCAAATAGTGATTGAGCACTCAATGAATTATTCCACACAAGCTGTGCGTATTGTGTGCTGCTAAAACAATTAACATCGTCCCAGCTAAACACAGGCGGAGCAGTGGCCTTCCTGCCTGATTTTTTCTCATCTCATTATTTTAATTCTAATTCTGCTTCCAAACACACGCCAAATATCTCTCACTCGCTCAAGTCGGCTCACATTTTATTTGGCACTAGACGAACAAACACTTTTCCCACTTGAGTGCATATGACTTTTCCTTATTTTGATTTGATTTGATTTTCATTTGCTCTCCTCACATGTGTGTCATAGATAGTCACCGAAATCAGATGGGATGTGTAGGGAACAATATAGATTTCATAAAAACACACAGAATAATGTAGTTGGAGCACACACGACTGAGGGGCGCTTTTATTTAGCTTTACAAAAATAGATATTTCAAAATGAATTCTTTACATTTTGTTTGTTTTATAACCTCTACAGACTATTATTATGATATACTCGTATATATTTTCTTTAATTTTACGTCAATCCGTCAGGGAATAAGAAATGATTCTAATTCAGACGGGAATCTACGTAACGAAATTGAATTATTGGCAGAAACAGATGACCGACCCGACGCGTATCCGTGGAAAAGGAACACACAAAAAAACGAAAGATTCTTAAAATACCGACCCGATGTTGGAGAACTTTTGTTTCATTGAGAAAATAACTTCACATTTTTGCCTAAATCCGTTTGAATGATATTTTTTTTTTGTAATTCCAACGATCATATCGTTTCGAAAACACGTTTAACCCCCATCGGAAAGGGTGCAATATCTAAAAAACAATATCCGCGGAGGGGCACACACGATGACTTAATGCCAAAGATGTTGCGCGCGGTCAGATACCAAAAAAGATACACACAGATCAGACCCCGAATGTACACAGTGCGAGACCGGAGCAACCAGAATTTGCCTCCCGGCAAATTTTAGATTTCGAAAAATACTAAGACAATTTCCGAAGAAGCACAGAAAAAAAAATCAAAATGTTTTACAAATCGCGTAATTATACTCTGATGTGTTGCAAGCGGGTTATTGAAAATTGAGTATCTCTTTGATATTTTTCTTCTCAAAATAATCTTCCTTAGAGTTGTCTTCCCAACTTATCTAGATAAATACTTGGTTCATATTCTGATTGCCTTTCGGTTTGGGGAAAATAACTTGAGCTATTTTTGAAATTCACACAAGAGAACCGAGCCGAGTGGAATTGAATGTGGTGAGTTCGATTCTTGTACGAGGAAGAGGATTCCTAGACTTGAGTTGGTCTACGATGCTCTCCCAAGATGATTTATTTTCTTTTTGTTGGTGAATTATAGTCTGGTGGGTTGTTTTTTCTTGAAACATTGTAAAAAAGAGGAACGATGTTCGTTGTAAGAGAATCCAGGCAGGAAGAGATACAAATTTGAGTCAATTCTTTATTTCGAGTGAAACTCATTTCACCGAAGAGAATGCTCCGTATTGTCTTGGGATCTTTTAGGGATCTTCATAACGAAGGGGATCTCTGTTTCTTGCCCCGGGTGGACATTGATGAATTGTCTTGGATACAAAATGATACATCACCACTTAAATTTAACTATAGAATACAAAAGTGCTTTGTATTGAGAAGTATATTCTCGGGTGAAATTCCGTGACGTTCGTATGCTGGTTTATTAGATATTACAGACAGGAAATAGTTTAGAAAATTGGTTTTGTAATTTTTGAATAAACTTTTAATGTGTATTTAGATTTGATTTGAAAAAAGATGGTGAACATTATTCTGAGACTACGTTGTTTTTAGAGAATTCAAAATGAGACAAAGGCTGTGACGAGTTCTGCACAATAGCTTTCTTGCAATTGCATGACTATGTGTCACAATAAAGATGATTTCTTGCTTCATCCGTAACCAGTGATTAATCAAGAACAAAGCTTGTGTATAAATCAGGAAGTTGGTTAATTTACGAGGAATTTAGAACAAAAAGCGTTGCTCAAATGAAGCGATGGGTTTTTGAATTCCGTTCCAATTCAACGACAAGATACAATTAAAGTTTCATAAGCGAAAGTGGCAGAGAAAAAAGAAAGAGTCTCATTTTCATCACAGAAGACACTCATTCTAAGAATTTCCTGAGTTTTGATAAGAATTATGTAGACTTATTGATTCAAATGTTTAACTTGTTCATTATTTCTGTCATGAACCCATATATAGAGCTGTGAACACAAAAATAGCAGTGCCTTTACAAAAATCACTAAAAATCGTTATACTCTTAGTCCTGAACTCATCTATTAAGAATGAATGCATTCAGAGTTAGACTAAATGTCAAGCAGTGCAAGGAGAGAGAAACCGTTAGAAAATATGTGATGATCGTAGAATAAGAGTAATAGCAGCAAACCAACAGTTGTTTCCTTTTCTTTTCTGTGAAAGTAAAGGGTCTTACAATAAGGATTCCCGAACTTTGACACTTGATAGCAGCCATGTTGTTGAAGCTTCATCTGTCAAACTGGCTGTCATTTATTCATTCTGTTGCCAAATCACCATGGACGGCCATAGTGCTCAACAATTCAATTGCTCTGTTTTTGATAAGGACCACAATCAACTTGGCATCTAAAACTGAAGACAGCTACCGACAGATGGTGCTCGCTAGAAATACCTGTTCCACTTCGGGAGTATAATGAATGTAAATTTTTTTTCCAATATGGACTTCCGAACTTTGACAGTTGATAGCAACCATATTGTTGAAGCTACATCTGTCAAATTGGCTGTCATTTATTCAGTCTGTTTTGCCAAATCACCATGAACGGCCATAGTGCTCAACAACACGTGCAAATGATAAAATTGTTTTATCAAAATGGGTGTTCTGTTCGGGCAACGTTCAGCACGCTCCGTCCAGTTTGCGATCGCCATAATCGAAGGAATAATCCGAGAGGATGTGTGTGGTGGATAAATTTGAGTTCACTGGTTCAGTAAACGATAAACCAACACACGTACGTCGACGAAACGCAAAATCTGCCGAAAACATCTTCACTGCCCGTGAGAGTGTGCAGGAGAATCCGAGGCAGTCGATTTCGCGTTACTCACAAGAACTCGGCCTTTCGCAGGCCACAACTTGCCGAATTTTGCTTCATGACGTGGGCCTGCACACGTACAAAAATCAACTGACCCAGGAGCCTTAAGTGTTCGCCGTGTAGGGGATAACGCAAACGAGAAAGTTCGGCGAGTATGTTCGTCGTTTAGGGCTACCTTGAGGTAAATGACCATAGACAACGACGTCTGTTCGCTGAATGGGTTGCGGGGTAGTTGGAACCTGACCCTAATTTTCAGCGAAAAAGCATCTTTAGCGATGAGGCCTATTTCTCGATAAGGTCAACAAACAAAATTGTCGAATTTGGGACGGTACCAATCCATATGAGATCCAAGAGCGCAAAATGCATCCCGAAAAAATCACTGTTTGGTATGGATTTTAGGCTGGCGGCGTCATCGGTCCATATTTCTTTGAGAAAGACGTTGGCCAGGCCATCACCGTCAACGGCGAATGCTATAGATCGATGATTACTAACTTCTTTTGGTCTGAATTGGATGTTATGGACACCAACGACATGTGGTTTCGACAGGACGGCGCTACCTGCTACACAGCTCACTCCATATTGGAAATTCTGCACAAGCGATTCGAGGGCATGGTCATCTCACGTGAAGGTGATGTGAACTGGCCGCTGAGATTGTGCGATTTGACCCCATTAGACTTTTTCCTAAGGGTTTTTCTGAAGTCGCAGGTTTATGCGAATAAGCGACAAACCACAGCGGCCTCAAAGCCAACATAACCCATGCCATCGAGTTAATTTAGCCAGATTAATGCACCAGAGTCAAATTTGACATTTCGGATGCACGCCACCCAGAGAAGTCGCGGATATTTAAGGGATAAGGAATTATATTCCAGAATATAATGGCATCGATAGGCTTTTCAAACGAATAAATTTTCGATGATATTTCACAACACGTGGGCGCTGTAGCGTAGTGGGTAGGTGCATCGACTCCTACGCTCGAAGTCTCAGGTTCGAATCACAAAAAAAACATCTAACATTTTTTCACGGCACCACCTCTTTCGAATCAGTGACATTGCTCAAAGAGTATAACTGTCTAGAAAAATGTTCTCAAAATCGCAGTTCACAGTCGGCATTAAACTGTAGGTCCCCTCCACTCGTGAGAGAACAATAGTAAGCACAACACTAGTGGTTGCTGAGAAGCTAGGCCCAGGTTCACCTCGGACTGTAGCGCCGTTATTATTATTATTATTATCTCACAACACATTGTTTTATTTATTTTTAAATATAGGAAGCGCTTAATGTATTGCCCTTTATTTATAAATTGATATCCGGATATGCACACAAGACAAAGAATCTTTTCATAGCTTACATATCAAAAATACCGAAAACAAAAAGTACTTGGGGAGAGAATAACTTCCTACAAAAGGTAGTTCGTTCTTTTCTGCACCGAGTGACTGAAGCACTTAACACATTTCTGCATTAGTGACCAGCTGACATCTTTTACGATTCGTTGTCACTAAATCAATACTTCTTGTATCTCGATATGATCGCGAATAAAGCCTTTTCATTTCAGTTATGAACATCACAACTAAACCTGGTATTTCCATGTTTCACCAAAAAAAAAAAATCACAACTTTTATATCCGATCATAAAATGTTTGTCTTCGATTTTATGACATTTTCTTTCACAAGAAAATTTATTCGCAGAATTAATTTTACGTTTATCGAAAATCATTTACGGTCGTTTATTATGGTCCGATTTAATTTATACCCCCGTTGCATTTATTCGTATTGCAAAATACGTCATTTATTGTTATCACTTTTGTAATGATTTCTCTTCGCCATTTCTTCTTTAATTATTATCTTTTCTGCTGCGCACAGAATGATTTTTTCCCATTTTTTCTCATTTTTTTTTATAGTGCTGTCACGTCGCGTCTTGGTGCACCAAGAATGGCAGTGCGAGCCACCGCCGCTGACCTCGTTTAGATCGTAAGACTTTTCATTTCTTTTTCAATTTATTTTTTGTCAGTGTATAAGCAATTCGCATATATGTATATTCAACTTTTAATTGGAAGCGCTATCAGCCGATGCGGGGACATTAATCGCTGCACGCCGACTCATCAAATGATTGATTGAACTGTTATTTGGAATATAATTCGCATGTCCCTTGGGTGTCATTCCCCAGCTACGAGAGTGATACGTTAATAGAATTATAAAATTCTTATCGAGGAATTTTAATTGTCCCCAGCCAGCCAGTGGCTGTCGAAATGCCGCGCAAGACTGCACAAACTAATAAACTCATCTGGCGTGGTATAATAATTAAGTGCTGTCGCATAAAAAAGAATGTTAAATGTTCACTGATCAAAAATTGCTGCATGTCTTCCAAGTGCTTCGAAATACTTCAAACTCGCTTCATTCGAAGACGCGGTGGAGTTAATTAAGTCATCAACTTAAATGAAAACATGCTCGCTGCAATTTAAATTCAAATGACTGCTCTCTGCACATAAAATCGAGATGGGATTTAAACAAAAATCTATTTTTACACCTTGTTCTTAGCCGATGAATGTTAATGTTAAAGTGGATTCCAATCATAGTCCAGAATTGTGTCAAGGTTCCTGGATTGGCCGTTCAAAGTATTTTTATACTGCACTTACGGTGGATTTGTTTATGTCTGGACATTCTTCTGCGTTAATATATCTGTTATCGATTGGTTAAGTTCACACGGTTCTCTTAATTTTCTGATGAGATATTTCGATGAATTAAATTTCCTCATTTTAGGCAAATGGGTTGAAGTGGGGGAGGAAGCTGTTGAAGTAATGAAAAATTAATTTATTCCTTTCCTTTTTTTTGGAATTTCTGTGTACACAAAATAATTAGCTAGCCATGCTCTGTACTCCAAATTGATTTATTTTTAGATCGAGAAGAGTAATTTTGGCGCTAAGTTGAAATGAATAGCCTATAAGATGGTAATTTGATTGGTTGTGTGATTTGATT
This sequence comes from Myathropa florea, assembly GCA_930367185.1. NCBI lineage: Eukaryota > Metazoa > Arthropoda > Insecta > Diptera > Syrphidae > Myathropa > Myathropa florea. The sequence continues at coordinate 119,593,556 of OV884003.1, forward strand.
ACCGTTGTGTAGGACTCATTCATCAGGCAATTTGAGATCGCTTAAACAAATTATTCAGATGGAAGGAGATTCGAGATAGAAAACTTGGGTAATACGAGAAAGATATTGGCTCGTCTGACATTGAAAGTTAAGATGAAATCTTTTAGATTTTTCTTTCGAGAAGTTGTTTGAAAACATAAATTAGACGAGATTACCTTAATCACTTGTGTTTTCCTGTCTGCGCTGTCAATGGAGTTGTAAACGAAATGTAAAACCGCATAAAATGATTATTTTGTCTGAAGTTTCATCGCAATTCTTTAAAATGTTTGGGTAACTGCCTGTAATATGACGTAGTTTGTAGAATGTAAAATTGAGAGGAAAATGGTCGTCATGCCGCAGTGCGTAAGTCGACATCTAAGCTGAAGGTCCGTGGTTCGATCTCGAAGACGCCAACTGTCAACGACACCACCTCTCTCGAGTCAATGGCAACGTTTAAAGAGTATAAGAGTTGTATACAGTTTCTATAACAGTTATTCAGAGTCGGTTGAAGGTGTAGGTTCTATTCGAGTAACGAAAACTTTCTTTTTCACCGGCACCACCTCTCTCGACAGTAAATAACAGTGTTTAAAGAGTATAACACAAGTATACAGCTTCTCTTGATTGAGGGTTTAGATTCGATTCCAGGCACAACAACTTCAATTGTCTCGGCACCACCTCTCTCGAGTCAATGACAATGTTCGGAGGGTATATCAGATGCGTACAGATTCTCAATTTTAGCTGTTCGTAGTCAGCTGAAGGTCTAGGCTCGATTCCAGATACACCAACTGTTCGTACTCAGCTGAAGGTCTAGGCTCGATTCCAGGTACACCAACTGTTCGTACTCAGCTGAAGGTCTAGGCTCGATTCCAGATACACCAACTGTCACTTTCTCGGCACTACCTCTCTCGAGTCAATGACAACGTTCAGAGAGCATAAGAGCTGTGTACAGCTTCTCAGTTTTAGATCTTTGTAGTCGGCTGCATGGTTATGTTTCATTCCAGGCCCAATGTTAATTAACTGCACCTCTCGGGAGTGAATGACAAGATTCGACTCCATGCACAGCCACTTTTATTTTCACGACACCAACTCTCTCGAATCAATAACAACGTTCAGAGAGTATAACAATTAAGTACATCTTGACAATTTTAGCTCTCCGGAGTCGTAAAAATGTTGCTGCAGAAGCTGCTAGGATCAAGTACATCCCGCACTGTAGTGCCACCCAAAGGACAAGATGAGAGAATACCTTTTGTTGAGCATTTCCTATAACTCCCTACAAAAACTTTGTAGGAATAACACAAACTCTCTTTATTCGTTGCCTGGGCATGAGGAAATGCCAGGAAATGAAACAGCTGATGAATTACTTAAACTAGGTGTCATAGTCAAAAGTATCAGCATACATTGCAGATTCAAACTGCTTTTCTTAAAGATCTTAAAAACAGCTGGGAATATGTATGTGACACAGAAACCCAGAAAATCTGATCCGCTGCAATTTGAGCAAAATAAGCGTGAGGAAGCTGTTGTGTCTAATGTGTTACAATCCTCGTCATCAAGGAAACTTTATACCAGTCTCCATGTTGTATTGCAATGTCCAGCAATCATCACGATGCACAGCTAATGGACATCGATTGATGTGTGAAGCATGGAGTACACACTCCTTAATAAAATCATATCTGTATTGGTTCCCGTGTTTTTAATGTGGCGATTTTGACACCAGTAACAAAGAATGTGAAAAGAGCTCAGTAACGTTTGAAAACGCTGAGTTGAGGGCGTTATTGGACCAAGATTCATGCCAAACACAAGAGGAATGTTGCCAATCAATAACTGATGCAATTGAAGCGTGCATTGAAAAGAAGGCACCGCAAAGTGACTTTTAAACACAACAGAGCTCACCAACATGTTGCAAAACGTCGAGGAAGTTTTTGAGCCATATTCACCACCAAAACCCCCCTAATTTTCACTTGTTTCGGTCAATGCAGAATGCTCTTTCAGAAGAACAGTTCCGTTAATACAAGGCATCCGAAAATTGCTTTAATTCTTGGCCTCAAAAGGTGAACGACTTTTTTGGCAAGGTGTCCACGAATTATTAGAGAAATGGGCAAAAAGTTATTTATTAGTTAGATTCCGATAGACAACACTTTGAATAATGTACTCGTTGATAGAAACAAAGTCATATTTTTGCAAAAATGCCTCCCACTTTCACGCTATCGACCCACTAAATCTTTTGTTGCCAACTCAAGAAAATAAATTTCCAACTGAGTACCACCAGTGACGACGTCATTTGAAAATAATAATTTCATTCAACTCAACACCCACTCTAGGAAGTAGTCCAAAAACGTCAAAGTGATTTATATGCCTTAATAAATTCAAATAAAGTTTAATTTTTGTTGTTGACACAAAAAATATACAAGACTACTTTTAGTTACTCAAGTGGAGAACTGTTGCATACTTTTGGGTAAAGCATTGTAATCGAAAATCTTGAGAGGAATCGAAACTTCAACTGTCAGACGACAGTCTTGACAAGATTGACGACTGTAATCTTGTATTAAAAAGGAAATATTTTAACCTTTTGACGGATGGAACACAAAGGGGATTGTACTTTTTATTCCTTTTCTGACCATGCAAGTCCAACAAAATTCGTAAACTCTTTTCATATTTTCACCTTCCTTCAAAATTCCCTTCAACAATCTCCCTGTGCAGCAGACTGTTTTTTCCAATTATCTTACAAGTTCATCAATTTCCTTTGACAATGAAAATAATTTGTGTTTTTTTTTTGGCATAAGGGGGTATTTACGATTGGTTTGTTGCCAGCACACGCTTCCGCTCCTTGTAGAAAGTGATACTAGCCGAACATTTCAATAATTTTCATGAACTCACACGCTCTTTCGCTCTCCACCTCCACCTCCGCGAGGGAAATTGGAAATTTGAAATAGACCAGATGCCATTATTCAGTGGGTGTGACTAATCCGGTGCGGTAGGGATTGGCTTCTAATGTTTTAATAATATCTGCGAGAGATTTGTACAGAGACTAATTTTCAATTTCCTATCTTTTTGTTTCGACTATCAAATGTGCTAGTAATTTGTTAATGCAATGAACAAGTGCTTGTGTATGCAAAACCGAAACAGTCATAATTTTTGAAGACATACGAAAAACAAACACAAAAATGATCTCTTACTTATATTTTGAATCTGTTTTATGAACAAGCACATCATCCACCATCCCGCTACCACGTGCACGTAACTTGTAGGGGTGAAAATTTTCACTAAAAATAGCTCTTGCGTCTACACGTGTTATAGACAATTTTCGAGACATTTTGCTCATTGGGTCGTTGTGATTAATCAGATGCGGAGAAGGTTAGTCTACTACGAGGTCGGCAAATGTCGTGTTCCAAAATAATGTGGACTCATTGGAAACTTTGTTTTGAAACAACTGAAATTCTATCATACAGCTAAAGTGTGATTAAATGAACGTTAAGTACGACTATTTTTGACAAGTTTTTAAAAACTGTCAGTTGTGGCGAAGTGGCTAAGACTAGGGCCAATTCTCGATACGCACAAACATTTTCATAATTCACGACGAACAGAACTGTGGGTCTCCTCACTCGTAAGAGAACAATAGCAGGGACAGCACAAGTGGTTGCTGTGGAAGGTAGACCGAAGTCCACCTGGAACTAAGGGCCGTACGAACTTGATATTCCTGTTCCTGCCAAACACATCAGTTTGTGCAGGATGACGATGGAGGACTCTTATTGCGCCATAAACGAACACACTAAGACATTCAATGCCAAAGCGCTGTCTTGCGACTTTTTCAACATCATTTTTGAGAAGATCATGCGAAACTCACTGCCCAACACAAGAGATCTTCCAACAGTCAATACAACTGCTGATATACGTGGACTACTCTGACGTGATTGGTCGAAAACAGTAAGCCAGCCAGGCAGGTGCTGGAATTAAAACAGAACCGGATAAAAATGGTCTGACGGTAAACAAGCGCAAAACGAAATATATTCTACCATTAAGAAAGGACGCACAACATCGACGACTTAGTCAGGACGTCACAATGAGCAGCTACAACTATGAGGTGGTGACGGACTTCACCTGCCTCAGCTCTGCGGTAAACAGTACAAACAACATCAGTACCAAGATCAAACGCAGAATAACTCTTGTCAATCGCTCGAGCCAACTGACTAATAGAGCCCTCTGTCAAAGGACCAAGCTGACTTTGTATAAGACATTGATGATCAATGGACAATGGCATGAACAATATCGAAAGCGAACGAAGAAGATCTTGATATTTTCAAAAAGAAAGGTCTGCATGCGATATTTGGTCCTGTTTTGCGTTGATGGAGATTGGACCACGAACTATATGAGCTGTATAGTGACATGTGTCTTGCCAGGCGTCTACAGACCTAATGCCTAAGACGGCTGTGCGCATAGACAACTTAGCTCAGACCAGAAGAATCTTCAACTTTGAATCAGTGATACGATACAACATCGGACACCCACGACTAAAGTGGCACACACAAGTGAAGACGGACCTCAACCAACTTGGCGTGCGTGCGTAATTGGATACAGCTTGCGAAAGATCTTGCTGGCTGGAGAGTCTCGTATGTTGAGGCTCAGGTCCCTCCCGGTTTATAGCGCCACATGAAGCAGGCAACTTGGGTACCGACTACTTTTTTCAAAGAAATTCGAAATTACGACCGGTCGAGACCATGGTCTTGCGGATGAACATGGTCTGCAGTACGACTGATTTCAATTCAACAGGGTGGCGTCATATACTCCATCAACTTTAATTTATTGAAGGAGTTCAATGAAATGCCCAGTTTCCTGAACCATGCTTTGACCCCACTGGATGGAAAAGCAAAAACAAGTCCAGTTTTGAAAAGGATGTAAGGGTCAACTATAATAGCCGTTCAAAAATATATAGAAATTTGAGAAGAGTTCTGCTGTCAACTGATATTTGCATACAAAGAGAGCGATTCATTGCGCTCCCGTATGAAGAGGCAACGAACTTAACGAAACTGAGTGGAGCAATTAATATGGTCACAGTGTATTGTATTCGCTCAGTTGCCTCAGTTCTCCATTTAAGACAGGAAATAAGGCATTTAATTCAGGAAAAAGAGCAATTCATTGCGCTCCCGTGTAAATAGGCAAAACTGAACGAACTTAACGAAACAGAGTATTGTTTTCGAGTATTCGATCGGTTGCTTCGGTACACAGGAAATAAGGCAACTGACTCATAAAATAAGAGCGATTCATTGCGCTCCTGCGTAAATAGGCAAAACTGAACGAACTTAACGAAGTTGAGTGAAGCGATTACTATGGTCACAGAGTATTGTATTCGCTCGGTTGCTTCAGTTCTCTACTTAACACAGAAAATAAGGCAACCGATTCAGGAAATAAGAGCGGTTCATTGCGCTCCCACTTAAATAGGTAAAAGTGAACGAACTTAACGAAACTGAGTATTGTTTTCGTGTATTCGACCGTTTGCTACGGTTCTCTATTTAACACAGGAATTAAGGCAACCGATTCAGGAAGTAAGAGCGGTTCATTGTGCTCTCGCGTAAATAGGCAAAAGTAAACAAACTTAACAAAACTGAGTGCAGCGATTAATATGGTCACAGAGTATTGTATTTGTTCAGTTGCCTCAGTTCTCCATTTAAGACAGGAAATAAGGCAACTGATTCAGGAAAAAGAGCAATTCATTGCGTCCCAGGGTAAATAGGCAAAACCGAATGAACTTAACGAAACTGAGCATTGTTTTCGTGTATTCGATGGCTACGGTTCTTTACTTAACACAGGAAATAAGGCAACTGATTCAGGAAATAAGAGCGGTTCTTGCGCTCCTGCGTAAATAGAAAAAAGTGAACGAACTTAACGAAGCTGAATGGAGCGAACAGAATAGAGTATTGTATTCGCTCGATTGCTTCAGTTCTCTACTTAACACAGGAAATAAGGCACCCGATTCAGGAAATAATAACGGTTCATTGCGCTTCCGCGTAGAGGCAGAATTTATCGAACTTAACGAAACTGAGTGGTGCGATTACTATGGTATTGTTTTCGTCCATTCGATCGGTTGGTTCAGTTCTCAACTTAACACAGGAAATAAGACAACCGATTCTTTTCCTAAATAGATGTCTTAAACGACAGATCTGAGGTGAAAATTCAGCTTCACTTCGGATCTGACACAATATTTATCTTCCAAAAGAAAATGTAACATTTCCTTTAACCCTTTGCAAGGTTAAAGCAATTCCATTTTAAATATATGCGTACAAAATTGTGTTAACTTCACACATGTTAATAAAAGATAACTGCAAGCATGCACATAATCAAAAAAAGAACAATTCAAAATTCAAATTTCATTGAAAGCCACACTTGCGGGAGATGACACAGCGTAACGTACACACAAGCAACTCAGAGACAAGACTCGTCGGACAAGGCACAACATTCAACATAAATCTACCTCGAGATAATGTAATGCTGACTTAGACATATTACAAGGATTGAAACACATAGATGATTGTGTTGGTGTGATTGGCTGAGGTTGCTGCTGCTGCTGCTGTTGATAGGGTTTCTGCTGCTGGGACAGATTGGGTATGTAGTGTCCGCCGCCCACATTTGTGTTGGCCCCCGCCGCGGACTGTTGCTTCGCATAGTAGTACGGATCGAAGGGTTGGAGGATGTTCTTTCTGTCATCGGAATGACCGAGGTTGTAGCAGCAACTACTGCCTCCGTTCCCGGTGAGAGTTTTGTTGTTCAGCATTTGCTTGGCCGTCGGCAAGTGCTGGTGCATTTGGTGCTGCTGATAGGCAGCCGAGGGCTTGCCCACTGTGAAGGACGCCGAATGGGAGAGCGGATTGGGCTTCTGTTGGAGGAATCCGAGAGCCGGAAGGAACTTGTTCTCCTTGTTGTTCTTCATTTTTGAGAAGGCGTTGTCGAACGCGAAGTTTTGCTTGACCGCTGATGGCGGCATTTGGGGTGGCGCCCCGCCTGTTGTTGACGACAGATTGTTGGTAGCGGACTGCGGCTGGGTCTGGGGTTGCTGCTGCTGTTGTTTGGCGAACTTCTGCTGGTGCTGCAAGAAGGGATCCATGCCGTATGCGTTCCAATTCGTGAGCGGCTTCTTGTGCTGTTGCTGCTGCTGGTGGTGCTGACGTAGTTGCTCTTGCTGCGCTTGTTGGTGCTGCAGTATCGCTTGGCGGTGGTATGCCTGCTGCACCTGGGAGGCGCTGTAGGATTTACCGATCGGATTAGGACGGATTTGAGATGATTTTTGCTGCATGGCACCCAAGACCGCCGCGGAGCCAAGCGGGGCGGCTATAACAGGTTGCTGCAGCTGCAGTGGTTGCTGTTGGTGCTGAGGATGCATCTGCGGCTGCTGCGGATGATGCAGTGACGTTGCTTGCGGCGGATGACATTTCTCTGACTTTGTAAGCGACGTTGTGGGGGTTGTAGCTGCAGGTGCGCCCGTCGTTGCCAAGGATGTGGGGGGAATCACGCTCGTTAGCTGCTGCTGCTGTTGTTGTTGTTGCTGTTGCTGCTGCAGCGGCGGCGGCGGCGGCTGATGCTGTTGGGGAAAATTCGTTGAGGATATTTTTAACATATCATTGAGACACTTCTCGAATTTATTTTCAGCGTCTTTTTGGCGTTTCGAAAGTTCTAAATCAATGTTGCTCTGTGTTTTCGCAATTTTATAGCCCCCGGCAGCCGCCAGCGGCGGTTGTTGCGGCGCTATTGCTGTCGACGGCGGAATCGTCACACCACCGCCACCGCCGCTAGCTTTAATTTGTTGCTGTGTCTGCGACGACTGCTTGCTGGTCGCCGGCGGAATATGAAATGATGAGGTAAATTTTGAAAGCTGCGGCAAATGGGTGGCACAGCAATTGCTTGTCGTTATACTACTGCTGCTGCTGCTGTTCTCCGACTTTCGGTCATGCTGTGGGGATGCATGTGTCACGTTGGCCGCATTCGATGATACATCGGCAGACGCAATCGCCTGCAGTTGTTGTTGCTGTTTGGGAACTAAGCCCGCGGCTGAGTCATTCTGACGCAAATAGAACGGCTGATACTTTGCACCGAAAACACTTGAACTTGATGTACTCTTCAGCAGACCTGGATTTGAGGATAACGAGGTGGTTGATGTAGTCATCGCCGCCATCGTCGGAGGCGCTGGGGCGGGAGGCTTCTGTAGGTACTTCTCTTTCATGTCCTTCTCAGTCATCAGAATCGCGCTGTTTGATGTGCTGCGACTGAGAGATGGCAAGTGCTTCATGTAGCACGGGATATGAGTTTTGCTGGCGGACTTGGGGACACCCAGACTCCCTGGCACATGCGAGAGGGACACACTTTTGTTCAGGCTCAGTTTGGTGTCGGACTCCTTGGGTTGCAGGATCTTGACGGGAACCTTGCTTGGCATGTTTCCAGGCATGGCCTGATGGCTGGGTTTTCCCGGGTTGTCGTTGCACATGAGCTTGTACAGGTCCTCCTTGGTGACGCTCTGCTGGATCTGCCGGTCCAGATGGGAGAGGGAGTAGTTCTTCTGCAACTTGTTCGGCTGCGGCTCGGGTCTGTTCTTGGATTCGACGACATTTGCCGTGGGAGCACAAATCTTCTCGTAGTTCCAAATTGACTTCTTCGGCGTCTTTGTGGTGGAGCCGAGGTTCTCCGCCCAAAACTCATTCATCAGCTGCTTTCCGGCGCTGAGGTTCGACTTGATGGATGCGTTGGATGAACTCTTTTGCAGCAAACTCGGAGGGTTGATCGTGGGCATGATTGGCGCTGACAGTGGCAACCCCTGCATCTGGCTTGAGTGACTGCCACCGTATTGTGGTGGCACATTGGAACTGGATATACTTCTGGTGAGTTTCGTGCTTGGCTGCGCCGCCATCGAAGGGAACTGCAATCGAGATCTTGATCCAGTAACAGACGCATCCGCCGTTGGAATATTTATCGATGTTGACGACGACGACGAGGGCAAAACAGGTCTTGGATAGACCATGGGAGGCATTGCTCCAAGCGCTGATGTTACACTTTGATGCGAACTCGATTTAGAAAGTGCCTGTGGTGATGGTTGCTGTTGTTGTTGGCGTCTGAACGCCGACACAGTCGATATGTTACTGTTGCTTGGCTCTCTGTTGTTGCTGCTGTTGTTGTTGTTGTTGTTGAAACTTTGCATTTGATCGTAGAGGTCTTCGCACTTTTTGTACTCCTTGTGGATTTTCTTATCCAGCTCGCCGTAGTCGGGCAAACTCTTCAGATACTTGTTCATGTAATCGATTTCTGCATCGTAATAGTCACTTTCTTTACCAGGAACACCGGGAGATGGCGGCGTTGCAGCCGGTATCACAACGTCTTTGGTTAGCTGCAGCTTTTGCTCCAGCAGCAGGTCGATGTTGTTGTTCAGGCTGCTATCGTTGGTAATTGATTTTGACATATTCATCGGGATTGGCTTTTGATTTGGAGCCATCATACTGCGGCTCAGCTGGTTTGTGCCGCTATCGCTTGGATGCAGTACTCGTTGGATGCGGCCGGCTGATAAGGTTTTGGTCAGCTTCGGCGCCCGACACGGCAGCGGTGGTGGCGACACCGACGGCGAGGATGTCGACGAGGATAGAGATAAACTTGACGCTGGCGACGCGGCTGAGCCTGCTTTTGCCATTAGCCTGAGCGGTATTGCAACCGGGGGTGTGGCCGGTAGTGCGCCATGACTTTCGATTTTCTTTACCGCCTGACCACTGCCATTGGGATGGTTGTTTTTGTGATTGATCGCCATCGAAGATGGAGCTTTGGACAGTTGGTTACTGGTGGATGTTGCCTGCCTGTTGCTGCTGACATTTTCACTTAATTGCTGCGAAGAAATCATTTCTTTTTGGTGTGGCTGCTGTTGTTTATGACTGCAACTTGTCTTGCTACTACTATGGACGCTGCTGCTTCCTGAGGTCGTTGTCGCTATAGTCGACGTTGGATTTCGCGGGGGGTGATGACACGTAGCCGATGCTGGCGGTGACGAATCTCTTCTCGCATTTTCACACATTCACTGTTGCATTGGCAATTCATTCCCGATCTCTGATCATTTTTCTCTTCATTTACCACTTTATTTCTGCACGATTTGTTGCACTTACTGCTTTTGGATTTTTTTATCTTTTCACGCTGAGACTATAATCGCATAATTATGATTTATAGTGCAAACTACAAGTGAGGCTAGAAAGTGAAATTGCATATTGAAGCGTTAAATACGGACGGAGGAGGAGGAGGAGTGGGGGGGAATAAATACAAAACTAAAGTAAAACGTGTTTCAATCGATTTTCTTCTTCTCGCTTTCTTGTTGACGACTCTGGTTCGATTTCGTTAGAGGTGTAATTAAGTTCAAGAATATTATCTAGTGGCATTTATCTTGTGTGTTGGCACAGCAGCAATATATCATTTTGCGGTCTCGGATAAAAAAGTGGACGAACGGGTGCGTTTTGCAATGGCTTGAGTCTATCGTTTGATGAGGCAATGATACATAATGCAAAACACTGGACTATAAGAGATGTGATTGGCTGTTGGGTCAGAAGGAAATCGGGTCAGTTGGTGGATGATGCGAATGATGGGTGAGATTGAAAGATTGCAAATACAGATGTACACCTCTCTAGCTAATGGCGTTGGGGAAATCAGATTAATTTGTATCTAATTACCGTAGGGTGGGCATTAATATCGTTCAGAGATAAACGAAATTGATTGGAATTGGCGACAAATTATTGGAGTATTCGAAACAGAAAACAAGCGTCTAGCAAAGACTAAATATAGACATCAAATTGAGTTGGACTTGGGGAGCGACTCATTTGAAAAACGCTACAAGCAGAAAGGCTTGAAAGGCAAAGGAAAACTGTACGAACGCTAGACATCCCCAATCGTCGAAATGGTGATCAGTCAGAAGACTTCAAAAAGGCAAAAAAAAGCGAAAGGTGATGGAATAAGGACGAATGGTACGCAACTACATTTCTCGAAAATCTTGACTAGATAATCTGTCGAAAAACTCTAGAAAGTCATGCAAAGAGGACGAACAGTAGCCATCTCCATTGTCGAAATTTTGGTCTAGGAAATTTGTACGCAACCTCAATCGTCGAAAATCTTGACTAGATAATCGGTCGAAAAACTCTAGAAAGGCATGCAAAGAGGACGAACAGTAGGCATCTCCATTTCCGAAATTTTGGTCTAGGGAATCAGTCAAAAAACTCCAGAAAGGCAACGAACTAAGGATGAATTGTAGGCTGCCTCAATCGGCGAAAATTTTGTCTAGGGAATCAGTCGAAAAAGTCGTTAAACATTTTACTGACCTATTTTTTCGTCACAAAGTGAAATTTGCAAATGTTCAGGTCAGCCAACAGAAGACTTCGAAAAAACTCTAAGGAGCTAAGAATGAGTTGGACACCGACCGGGTTGGTAACAAAGACATTCGCCCAGATCGTGCTGTATGTCCTCTGTTTCTATTTCTGTCCTTTTAGTTAATGTCAGGACTGTCATTCATTTCTTTCCTTTTTAGTCAATGTCAGGACTAAAAAGGACAGAAATGAAAACAGAGGACATTCAGAATGATCTGGGCGAATGTCTTTAATGTCAATGTAACACTTTTTTGACGAGCTCCGACTGGGTGACGGCAAGTGCTTCCAGTAGCATGGTATGTGACTTTTGCTTGCAGACTTAGGGACACCCAGACTCGCTGGCATATGCGAGGGGAATACGCTCCTGTTAAGGCTCATATTGGTGTCAGATTCCTTGGGTTGTGGGATCTTGACTGGAACCTTGCTTGGCATGTTTCCAGGTAAAGCTTGATGGCTAAGTTTTCCCCCAGTCCAAGGGTTTCCCATGTGGCCAAAAAACATTCTCTAACTTCACGCGATCACAATGTTAGCTCATACAGCAGAAAGCAGGCATTTCATAAAACGTGAAATAAGACCAAATGAAATAAGCAACATTTTGTTGTTTGGTTACAATAAACGGTGACAAAACCCCCAAGGGGAAGGTTGAGGAGAAAAGCCACTGAGATTAAACCAGTCGCTGCCGCAAAGATTGTAAAGATGGCGCCTGAGGCATCCAAGGAAGCTGCCGACCCCAAGGATGCTTCATAGAAGGCCGTTGCAGAACCCGCCAAGAAATTTTCTGCCCCAGCTAAGAAGGACACAAAGAAGACCGAAGCACCTAAGGATGCCAGAAAGCCTGTTGCTGACAAGCCAGCAACTAAAGCTGCCGCACCCGTCGAAAAAGGTGCTGCCGTCGCCGCCCCGCTGATGCTTCTGCGCCAAAAGCTGATAAGCCACACAAGTCTGTTGCTGCCAAACCTGTTTTTGTTTAGCCTCAAAAAAAGACTGGCGTCGTCGCCGCAGCAGCCGCTGCCACTGGCAAAAGACAAGCCATCAAGCAACAGGTGCTCCGCGGAAAGGATCTGAAGCAGAAGGTCTCCCTCCGCTTCGGCCGAAGACAACATCATGGATGTGGCCGACTTTTAAAAATTCATTAAGTCTCGCCTAAAGATCAACGAAAAAGTGAACAATCTTGGCAACAATGTCACACGGTTGCGCAACAAGCCACAAACTTTTCCTAGACAGTTATACTCTTTGAGCATTGTCAGTGACTCGAAAGAGGTAGAGCCGCGAAAAATGATGTTTTGAAAAATTGTTGCCTGCTGCGTGCATTAATGCATGCAGTGTTGCTGCATAGACATCTGATCCAGGCTTAATGCAACCTGCTAAAGAGGAAATGCTGCTGGTGACCGCCAAATTGACAAATGAATTGATTTATGCTAAAAGAGTTCCACTTATGAAGTGACCTCCTCAATCGCTGGACCTGAATCAGATAGAACATTTGTGGAAACAGGTCAAGTCTGCTCTTGGGACTAATAATAACAATGGTGGCACAACAGTCCGAGATGGACTTAACTTCTCAGCCTGTGTTAAATAATAATAATAATAATGGCGGCGCTACAGTTCGAGGTGGATCTGGGCCTAGCTTCTCAGCAACTACTCGTATTGTGCGTGCTATTCTTCACTCACGAGTGAAGGGGACCTACACTTTAATACCGACTTCGAACGGCAAGATTGAGAAGCTTTTTCTAGGCAGTTAGACTTCCTGAGCATTGTCAGTGACTAAAAAGTGGTGGAGCCGTGAAAATAGTCGTGGGAGCTGTGTTTTTTTGGGAATCGAACTCAGACTTCGAGCGTAGGAGTCGATGCGCTTACCCACTACGCCCACGCTCTTGGAACTACAAAACACAGACTAAAAATGACAGGCAATGCAAACAGCATGGACGCCTGAGGTATGCCAGAAGCTTATTAGTTTCGAGTCGAAAAAAATCGCACAAATCGTGAAGAATAAAGGCCAAGCAAACAAAACATTATCCAGAAGTAACCAGACTGATCTTTGAATTGAATTGATTTGAAGAACTCGGGGTGTGTCATCCATAAAGATCGTGTCGACCATAAAGATCTATTGTAGCCCCTTCTTTTGATCTCGGATTTTAGTGCTGCTTCAAAGTCTTTCCCTGTTACGTTAGAGACTGATCCTTACTTTAATGTGTAAAACTCTGTGTAATAATAAAATCAATTAAGTGTATTTATGTTTTTGTCCATGACTGTATGGCCACATGGACTCATAGCGATTCTCTACCATTCTCTATCTCTGGTTGTTTGGATTGGATTAAATTTATTTTCAAGGATGCAACCAACCTTTTTTTAGCATCGAATGCTATCATTGATGAGCTTGTGACAATTTGGAATGACGAATGAGCGATTCGAAAGAAGTTAGTGCCCAAATGAACCCGGATTTTCCATTCGATTGGAGAATTTTTAGTTCCCAGACAATTTGACATGAATAATCTTCTCCAAACACCATTGAAAATGTATTTTTAGTCACAAAACCAAGAACTAGTCATCGATCCAAGGTAAAAAAGAAAACATATTTTTTAAGCACCTCAACCTGTGTAAAGTGATTCATAGTTTTTTAAAAAATAGGAAGTGACTAAACCCCATCTTCAAAGTTGCCTTTATCAAAGCGACTTCTTCATCCAGGTACGTCGAGTGAACGGTTCGAGGCAAACACGGCCGATATAAAACCTCTAAAGTGAACATTAATTTAGCACAAGGCACATAAAGAAAATGTCAAATCCTCGAGAGAATTATTGGGATGATTGGACTTTTGCTGTTGCGCAACTCAAAGAGATTACCTCTAGTGTCACCGTCCGCCGCCTAGTGGGGATTGCTAAATAATTATTTATTTGTCTTCCTAAACTTTAACGAGTTCTTCTGACTGTTTACGATTATTTACGAGTGTCGTTTTGTTGGTTGGAAACATAAAAACACAGATGGCGCCGCCTTCCACCTGCCCCGTACACAGCCAAACCTGAATGGCGAACAAGACAACGGTGTCCAAGATGCAACACAAAAAGTAACGCATTACATATCATCATCCAGTCTCAACTAACCACATCACATCAAAGAAAAACCAACAGACCAACAGACAAACAGACAGACACAACCAACCTTGAGGAAGTGTTCGGGCACTTTACTATTCTTCGGTATCTGTATCTTTTTAATTATGATAATCTTATCGCCCTCGATTCGCTCAATCGTTATGGGCACTCCTGCCGCCGGCCTTCCGGATCGAATGTGTGTTGCTGATTTGGTTTTTTGCAGGACCCCACCACCGGGTGGTATAGCCGGTTTTCCTGCTGCTGCTGCTGCTGCTGATGCCGAGCTTGAACTGGACGCAGGTGGCTTGCCAAGAGCCGTAGGAGTAGCATGCGCAGCGGAGCTGCTTGTCGTGCGGATTGCTCCAACGGTTGCTACCTTTTGCAGGGGCACTGGCTTTGGCAACTTTGGCTTGGGCTTCGGTTTGGGTTTGCTTTCACCACCAGTCCGCACGATTGACAGGTGATACAGTGGCTTGTCGTCGTCCAAAATACTCTTCTGGGGCTCGACTTTCTTTTCAACTTTCCGCAAGACCACTCCCAGCATCGGGCCATTTTTGACGGTTATCTGCGTCTTCGGCGGGGATACTCGCTTAAGGGTTACTCCCAAATTCACTCCTACCGGTGGCGGTGTTTTGATCTTGTGAACAGTTTTTGGCTTGTTCTCGTTTGATTGCTCTGCCTCAGTGGCCGCGGCCACAGCCGACTCAACGATCTCGTCAAGTTCACTCATTGTCACCCGGAGACCGCCGGACTTGAATATGATTCCATTTGGAGCACTTAGATCGATTTTGGCCAAATCAGGCACCGAAAGGGGTATTGCCGTGGTTGTTGTTGTCTTTGTGGTGGTGGTGGTTAGCTCTTGGCCGCCTTTTCCATCTCGATCCGGATTGACATTCTCCGTGGTGGTTGTGGTTCTCGTTATTAGCAGATGATTGCTGGTGCTGCCATCACTTCTGTCTGCAGTCACTGACGGCGAAGCCGACGACATCGACGAGGTGGATGTCGACGACTCTTGACCTTGCAACTGGTAGTCAATTGGGATAATTTGCGGTAGACTTGTCGATTTTAAGCACACCGGTGTCGAACACGAGAACAGCGCATTGCGTGGTGGTGCGCACACATCGTCACTGGTGGCGCTGCTAAAGCTGCGATCATCAAAGCCAATGGTTGGCGCAATATTTTCGGTTGAGTTGCTATTTGGAATATTGTCATTGTTGTCAGTGCCGGCGGTTGCTGCTACCAGTTCTGAGGTGTTCACGCTATGGTTGCTCGATGGAGCGCAGCTGAGTGCAATCAATTCGCTCGCCTCGTAATCCATTGTCTTTGCTGTTGAATTCTGTGTAATCGATTTGCTTGCAACTAATTTGTTGTAATTTTTGTTAACATTCCAGTGAGGGTTTATTTTTGTTTAGAACGTATTTGAGTGTGTGGTGCTTGTGAGGTTGAACAAATAAATAAAAGGAGACAAGATTAATCGAAATTTAGTGCTCACATCGCGAAAATTCCTCACTGAACATCTAATCGAATTCACGATTCATTTGGGGTGCTTCTAAACGCGTAGTTTTCGATCGATGAGGTACAAAATATCTACAGCGCTTCTATGAATAAACTTTCGTTTGTATCTCCTCTCGTACCTACTTCGCCGCTTGGCACTGATTCGCGCAATTTCTTTTATCATCCGAAAACAGAAAAAAATGCAACGAGAGACGGCAGTACACCGAGGAGTCAGAGGAGAGTTTCACTCTTTTGCAGAAGAATTGCTTCTAGAATCCAAGGGAGACAGACATTTGAGGTTTGCGATTCGAAGGGATTTTGATTAATAAGGTGATTCCGACCTTGGAGAGGCACGTTTATCAGTGAAGATCTAAAGATATGACAGTGGCAGAGAGGAGGAAACGAAAATAAACTCTCGAATTTCTTGCAAAAGTTCTTGGTTCGCTGCCAAGTAATATCTTTGAAATGGCACCGCCGTCTTGGCTAAACACTTTGACCTTTAACACTTACATTTATTCGAACGATTATGTGCAGAAGTAAGCACGGGAAAGGGACGTTTTGCCGATCATTAAGATTTGTTGTGATCGCAATCATTGTTACGTAGGTACAACACATATACCAAACCGAATAGTGTCGCTGTTACAGATACTATGGCGCTATTTCGATTCGTTTTGTCATTTAGCAAAGAGAACTAGTCTTATACAACAACATTTTTGACACACTTTGGGTGGGAGAATCATTTTTAAATTTTACAAAGAGGAGAGATTGTATCGTCGTGGCATAGCACATCACAGATTATTCGTGAGATGACGGGAAATAATGCCAAATTAGGTGTTATGAGTTTCAAAGCGCAGACAGTTAGTGTACTAGTGACATTTCTTTTTCACTGCACAAAAATTCCTAACAAAAAATAAACTAAGCCAAGCAAACACAAGCGTCTGCACTTAGGCTTTTTGTGCGAACTCCTACTCTCACCTCCTCGTGGTGAGAATCGGGAGCATAGTACATCTGACAGAAGATGGAGTATACAACCCTCGAGGGACGTCATTGACGGTTGCAAACGAGAAAGTGAGTCTGTGAGTCAGGGATCAGAGCAGATCTACTGATTATCCCGCGGGAGACACCTAGTCCGCAAGTCTTTTAGAGTCACTCTTACATATTTCGGTCTAAAAGGATTCTTCCACGGTCGGGACCTTGGAATAGAGACAGCAGTCCTTTTTCTTAGGACCAACAACGGCGCTCACAGACTGAAAGAGGTTACTGATACTGGATACTGCCGGGCCCCAGGGGCTGAAGAAATGGATCTGGACTCCCAGTTGGGGGTTAAGCGTGGGGTTAACTTCCTCACCACGCAAAAAATTCTATAGTTCAGAAGCAACAACCTTCCTCAGATAAGGACGGATACCGCCGAAAACAACGACTTTCGGTTGTGGAACGTGAGGTCACTCAACAGACCACCTGTAGTCGATTAACTTGCGGAGGCCCTAGAATAATAATAATGATAATGGCGGCGCTACATTCCGAGGTGGACATGGGCCTAGCTTCTCAACAACCACTCGTGTTGTGCGTGCTAGTGTTCTCTCACGAGTGGAAGGGACCTACAATTTAATGTCGACTCCGAACGGCGATTTTGAGAAGCTTTTTTTAGACAGTTATACTCTTTGAGCATTGTCAGTGACTCGAAAGAGATGGAGCCGTGAAAAAATGTTACATGTTTTTTTTTTTCGAGATTCGAACCTTAGACTTCGAGCGTAGGAGTCGACGCATCTGCCCACTACGCCACGCGCCCACGAAGCCCTAGAAGCCTATCGTAATTCAGGATGTGCGGAGAGATGGACCGCAAAAATAAGGTGATAGACGCGAAAAGCGTTGCGTTTTGGAGCCTGAGTGCCTACGATGTCCAAATGTTATCAAGAACGGAAGAAAAAGTCAACAAAATCCACGATATTGTGTTCGTGAGCTAGCTGATATTGTATTAATTTCAAATTATACCGTTCTTCGAATCCTTCATGACCATTTGAGCAAATTCACTGACGGTGTACCAAACGAATTCCAAATCGGCAATTCAAGTAAATTTTTAACAGTAACAGTTGATGAATCCTGGATGCACAACTTAGTACCAGAAATTAAGGAACAATCAAAAGAGTGAACTCCTGCAAACGGATGTGCTTCAAAAACTCCGACATCTACTATGGGGATTGCTAAAGAGATCGAAGGGAGCACTTATTCGGATGAGGATTTATTCGAGTCAGACTTATGCTAAAAGCTTTAAGCTTTAAATACATAAGCGAGCGCCTCATAACACTCCGCATGAAGTCTAAATTTGGCAACATCAGCCTTATATGCGCCCTCGCCCCAACGGAAGGCAAGGATGACTTTAGTGATCTCCTAGAAAGAACATATGCCTCATAACAATCAGCATCAAAACAAAATTCGGAAACAATAGCTTTCTTTAAGCACACGTGTCTACAGAGGACAAGAATAACATCTTTGGTCTTCTAGAAAGAACATTTGATCGATGCTTCAGCTATGACACCAAGATCGTTCTGAGAGATCTTAACACTAAGCTGGACATCTTGCAAGAGTCATCGGTAAAAACATCCTGCACGACACCACGTCTGGAAACGGACTCAGGCTGGTGGTCTTGGTCACAGGACGAAACGTCTCTATAGCTTTATGCGGGTCCCACAATTCAACACCCGGAAAAGAACCATAAACCAGATTGATCACGTTGCGATCGACCTCAGACATTCCTCCAGTATCCTTTTTCGAGCCAACCAGTATTACCAGAGGGCCAAGCTGTTATCAAATGGATATAAATAAAAGTTCGAAAATATGCCCTGACGTGGATGGACAACTGGTAGTAAAGTCGCAGGCGATTCTGAGAAGTTGGAAGAATCATTTCTGAAGACTGTTTCAGACAAAGGACCTAAGAAATGCAAGTCAATTTCAATAGATGCGTGACAGTGTGCATAAAGACGAGGAATACAACGTCATGTCTAGTTTTGGAATTCCCGCCAAACTCGTGAGACTGAGCAGGATGACTATGCTGTCCCTGTCATACCATGTCGGCAGTTCAAATTCGAACCTACATACGAATTTAAAATGGGACATAATTCGTCATTGGCAATGAAAAACATTAATGACGCATTTGAGGATGTAGCGAAAAACGGACGCAACGTTGGTTTGGCAATTTCCGTTCCGGAGATTTTAGCTCTAAAATCGAACCACGAAGCAGAAACCGTAATTGACGACGGGGGAATATCTGTCATAATTCGAACCGACGACCTCGAGCGTAGTAGTCGACGCACCTACCCACTACGCCACGGTGCCTCAAAATCGGACAATTCATGCGGTACAACCTAATAGGTAAGACTAACCAACCTTTCGACTGTTGTCGAGGCTCACTTCGACCATTGGGGTCCATTGTGTCCTGCGTATGGGGTGTACTCCGTGAGACCTACATTTTCACCGATGATTAGAACCACTCAGATTGTATATATCTCAGGAGGCGCTTCAGCTCTATTTTGTTCAGATCCTCCAGCTCGTCGAAGAAGTTACTGCCTAGTGTAAGCAGTCTCCTTCCCCGTAGAGCTGGACAATCGCAGAGCAGGCGGCGGACGGACTCTTTTTCCTCCTCGTCGCTGCAACTTCTACAATAGTCGCTATGGGAGATATCTAGCCTCTTGGCATGAATGTCTATATCGAACAATGTCCGCTGTGTACTTCCACCTTCATCTGAATATCCTTGATTAAGTGGCATTTGATTTTGAGAATTTAGAAGAATCATTTCTTTTGCAGACAAGAGATCAGCACTCACCACCCTTTCCGTCGATTTCAATAGAAGCGTGACAGAGTGCATAGGGACAAGGTATACAGCGTGATGTCTAGTTTTGACATTCCCGTCAAACTCGCCAGACTGAGCAGGATGACGATGGAGAACTCTCGCTGCTCCATCAAGGCCGGTTTTTTTTTTTTTTTTTTTTGTAATTTGCGCGCGCAAAAGGGGTTAAATACCCTTAAGTGTCCGGAATCAAGACACAGCACGGCCCGAAGGTATAGAAGGAGAAAGGGAGACGAGGTACCTGTGTACATTGGTCTTAAATGTCTGCGGATTGTAGTGAGTGGGAAATATTGGGCTGGGAAGAGCATTCCATATTCGTGTGGTGCGGCTAAAAAACGACTCTCTAAACTTAACTGTACGTCCGAAAACAGGCTTGAGGGTGAACTGATGAGCATTCCTGGCGAGACGAGTATTGCGGGTGAATTCATGAAGGGGAGGAATGCAATTTTCTAGCTCACTTGAGCATCGTTTGTTAAAATAATAAGGCCGGTAACGAATTCATCGAGACCTTTAATGTCATAAAAGGTTTTAGAAAGGCGACGCGCTGTCATTTTACTGAGATATATTCTCAGTTAAATTTCTCGCCGCCATGGCGTAAGTGGGTAAGTGCGTCAACCCCTATGCACTAGACTCTCAGTCTAGATTCAATTCCCAGCACAGACAATTGTTTTCAAACTTCACGAATTCACCATTTTCGAGTCACTGACAATCTGTCTGTCACGAAAAAGGTTCCCAATTTTTCCATTCGGAGGCGCAATGGAACTGTGGGTCGCCTCTTTGAGGGAACGATAGTACCCACAATACGAGTGGTTGCTGTAGAAATTAGGCTTAAATCCACCTTGGACTGTATTTTTAATTTCTTCCTTCCTTTCTTCCTTGAGACATCTGCCCCGAATACAGTTTCTTCCCTTTTCCCACACACTTTCCGCTCTTCCTCATGAAAATAGTTAAACAAGCAGAAAATAGAAGATTAACAAAATCATCTCAGTCCATGTCAAACTTAAGACACACCTTTAGTCTTGCGAAATCGAACTTCTGTCCCTCTAAAGCGATTTGCACCGCGACAAACTGTGTAACAAAAACAAAAACCCATTGAATACCTGAAATTGATCTGCCAATGTATACAGTGTTTGACACAACGATTTCGATAGCTATCAGTACATATTCTGATCCACTAAATTACGAAACAAACACAACCTTGATCTTTATACTTTGCTCTAGCGCTCTTCTCAATTCAATTTGTTAGTTTCTTTCTTTTCCTTCAATTAATATTTAAAAATAGGTTTTTATTTAGATTTTCCTTTGACCAATTAATCTAGAATCGATTTGATGTGTCTATTTGTGGTCGAATAAATATTTTGTACCCCCCCCAATCGAAACCGGCAAAATAAATTCGCACCCGAACCCGACGAATGAGAGCAGTAAATTTTCAATTATCTTGAGAAATTTGAAATCGAAAATCGTTCCGAGTGCTTTTTTTTGTTGTTCCAAAATCAACAAGATCAGGAGAAGAAGAAAATATTATTGAATATTTATTCCCGCAGATAAATAACAGCAGTCTATGATTTAACTGCACTAGGACTATATAAAAACTAGAACACTGTTTATATTTTTTTTTCTTCTGTTTGTTAGATTTGTTTTTTTTTTGTTTTTTGGAAATTAAGAGAAAGGAGAAAAATAATAGAAAAATTGGAAATTTGACTCAAAATAGAAACGATTTTTTTTTGTGGCTATAAATAGTTTCACATCTTCCATTATTTTACATCACACGCTCGGAGTTTTCTTCATTCTTCTCTACACCGAAAAAATCCACACACATGATACAGACTCTGGCAGTAAGTAGGCGCAAAACGTGTGTCTCTCTGGCTTGGCTCCTTGCTTCTCTGTATCTGTAGTTCTTTTTTTTTTTCCTTCCCTCGTCTGCGCTACATATAGTCGTATGCATGTATAATCCAATTTTCCAAGCAAAGCAATAATTTTCTCACACACAAAGCGCAAAAACAGAGGAAAGAGTAAATTTCTTCTTGTACTATTTGCAATTTATATTTTCAATGTTATATCACAGATTAAAATAGACAGGGTAAGGAGAGAACGAAATAAAAATTTTCAAAACACATTGACTCAATGGCGTCAAAGAATCACTGATCCGGAGCACCGAGGGAAATATAAACATTTTTTTTTGCTTTTCATCATTCCTTTCCCTTTTTTTCATTTAATTATAAAACTTTTTTTTTGTTATAACAGAAGATAAAATAAAATATAAATTTTATCTCGATTTTCTTTGTCACATAGAAGAACACATGATATCTCGCACTGCCCGAGCGTTGTGAAGCGATGCGCTATACTCTCAATTCAATTTCAATTAAATAACGAACAAAAAAAAATAGAGTGTATCTATAACAAAAATATTTATCGTTACATTTTTCTCGTTTCCCTGACAGGAAGAATAATTTCAGCGAATGCAAAAAAAAAAATAAAAAAAAAATAAGAAAGATTCAAACAAAAACAGCGGTAAGATGCAAGAAAAGACCGAAAAGATTTAAAAAAAAAAATTAAAAATAAAATTTTGCTTGAAGGTGGATAATATTTAGGAACGGATTCTTGTTCGCCGCGCACAACCGACAAATGAAGATCTTCTGCGACGGGTAAGTTCTCCGACAAGACGCGGAGGATAGATAGACAGACAGACCCATACACAACACAGCTCACATCGGAGAAGTTCGCAAGGCAAAAAAACAACAAAAAAAAATACAAAAAAAAAAAGAAAAAACACCGATACAAGAGATATATTTCCTTTTTGCTTCGTGCTTCTGTTGTATTCTTTTCATTTTGGATGTAAAGATACAAGAACAGATAGATAGGTGTAGTATAGCAGCATACGCGAAAGGAAGGATGTAGAAGCGCACGCAACAATCATGACGTTCGAATTGTTGGGGGCGAGCAAAAGAGTATGTCAGTCCTACTCCTGTTGTTTACACTAACATTTCACGAGAGGAAGTCTCACAGAAGTGGGAAATAAGCACAAATTAGTGGTTGAGGTCATGCGCAAATGGCAAGCGAAAGGGGATCACTATATTTTGTGGAAGTGATGAGTGAAAGGAAAAAAGTCTCTTACATTTTCATTTTCAAAATGAGAGTGCGAACCTAAGAGACCCTCCTCTTCTCTTCGATCTTGCTGACGAGCCTGAACTCTCTCCAGAATGGAATGACAACGATCATCTGGTCTTTGGGATATGATAGTCTCAAAGCGGCGGATATAAATAAAGGCAATGAGGGGCATGATTCATTGGACATCACCATCGAAAAGTTTAATGAGTTTATGAGTAATTGGTGTTTTCGAACGATACCACTTGGGGAAGGACCATGAAATGGGAATGAGCGCGTATGGGAATTGGGGTTTTCATCGAATAGAACATACTTCTAGGCGGATGGAAAATTGAATGGTTTTCTAGGTCTGCATGGCGTATGAGTGACTAATTGACGACGTTGTTGTACGCACATCAAAGCATTTATTCTTTAAACGTTTTTTGTTGATGATTTTTTGGAAATTTGACATGATTTTAATATACACCTGGGGATTAGACCATGACTAGAGGGCATCGGAGGGCAACGAACTCCACGAGGCCTTCGTTTTCAAAAGAATGGTTTTAGAAAAGGCGAAGCGTTGTCAAGTGACATTTTTAACACCATTCTTGAGAAGATCGTGCAAAACTCACTGGCAAAATCCAGAGGCACGATCTTCCAAAAGAGGGTACGTTTGATAGCGTAGGCGGATAACATTGATGTGATTGGTTGAACACAGCGAGCCATCAATGAGACGTTTGCTGGTATTGAAAGGGACGGCTAAAATGGATTTCAGGGTAAATGAGGGCAAAACGAAGTAAAGAGTATTCCGATAGGGACTTCCGAACTTTGACAGTTGATAGCGGCCATATTGTTGAAACTACATCTGTCAAATTGGCTGTTATTTATTCAGCCTATTTGCCAAATTACCATGAATGAATGAATGAATACAATGAACCGAGCATAGCGTTCAACAACACGTTCAAATGAACATTTTTTTACCAAAATAGTTTCTTTCTGGCAACGTTCAGCGCGCTTCGCTCTTTTTGCGGTCGCCGTAATCGTTCTACCGCGAGAAGATCATTCGCAGTGTGGTGGATAAATTTGAGTCCACTGGTTCAGTAAACGATAAACCAACATCCGTACGTCAACGAAACGCAAGATCTGCCGAAAACATCACCGCTATCGGTGAGAGTGTGCAGGAAAATCCGAGGCGGTCAATTTCGCATCGCTCTTAGGAACTCGGCCTTTCGCAGACCATAGACAACGATGTGTGTTCGCTGAATGGGCTCTGGAGCAGTTGGAAGTTGACCCTAATTTTCATCGAAAAATCATCTTCAGAGATGAGGCCCATTTCAGGATGAATGGGCACGTCAACAAACAAAATTGTTGATTTTGGGACGATACCAATCCATATGAGATCCAAGAGCGTCCAATGCATTCCGAAAAAATCTCTGCTTGGTGTATTTTGGGCTGGCGGCGCGGCATCATCGGTCCAAATTTCTTTGAGAACGACGTCGGGCAGGCCATCACCGTCAACAGCGAGCGTTGTAGGTCGATGATTACCAACGTCTTTTGGCCTGACTTGGATGATATGGACACCAACGACATGTGGTTTCAACAGGACAGCGCTACGTGCCATACAGCTCACGGCACATTGGAAATTCTGCATGAGCGAGGGCCATGGTTTTCTCACGTGGATGTGATATAAAACTCAACCCCGTTAGACTTTTCTTGTAGAGGTTTCTAAAGTCCCAGGTCTATGCGAATAAGCCATAAGCCACTGCGGCCCTTAAAGTCAAAATAACCCATGCTATCGGTCAAATTCGGACAGATTTTTGCGCCAGAGTCATGGAAAATTGGATATTTCGGATGCACGCCACCCAGAGAAGCTACGGCGGACATTTAAACGATGTTATCTTCCATACATAATGGCATCGATAGGCCTTTCAAACGAATAAAAAATTTTGATGGTATCTCACACACATTTTGTTTTATTTAAATTTAAAGAAAGGAAGCGCTTAATGAGAGACCCTTTATAAAGGCAATCGGTCAAACTTAATCAATCAAATTCGTCAAAAAGCTCTTCGATAGGAACTCGACAGAAAACGCTTAATGAAATATCCTTTATGATTACATAGGATTTAGGGATTTAATAGACATTTACCTTAAATGTCCAGAAAAAGAAGTACTGTTTAGAAGATGCCGACATTCTATTCTATCAATATTCTTTATGAGTTTGAAAAAGAACGGGAAATTAATTTTTGGTCATGTTCGAAAAGTGTATTTAAGAGGGAAAGAGTGAATATGGTTAACTATTAAAGCAAGTATATTACAATCTTATTTCAAATGACAACATGTACGCATACACATTCAATCACTTGCGCTTTATACCGAAGGCGGCCATGTAAATCTTTCATGCGTATGAGTTGAGAAACAAAAGCACAAAAAAAAAGCTTGCTGTTTAGAATACTTCTTCAAATACTTACACAAATATGCAAGGCTGATAAAAAAAACAACAAGCAAACAAACCGAACGTCAAGTGCATAGCAAGTGGGACACAATTCACTCACACAATTTGTTAAAACCTTATCACAAATTCATTTCCTGGGTGCTGCTGGGTATTTTATACAAATATGATGGCTTACAAGATAATCATCACTGTCATCGCGAAAGATTTGTTCTTCAACAAAGTCACCCACATAGATTTGAAACAACAATTGGCCCACCAGATCATCGAGGTTATCCTTTTTGACAATGATTGTCGCCACCATAATTCACAAGCAACACCACCTCCAGCACAAAATCAAAAAAAAAAATGTAATTTGTGTCTAAGACTTTGTTTCTACTGTCAACCAATGATGCGATTTTTTGTAGACTGGTTGGCAATTGGGAGGACGTGCATTTTTTGTCTGCGCGGAAGTCAAGTGAGTAAAAATAATCACATGAGTATTGGCAGCAAGTGCGACTTATTTGTTTTTATTTATTCTGTTACATACATGTTACAAGTTCAAAGGTTTTGGTTGTCAGCAGAAGCCAACGAATGACAGGTGTGCGGAAGGAGAGGAAGTAATGATTGTTCATGATACAAAAATTTGTATGACGGACAAAGGAGTAAACAAAAAATTAGAAATTAAAAAAAAAGTGCTAAAGTGACGGACAAAGGAGTAAACAAAAAATTAGAAACTAAAAAAAAAATGCTAAAGGTAGGTAGTGTTGGATGATGTTGATATTTTCTGTTTTTCATAAGAGATTTGTAGGTAAGCTGCTTCAAATTGAGTTGATTCAAAAGCAGGGTTCACATTATACGAAAATGTGGTACGACCAAACATTGCTCAGCGTTAACTTTGCTTTTGCTGCATTTCATTTAATCGACAAAATATTAAAAATTGAGGAAAATGAGAAAATAGAAAAAAGGCAGAAACGAATGTGGGTTAAACGTTGGATAAGAAAAAGGAATATTTTTTTTTCTGTAATCTTATTAAGATAATTTAATGTTTTATTTTTTGTTTCGCGTTCATCTTTGATAATAGAAATCATAATAATCACTTGTGTTGTGCGTGCTATTGTTCTCTCACGAGTGGAGGTGACCTACAGTTTAATGCCGACTCCGAACGGTGAGATTGAGAAGCTTTTTCTAGAAGAGTATAACTCTTTGAGCATTGTCAGTGACTCGAAAGATGTGGAGCTGTAAAAACATTTTTAGGTGATTTTTCGAGAATCGAACCGAGAACATCGAGCGTAGCAGTTGACGCACCTACCCACTACGCCACGGTGCTGATAAACAAAAGTGAAAAAATTCTCAGAAGTCGTACAACAAGAGTTCACATTTACCGACAAGTCGTACTACAATGGGAAAAAACGTAAAAAGTAGAACTACCACATGAGACATCTGAATGAACTGCCGTAAGAGCGTTAACAATGTACGATATGAACAATTTGCTTTGTCGTTGTATGGCATGCTAATAAGATTCTTGTCTGTAGTCAGTATCTTTGACGAGTTCAATTCAGAGTAGGGGAACATTTTAGACGATAGGTAAACGAAGGTTTACATACAGTCAGCCCCAAAAGTGAGTGAACAGTAATTGGTTGAAAGTGTGTCTTCTAAAAATTAATATGATCTACCCCAGACACTGTTACGTCAAATAAAAGCTGTGAAATCATAATTCAAAATACGTCACATTTTATTTAACAGAACGCTAAATATGAAGCAGTTTGTTTTGAAAAGAAAAAAGAGCTAAAAACAAGCGCCAAAAGTGAGCGTACACCTACATCTAAAAAGAATTGTCTTACTGAAACAAAATCGTGCTTCATTTACCACTGTTTCCAGTTTTCGTATCTGCCGATCTTAATGTTCTACAAATGTTTAATGAAAACGAGCCGTTATGTCTTACAGTAATTGACACAACCAAATGTACACTCATTTTTTACTCCTGTTTTTAGCATTTTTCTGTTCTAAATTTGGTTAATTGGTTTTTATTTACGGTTATCATCTTTCAGTTGAATTTAAAGGTAGCAGCTTGAATCTGATGGTTTTAAATTTGTCTTTTAAAAATGAACCCTGTGTATAGAGGAATATTGATTAGACCTCAAGAGAGATCAGAGATTTTAAAATTTGAACGAAAAACGTAGAATTTATTCAAAAAAACATTGAAAATGTTTAAATCAACCCGGTGATTCACTATACTTAAGCGATAACGTAAACATAAATAAATGAGTAAGGCTAAGGCTACTCCAATCAGTGCTGCCAGTTTGTGGTAAATTTACCTTTTCGTGGGAAATTCCAAATCTCATTCCACACATTTGGTAAAAAGGTATTTCCATACAAAAAAGGGTAAATTTCTTCTCAAACTAATACCCTTCTGTTTATTTGTGTTCTCTAACAAATCTATTGTTGGAATACCCCGAGTTCATGGGATGGTTAAAACTTGTGCCACAAAAATGTGAGCTACAAAGCTAAGAAGCCGAAATAATAAAACACGGTGGAGGAAGCAAACATTAAAACAATAGAAATGCAGTCCAACAGCTATTGTCAACATTGAATTGTTCAAAAGATACAACAATGAAATAAGATGAAATAAATTTTCTTCGCGGTGCATAATGCAACAATTAATATGACAGATCATTCGGTTCCCCTTTTAAAAACAATATTTACAAATTTCGAATCTGCGAAAAATATACCTCACATTTTTTGGAAGTGGTAAATATTGAGTGATATGGTAATTTTTGTTCTCCAGCGTGGTAACTTTTACTTAAAAATACTGGCAGCACTGACTCCAATATTATGAAGGAGATTAAATTCAAATATGTAACTTAATTTTGATCGTGCTTACGGAGCAAATAGGAAATAAATGTGAATGTGTGTTTGCATCAGTGAGGATGCAGCATTTGATGCTTTTATTTCACTTCACAATTCTTTTTTTTTCTTATTGTTGACTTCAACCGAAAAGCTTTTTTATGGGAGCAATATACTGTGGTGGATAAAAGTTTTCACACAAATCGATTGGTTAAATGAAACGTTGAAACAAAATCCAAGTGACGTTTTAAATTTAAAAAATCAAACATAAGTTTCGTTTCAAGACTTTTTTTTTTTTTTTTTTAAATTACTTTGTCTGGAATACTTTTTCCACAACTGTATTTCTAGAGCAGAAAAAAATGTATATTATGTTCATGCATCTTTAGGTATGTATACGTGTATTGACTGTAAATCATCGTCATCATTTGTTGTGACAGATTCCTGTTTAAGCAAAAACTTTTTCGCACAAGTGTACAGCGTGTGTGTTAATGATTATATCAGCAATTTTTTAAAATTTGTTTTAAATATTTTTAAATTAGATATTAACATTAAGATAAATATAATTGATTTTGTAAAAAAAATTGTTTGCCTTTACAAAGGGTGTTCCAAAATACACGCAGGATTTGAGTTTTGCACAATACACGCCTCAGAATGGAAAAAATAAAAAAAGAAAATAGCGACGTTAACAGCTGATAGTTCAGTTTGGAGTTAGGCGTTTTTTTAACATTACGAAGGTTTGGCGGCAGCAGTTCAAAATTTGTATACAAAATATGTTCGGAATAGTAATTTAATTTTATCAACAATGGAGGGATTAATTTAACAATTTATGGAGTTTGTTCCAATTAGTGACTTCAACAAGCCCTTAAACACAAAACATCGAAGTTATAGAGACCACTTTGGTCAATAATATATATATATACTTTATAAATCTAAATTTTTTTTAACTCAAGACATTAATATTCTGTCATTCCTTCGCGAATTTTGGGACGCCCTTTATAAATAGTTTTCCAATAGGGACTTCTGAACTTTGACAGTTGATAGCGGCCATATTGTTGAAGTTACATCTGCCAAATTGGGTGACAAGTAACTTATTTTATTTTTAATTTAGAATAATAAAAAACGCTTAATAAAATCTTGAACTTTTCTCCTAAGGATCTTAATATCTTATCTAATCCACAACTTAATTTCAAAATAAATACCAAAAACTTTTACCCTACTATAGCCTACTAAACTGAATTGCAAAGGATTTTAGGGACTTTCAAAACCATAAACAAATAAAATAAACATACATACATACATACAGACAAACACTAACTTTTGTTCTTTAACTCTTTAGATACATATACCTCTTGATGTTAACTAATAACTGTTTTTTTTTGTTATGTTAGAAATTAGAAATAAGATATATTTTTCCTGTATATAAAATGAAAAGTTTTTACCTTAGACGGTGATGTCCTATTATCCCTTTCCTTTGCACGATCCCGATGACGACGACGCGAACTACTATGCGATGCATCGTCCCTGTAGCGATACTTATGTGCACGTCTTCCAGATGTTGGCGACTTACGGTGGGAACGTTTTGAGCGTTCTTTACGACGTCTTGAGGAACGATCATAACTAGAAATAAACAAAAAAAATTAAAAAAAATTAGTTTCGATTGTTTAGATTGAGAAAGGGAGAGAGAAATAGTTTTGAATAACAAATACAGACGGCCTCTTTAGAACCAATTCATCCAAGAGATCTTGCATAAGACAGTCTTGCAAGGCCTTAGGCTTTATTGTGCTGATGATTCCCCGTAAAAAGTCAAATATTTTTGATATTCGAGAGACGTGAAATAGCATATGTAATTTTTTTTTGTGAAATAAAAACTTCAAAAATTTGTCTCAGATTTTTAGAGAATAGTTTCTGTTTGAGAAGTGGGGAGAAAGTAGCAGAAACACACTTAAGGGCGGGGATTGAATTGCAGTTTATTGTAGTTCTTAAATTGATATTGGTTCTTGTAGCCTCAATATTTGAGACCTTTCTTTTGTTGTAGTTGGTTGCTGGAAAACTACAAATTTGTTATTTGATATGTTGGATCATCGATAAGAACAGAAACGATTATTTGAGGAACGTTCGGTATAATTCACAATCATTTTGAGATTTTGTTTGTAATAAACGATAAGGTTCATACATACAATACATAATCTGGAGTATGTTCAGTGATTCAACGATCTGGTTCCATGCTGTTATATGATTTGGTGAATTGTACTTTGATCGTTTGTTCGTTTCGAAGATAAGGAGTTGAAAATGTATTCAGTTGAAGCTACTCGTCACTGACACATTTTTAAAAAGGTACTTTGAAGTGGAAATATAGATATGGAGTAATTTTTGTTTCCACTTCGGAACAAGAAAGAACAAGGATGCCACGCAAAATCAATTTTTTACATCACTATGGGTCGACAAGGTCTTACGAGAGCTGTTCGATAAGGAACTTAATCGTTACTATATACATGCTCGTACATACGTATGTATACAGGATTATCCAATCCCTGGTTCTTATTTGACATCCCTGTTTCAATTACACACGCCCAACCGAACTGTCAGTTCGTATACAAAGGTTGTTCGATTAGTCAGTGACTTTGATGCAAGAGGCGCTCGGATTGCATAGATTCTTTTCACACCTTTGTTTCCTTCTAGGCATAGACGAAAAATCAGACAGATCTGTCAAATACTCAGCTTTTTTCAGTGCTCGAAAGAACTTTTGGTTTGTGAGATTTGGCCGAAATGGAAAAAGATCAGAACGCACTATTTTTGGCGGTAAAACCGTTAGATACTGATGACAGACTTAGCAAATATTATGGAGCATCTGCTTCCTTGAATGAAATTGTGCATAAGTGGTTTACTAAATGTCGTTCCGGTCGTAAGAGCACAAAAGATGCTGAGTGCTCAGGACATTATAATAATAATAATGGCGGTGCTACAGTCCGAGGTGGACCTGGGCCTAGCTTCTCAGCAACCACTCGTGTTTTGCGTGCTATTGTTCTGTCACGAGCGGAGAGGACCTACAGTTTAATGCCGACTCTGAACGGCGAGATTGAGAAGCTTTTTTTTAGACAGTTATACTCTTTGAGCATTGTCAGTTAATCGAAAGAGGTGCAGCCGTGAAAAAATGTTTGATGTTTTTTTCGAGATTCGAACCGAAGACCTCGAGCGTAGGAGTCGACGAACCTACCCACTACGCCGCAGCGCTCCACAGGACATTACAACACAAAAAATCGTCAACAAAACCCACGATATTGTGTTGGATGATCGATTGAATGATACCGTCATTTGAATCCTGCATGATTATTTGGGCATGAAAAAATTATTGGCAAGATAGGTGCTACGTCTGCTGACGGTGGACCAAACCTCGGATTCGGGTGAAGATTTCAAACAGAATTTGGAACTCTTCAAGCGCGGTTCAAGTAAATGTATGCAACAGTTGATGAATCCTGGATACACCCCTACACACCAGAAATGAAGGAATAATCAAAACCCTGGACTGCTCCTGATGAAGGCGGTCAAAAATAGTCAAAACTTTTTGAGTTTGAGACATACATTTTTTGGTTAAAAAAGTTATAATGTCGTTAAGAAAAGTGTATCGCGCTGAATATGGACTACGTTGAAAATCACATTCAATTTTCAGAAAAAGAAACAAGTACCCCCGAGAGACTTAAACTTCGAGACCTCAAACTTCTTGTCAGGAAGACCGAGCTTGGTGTCAAAGTAAGCGGTTTTTAACTCAGTATTTGTTTCAACTCTCATCAATGGTCTTGAAATTTGGGTAATGACCGAACGAATAAGATCGCGAATTCAAGCTGTCGAGATGAGATCTCTTGGCGCTGTTGTGGGAGTTACTCGTTGGGATAGGGTAAGAAACACGGCGGTGCGCTTCTTCGAACGGACAGGGCTGTACTTCGATGGTCACGTGACACGACTGTCCCCATCATCACGACTTCTGAGGAGTGCCTTGAATGCAATTCAATCATGTAGACTTCGCTTGGCAGACTCAGGACGAGATGGTTGGACCAAGTCCAAAAACTCGCATGGTTGCGCTTGGGCATAGCTCCTGATG
The DNA here is from genome assembly GCA_930367185.1 of Myathropa florea. Lineage (NCBI taxonomy): Eukaryota > Metazoa > Arthropoda > Insecta > Diptera > Syrphidae > Myathropa > Myathropa florea. The sequence continues at coordinate 119,625,813 of OV884003.1, forward strand.
AGTTAGAGTCGATGGCGGAGGATCGAGTGGCCTGAAGTAATTGCGCGCATGCATTGCGCCCCTGATCCTTTTAGTTGAACATGCGGGCCACGGAAAGTGATGGTGATGATGAATGATGATGAGAAACAAGCACACTAGAATCTTGAAAACATGAACGGTTCTATTATATGAACAGTTCGGAAAGACGAACGATTTTTTCTCCCATCTTTCTTCCTGGGGATAATCTACAGCAGTTTTTTTTTCAGAAAAACGCCTAAATAAGTATTTTTAAAAATGTTTGATATTTTGTGTTTTTAAAAAACAAAATGATTTGTTATTTTGATGTATGCAATGTTGTTATTTTTGGCTATATATTCTGCTTTAACTGAATTTCGATGTTTGGAAAGATAAACAATTCGAAAAAATAACCAGGGCCTGTTTTATATTTGTTCATCTTTTCGAGACTCTACTGTATTTCTTTTCACGGTAATTGACCTATTAAACAGTTCTCGTAAGTGAGACATGGTATCTGCACGGTCCACTCGTCCATACCATCTGAGCTTTAAGACCAGACCAAAGTACACAGACTGATAAACTGGACAGACTTGTCCCAACTTTTTGTTGCCTTTTCTTAAAGTCAAGTCAATGTTCGAACTTATCCCCAGTCACGGGCTAGAGTTGAAAACACTCAAATATCATCCATCGAACTTGTGGCCACAATTTTTTAATAAATTCTGGTCAAAATGCAAATGAATTGACAAGCGAATAAGAAACGAAATAAACAACCATCAGAATGAAATTTATTGGACCATTTCAGCGGCACACGCAAGATTCACCCGCCTATTCTTTTTTATTTATTTATAAAGCAAACATCTACAGATTGTTTCGATGACACTCACTGGGTGCCAAAAGTTAAATGGATTTAAGAAAAAAGGGGAAAAATATAATTTCCTGTGCCGAAAGTGTTGTAGACTCTTGGCAGACGCCCGCCGACAATTTTTCAACAAATAAACAAAAGTATTGAGAGGAAAAATTCTCGCCTTGCGAATGGTTATTAAAAACATAAATGTCCAAAATAATTTGTTTTCCCCACCGAAATAATGATAAGCGGTTGGTTTTCTACGCACTTGTGCGGAGAGATTATGCTTCTCACCAACAAATTGTTACATTTTTGCAACTAATTGTGCTCCGTCATGTACAACAGATTGGCAATCACATTCAGAGCAGAACATTTTGGAATAAATACAAGTTTTCAAGTGAGAAAATACAATGACTAAGTCTTACATACAAAAAATTTGTGGCGCATGACTTCAAACGAACAATATCACTCAGATGCCGGCCCAGTAGAATTGTATGCTCCCAGCACATCTTAAATCTTATATTAATACGTGTCAGGCGGAACGACCATTTAAACGATAGGTAGGTAGATTAAAAACAAGTGACACACGTCGTAGGCAGTATCTGTAGCACGGTATCTTAAAGTACTGCGCGCGGTGAGTTAAGACACTTTGTTTGATCTACATAATGAAACAGAAAAACGAACAAATAAATGACAAATTACAAGAGAAAAATTAATTAAAACAAAAAGATTCAGAGATCTGCACTCGCGGTTTACATCACTTAAGCAGCCACATGCACTCAGAGACGAACCGAACACTGAAGGCAGGATAGTTTTGCACTCAATTGAGGTATAGTTTGTGAAAATTACCAGCACCCCAACCACTAATTATTATGATTTGAGAGGATGTAATTTCTGTCCGCTAAAGACCACAAGAGAATTCTAATTGAATTGAATTCATCCCAATTTAACTGTTCGGACGAGAGCAATACACGTTTTGACTGAATCGGATTGGGAATGCGATTACTTCCGAATGTAAGAGTGCCGCTCAATGGAATGCATCTGGGGTTGGGAATTTATTTATGAGTTTCTGCTGCTGTTGCTGTAATGTTTTTATGTTATCAGTAATTATTTGTGTGATAGTCCGATGATTGTTTCAATGATGAATGGCTTTTGCGAATGCGAGAGAGACGACCCCCATTAATGGGCATGGCGATACAGAAACAGTAGCAAAGGAACAAACTCACTCGCTTATCGAGGTCCTTTGCGAAAATAATCGAATGAACATGACACGGTTGTTGGTTTATAAATGAGAGGGCTTGTATACGTAAATAGATTATTGATGACTGAATTTAGTTTTAAATGCCAAGTGCAGTATGCCATGTTGCAAATGTTGGGCGTGTTCAAAAGTAGAAAACTATCGTGTGTTGATTTGATTTGAAGGTGAATGTGGGGCTTGTGTTTGTTGGTGGGAGTTTGAAATCAATAAAAGGAGATATTGAAATCGGTTTTCGAATATGTATTGTGAAATTGAACTGTAACTTTTCTAGATCTGCGATAATAAAATCATTTAAACATTTCTGAACATACCCTATATAGAAAAAAAATTGATTGTTTCTCAAGAGAAAAAATTATCAAGCGCTCGCATTGTACGGTCATTTTTCAAGATCTGCGATAAAAATGCTATGAATCTTTAGAAGAATAATTCTGACATTTCTCAACATACCCCATTTTAAATAAATTCATTCTATCATTTCTGAATATATCCCATTTTTAGAAAATTTCATTGTTTCTCAAGAAATTATCAGGCGCTCGCATCAAGCTGACTTTGCCTCAGATACAAAGGAGAAGTGTGAAAACCCGGCAAACGCTTTATGAAATTCCATTTTGGTATTTGCAAAACACTTGCACAGATAAGCAATAAGAATTAATTTAATACTAGATTTCTTCCCTTACTCTGAAACACCAGCTGTTCACGCAAAAACAAGATGATAAACATGCATAACACTCTCCATCTGTTATTCGGAGCATACGTTAAGCAACACTAATCGCGAGTGTTGGTATTTATGATATTTCTCCGTCTCTCTCTCTCTCTCTCTACCTATTATTTTCTATCGTGTGTTTTTAAAGTCAGTTTTAACTTCAGGCACTAGTCCATCAGGGCTTGGGTCTGAAAAACGAGAGACAAAGTTTTCGACCACTTTTTCAAGCTTATTTGACCGTTTGTGCTTAATAACACGTCGATTGTCGTTAAAATGGTGTACTAGCGACTTAATGTATCTCCAAAAAAGGAATCATGAGGTGTCAAAGCACAAGATTCTTAGACGTCAATATTCAGGACCATTATGGGAAAGTATAATAATAATAATAATGGCGGAGCTACAGTCCGAGGTAGACCTGGGCCTAGCTTCTCAGCAACCACTCATGTTGTGCGTGCTATTGTTCTGTCACGAGCGGAGGGGATCTACAGTTTAATGCCGACTCCGAACGGCGAGATTGAGAAGCCTTTTCTAGACAGTTATACTCTTTGAGCATTGTCAGTGACTCGAAAGAGGTGGAGCCGTGAAAAAATGTTTGATGTATTTTTTCGAGATTCGAACCGACGACCTCGAGCATAGGAGTCGACGCACCTATCCACTACGCCACGGCACCCACCCCACTGGGCAAGTATACTTTTATCAAATTTTTACTTCAATAAGTTGACTGCTTCGTTTTCTGTATAACATGTAGCGCCACCTTCTTTGACCAGATCTTATCCATATTCAAGCCTTTCAATCGGGGAACGACAAATTTATTAATCAAGGCTTTGTAGCGTGTACCGTTAACCATAAAAAGCTGATAAGTCTCATTTTTGAAAAGAAAAAATATGGTCCAATGACTCCACCTGCCCACGGACCGTGTGTTTTTCGTGATTTACCGGGGTATATGGTATATCTTCGCTCCAAATGCGACAGTTCTTCTTATTGACATACCCATTGGACTAAAAATGAGCCTCATCGTTTAACACAACTTTTCGATAAAACAGCGTATTCACTGTCAGTTAATTTTGGACCCATTCCCCAAAGTTTTGCCGCACAGTCTATGGTTCTTCGGCTTAAATGCTTGCAGGAGCTTGATCATATGCGCCCTTAAACTTAGATCATTGCGCAAAATCTTCCATAAAGTGGATGGACAAAGACCAAGCTGTTGTGAACAACGTTGAAACAATAAATTTTGAATCTTAGTCAACATTCTCCTGAAGGTATGTAATATTTTATTTAAAGTGCATTTTTCCTTAGCGTCTGCCTCGGCATCTTGTTAAGAAAATGTATGAAAACGGTCAACAGCCCGGAAAGCGAAGTCGAACCAATAAATTCTGATCTTAGCCAATTTTTTCCTGAACGTACGCAATATTTTCCTTAAAATGCATATTTCCTTAGAGTCTTTAGCGTCTGAATCGGCATCTTGTAAAACAATGTTGTACGAAAAAAACTTTGTCAACATTCTCCTTAACATATGCAATATTTTCTTTAAAGTGCATTTTTCCTTAGCGTCCGCCTCTGCATTTTGTAAACAAAATGTTGTACAAAAACGGTTAGCAGCACGGCAAGCGAAGTCGAACCAGTCAATTTTTGACCTTCTACAACACTCTCCTTAACATATGCAATCTCTCATACGCACTCTTCCTAAGCGTCCGCCTCCGCATTTTGTAAAGAAAATGTTGTACGAAAAAGGTCAGCAACACGGTGAATAGCGGTTTGAGATGATCGATTATGTCGGCTCTATAAGCTTGACGCACAGAAACATAATTTTGGAACCAAATTTATAAAATTTGTTGAATCGCGTTCAAAAATCATAGTTCTGTGTGCCAAAGTTATAGAGGACTTCCACCGAATAGTACTCGACAAAGTCGACCATCTCAAACCGCTATCATTTAGACAAAATTGTGAAGACTACAGAATGAAAAATTACACTGACAGTTTGCAAATCGGACAATTGGCTTGACAGATATAACTGTCTAAAGTAAGTACTGGGTTACGACTGGATAGCGCAGTTGGTTAAGTGCCTGCCCCAAGTTTGAGGGGTCCCAGTGAAATCGAATCTGGTCCAGTCACCATTTGCCGCTAGAGTAGATTGCTACAAAGGACCAGTTTTGAGTCTGAATGTTTCAGTAGTGTTTCAAAAATCCTCCGAAAAAAAGTACTGGGTTGAGAAGCAGATGTGCCGATAAAAGTCTCCGCTAATTTTTGGTAAAATAAAAGTGCAGCACTAACAATTGATTTGACAGTGATAGCTTTCAAAAGTCAGTACCCACCAAATATTTATTACGCGTACACAAAAATGTCGCAGTTTTTCGCAGAAGGAAACGCTGTAAGAAACTTATCCACCCATACACAAATTTCTGCCCGCTATTTGTAGCAGTGTTTCATATCTGTCAAATTGGTGTCTATTTTGACTATCAGCATCTTTCCCATAGACTCGTCTTCTTTCAATCAAGTCTGTGAGTCTTTCTTGTTTAATAAGTTGTTCTGCAATTCAAATTCTATCTGAGAGGATATGAAACTATAAGATTTTATACGCAGACAGACCTTTTGAAATAGGACCGTTGTCGATGACATTTTTCTGAATCTATAATACAGTGAAATCTTCTTTTGGTGGAAAGCGACGGTGATGACATATCTGTCAGCCTAGGAGAGGTATCCTTCCAAAGAGACTGAAACGTAAATCGGGACATTTTGTACGTTTAAATGAACTGTTTGTATTTTGCAACCAGTTCTATCACACGTGTTTTATGTGAAAAAATTAAAGCGAAGTTGGATGCTGTCTATTAAGACTTTTCACCATCAATGATAACCGTGAGATATTGGTTCAACGAATATTATTATATATATATTGGTTCAACGCACATCTGTTTTTTGTGACAGGAAACACTTGCGATAGAGCTGTCAAATAACGAAGATTATGCCAATTTTCCTTAACAATGCCACCTGTTTTTAAAGACGGGTGTACTTATTGATATACCCTTGTTTATAATTAAGAGAGTGTGTGCTTCCTCTCTTAAGTTCCAACAGGAGATATTTTACGATCTGTTTGTTTTTGCAAGCAATTAAATCATTTGTTTTTGAATGAATACCGGTCTCAGTGTTTTCTAAGCTTATTCGTCAAGCCTCAAAAAATCAGTCATTAAACACAGCTTGCAAAAGCAAACACAACAATCCGTTCCGACCTCTCAGATCCACCAGCCCACAACATCATTCTCTCATTTAATAGCGTGCGAAAGTGTTAAGCAAACTAAAAGCATGCTGTCAAAATTTCAATGACTTTAAAGAACAATCTGACGGAAATGTAAACCCGACAACCTTGCATAATTAATATGAAAAAAAAAAAAATCACAACAAAATGACACTTAAAAGGCATCGCCATACCTAAACGCCGCCTTTACAAATAAGGTAAATGACGAACAACTTTTTATCCATTCAGGGATGTCAAATCGAACTCATCTGTGCGAAGTGACATTCATAATTTGCATACAGTCTAGTTGAGTCATAAAACTGAATTCTGTCGTTCGATTCCGTGTTCCCATAAACGAACAGCGCTACCGGCTAAATTTTTGTTTAAATTTTCAATCAAACAACTAGACAATTAGAGTTGCTCTCGATTTGGATTGATTAAGAAGTTCGCGTTACGAAGCCGAGGCGTATCGAATCGAAAAATCACAGAGTTCTTTTCATTTCTTCTTTGGAGATACATTTGCGCGTACACGAGTATGTTCGGTTTATGTAAATTAATTATGCCTAGACACTTGTAGAAATTTCATTATTTTCTCAGGCGTGTGATTAATTAACGCCGCTCCACTAATTGAACATAAGAATCAGTTAAATGATTTATTATATGTCTTCAATAAAACGCGATGGCTTTCAATCATGCCAGCTGACTTGTCGATATGGCCTTTACCAAATTAAGAACAACGGCTTTAATTAGTGCCACCCACTGGCAGTGGTCGGTGTCTGCTTATTTGGACTGGATTAGGTTTAAGAGTTGACTGTTTACGTCGGTATTAAGGGCATAGGCTTAAAAAAAATGATGTGGTAAACAAAAGGCATTCTTATCCATTTCATCGCGTATGGTTTTGCTAAACGTATGCGTGCGTAACTCTGGTTCTGGCTATCGGATTAGTGTTCGCCAGAATGGATTTTTTTGTCTGTTCAATTCTGAGAATCTCGGCGAATGAAAGTCACGTTTATCTGATAATGCTTCGAATTAAATTTGTGGAAAAATGATACCCAATCATGTTTCGATGATGTGAACGTGTTTTGTTTGTTTATCAGACAGAAATCTATCCATTACACCTGCGGACTGGAATTCATTTGAGGTTTTTTTTTCGTTTCTTTGTAAGGAAAATGAAGCAAATGTCGGTGTTATCATGTTCAATAATCTCGTTTTCGATAGAAGATATCCATTTGAAGCTTTTTGGAATGGATTTTCAACTCATGTCACAGACTTCACATCCTCTTTTGAAGTCCTGTTGAATCTCTGGAATATTTAATTCATCGTTAACGGCAGTTCAAGGTTGGATGACAAAGTTCATGCTGATTAAACTTTAGTGTAGTTTTCAGAAAGTCACAAAAACACAATAAATGTATATTTTTAAAGGGTCATTCATTAAGCACTTCCTATCTTTAAAATTAGGTAAAACAAAGTATGTGTGAGATATCATCGAAATTGTTTATTCGTTGGAAAGGCCATTATGCATGGAATATAACACCGATACGACGCAAAATTCGCCAAGTTGTGGTCTGCGAAAGGCCGAGTTATTGTCAGCGACCCGAAGTATATCGCCTCGGATTCTCCTGCACACTCTCACGGATAGCCGCGATGTTTTCAGCAGATCTTGCGTTTCATCGACGTACGGGTGTTGGTTTATCGTTTACTGAACCATTAGACTCAAATTTATCCACCACACTGCGAATAATCCTCTTGGTAGGACGATTATGGCGACCGTCAAGTAGGCGCGGAACGTAGCCCTAACAGAACTCCCATTTGAACTATGGCCGTCCATTGTGATTTGGCAAAACAGACTGAATAAATGACAGCCAATTTGACAGATGTAGCTTCAACAATATGGCAGCTGTCAACTGTCAAAGTTCGGAAGTCCCTATTGGTAGACCCTTTAAAAAGTCACTTGTGCTGAAAAAACAGCTTAATTCGCGTGCTTTTATATCAAAATTCCACCAAAAATCACTTTTCATCGTCTGTTTTCAAGCGGAAAATATACATCTTTTGTGAAACTCTTTGACTGTTAGGAGATTCTTTAAGATTGTATCTATCTTTTCGCTCCACCGTTGCAGATCAGTTACAGTCTTTCATTTGCGGTTCTTACGTCATGAATCATCGAAAACCTCATCCGATCGGTCATAAGGCGATCGATTACTTAACAAAACTGTGCATTTAATGCTCCTATCAACATTTACAATTTCTCCCTCAGTTCAGTGATCTTATCATCTCCCACAACATAAACCATTTCCAGACACGCTATCGACGATGATCGTTTTCGAATCCCGAACACCCGTCAATTAAACTCAATTCAAATTCCTCATTTGCATCGATTATATAAGAGCTCATCAGCAAAAAATCTCTTAATTGAGTTTAACAACCTTACAGAGGCTTTCAAAAAAATAAACTGGGCAAGTGCGAGTTGTACTCGCACGGGTAAGGTTCCGTCGCATAATATTGATGGATGATTTCTGAATATCAAACGACGTTTCCAAACTATTTGAGTAGAATTTTCTTCTAAATTCAACCCAAATCAACCATTTATTCATAAATTCATATTTACATCCAAACAAACAAATGTTCATCCCTACATATACCTATATCTCTATCCAAGTTTATCCAACACAGAAAATCCCTTCCATCATACACATACCTAATCACTGCTCATGCCTGCGGTATGTGTGTGTGCATTTCTGTTGGGCATTTAGGGGTGAGATCGAAAAGATAACGCTCATCAACGAATAGAGTAGCCGAACACAGCATGAAATTATGTGTGAAAATGACATTTTCTTCTTATTTTAAATCTTAGATATCTCAAAATTTCAACATAAATCGATATTTTGAAATGTATCATTTCTTCATGCTTACATTGATGTCTTCAAAACTGCGTTTTCAGATCTTCAAAATTCGCATGTCGATGATTGACCGTTTTTGGCCAATATCTCTAAAACCATTAGGGCCAGAATGCTCGCAATGGTTTTAAATGAAAGTACTCAATGAAGCCAAGTTTTTGTGATTTTTTCAGATTTTTAAACACTTTGGTTTAGAAATGGCAGGGGGGGAAAATCTTTGGAGCTCCATATTTTCCAAACGGTACTTTTGATAAAAAAGTCTTGAAAGAAACCTCCACCTCATTTCGAAAGATCTGTCGATTGATATATATATCGATGGGGTGCGACAATTTTTCAAAATTAGTGTCAACTTCCCCTGTACTGGAGCCACCCCCAAATGGCCCCACTTTTTAAAATCGCTGCATAGGAATTGACATCTAGGTCTGAAGTACCTAATTCCAAAATTTCATGCCGATATCTTCATAAACTTCGGAGATAAAAAAGTGTGACAGACACGACGGACGGACGGACGGACGGACGGACGGACGGACACACCGAAATTATAAAGGTTCCGTTTTTGTAGACGGAACCTTAAAAACGAACAAACCGAGGAAGTACTCCTCGACTTTGCAATTGCAATTAACACACACACACACCACGGGTAAGACATTTCCCCCCTCCTCAAGCGCGCACATGAATCTCATGGGTTTGAAGGTCTCAAGGCTTTTGCGGGCGAATAAAATCGCGATTAATTAACTCGGTTTCCCTCTCGATTCGCACCACAGCAGCCGACGTCTGATATAACAATCATGTCTCGATGACGTCTCTCAAAATACCACTTCCTTCCACATCAGACCTCCATCACGGATCTCTCGCTCTCTCGCGTCGTGTTATTGCGGTATATCATTCCACTTAATCTGTCTAATCCTATTGACAGAAGACAAGCAGTATGCGACAAATATGGCCAATTCCAGTCATGTCACCGCCGCAGTCCCTGCTGGCGAGAACAGAGGGACACACACACACACACACACAGACACACGTGTGATTTGATTAATTCACTGCAAAGAATCTTGTGTCAGATTTTAAGTAGGGGTCTGTCGTCCGGCAAGTCAACCATTTTTTTCCAACACCTAAACAGGGTGCACACCTCCTAGCCACTGTCAGTCATTTTCAATCCTCAGCCGAATTAGTCTAAAGCTCTTGCCCCGTTGTCGCGCTTTGTCTAAATATAAAGCAAAATGATTCAGTCAGTCAGTCTCAAAGTCAGTAAACATTGGAAAGATCAGTTGTCGTGTCTGGAATTTGCCGTTGTCGTTGTAGAGTCTCTTCCTTTGGACCTCGGACGTAACTCCGGTCGGTAGTTACAACGTTACAGTTGTTGTATCAACTGCATTCAGTCACAACCTGTTGTGATATTTCAGTGATCGCTTTTTTTGTTTGTTTACCTCTCTGTGAGACTAGTTTACGGCGTTTGTGACCGGTTGTCTGTCTTGTTATGGTTAAAATCTCTTGACTGGAATTCAAATTCGGGGGAAGAGCATTGAATTGTCTGTTAATTGACAGTTTAGTTTGATGTTTTAAGTTGTTTTCCCTCTGGATTCGAATTTACGAGCATGTGACGTGAGATGCGTTTGATGATTTTTCACATATAACTCGTTTTAACGTTTATGGTGTGCGAGCGCGCGTTCGATGATTTTGACATTTGACTTGAAAATCATTTCGACACTTAGATAACGGAATGGGAAGCGCTTACGAAGGGCATACTGTTACTCAATCATTTTGAAATTAGAACCACAAAATGCTAATGAGAGCGCAACTCTATGTCGTATTTGAACCAGTTGGTGGAACAGAATGCCGTTGGCTAATGCATATGACGGTCATAAAAAAACTGAGTTGGACGTTGTTTGAGCTGGGATTTGAGTTAGATTCATGTTTGTGGTGGATTGGAGCAGGTTGAAGTGAGCTAAAAGCTGTGCTATGAAATATGTGTGAAGGCGGTGTTCGTCGATACATATTTTGATTGCTTTTTTTATAACTCATTTTGTTGCCCTTAATTTTGTCCATTTATTAGATGAGTAAATTAACAAAACCCAGCTCTGTTTCTTCCTCGATTGATAACGAATAGGAAATGACAAGACGATTTTTCGGAGTCTGTTCGGTAAGACCTTGCGTGGTAAATTGGCTTTTATACAGAGTTCAGAGACCGGAAACTGGAGTCGTTACTTATCCGGCTCGATTACTTTTAAAGAATTTGGTAAACTGGATGAATTGAGCGAATTTTTTTAGAACCCGGTTGTCAATTATCACATTCGTTGTGTCGATTCTTGTGAACGTTCTTTACTGCTTTAAAATTAAGTCGATAAGGCAGTGAATCTGGCGTTAACACGAGGCATCCAAATCAGAAGAGGACTGTGGAGAAAATCTCCCTGACTATAGGGCCAACCATAATGGCAGTACAGAAACTTAAGAGCACTGAAGCAATAAAGAGAACACATAAAAATTATACAATGCCATAGTAACCGCTTCGCTCGGTTTCGTTAAGTACGGGATACCGAAATGAATCGGTTTCTACGTATGCAAATGTCAGTTGACAGATGAGTTCACCTTGAGTTTTTATAAGCAATTATGGAAACTTTGAAATTGGATGATGCTTTTGGTTACTTTTCGCTTGACCTAATCTAAATTTTTTGTACGGTCCTTAAGACGAATCATGGGTGAGAGACGAAATGGGACTGAATAACGTGGTCTATTGCGTCGCAGACCTAGTGAGGAAGAAAAACTTTTAAGCAGCTGCTATCTTTATCGCAGCTACCAGCAGTAGCCATACGGGTGTCGATCCTTTGTGATTGTTGTTCACTGCTTTGAATGCAGACTAATTCGCAGACCTCCATCAATAATAATTCGCAGAAGCATTTCAACTTTTTTAAGGTTCCGTCCAACAAAACAAAAATTTTACAATTTGGTTCGTCTGCCCAACAAAACAAACATTTTATAATTTGGGTGTGTTCGACTGTCTGTCTGTCACACTTTTTGATATGTTATAATTTTGGCTCATCTACAACTACTGAATTTAAATTCAGTCGATAAGGCAGTGCTTCTGTGCGTTAACAGAAGGCATCCAAGTCAGAAAAGGACTCTGAATAAACTCAAAGAGCCTGTGTGAATAAGATGAATTGAGAAATGATAAGGGACTCAATAAAGTATTCTTTTGAGTCGCGGACCTCGTGAATAAGAGAACTTTCGAGCAACCGCCATTTTGATCGCTGTATTCCAGCAGCAGCAAGGTTACGATTGACATTTTTTTGTACTCTACGACTTTTGCGACGGCTACAATAAATATCCCTAATTTTGTTTGAAAAAAATTGAACTATTTACCGAAAGCGAACATTTGTATTTTCTAAAAAAAAAAAAGTCAGCTGACCCATTTGTGGACAAGCTTATGCGAAGAAGAGATTTTCAAAGACGAAATTGATTGTTTCTAGGTCACTTCTTACTTCATCTTTGCCTCAATTAAATTACCCTACCGTCAAGTGTGGCGCGTGTTATTCTTCTATTCCTTTTCGAATGAAATCAGTAAGTGCATTTACATCGTTATTTCACTCGCCAAGCCTAGATTCCCCCAAGAATATGTATCTTTTCCCCTTTTATGTCATTTTATTGGTTTCTTCTTTATTTGGTCCAACCCGACAACCATAATTTTCCAGGCATTACTTCACTCTGTTTCTTTTCTGTCCATTTTCATTGCAAATCAAAGATCAAACTCAATCAAACCGAGAGAACCCATCGACGTCATCTATCAATTCTTACATAACTTCCCCGCATCGGCTACATTTGGAACATTTAAGAACTTTAATCTTAATTCGTGCGTAGGTAGGGGATACCCCTAATCTATGACAGCAATCAGAGAGCGAAGTGTCCCAATAAATTCAACACCAAAGTCGTACGAAATTAATTACAAATGCAAATACCAGCCAATCTCTACACAGCTTGCCACGCGAGAGCTAATGTAAACGTCCGTCCTTGTTGAACCACCCAATTCCGCCCATACTCTGTGATATTCTCGAAATCAAAACACACACACACACACTCGAAGAGACAATGACAAATTTGGTAACCCACAGATATGAGCAAACATTCGCCCAGAGTATCTAATAAGTAGCCAGCCAGAGTGCCTATGTGCTCTATCTCAAGACCACGCACTGTACCAGTTGGTGGCACAAACTAACACCAGACACTGGGTACAGTCATATCTGTGGTCCCACGTAGCCCACTGCCAATGGTGATGGCGGCTCTGACTTGATTTGATTACCAACCAACTGGGATCTTGTAAGACTCAGTGAATAAAATGAATTACCGTGGCTGTTATTCTAAATCAGTGTAATTGGTATGTAAATTGAAATTCGAGACCATTCATCATAAACAGTAACGGAGTCGCGCGCGTGTTATTGAATTGTCGAAGCGTATGCCGCAGCGGCAGGGCTAGGTTTCGCGTCTTTCTGTCGGAAGTCGGCGAATTTGCTTGCGCCTTCAGTTTGAGTGGTTGGCGCCAATGCCTTTTTTGTGCATGAGTGCCCACCTAATCCTCTGGTCAAAAACTAACTTCTAGATTTGAATTCGAATTTTCGATTGGTAATCGCGAACGCAAGACTTGCGGTAGTCGAACGAGTGAATGTGGATATCTGAGAGAGTGTGTGATTACGCAATGCAACTCATTAGATGTGAGTTGCAAAACGAGCAGTCGTGCGTTGGATGAAACAAGAAGAGCCTCATTGGCATTGAGGTGAGGAGAAAACTAACAGATGGTAGGATGGAGAAATTCGTAATTAGCTGTTTATTAGTTCGTTTCGGCGGGTATGTCATGCATCATTCAGAAGAAAGTACTTCACATGATATGACTGAGTTTTTGAATCAGTTAGCAGAATGGGTACGCACTCAGACCCATTCTGCTAACTGATTGTCCAAGCAGGTAACCACTGATATCCACCTTCTGAGTCAGTCATTTAATTAATTGAAGGGAAAAACCAACCGTCGTTTAAACCGTGGTTGGAGTTTCTGAAGATTTGGAAACAAATTAGTCGTCGCCTGGCTGTGATGCGGTCAAAATAAGTGCGTTGTTGTTCATGATCGCCACACTTTTAACGACTCTTCCTCCCCTGTGTCCGTCGCCATATCTCCTCTTAGAATAAACCGTCATAGTTGGGAGGGCAAGCCCCTCTCTCATCAACTCTGAGCATGACTTTATCAACTTCTTAATCGCACTGAACCAGAGAATTACATTCCCGCTGAACAAATTTACCGCCACCCTAGATAATGGTGCCTCACTAAGACCACTAGCGTTTTATAATTTCACCACACGCTCCAGTAAGGACTCAACGAAAGCCCCACAATGTTCTACGGAGAAACTCAGTCCCCACTTGTTAGACGATACGACCGTGTGTACCTGTTGATTTCGATTTTGCTACCTTGTAAAGTTAGGTCAAATTTACGTCTTTGAATAGCTTCCATTGCGTGAAAAAAACTTAACGAAGTTAACGAAATAATTTTTCTCAGACATACTACAGTTAAAATCGCTTACAAAGACATCGGTTATAAAGACAAAATTCATAAGTCCCGCCTGAGCTCCATTATATGTAATCCAATAGCATAAGAAATCGTTTATAACGACATATCGCTTATAACGACCAAATTCGTCGGTCTGTTTTGACTGTACATGCTTCACTTTGTACCAAAACCAAAGGCTGTACCAAAATTCGATCACAAAGTGCGTCATCATCTACGACAATTTACTTGAGGGGCAACATTAAAAAGGCGAAGTCCTTGAACAGCTTCTATCATGTGAAACAAACTTAACGAAGCTAACGAAATAATTTTTCTCAGACATACTACATGCTTCATTCTGTACAAAAACCAAATTCGAACACAATGAGCGTCATCATCTGCGATTTGGAACAATCGCATCCACGGACTGGGGGATATGGTGCAAAGACTAATATATAATCGGGAGTTTTTAGTTTTGTATGCTTCTCTCCTCGTATGTATGTATGCTCTTTAGATGCTTTTTATGTTTCAGGTAGATTTTGATTGGCCGCCATTTTGCGTTGGATGACATTTGTCAGTGGGCATTTGACAGTCGTAGAGAGTTGTCGACAACAATTTATTATGGGGAGTCGCAACAACTTCTTAAAATTATTAAAAAACATTTAAATAACCACCATTTCTTTTTCTTTCTTTTGCAATAATTTGTCGCAAAAATCATGAGTGACAAAGCACATTTCGACTTGACTAGTTAATAACTTGTTAATAAACAGAGTATCCTCTTACAAGATTCCAGAAAACCTCGATTGATACCCTCCAAACAACTAACTCATAGAACTACTGCATGATACTCAATTTTGGCCGGCGGCATCATTGGGCAATACTTCATTGAGGATGCTAGAGGCAATGATGCAGCAGGGACTGACGACTGTTATCGAGATATGTTAGGAAACTGTTTTGTACCCGAATTGTGATTCCAACAGTATGGTGCGACAGTACGTCCAGTTCGTGCTATAACGCAAATTTTGAAAGACGTTCTTCCCGGCCGAATGATGTCAAAAAGTGTTGACATCGACTGACTTCCACTGATTTAAATTTCTTCCTCTGGAGATCATTGAAGGAAAAGGTGTACACCAACAAATAAATCACAACTTTGATGATTATTGGCCAAGAAATGGCGTACGTCTTCATGTCTCAGCAACAAAACTGGTGAATATTTGTTTCTCAGTGATCCAAGGTCTCTAGTTCATCACTTTAGACAAGCGACATGTGTAAATCCCCACAGAAAGTATTCCAGGGGTGTGATATCACACGATTTTCGAGGCCAAATCACGGGGGCCTGTTTCACGAAATGATGTGTTCATCGAAGGTGTCCTTCAATAAATTAGATATGACATATAGTGTGTCATGCATACGCTGCATCGAACCACGAGAGCTGTTCGTGAGCTCTACGAACAGAGAAGAAGGGAAGAGAACCGGCTTCTCAGGAAGAAAAAGAAAGAGCACGAGAAGCGCGCGATCGAGGAGATGGAGAGGTGTTATGGCAGGAATGATGTCCGAAAGTTTTACCAAAGGGTAAAACTTTTATCGAATGGATATAAAGTTCGGACAGAAGCTTGCCGGGACGAAAATGGACAGCTAGTAGTAGATTCGCAGTCGATACTGAGAATTTGGAAAAATCATTTCTGCAGACTGTTGAACAGCGATGAGGACACAAATACCGCTGTCAGGCAGAATGTTCCACTCAACACAACGGACGATGATAGAAGAGAATACCGTCCCCCCGACCTAGACGAAGTCAAGATAGCGATATCGAGACTGAAGTCTAATAAAGCTGCTGGTGCAGATAGTCTGCCCGCCGAAATGTTTAAAGCAGCTGGAGGTGATCTGGTAGGGCGCATGCACCAGCTCATCTGTAAGATATGGTCGGAGGAAAGCATGCCCGATGAGTGGAATCTCAGTATCGTTTGCCCGATCCACAAGAAAGGAGACCCCTTTGACTGCGCCAACTATCGAGGGATAAGTCTCCTTAACATCGCCTATAAGGTCTTCTCTGCCGTTTTGTGTGAACGCCTGAAACCATTCGTGAACAAACTGATAGGTCCTTACCAGTGTGGTTTCAGGCCCGGGAAGTCCACCATCGATCAAATTTTCACACTGCGGCAGATCCTGGAGAAGACCCAGGAAATGCAGATCGACACACACCATCTATTTGTCGATTTCAAGGCCGCATATGACAGCGTGCATAGAGACGAGCTATACAGCGCCATGTCTAGTTTTGACATTCCTGCTAAACTCGTCAGACTGAGCAGGATGACGATGGAGAACTCTCGCTGCTCCATCAAGGTCCGTAACGAACTCACCGAGACCTTCAATGTCAAAAAAGGTTTTAGACAAGGCGAGGCGCTGTCATGTGATTTCTTCAACATCGTTCTTGAGAAGATCGTGCAAAACTCACTGGCCAACACAAGAGGCACGATCTTTCAAAAGTCCGTTCAACTGCTAGCTTACGCGGATGACATTGACGTGATTGGGAGAACACAGCGAGCCGTCAATGATGCGTTTGCTGGCATTGAAACGGAAGCGGCTAAAATGGGTCTGGCGGTAAACGAGGGCAAAACAAAGTATATGCTGTCATCGAGAAAGGACGCACAACATCGACGACTTGGCCAGAACGTCACCATAGGCAGCTATAACTTTGAGGTAGTAAAGGACTTCGTCTACCTTGGCTCCGCGGTTAACAGTACAAACAACATCAGTACCGAGATCAAACGCAGAATTACTCTTGCCAACCGCTGTTTTTATGGGCTCAAAAGGCAATTGAGTAGTAGAGCCCTCTCTCGGAAGACCAAGTTGACTTTGTATAAGACCTTGATCATCCCAGTCCTGCTTTACGGTGCAGAGGCATGGACAATATCCCAAGCGGATGAACAGTCTCTTGGTCTTTTCGAGAGAAAAGTTCTGCGCGCGATCTTTGGTCCTGTTTGCGTTGATGGCATTTGGAGGAGAAGATTCAACCACGAACTGTATGGGCTGTACAGCGACATGAGTCTAGCCAGGCGTCTACGGATCCAACGCCTAAGATGGCTAGGCCATGTAGAGCGTATGGACAACTTAGCTCCGGCCCGAAGAGTCTTCGACTCTGAGCCTGTGGGACAACGCAACAGAGGACGTCCACGAACAAGGTGGCGCACACAAGTCGAGGGGGACCTCTGCCGGCTTGGTGTGCGAAACTGGAGACAGCTGGCGAAAGATCGTGCTGGCTGGAGAGGCATGTTGAGTGAGGCCCAGGTCCACCTCGGACTGTAGCGCCCTAAGAAGAAGAAGAAGATATAGTGTGTCATGGAGTGCGGTCTTGTTGAAACCAGAGTTGTTCCACGTTAATACAATTTAATTGGGGATCGAAAAAAAAACAGCGATCATTGATCTACACCGCTCTAGCTGGCCTCGTCGAAATTTCGGTCAATGATTTGAACAGCCCATAAATTACGCTAGACAGTTACTTCTTGTAGGTGTAATGATGGCATCTTCATAAAATATTATGGATATCCTTTAGTTCACATCCGGCCATTTTGTTTATTGTCGGAGACAGTGAACAGGAAATTCCTACGATTTGCAAGTTTTTCATGGTAAAATGACAAGGCATAGCCACAATCCACTCGTGAGAGAACAATAGAACGCACAACACGAGTGGTTGGCTGAGAAGCTAGGCCCAGGTCCATCTCGGACTCTAGCGCCGCCATTATTATTATTATTATAGCCACAAGTTGTCAGTGACAGTAAGCAACTCTTAATTGTCTCATTGACTGTCACTACGAACAGTGCTGCCAAATTGAATGTTTGAAAAATAAAAAAATATAAAAAAAAAGTTCACTTTTTTGAAATTACAGTTTTTCTTATCATTCAGAGGATCACAAATCTGTCAAATTAAAAGTATAACCTCTTACTAAACCAGTCTTTATGTCACTCCATTTGTATTCAGGGCTGTTACGAACTCCATAAGTTCATGACCCCACCAACCACAACAATCATTCCCATTTCGTGCATTACCCCTCAGAACTAATTCAATATTCGTTCTACAACATGTTCAGGTACTAAACCCCGAACTCATAAAACGCATTCGCTGCATGCACTTGAAAAAAAAAAAAAAAACAAAAATTGGTTCATCTAAGCATACCGTTAACACCTAAACAGACCTTGAATAAAATGCAAGTCCAGTCTTAATTAGCATATAAAGACTGTTCTTGGGTTGAACCTCATTACGTGTATTTCGTCGACGCACACCAAATGTGCTACCTTTCACTACGTGACTTCTGTGAAGTGTTCAAATGAAAACTTCGTCAAACCTACAGCAGTTTGTGTCGGTTTGAACCTTGACTAGAAGTTATTTTTCCGCTAGTCAGACTGTCCGAGACTGACCCAGTTCTCTTCAGCCTACATAAAGCCACTCAAGATTAGAATTCATTCGCAGTGACACCGAAGGAATGTCTAAGTGGATATGCATTTCCGCGGAGTCATTTTGACTTCCGGAAATATGAAGTGAGAAAAACACCGTCATTTATCACGGATGAAGTGATAAAATTTCCCCAATAGCCTCTGATGGATTTCAATTTAAAAATCTCTGATTCATATTCAATTCATTATCTAACACGTCAGCAAATGAAAGCAGAATACCACAATTAACCTCAAGTAATTTGCGTCTAAGCGAGCGCGCGCAGTAACTTTTAACTGGAACACAACTGTCTACAGACTCGCTCGGCAGCGGGGAATATTTATAAAGCAATCAATCGGCTCCAATCAATGCCTCGTTTTATTAAAACTCAACTTTGCTTTTCGCATAAATCAAGACGACATATGACAATAGCATATCAATTTAGCGGAATGACGCTGCAGCGCGCATTTGATTTGCAAATGAAATGCGTGAGAAGATACGAATGCCCATTCCCCGTCGCCGGGCGCCACCTAGTAGCACGTGCTCCGGTCGAAATCTATCAAAAGATACACCGCACAATTCCGCCGCAAACGAAAGATACAAAACACTCATTGACGTTGGCAAAGGGGAATAGCTTTCAGCTTCAGAGACGTTCAATAAATCGTTTCTCATGCTATTGACACAGTTTTCCAGTTGAGACTGACAGACAAGCTCACGCGCCGCTGCTGGGGGCTACTGAGCAGAAAGATGGGGCCTCTTACACATTCGATCGCGCGCGTGTTTGTAAACAGGGTATCTAGGCTAAAGAAGTCTATCGCTAATATCTCATCAAATTTATTGAGCCTTTCAGTTGAGGAGAGTTACGATGATGCCGACAAATTAGACTACCACCTCCTTATCCTCTGTATGCACGAAGGAATGTATCTCTTTTCGCAGTTAGTTCGTCGATTTGATGTATGTTCCCCTTGTCTGACTGGACTGCCGAGTCTCTTCTCCCCTTCTGGGCCATGCCGGAGGCGTGTTTAATGATGGTGTGAAATTTCACCATGCTGTACAGGCACAGATGCGTCACGACGAACAGACGATATCCCAACAATCAACAGAAAGATCACTGCCCACCAACGGATACGCAGCCACATATACCAGTGTGTGCATGCAACCGCCAGCGGGTAGACGCGCTTGAATATATTGAAGTCGTTTCTATTTAGCTG
This sequence comes from Myathropa florea, assembly GCA_930367185.1. Classification (NCBI taxonomy): domain Eukaryota; kingdom Metazoa; phylum Arthropoda; class Insecta; order Diptera; family Syrphidae; genus Myathropa; species Myathropa florea. The sequence continues at coordinate 119,645,895 of OV884003.1, forward strand.
GAAAAGAGTGTGTTCTTTTGTCCGCCGCACACTGGGTTCCGATTTCAGTTTCACTTTTTTCCCCATTTCATCTCGCGCAGATAAAGCCACTTTAGATCGTACATTGTCTGCTGGGTGATATGAGAAAAAATTAATTGCTCCTCGTAAGAACTAGAAATTTAACGTCGGGTGGGTGTGTGATACGTTCGCACACACGTTCCTCTTTTATTTGACACGCTCGCTGCTGTTGTTGTGGCGGTTACTCGAGCGGGTGATTCCTAACCCCTTTGCCGTTCGGCTAGATTTATTTGTGTTTTATGTTCTTTTACCATGATTGAGTGCAAAAGTGTGAACATTAACTGTTCATAAAAGTTGGCTTTCTTTTTTTGAAGTCTGTTTCTCATTCGTTTGAAGTGCGAACGAAGAGGGGGAGCACAGAGGGCTTAGAGGACATTATGTGAAAACAAATGCTTACTGGAGTCGAAAACCGCAGAAATCCTTTCTCTTTCGTTCGCTTATTCGAACAGATGTCACTTTTACTGATGGCATACATATCTGACCTTAGCAACCAGTCTCGGATCATTGGGGTGAGATTGAATATTAAGTGCTGCACTTGTGCCTGTGCACAAAGTCGTGTAAATTGATTTGAATATAAATATGAAGCTGGAAATGGTGTTACGTGTTCAATCATGTAAACACTGAACTTGTGGACGACAAAGTGTCTTGAAAGCGCAAAGAGACTTCTGGGAGAGTTCATCTAGAAGGTACAGTGTCTTTAATGAAGAGAAAGGTTAGGATAAACATAAGGAGCTGACTTTTCATCGATTAATTATGAGTCTTTTGACAGCATTTTGTGTTTTATTCATCAAACAAATCCCCTAAACTATGTCAGAGATTGTGATTGCTTGTCAGGCCAGTGACCCATTGACCACCCGTACATGAACCAGAGCTGAGTTACACTGTTAGCACCTCTGGGCACACCTTTTATTTGTTCTGTTGAACATGCCCTCTTGTAAAGGGTCTCCCAATAGGGGCTTCCGAACTTTGACAGTTAATAGCGGCCATATTGTTGAAGCTACATCTGTCAAATTAGCTGTCATTTATTCAGTCTATTTTGCCAAATCACCATAAACGGATATAGTGTTCAACAACACGTGTAATTGATAAAATTGGTGCGTTTTGTTCGGGCATCGTTTCGGGCGCTTCACCCATTTTGCGGTCGCCATAATCGTCCTACCGAGAGGACTATTCGCAGTGTGGTGGATAAATTTGAGTCCACTGGTTCGGTAAACGAGAAACCAACACCCATACGTCGACGAAACGCAAGATCTGCCGAAATCATCGCCGCTGTCCGTGAGTGTGTAGGAGAATCCGAAGCCGTCGATTTCGCGTCGGTGACAATAACTCGGCCTCTCGTAGACTACAACTTGTCGAATTTTGCGTCGTAACTGCATCCGTACAAAATTCAACTGACTGATTCAACAGGAGTTGAAGGTAAACGCTCATAGACAACGATGTGTGTTCGCTGAATGGTCTCTCGAGCAATTGAAAACTGAGCCTAATTTTCATCGAAAAATCACCTTTAGCGATGAGACCCATTTCTGGATGAATGGGTGCGTAAAGAAACAAAATTGTCGAATTTGGGACGATACCAATCCACATGAGTTCCAAGAGCGTTCAATAGCATCCAATGCATCCCGAAAAAATCACTGTTCAGTGTGGATTTTGGGCTGGCCACATCATCGGTTCATATTTCTTTGAGAACGACATATGCCAGGCCATAACCGTCAACGGTGATGGTTACCAACTTCTATTGGCCTGTGTTTGATGACATGGACACCAACGATATGTGGTTCCAACAGGACGGCGCTACGTGCCACACAGCTCGCGCAGCATTGGAAATTCTGAACGAACGATTCGAGGGTATGGTCATCTTACGTGGAGGGGATGTTAACTGGCAACCGAGATCGTGCGATTTGAACCGTTAGACTTATGGGATTTTCAGAAGTCCCAGGTCTATGCGAATGTGTGTGCGAAACCACAGCGGCCCTCAAAGACAACATAACCCAAGCCATCGGTCAAATTCAGCCTGATTTGTGCGCCAGAGTCATGGACATTTCGGATTAGCGACACCCAGTGAAGCTGCGGCGGACATTTGGACCATATTATATTCCGTACATAATGGTATCGAAAGGTCTTTGAAACGAATAAACAATAGCGATGATAACTCACACACAATTTGTTTTATCTAATTTTAAAGATAGGAAGCGCTTAATGAAATACCCTTTATTATGATTTATTTTGTTACAGGGATTATTTTAACGCCCACGGAGATGATGCTGCTTATATCAATCAGGTTGAAGTATGAAAAGGAATTTATGTCATACAAATATTGCGTTCTTGACGAAACGTCAACGACGGGTTAAAAAGGATCAAATATGTTTTGCATAACATCACAAAAAAGCATTGATGTGTCATCACTGCCGAAATGTTTGACGTTTCTGAACTCACCCACCCAATGTGACGTCTGTAAAAACGAATGGTGATAACATTTTTAAAAAATGAGCACTATCGTCCTTGACTTTAGAATAATGTCTATCTTGTCAGGATTCAATAGGCGACTGGTTACTACAGCTTCAGGAAAAGGTATGCAGAAATTGCATGCTTTCATTTCATTACACAACACACACGTCATTAAACCATCAAGTTTGTCAACGCAAAAATCATTTGCTTAGGAACTTGGACAGCGGACACATTTGTGTTGAAATTAAAATATTCTTCATTCTTCCCACCGAAGACCTCATTACGATTTGACGAGTCAATATTGGCATCACTGGGTGGGTCGGTAAAGTAGTCGATAAAGCAGTTCGAGCAATGTAGTTTTTGACTTTAGCCAAGCCGACATTATCTCTGAGCTGGTAGCATTCAGTACAAAAATGGATGTGGCATTCAGACGATGTAATTAATGATAGAAAACTGAAATTCAAATTATGTATGTTAATTGACCAAAAAGAAAAGAAATAAATGACAAGCTCAACGATTAACATTCTACTGAAGCACAAACATGAGACAAAATACCTGCGTCTCATTTGGTAGCTCATTGGACCATTAATAGATCTAATCTCAAACGAATATTTAAGCAAATGAAAGTAGAAACAAACGGAAAAAACTCTCCTCAATTCTTTCTCAAAAAGCTAGACATAAATCTTCAAAACATAACCTTGAAACTACGACTGAGAACAATGATTCCCATTATAACCTCTCAAGACATAATTGACTGCAATTATTAAATTCAATTAAGCCATTAAGCTTTCAAACCGACTCCTAAGTCTTATCTTATGTGCCAGGTTTTGCATCAGAAATACAAGTTTACGAATTCAACTTGAGCACGTTTACACAAAACACGAACAAGAACCAAGAACAATCGGTTTCAATTTGTAGTTTCAGTTAAGATCTTACTCGTTATTAATCTCGTTTGTGAAAAATGATTATTAAAAATTGTGTATGAACATTCCTTTGCAACGCAGTCTTGTTTGTGCGCGCTCAAAATTCCACGCGAACATATGCTGCAGCACAGTTCAATGGATTCCCTAAGGCTGTAATCAAAACATTGCTAATTTGTTACAGGCTCCCAAGTGCTAGGCCAGTAGCGCAAAAATTCCCCGATGAATTATTCATACGAATATGTGTTTACAAGAGCATTTACCACCTTGAGGCGCGTCCAGATTGCAGCGTGTGCACACTTTAGGCAGCACAAACCGCTAACACAACACACCGGAAAATCTCTGCTTGTACGAGTATTCATCACTCCTCCAGACACAGGCAGCATGCAAAGTCAAAAGACAAAGTTTATTGTGAAGAGAAGAAGAAGAAGAAAAAAAAGTCAACACCCAAGTCTGTGCAGTTTGCTTCGATTCATTTGTGATATGAAAATCTGCCATAAATAGCATAAAGCCGCGCGACGAAGAGCAAGGAGATGAAGATACAACTTTTAACCACAAAAACCGCCATCCACACAGACTGCTGACTTGATGATAGACCTTGATTACGCGCCATAATAACAACGAGTTGCTGTTCACGTCTGTGTGTGTACATGTGCACATTTGCATCAAGAGTCTTTTGTACGGTCATACGTCGTCGATGTCGTTTAAGGTGGGATTAGCCGCGAGAATAAATTGAATCGAACTCAAAACTTAAGAGTTGCCTCTTGAAAAGTCAGCATACATTTGTCTGAAAGTGCTTCCCAATCCCACACAGATGCACAGACACAGAGAGTGACAGAGAGAGAGAGATGACACTAGGGCACTTTTCAATAGACGATGCTCCACTTATGCTTCGTGGCGACCAAATAAAGGGTCAAATCCATAAATTGAACGGATGGAAGCGTTCAATTTGCCATCGACCTTGTCTCAATTGCCTGCCAACGTCGATAGCCACCCATAGGCTTAAGTGAATAAAGACAATGTTGCACAATTTGAGAAGAGATTATAGACTACAGCACGAAATCATTTACATACATCCATCGGAGTTCTTTGAATGACATTGGCGGCGACACAATTCAACAAGACTGATTCAACAAAGATACAGTCACACGAGTCAAAAGTTATTCATCTCATGCTAATTGCATGATCGCATGCATTGAGTATTTCTCTTTAACGATGGATGTGGGAAACTGGAGACAATGCTTTAATGCCGCCACGACTTCTGGAATACTAATCAGACTAGATACTCGCCCCAGGTCCACGGGGTGTTGGTGGGTTATCTAGAAGATTTATTAGCTTCGAATAGAAGCTGCCGTGTTCTACTTCTCAGAACCAGAAAGTGAAGTCGATTCCGACACAAAGACCACCCAAAAGATGAACATTGCCAAAAACTAAACAAAAGCGGTTTCTCTTTCGCCTTTGGAAACTGGTTTTGCTTTGAAATTCCACCAATTAGTGGCATCACTACACGAGGACGCAATGTAAACAAACAATCAGATCGCAGCTCAAGACCCTACACACCTATGATGTGCTGTAATGCCCGCCACTTGGAATTGACTCGTAGGAGAGGACGACTTGGGGCAGCGTGTGACCTTAATGTTGACTTTTAGGGTTAAATTAAAAAATTTCATGGGGCATGAGCTTGCTGAGTTAATTTGAAGTGCACAAGAATGTGAGTGAGTGCCTACTTGTCACGATTATGAGTAATTAACTTCATTTTATGGGCCACTTGTCGGGGTTTGGGTACAAGATAAAGCGGAAATGGAGAATAAAAACATCGTATGTACTCGGCTCTATACACAGTTTGAATCAAATGCTTCAAGTGGAGTTGGAACATGTGATTTGAGAGTGAGAGGCACCAATTTAAAGTTAGACACCGAGATTAAACCTTGAGTTTGCGCACTGGAGGGTGTATGAGTATTTGACTTTTCTGCGATTTTTCCAGAAATTGCTGGTAAAGCAAATAGAAAGGAGAAGCCTGGCAAATATTGACTGACTTCTTGGAATCGTCTTGTAGGCTAGAAAAGTTAGGTTAAGTGTGAGTGGTGGCGGCTGTGTCTCACATAGGCAGTTCTTGATCCATAGTGACACCGCAAAGTGAACACAGGTGTTGTCTGCCTTTACTGAGGAAGAATGTTCTAGAGGGATGTTCGGATCGAATGAGTAGATGTGGTTTCACGACAACCTCACCATTCGCTTATTTGAATAAATTTTAACATTTAGTTCTGGTTAAGGCCGGACAAAAGTATAGGAGATGTTCTGGAGTTTGGCTGATTCATTGCAATGTTCCTGCGCATATCAGTGGAGACTTTTTTTTGTTTTCGGAGGATTTTCGGAACCCTACTGGAGCACTCAGACTCAAAACTGACCCATTGTACTGTTAGGTAGCAACCTACTCCAGTGCCGTTCATTTGATACCAACGGCAAATGGTGACTGGACCAGATTCGATTTCACCGGGACCCCTCAAACTTAATAATAATAATAATAATAAAAATGGCGGCGCTACAGTCCGAGGTGGACCTGGGCCTAGCTTCTCAGCAACCACTCGTGTTGTGCGTGCTATTGTTCTCTCCCGAGCGGAGCGGACCTACAGTTTAATGCCGACTCCGAACGGCGAACCCCTCAAACTTGGGGCAGGCAATTATCTAACTGCGCAATCCAGTCGTGTTCAGTGGAGACTTGGCCAATTTTAGGAACCTTCGAGACAAAGATCCATGATGACACCAAGCAGTATGTTGCATTCCATTCGATTTCAGTGATTACTTCTGTGATTTTGTGGATATCATGGTCTGGACAGAAGATCTTGGTTATAGGCAGCAACTCCTACTGTTTTGTATACATAGTCTTCTCGACTGCGGCTAGGGCAAAGATTCTGGAGGCCCCAACCATCATACTACGCCCCGTCTCCCTGTGGCGCTGACCAAGGAATCGCTGGAACCTTTGAATCCGAAGTTTTCTGCCACTCACTCTACGATACGCTCGATAGGCTGAGTTGGAAGGTTGAAGAAAGTAGCGTAGAGACTCTGCCTGATGCGCTTAATCTCCAACCACATAGTCAGGTGGCTGATTAGACTGTTGCTACAGCCTTGGCCAAATGTATTACGCACCCTTTTAGATTCGTTATATCAAAAAATTAAAAAAAAATTAATGAAATGAGAGGAAATAATAAACCATTAAATTAAAGCCGATAACCATTAAATTCAAACTAATTACTTCCGATAAGTGATTTGGCAGCAAAGATAACAAAATAAGGGTGCTTATGCCAAAGGCTTTGTCGCTATTGCTTAAGTTTATTATTTATTGTAAATTCATTTATCTTTAATAAAATAATAATAATAATAATAAGGGTGCCTAATACATTTGGCCAAGGCTGTACTGATGGCACGATCCGGAAAGTCGAAAAGGTTGAAGGAGCTCCTTACGAGGCTGCCACTAAGGGTCCCTGATTAAGAGTCAGATGAAGAGGAAAAAAAGGATAGCGACAATCGCACAGCACAAAGAAACTTCGAAGGAGGTTGAAGGCGCAAGTGCTGAGAGTCGTACCTCCTTGGTGGTGACGGCAAAAGGAAACAGGTCGGCAGAGGTCACTCCAACCGAAACCGATCAGTTTATTGGAACCAACACTACCTACTCTTCATCTGACTCGAACAGGATCAAGAGGAAGAAGGTTTCAAACTTTTCTGATCCCTCTGCTGATGGTCTCTCCCCGTGCACAATGTCCGCATGACACTAGTGCTGCAAACCCCAACAGAACTTAGTTGCGAACCTTATATTTTGATGTAATTAGCTTAGGCCAAACAATAATAATAATAATAATAACAATGGCGGCGCTACACTCCGAGGTGGACCTGGGCCTAGCTTCTCAGCAACCACTCGTGTTGTGCGTGCTATTGTTCTCTCACTAGTGGAGGGGACCTACAGTTTAATGCCGACTCCGAACGGTGAGATTGAGAAGCTTTTTCTAGACAGTTATACTCTTTGAGCATTGCCAGTGACTCGAAAGAGGTGGAGCCGTAAAAAAATGTTTGATGTTTTTTTCGAGATTCGAACCTTAGACCTCGAGCGTAGGAGTCAACGCACCTACCCACTACGCCACGGCACCAAACACGGCCAAACAATAGCTCTACGAATGTCATCTTGATTCAGATACGAGGAAAGAAATAGAATGATGCATCAGTCGCAGTCAACAAAACTCCTGATCCCGAGGAAAATTGTCATACAAAATCTTTCGTATAATCGATTTATGAGCGTAGTAAAAGAGTTTTTATGCATTCCTACGCAGGTTTATTGTTTAAGAATGGTCAAAAAGCTGAATTGACCTACGAGACATTCAAGAGACCTAATGTAGTCGCAGGGAACTACATTCGCTTGAGAATAGTGCGCACGTCTCAGTGAATTTGTGTCAACAACCAGATCCAGTTTTCCAAAGTTCTTTTCTTATCTAAGCTGCTTGTCATCAGGGTCAATGCGGTGACAAGGTACATTCATAACATGATTGCCGACTTGTCTTAGAATAAAGAAGTCGTTTATTTGACAAACCATGCAAGTGTGCTAGTTTCCATCAAGTTAATTTTGTCCTCTACCACACTGTCCCACTTTCAGTTCTAAGACTTTCAATTCAACTATTACTTTCACTCGGTCACGAAATGTCTAATTTGTTTTTTTCATTTACATAAAAACCCCATTTCCAGTGATGAATCCTCAATAATTTGTACTCGCGTCTTCAATCTGAACCCACCTGCGTAAATAGATTCAACTGTTGACCCAATTCCGCTAATAAGATACATTTATCTCTCCGCCTGTGCACGGTGTATGCGAGTAACTCCCCCCGTCATTAGTGGCACGCAGCAGGTAGGGGTTGCTGCCAATTAAAGAAATCATCACCTCGCTTTCGAAAAAAGAAACCACCTCTTTCCTCGTCTCGCAGCTCAACTACACACAAATTACCACGAAAAGTTGAATGATTAAGGTCAGGCCTTCAGATTCTGCAGAAGCTGTGCTACGTAATGTACTCGTCGTGGATGGGGGGGTTTTAAGTGTGTCGTCTCATCGCCGGATAATTAGTTATTTTAATTCAAATTTAATTTCGCCTCTCTCGTTCGCCCCGTGCGTCGTGGGCGTTTTCTCACGTTCACTTTCGATTTCAAAAGACTCGCCTAACCCCCAGTGCACTGGGGTATCTCCAGCTTAGCATTAAATTATCATCAAATATTGATTCATCCGTCGCAGAGGTGGGGAGACGCGCAGCAGCGGAGAGATGTAAAATCAAAATTGAATATAGAAAGAGAAACCGAGGAACATCTTTCCACTCGCGCTGCCGACCTACAACGGCAACAGCGTCAACGGCGACGATGATGCGGATGATGACAACGGCGAAGACGACGAAAGTTAGACAATAGTGTCTAGGTCAGGTTTGTTTTGCAGCGCGAAAGAGTGAAAAAAAAGAAGAGTTGTCGCTTTTTTTTTCCTTCTCCTTTTCGTGCCTTATTATCACCAAATTGCTCATTACCTCATTTGGCATAACTCCACACACTCGCACACGACGAGACACCGCCATCTGGGCGCGATGACTGTTCCGAATGGATTGTCTGAGACGTCTCGGGTTGTTCTCATGTTTTATTAATCAGTATCTACACACTAGCAATTCGTTCTAGGCAGATAATGGCCATTAAAATTCTAAAGCACGGATGCGTGTGCTGCCGAGCGACGGGGGAAGTGATGGAGTTTAGAATTTGAAGTGTCTTATCTAGCTTTCGGGAGCAATGAAATGGAACTCAAGTGGAATTACCTACTGGCTCTAAGCCGGAAATTTCACATCGAGATGTTTGCTTTTGTCTTAAGTGGTGATAATATGTTTTTGTTAAGAGCACTCCTCGCAGTTATTGTTGCTGTGCCGACATTGTGGTTGAACTTTTGACAATAACCGCTTAAATATGTGCCCAATAAGAGGTGGAATTAGAGAACGTGTTACCGGTGTTGGTGAAGGGGTTTCGAGTGAGATGGGGTTAAGCTCTAGTTTGCACACTAAGCACGAGGAATTTGACAGCCGTGGTGTGATGTGATTCATTTCATTTCATTTTTATTGTTTCTGACATTTTTGTCAGGACATTGAAGTCTGCAGTGATCTCTTATCATTTGATTACATCCGGTGGTTGCTTTTTTTCTGTTTTAATTCCAGTGGCTTATGATAATTAAGTTAACGAAAGGGAAAATATTCGGTGTGTCATGGGAATTACTTGAAATGCGTTTCGAGGAAAAAACATTTGTCAACAAATTGTCATTAAATGCAAATGTTTACACACGTAGTCGTCAATGAATCGACTTGGATGAAAAGGCTCTTAATGGATTAGGTAGCAATCATTTAACGAGTACAAAGAATGGGAGTATGAGGTTAGAATTTCAAAGAGTTAAGGTTGAGGGGACGTAAGAAACTCAGTAGGACGCTGGGTTTAGAACTCAAATACACTGATGGAAGTTAAGGCACTTCTTTAATCAATCAACTGTGGCATCATCTTGTTGGAACCACACGTATTCAGACCTCAAATGGACTAAGGGAGATTAGGACAATGTTCAAACCTATTTTTTTCTGTTTATAAGTAAATACATCGTTTGTTTACCGTATTTGTGTGTGCTTTTCTAATGTAAAAAGAAGAGAGTCTTCAATTTTTATTTGAGACTATTTGATGGGCCCCTTTTTTATCATACTCATGGATCTAGTCACCCTAGGCATGTGGCGTCATTTTGTTAGAACCAAGTATCACTAATGCCAAGTACATCATATTGGTACACCTTTGAGTACTTGAGTACTTGACTACTTCAACAATAAAAGGCTTACGTAGCAGACCGAGGATGGCATAAAACACCATGACTTCGGAGCAGGAGTTCTGCAAGGTTTTCTCCTCGGACCACTATTGTGGAACAGATTGTATGACGCCAGTTCCACAAGGTTCATTCCACGGACCACTATTGTATAACATGATGTATGACGCCATCACAGCAGAAGCTCCACAAGGTTCACTCCTAGGACCATTATTGTGGAACATGACGGAATTATAGGAGTTCCACAAGGATCAGACTCTGGACCACTATTGTTGAACCTCCCTGAAGTAGTGCAAATCATTCATTTTGCTGACAACGTCGCTGTAGTCCCAGTAGCCGAGCGCATGGAAGAAGTGGAGTCTGCTGTTGCAAAAATAAAAGATTGGTTGAAGACTGCCGGCCTGGAATTAGCTGTCCTCATAACCAGACGCAAGAAGACGGAGTACGCAAATTTACTGGTGGGAGAACCAGACAGTCAAATCCATTGAAGACATTAAAATATTTCGGAGTTATGCTTAACAAAAGGCTTTCATTTAAGACACATATTGAAAACATCAGTAGTTGTTGCAAGGAGTGCTCCTTGAATGCTTTCAAACATAGGTGAACTTGGATATTAGCGCACTCCAATCACAAAAGTAATCAATTCTGTCCTTTTATATCCTGCTCCGATTTGCCGTGACGCATTAGACTTTCAGTCTATGTTCAAATAGGAAAAAATAGTGTTCAAATTACACGGCTCCACCTCTTTCGAGTCACTAATAGCGCCGCCATTATTATTGCGGCGGGAGAAATAAACTGCGGCAGGAGAATACGAAAGAATGCTGACATCAATGTACAGGCGCTGTGCGATAAGGGCAATCAGCGGTTTCAGAACAGACGACGCAGCGCGTGCTCTAGCCGCAATACTGCAGACGGAGAGTGGTCTGCAGGCGAACCTCGGATCGGCATGAAAGATGAAAGGGCAACATCGATATTTTTGTGGTAGGCTAGGGGGAACAAATCCCCAAAAGGAAGATGGACACATAAGGTCATTTCCGATGGCATGGACAGGACATGGACTTGAAGCCGCGTAACTGCGAATTTGGCATCACTGTGAATGTGGCTTCACCATTGATACACGTTCAGAGACGCAAATTTTTGCTTTCAAAGTCAAGAGTTCATTTAGGCGTCATTTCGTGCATCAGACGCGCAGACTTTAAGTAAAAGTACATCAAGAAATTACTTGACGCTTTGTTGATCGACATTGATCAAGCTTTCTTTGTTTAAACTCAAACTTTGATTTTTCCAGTGGATTTTTCCTCCTTTTTCTTTTTCTTCCTTGACTGATATTACAGATGGTCGTGGACTAAGAATCAAGCCTTTACATTATTTTTGTGGTCCCCTTCAATAGCCTAGTATCACACGCTTCGACTCGACTCGAAGTTTGAGCCGAATCCAAGGTATCCATAGCGTTAATCTTAGGTACTGGATCTGCAGAGACTTGGCGAGACGCTCGTGGTTGGATTTTTTTGGGATGGCGATGTCTTCTTCAAATCTACGCCTGGCTCGTGGTTGGATTTTTTGGGATGAAGTCGTCTTTTTCTTCTTCTTTGTATAGCTTTACAGTCCGGTGGATCTGCGACCAACCGATGCAGTTGGACAATGTTTTTAGGAAAATTATGCTGATGTTACTGTTTCAGTTAACGATAGACTGCTTTTTTTTTTTTCAAAAATTTATGTAATGGATGTTGATGCAATGTTGATACAGCAAGATGGTGTCACATGCCACACAGCGGGTTGCCTATTGCCCTATTGACGACGTGGAATTGAGGCACAGCGCTGCGTAGTGGCATTGATAAGTCAAAATCGAGACTACAAAATTCTGACATTTCGATGGCGGGAACTAATTTATATTAAAACTTAAAAATTCGGTAAAGAAATAAATTTGTAAAATCTAACATAAAATTGTTGATTTGAAAAACAAAATGTTAATTTTCTAATAGATTTTATCGCGTTTAATTACGACCAAATTAAAAGACTCAATGCAGTGAATTTTGGAATTTTGTAGTCCCAATTAGTTCCAAAAAAATCCGCTAGAAGTACTTCAAGTCGTCAAAAGCGTTGTAAATTTCCTAGACTTTAACTAACCACCAAGATCGTGCGGTTTAATGCCGTTAGTCTTTTTCTTTCAAGGCTGTGTTTAAGAAACAACATGGCTAATCAACAGTTGCATGAACTAAAAGAAAATATCAGCCGTGACCAAACGAAAACGTGATGAATGATTTCATGAGACAGATATTGAATTTGGGGCAAACAGTGTATTTTGCTGCTAACCTCAAAGTGTCTACTATAGATTCAAATAAAAGCAGTGCGACTTTTCGTAAAGATGCTGTCTGATATTGATTGATTCAAATTAAACGTCTTGCTGAATAACTTGAAGGGCCAGCGCTTTTCTATAAAATTACGTTTTGCCCACAGAACCAAAAATTGTTTTGCAAATTCGAACGACTTAAATCTCATTAACTTGAAACGCATTTAAAAAAGAAAAAAATTTCCTCTGAGACCGGAATCTAAAGTCTGTTCGGATTTCACAGATGATTTCCGGAAGCCACGTCCAGGACCCGTTCTGTCACTTATCTCCAAAGTATGAAATGCTGTTGTTTCAGAAATGTCAACATCATTATCCTCGTTACCACTTGCATTTTCTAGTGTTTTTAAATCAACATCCCAATAGATATATCCCAAAGGAGCCAACCACCCAAAATGCCAATGATGTCATTATGAATATTGATGAGATTTGCCATCAACAACGCCAGTCGCTTCTTAAAACAAAATTTACTTCTCTCTAATGTCAACTTCATTATTCTCGACATCTTTATCGCTTAGCAGGTCAAAAAGCCCATTCATTTCGGACTTGAAGTAAACACAAGCGAAACATTTAAATTTGCCACACATTTGAATGTCGCCAAAGAAATACCAGCCAGTCCCTAACAAGCTCAATTACGAATAGATCTCTTAAAAGGCAAACTCCGAGATTATGTCATTTAGAAAAAAAAAACAGAAAAAGGAGAAAATCTGCAAAAAAAAAAATGAGTAACCGCACTTGATTGTCAATTGAAATAAGTGACATTCCAGAGAGTGGATTAGTTCCACAAGTGCTGTCAACTGTCAACATATTTGATTTAAGCTCGCGAACGCACACATTCGTGTGCGATTCATAAACATTTATTTTTTGTTTCGACTTTTAATGGTTCACATATTTAATTTGAGTTGAATTCTATTTTAAACTGAGAAATGATGTCAATTTCGCTGTCGTCTGTTAGGATGAACGACGTGTGCATATATCAGACGCGTGTCATAATTGGATTGACACAAGTGGATTATATTTTTGAAGACGCTTCTCTTATTTTTTTGATTGAAAAGTTACACAAGATCATAGCTAACGGTTGATGAGTGTAAAAAAAACATGCCAACCATGGAGTGGTTTCTTTGCAAAGAACAGCTATGACAACTTTGTGACATAAGTCGATTCTGGAGAGGGGTGTGTTCAGCGATTTCAGTTGTTTCACATTAAATGTGAGAATGACACTTTGGAGATAAAACGAGGAATGGAAAGGATTATTAGGAAATTTGTTCTAAATATATACAGCGTCTGCAAATGCAAAGGCGAATCGTGTGTCTTTGAGCAGCAGAGAATCGTAACAGAAGCAAGAAACCGTTTGACGCTAGACTGATCTGTTTTGCAACAAAAACAAGTGACGGCAAATGATAATTTCAAAAGTCAAAAGCAAAATAAACAAAGCCTAAAGCTTAGCTAATGCCGAATGAAATAGCCGCTGGGATATTACTCGCACGCAAAAGTCAAGACGCTCAATGACATATTGATTGTTCACAGCAAAACTGACGTCCACATTTATGTAATGTGCAAGAACTTGTATTGTCGGGCAGAGAACAACTTATGTGCACAAGAAAATTGCAAAGAAACTGGTGTAACACGATTGATCTCAATTTAATCTCATTTAACACTTGCCAGCGAATGATTTGTTCAATTGATCGGACACGCACTGGGAAATTGTTTGCGAAATCAAGAAGTCGTCCGGTTAAGTGGATCTCATCACGAACAAAGCTTTGACAGCTATTGCATAAATAAATGTCATCTTTCGTATGTCAGTGAGACATCTTTTGTGGCTTTGTGGCGTACAAAGATGAAGGGTTAATTTGAATCAATGACAAACGTCAATACCTTGTGAACATACTCGCATTTTGTTAAATGGGCGAATAACTGTACAAATTGAATATGTCATAAAAACGTAAAGTTCGACTGACTTTAAGTAAAATCTGTTGTCTGAAGAGCAGAACATACAACAGAAGAAAAAACAAAAGCAACCTACACAAGTAATGCTCTTGAAGTTCGACCTTGGGTAGCGACAATAAAACAGGAGTTATTATTTTGGCTCGATGAAATAAAATAACAGACGGAAGTGGAAATTCAATCCACTATTTGTTTTGAGTTTATTGTTTTAGAGATATTCGATCTTGTTTGATGTAGTCAAGGAATTTCTCTACCTGGGGGCAAACGTGAACTCCACAAATAAGATTTTAGTGGAGATCAGACGCAGAAATGCCCTTGGCAAACCGCTACTAATTCGGTGACTCCAAATCAGGTCAAACTCATGCTCTACAAATCTCCTATCGATCTTGTCACATTGAGCAGTAAGCTGGACGATAAGGAGACGGCAGGGTCGATGCTTACCGCCTTCGAAAGAAAAATTCTGTAAGGAAGAGGCAGGTCGACTGTGAAGACAAAAATGGATAGAAATTAATTGAGCTTAAAAAATAAAATAGTTTTTCTTTAATTTATTACGCCCTTCCACATCCTTGACAAAAAGGATTTTTCAGAAATCAATTGTCACTTTTAACAATATCAGCAAATCAATGCGACGAGATGTCAAAATTTACTGCACATCTGTTACGTTGTGCATTGCTGCACGCATCAATGCATGCAGCAATTCTGCACACCTGTTCCAGGCTTAACCTGCTGAAGAGGAAATGTTCCTGCTGAGGACATTTGAACAAGATAATGATCCAAAATGCCACTGGTGAGGACATTTCAACAAAATAATGATCCGAAAACACACCGCCAAATTGCAAAGGAATCATTTTTACCTGAAAGGGTTGTACTTATGGAGTAGCCTCCTTTCCTGCGAGGAAGGAGATTGGGGGATAAGACATAACCGCGAACTTTACAAGCTGTACAAAGCTTTGGACATAATCTGAAAAGCAAACATCCGTCAATCAAACTGACTCGCTCACATCTACCGCAGGAACATCAATACTCCGGCTAAGACAGTCCTCGAATCCGAGCCTCCAAGTTCGAGAAGGAGAAGAAAACCGAACCTCCGGTATAAAGTCTCAATGATCGCTGCCGTAAGAAAACTTGGTCTTGGATGACTGGAAGCAATGTAGCCCTCAACTAGGGTACTTGTGTATCCGGGTAATTGATGAGGTGAGTATTACTCGGGAAAAATCAAGAGTCCTACTTCGAATTTAAGCCCGGAAGAAAAGGAAGAGCGATCACCGATATGAGAATCAAGTGATCGCGGATGCAAGACAAACTGTTTTGCTGACTGGAAGTTGGGCGCTGGGGACAGAGTCAGACTTCCACGGGAATTTTTTGCGAAATCAGGAAAAGGAAAAAACAAAAAACAGCACAAATGATCCAATCGGGATCTTGACTTATACAGTGGTCGTCACTCTAGCCTAACCTAAGTACATAAGTCATCGACCGTGCAGTCATTGTCAATGCATACCCTTTGAGGATCCAAACAAAAGACAAATGTGAGATAAAATGGAAGGAAATAGCTCTACTCCTTTCATCATCACGGTATTTGGTAGTAAGAATCGATGTCCTTCCTGTCGCCGCCGCGACCACAGCAGGTCGTCGTCTAAAATAGGCGTTAAAAAGGTAATGTATACGATCTGAACCTACGCTCCACCAAATGTTCTTTAGTTTTGAATCAAACTCAGAACAAAAAGAAGTTTCCTTACTTGCTTAAGAACTAGAAACATTGCATGACCGTAGTTTGAGAAACTTGATAACTTCCTGTAGCCAGGAAACATTGTCTTTTGATCGAGAGTAGGTTTTGAAAAAGCAAGGAGACTAAGGAGAACTGAAGCGACTGAGCGAATACACAAAAGCAAACCATAGTAGCAGCTTCGTTCGGTTTCGTTAAGTTCGTTCAATTTTGCCTATTTACGTGGCAAAATAAAACGCTCTCTGCGTATGGAAATGTCAGCGATCAACTGAATTCTCATTAAGTTTCTATAAGCAATTATGAGCATTTTACCATTTAACGTTGCTTCTGCTTACCTTTCGTTTGCTTTTGACATAAGCTTATGTTTTCGTACGACTATTCTACGAAGTTGACCTGGATGATGTGATAGCATTCATTACATTCCTATTCCAAAAATCCATTTACCACACCGGGAGCTGGTGAGTTGCTTTAAGGAAACTTGTTGCAGGACAATCGAGGAGGTGGTAAGGTCTCTTGAAATAAGTTCAAGAGCCACGTTGCAGAAACCCACAAAACATGGCACAGAGGCACTCATTGATTCCCCATGAACTGTGGGGAATAAAATAATCACATGCATAGACACCACATTCATTGAGTCATGAAATTATTAAAAAATCGAATTTCATGGGATATTTGTGAAAAGACAAAATGCCAGATGATGCCATGCGTCAACTGGGAACGATGCACCAGATGTGGTCAGGAAATTCCAAAAACAATCAACGATCTCCTCAAAAATGGAGAATAAAACTCAATGAAAGAGAAAACCAACGCACGGCACAACCAAATAATAAAAGTGACACTAATTATAATAAATTCACTTCAATTGCCATAAGCAAACACGACAAAACACTTGAGCAAGTGTCTGGGTGCTTCTTTAAAGTGCAAAGAATATGTCAAAATTAAGCAGAGCGGTGTTAAATATGAAACCCAGGAAAATATATTGGCAGTTAGGAAGAAATTCCGCACTTTCCATACACAGCAAATTGCTCGTATATCAGCATATAATGAAACCAGCTGTGGGGTTGTTCAATGAAAACCAACCTTAAAATGAAACTGATGTTTTGAAGTAAGGTATCGACGGGCATGTATGGTCAACGCACCCTGGTACGCATGATACGAGTGTGATAACCTTCAAAGAGAGTCAAGATTCGTCAAGGAAGAGACATTTGCAATGAACTTTGTCACTCATGCACGGTAGAAGGTTCTAAAGTTTAAGCACAGTACGGTTCCCAACGAATTTTTGGTGCTCATGTACGGTAGAGGACTCAAATAGCCCCTGTACTTATGCACCGTTCAGTTGCCAGTTTAGGGAGAGTTTGAAAACTTGAGAGCTTCTGATGTATGGTAGGTATGTAGGTAGGTTGAAGTGACTTCATAGTGCACTTAGGCCTGTGCTGATCCATTGTGTTACCATACAGATTGCAAGTAAGTTAAGCCATTTATTCACTTATATACCTCCCTCACAAAGATCACAAGTGCTGTCGAAAAAGATTACAGGACATTTGCAGTGGTGTATGATATTTTCCACTTAAACCTCGCCCATACAGGTTTTGGAGAAGTCATACGATAGAATTTCAAGTTTCTTGCATGGTCTCCTAACAGATAGTGTCCCGTGATGATACCTGTCATAATGCCCATTTTTGATCTCTCAAGAGAGAACAAATTTTTAGATTGTTTCAGATCTAGCTTAGGCCAGATTATACTAGAGTTGTGACAAGTTGTGACTACACCTATCTGTTGTTGGTCATTTTAGTTGTAACATCTCGAAATACGTAGCAAGGGAAAGGTCCACGTTCTGAACGTCATCTGATAGCGGTGATGTGGTAATGTCGTGATATATCCCACGCTAGAAAATCTAAGTTAAGGGCCTACCATAATGGCCGTGCAGAAACTTAAGAGAAGCAACCGAGCGAATACACAAAAATTACACAGTGAACATAGTTTCGTTAAGTTTTGCCTACTTATGCGAGAACGAAATGACAAAATGGCAGACTGTGAATATAGTAAACGCTTCGTTCAATTTCGTTAAGTCCGTTCAGTCTTGACTACTTACGCGGAACCGAAATGAATCGGTCTCTACGTATGCAATAGACAAAGTGACAGACTGTGAATATAGTAAACGCTTCGTTCAGTTTCGTTGTCCGTTAGGTCTTGACTACTTATGCGGGATCGAAATGAAACGCTGTCTACGTATGCAATAGACAAAGTGACCGACTGTGAACATAGCAAACGCTTTGTTCAGTTTCGTTAAGTCCGTTAAATTTTGACCACTTACGCGGGACCGAAATGAAACGCTGTCTACGTATGCAATAGACAAAGTGATAGACTGTGAATATAGTAAAAGCTTCGTTCAGTTTCGTTAAGTCCGTTAAGTCTTGATTACTCACTCGGGAGTGAAAAGAATCGGTCTCTACGTATGCAAATGCCAATTGACAGCTAAACTCTCCTTAAGTTCCTATAAGCAATTATGGGCACTTTTGAAATTGGACGATGCTTCTGGTTATTTTTCGTTTGATGACAAAAGCTTAATTTTTTGTTCGGCCATTATGGTTGGCCCTTAAGAATGAACACTTCAAAGGGATTCTGATCACAAAACAGAAAATGAAGACATGTTATTTTAAGATATGGTCGCTGTGGCTTGGTGGGTAACTCCATTGACTGCAGATCCGACGGTTCTAGGTTGCAATCTGCGTTAAGGAACCAGCTCTTACTTTTACTGCACAATCTCTCTGAGAAGAAATTTTGTGCTCTGAATAGGTTCTTCCGGCAGCCAGAAGAATGTCGTCGTATAGAATAGAAGTTGTAGACGGTTTAGAGTGTAGAGTAGGATAAACTGTGTAGATGAGGACTCAGATTAGGTACATTCCGTGAGTCCTTGAAGTGCTGAGTCGAAGGACGCATTTTACGGCTTTAAGACGAAATGTCCAAATGGTACCAAC
This sequence comes from Myathropa florea, assembly GCA_930367185.1. Classification (NCBI taxonomy): domain Eukaryota; kingdom Metazoa; phylum Arthropoda; class Insecta; order Diptera; family Syrphidae; genus Myathropa; species Myathropa florea. The sequence goes on from OV884003.1 coordinate 119,665,168, forward strand.
TTTCTACGCCAACCTCTCTGAGAAGAAATTTTGTGCTCTGAATAGGTTCTTCCCGCAGCCAGCGGAATGTCGTCGTATAGAATAGGTTGTAGGTTGTGTGGAGTAGTCAATTTCGTCTAATTCGACATTCCTCGATGTGCTGAGTCGAAGGCTTTAAAACGAAATGTCCAAGCCGTCAAGCACATAGTCGCAAAACTGAAGGGATGCCATTTCCTTCTATTTGTTAAATTGACAACATTCTGCTTGATAACCTTATCAAAGAAAATGTCGTCTTCCACAAGATAAACAATCCAAAAAGAGTGATTACATTCATTGACTGAAAAGCTTATTTCCCCAAAACTGAATCTCATTGAAAGTGGGATAAAATCACCAGCTGTTGGAGGTTGTTGAGATGACAACATGATTTCCGATAGTTTTATGTCGTTTGTGGACTCAATGGCTTTGCCATGTTTCTGCTGTTCACAATAAAGTTTAAATAAAGTCGTTAAAATGAGCATAATGGCATAACAGAGTTCCGCGTCCATAAGTTACACGAAAACAAAACAAGCGTGAGCTGATGAAGAAGCTGCTATTTTCGTTTTCGCTTACATTTAATGGTTGTTTTTAATGTTTTGTGTTATTGGCACAGACGACAAGCCCTATTTTTGGAATTATTAGGCTTTACCATTGTTAGGAGTACGTGTTTGCAACAAGAAACTCTCAGCTGTCATTGACATCACCAAACGCGTTCAATGTAAAGTAAATTCGAGTTCGAATTTCGAAATTCACTTCAAACATTAACCTGAGATGATGTCACTAGGAGAGGACATATCAATAAAGACCAATCGACAGAGATACCTCACCCCAATTTGTTGACATCCGCCATCAGGTTAAACCAGTATCAACATGCGGTTACACACAAACATCCGTTCGCCGGCATAATGTGTTCACATCAGTCGGCTCGTTCGTGCGATACCCGAAGTCAAATGAGACCCCTTCTCAATTTCATGTGTCCACTTGATGTATGGGGAGTAAAAACAAGCACAACATCAGAGGGAAAATAAACGAAAAGATATAAAAAGAACAAATCCAGTTGCAATGTGTTCCACAATCACAAGTTAACCGTTCATTCTGACATCACCGACATAGCCGATGATTCAGTGGCACAAACCTCTAACAAAAAACGATTCACTGTGCAAGACATCAGCAGAAAATAAAAGAAGCCGAGTAGTTATCTCAAATATTTCATAAATGACTCTGCGCACTCAGTGAACACATCCGCTACACACTTGTGTCATCATCAGTAACAGAACGCTGCCTTCTCTTCATTACTTGTCCCTTCACATCTGTCTGGCACAAAGCAACTGGCCAACTGGATCCACTCTTGATGGGTGTCGTCGTTTGCTCTCTCCACCTCCTCCGTCTTTGATTATGATTAACGCATCTCTAAGACACTTACCATCGCATGAGGCAAACGACCCCAATTCACAATCGTTTCCTTTTGCAACAGAAACTGCGAACAAAAAAGAGACCAAGACGATGACCTTGTCTGCTTAACACACCACCAACCACAAACGTCACGATGCCAACAACCCCAAGTTGAGGAGGAATAAGAACGCCGATCATCACCTCGTGGGGCTGGGTGTGTCCAACAAGCACTCTGTTGTGAAATTTCAACTGAATCACGATCAAAACTTTCAGAACACATATAGAGCGCTTCTGTTCGAAAAAACGTCAAACAAAGACTGACAGGTTGTGAAATTTGTTGGGTCTCTCATGTCAGACGGGAGTAATGCAAACCCGTTACTCATCAATCCTCTCTCAAACTGACGTCTGACATTCGATGCCGAAAAATCGATTTTAAATGTCAATGGCCCATGGCCATTAAGCCGCTGTCACTGGTTTTTGCTTTGCAGAGCAGGCGGTTTCCATCTGCCGTGTGCCGTGGTGTCTGTGCTTGTTTTGTCACGTTGATTTCTCATTCATCCGCGTTGGAAGTCTTGCTTAAAATGCGTAAGGCTTTGCTGTCAATTAAACGATCGTACCTGAGGGAGACGACGACTTCAAAAACACTCCTCGATGTGATCTTTCCAATTGATCTTGAATACTGATTATGCATCCGGAGGGATTGAGGAGAAACTGTGCCGGGAATATCAAAAAGAAACGTGTCAAACTCCGGCTCATGGCTCATGATAAAATTTCCTAACCACTTCTTGTCGTTTTAAACGAGGTTCTCTGCTAATAACTTTTTCCCGATGAGCCATGAATTGAATTAATTGCTCATAAACCATATATATCGACGTCAGCCAACGTCCGTTGTCGGTCGTTGGAAGATTTGAATAATCACCGTCAAGTGCTTCGACATGAATCATCGTGCTGGCGGACGACAAAAGACGCGATAACACCACACTACGACTTAAGTCGTATTCAGTGACTTGTCACCGCAGTGTGCGCAGGTGGTTTTTGGTAGGCAGCAGGTTTTTGTGTGCGTGTGTGTTTGTTTTGAATTTGAATTTTATGTCACCTAATGGTCTATGGCCTATTTTTGACGCCTATTGTTGCAACTTGTTTGAGGAAAAGCGAATTTATTATTGCGCTCTGCTTTTTATGGTCGATTACTTTGACACTGGTTTATCGGGTACCCAATGAGCATTTGAAGGTCACTAAGGCCGGTGTTCAGTTAATTGTTTCAAACGATGAGTCTTGGGCTAACGGAAAAGAGAAAAGCGGACATGGCTAAGGCGTTACACTGTTGTGTTTTTTTTTTTTGTCACCTTGTGTGTTTCTTCAAAATATTTGGAAAGTGAATGTTGGTCCGTAACTTTACACGGTTGATATGCATCAGAGGGGATTCTTACGTGTAATGTTTTAAGTTAAATGCGGAGTAAATCAAAAGTTTATACACCGGGGGACACGAAATGCTGATCATGACAGCTGCGGATTACGGTGCAATGTCACTTAATTTGAGATGAGTTAAAGTCTCATACGCAAATTTGGTTTATTTGAGGTCGCATTACTCGTTTATTTCAAACAAAATTGAACGCATTAGTCATTGACTTCAAATTTGATTGAACGAACACGTGTTTTTCTGTACGAAATTAAAGTTGAAAATTGAGACTCCACTGTCGCCTTGTCATTGACTTATTTTTGGGTCAAATGACATTTTAGACTTCGAGAATTCTGACATCTTGCGGCTATTTGGCTGAGAGCTGACATTGAGGCTTTACGAGTACGTTTAAGGTTGCTTTTAATTACTTGTTTGAGTTTCACGTGGTTATCGTTGGTAGCAAATGCCTAAAAAATTATTTTAATTTGAAGTATGGGCGGATGTCAATGATTCAGGTTCCCCAGTTTGACATTTGTCCGTGTGTTTCTCTTCTTCTCGTGGCGCTGCAATCCGGGGTGGAACTGGTTCTCAACGAACTGTGCAGCCCGTACAGTCTTCTTTTTCTTCTTCTTCTTAAGGCACTACTGCCCGAGTAGGACCTGGCTCTAAGCCCGTACAGTCACAGCAGGTAAAAAAGTCTCAAAGACGTAAGCAAAAATAAGAAATCTGAAAATCTATTGATCAGAAGAAAAACATTAAGGCCCAGTTGGAAGGAGAAAGGCTGTCAAAACGATAATCTTCTTCATCTAGTGGCGCTACAGTCCGGGCTACACCTGGATTTCAACCAAACAGCTCATCAGCCCACACGATCTTCTGTCTCCAATTGGAAACGCCAAGTTGTTTGAGGTTGTCGACTACACTGGCTTGGCCACATCGAGCGTGTCGACAATAATGCTTCAGCTAAGAGGATCTTCGAATCCCAGCATGCAGGTTCGAGAAGGAGATGAAGACCGAACTTACGGTAAACAGACTAAGTGATCGCGGATGCAAGACAACTTGGTTTAGACGACTGAAAGCAGCGTGCCCGGGACCGTCAAGGATTTAAGGCAGCTATAGCTCAGGCTCAGAACCTTTAAGGATCGCTGGCCAGATCAAAAAAATGTGTTTAAGATCCCTCTCCACTTAGACCTTCGGCGTGGATGTTTCTCTGTTTCGTTGTTCCACTGGTTCGGAGTCGAAAAATTGTTGGGGAGGAGTTAAGTTAAGTTGTCCACGAGCTCTACATAGCCTACCCGTCTTTGGCACTGTGTCCGTAGACGAGTGCCTAGACACATGTCGCTGCACTGCCCATACAGTGGTTGAATCTTCTTCTTATCCAATTGCCATCAACACAAACATGACCAAATATCGAACGCAGAACTTTTCTTTCGAAAAGGCCAAGATCTTCTTCATTCGATTTCGATACCGTCCGCTCCTCTGCACTCTCTGACTGATTCAAAATACGTCGAAAACTCATCCGACACAACGTGCAAATTCATTAACTAAATCAGAATCAGAAGACTGGATGGCGCAGTTGGTTAAGTGCCTGTCCCAAGTTCGAGGGGTCCCAGGTTATAATCCCAGTGAAATCGAATCTGGTCAAGTCACCATTTGCCGTTGGGATGAAATTAACGGCACTGAAGTAGGTTGCTAACTGGCAGTTTTGAGTCTGAGTGCTTCAGTAGTATTTAAAAAAAAAAATCAGAATCATTCATAAAATAAGCACATAGTTCTAAAAATCCTACGGCAACAATTCGCATTTTTATGAATTAATTTTCAATTGAGAAAACTTCACACCCTGTGCGCAAAACGCGAACTTTAAAGCCCCAGGCAAACGTCAATGCGCCCCATGTGTCCAGTTTAATGGCTTCGACCGAAAATATTCCTCCCTTCCCACGCGCAGCTCGAGGTAAGCAGACCACACCTAGTCCAGCTTAAATTTAACTCAAGGATATAAATAGTCTCTAGTTAAGAAACATTTTGTTTTTCATCTATTTTCGCTCGAAATATTTATGACAGACAAGTCAAGTGTAAACAATTTCACAGTGAAATATCCACTAGCACCTCCCGCGCGCCACCGCAAAGCTCTGAGATACAAATTCTGCACGCTATACGATCGAGGAAAGTCATCATCCCCTGAGTCATTCCACACAATTGCTGGGCAGAGGCAAGAGTCTCAGAGGTGGGTGGGAGAGGCAGGCGGCTAGAGAGTTGAACAAACTCAAGACAGGAGCTTAAGTAAATGCGTTCATTGTTGTGACTGGTTCAATCAAAGTCGTAAACGAGATCATATTCGCCACACACACCAAAGCACTGTCATGCTAATTAAGATTTGCCGGGGTTGTGGAACTATAAGAACTTAGGCACGATTCACAGACTCAAGGAATCCTTCCACCTGGGGAGCTCCAAGTGCTATCAGATATCCCGAAGGTGGTTAATTAACAAAACACACCTCAAAGAGTCCATAAATGGATGTCGTTTGCAGAGAGAAAAAAAGGATTTGGCATGTGTTCTTAGAAATTCAGTGCGCTTTGCGTGGGCTTTCCTCTATTCGCCGGCGGTGTGTAAATGGTTTAAGTGATTTTCGATTTCGTTTGGCCGCGCGGCGTTCGTGGGAAGAGTGAGAACACAACTCGCAAAACCAGATTTACAGTTGAGCACTTAATGGGGCTCAATTTTGACAGAGCAAGACGTTGATGTTGCAATAGAATTTTATTCTCCACGCCGCCGTCGCGCGAACAGTGTTGGGCGACAATGGTTTTTGACTTCTCGCAGTCGAGTTTACGATTGGGACAGTGATTCATGGGCGACGGTATTTTATTCAGTCGTTTTTTTCTTAACACAATCTATAACCAGATGTAGGCCTACCTAACCACTGCAGCTGCCACACGTCGCCAATGTTTGTGTGAGAGACGTGTGTATTCATGCAAACGTGGGCCGAAGAATGTTCACTGAATGTCAGGTGTTGTTTTAGAAAATTTATCTATTTCAAATATCTCCAGTGTATGGTGTAGGCAACCTCACGCCAAATGCACTCCATAATTACATCATCAGTTTGAGATTTTCTGCTTCCATCGGATTGTGGAAGTGGAAGTAGTTATAGAATTGGAAATAGACCGTAAAAGAAAAACTGAAGGACGTGGGCACATGATGACTTTTGATTAATGTCTTCTCATACAAAAGATGAAAATAAGCCAAGAACGAAACCAATACTGACGCAGGCAGACAACAGGTGGCGGTAGGGTAGAGTCGCGATTGTATGGGACGTTTGTGATTAGCTTTGATCAGAGGCAGGTGAAGGTGATAATTAACGATTGCTTGAGTTGAATTGAAGTTGATTTAGAGTAGTTTAGAGGTGAACTTTGAAGGACAACTAATGCTTGCTAAGCGCGTCTATTAAACAACTTCTTGGCGGCTCTTAATTGGGTTCTCTTTTACGACGTTGAAGGCTGTGCTTTAATTCATTTTGAGACATGACTACGCAGGTGCAGCTGGAGGTGACGGTTGTGTTCTTAAGGGCGTCACTGCGTAATATGTGTAGAGTAGGCGCTAAGTTTATTGCGCCAGGTTTTCGACGACAGCAAGCTACGTCTTGCAAGCTGTTCTACGTTTTTGACGGCAGCACGCTGCGTCTTCTCAAACGATTGTTTACAAATGATTCAAGAAACATTCTTAGGATTTTTTGGTCGGCTCCTAAGTCGAAGGCGCACGGTTCGATTAGAGACACTCCAGCTTCCGTTTCGAAGGCACCAACTCTTTCGGGAAGCTGACAGTGATGAAGGAGTGCGTTTACGTTGCTCTCAGTTTTTAAGTTAGTGCAACGCCATATTTCAAGCTGTGTCATTGTATTGTGTTGGAAGTTAAATGTTACCCAACAGTAGCAGCACCAACGCTGTATTTTTTTCAGGCATTATTCCCCTCACTTGTAGGAGAATAAGAGCAGGACAACACGATTAGTTTTTGTAGAACCTAAGACCAAGCCTATTTCGAACTATAGCGCCAAAACATACATATAGTGCCACCATTGGCCGCCCCGACGCACGGAATTAGTGCGTCCACTCCTAAGTTTAGGGGTCTATGGTTCGATCCCGGATACTCGAACTTTCGTTTTCACGGCACCAACTCTCTCAAGCCGCTGACCATGCTCAGAGAGTAATGCCTGAAACACAATAGTGCGTCAACCCTGGCGTTGTCTTTCAACGCACACAATTCAATGGCCATGCACACAATATTGTGTCGACCTACGTAAGTGGAAAATGAGAGAGATGTGAGGATCGTAATAAAACGTAATCCCAATGCTCGTCATTATCGAAAATGTTGGATATTTTTTGACAGAGGGATGCGCTTTGAGAGCGAAATTCAGAAATGTTTCCAAATTGAGAGTTTTTTTCCCAAATTGAGAAATTTTTGTGGCAATTGACATCCTCTTCACTCGTGAGGAAAGAATAGCAGGGACAAAACGAGTAGTCGTTGAATATACGTCTTAATTGGCCGCCCCGAACGCACTGGTTTAGTGCGTCGCCTCCTAAATTGCTGATCAACGGTTCGATTTCGGATATTCGAACCCTCATTTTCATGGCACCAACTCTCTTGAGAGTCTGACAATGCTCAGAGACTATGACTGTCTTCTCAAAACTTAAACTTCGCGGTTCGGAGTCACCACAGAACTGAAAACTCTCTCCACTAGTAAGCAAACAATAGCAGGCACAATACGCGTGGTCGCTGTAGAAGCTAGGGCTAAGTCCACCCAAGCGATCATAGCGCCGCCCAAAGATGTCGAGATCGTATGTTTTTCTAACTTTTTCCAAAAAATGGCATTGCCAATGAATGGGACGTAATGAGAAATGAGACGTAATCTTCGAATCAGACGACAAAATGCTAGGCAATGATTGAAAGCATGGCTTCGATGTTTTGCTGGGTCCTTGTTGCCTCCATCCAACAATATTCTTAAAAAATCCAAAAATCTGTCGTCTGCTAAGTTTTTTTCACAAAAATTTGCCTATCCTTTGGGAGCATTCAAAACATTTATCCGATTTTGTAAAAGAAGCACGAAGCCACATTCACTTCCGTATCAGATACACCTTCTTATTGATTGCACCACAGAGTTGCCGTGGTTCCGAAGTGAAGTGAAAGTATGTTCAAAAAGCTTCCGAATGATATGTTGCAATGAGGAAACAATATCGCACACATTAGTTAGTGTAAACAAAAAGGACAACATCAAAAGTATCTCATGAGAAGAACCAAAGAGAGAGAGAGAAACTTTCTCTTTCTCAAACACTGTTAGACACTAATAATAAATAGAAAATATTTCAACTCACTTATACTCACTGTTCGTGGGCTCCAAAATGTCAGGCCGTGTGCTCGCCGGATGATTATTGTAACGGTCGTTGTTGTACGTGGAGTAACCCTTGGTATGCTGTGGACATTTTGGAACCCACGATGCTACCGCTCGATAAACATCCGTCTTCCGTCTATTACCAATATCTTTTCCATATTGCTGCTGCTGCTGCTGCTGCTGCTGTGGCGGCGGCTGTTTCTGCTTCTGCTGCTGTGGATGATAATGATGGTGGCGATGATCATCGTAGATGACGTCGCGTACATCATCATCGTCGCTGTAATCGTTGCCATTACTGGCGCAGTCATTGTTATTGATATTGTCATGCAGGCAGCATGCAATGCCACCGACTAGTGTCTTCTTCCTAAAGCTACCACTTTCATTTCTGCCGTTGTATAGATATTCATTGGCACGATGTTGAGGTTGCTGCTGCTGCCTCTGATGTGAAAAATGCAAATGACTAGATGCTGCTGCTTGGCCACGAGCTGTTTCTAAATACTGATGTTGACTCGTCGTTGACTGCTTCTGCTGTCGTTGATAGTAACCGCTGTTGCTAATGCCACTGGTTCCGTTGCTGTCGCTGTCATTCTTCCTTCGTTGTGTGATCGGTTTTGAAAAGTCCACGTACAGTGGTTCGTTCGATGGTTTTCGAGTAAACTCATCATCATCATTGTCAATGTCGTCGTTGCCATTGAACTTGCTCCGTGTGAGTGTCATTTCATCCTCAACCACTCTCGGAGTTCGTGGTGTACTGTATAGACTGTAGTTGCTGGACGAGTGCGAGATCGATCGCCGTCTATAGAACTCATCCTCAAATGGCAGTCCATTTGGGAATTTGGTTGAGAAGGCCTTCTTTGTTCGCGGTGAGCCCTGACTTCCGCCACTGATGCTGCCACTGCCGCTGCCGTTGAGAGTGCTGCCAGTGCTGCCAGCGCCATCACCGCCACCCACCACGAGCGGGTATTGTCGTCGATTGTTGCCACCGTTGAGCTGTGGCGACGATGAGCTGGACAGTTTGTTGTCCTCCTTGTATTTCTTCTTGTGTTGCTGCGAGGCAAGCGGCGGCGGTGGGTTCTTACTTCCTGCGGACACCGGTGCGAGTTTCCCTGTGTCTCTGGCCACTGGTGCTGTAACCTTTGTTGAGGGTCTGTAAGTGTAGCCAGCACCAGCGTTGGCACCATTGTTATTGTTAGGAACATTTTCTTTTGGCACTTTGACTGTGTTGTAGGCACGCTTCTGTGAGCCGCAATTAAGGAGGGCACTTGTGGTGCGTCCACTGTACACGGCACCACCGTATTTCGGGACGATCGACTCATCCGAAGCACCGCTGCTACTCACTGCAGGTGACTTGGCATGCATTTGGCAAGATACAAGGTTGTTTCTGCGGAAGCTGAGGTTATTTTGGTGGCCGCGATCAAAGTTTTGTGCCCTTGCACCGAATGCTATGTTATTGTTGTTCGAACGACTTCGTAGGTATTGTTTGTTAGTTGCATTGTTGTTGTTGTTGCTGTTGGCGTTGTTGTTGTTATTGTTCGATGTCGGCGTTGAAGGTTTAGTCTTGCCCCCATTCAGGGCATCCGCATAGGATTCAATGCGTCTACAAGTCTTAGGAGTTAATGGTTTAATTGTTGCGGGTGCCAATGCGCCCGGCCCCCGTCTGTAGTCATCCTTTGCTGCTGCACCAGCTGTGGACTTGGTCCCGTACAAACTACTACGGTACGGCTGTAGTCTTTGATTGGTGAAGGATGAGGATGGTATTGATTGAGAAGCAGCTGACGCTGCTGTCGGTGATAAATAGTTATGTTGCTTTGTGGATGCAGTGGAAACTGATGCTGAGTTGTTGTTATTGTTGTTGACTTTCCCGGCCCGGAACGAGCTGTACGGGCGGCTTGTGTACTGTCCCACAGGCATTTTCACTTATCACAATTTGATTTTAGACTTATATTCAGAATAAATTCGATAGACAAATTTAAGTAATTATTTAAAACAAAAAAAGAACAACAAATATCACACTTTGTAATAATTTAAGATGATGATGATTTTTTTATTTTTTGAGAAACACTACTTGCTATGATTTAACTAGAATAGTTGTTGTTGGTGTCACTTTCATTTTTGTTTATTGTTTGGCGGGCTATTAGGTGCCGTCATTTGATGGAGCGATGCAACTTGCTTTCGGGTTAAGTTCTAATTTAATGGAAACAAGCCGATGCATTATAAATTGAATCTAGGAGGAGAAAATCAAATCAGTTGCTGAATCGGTTGGTGTTTTCGAAGCGAACAAGTCCAATGTGTTGTTGTTTTTTGCGCGATTTCAGAAGTGACTTGCAGTAACGCGTTCGTGTCTGACCAGTTATTGAGATCTTGGCAGGAAATGGTTTTGTTTTTACGAGTTTATGCTGGAGTTGGCTTTTTTTATGTATAAACGCAACAAGTGCTATTCAAATAAGTCGGCCTATTAAAAATAAATTGCAACCAGTTACGTTTAGTGTGAGGGATTATGTGAGAGTTCAAGTGTGTGTGTGTGATTATTGAGCAATTTTAATGATTCTTCTTGTCATACCAGAAGGTTAATGATTGGATCTGTATTCTCCAAGCAACTTTGAAAAAAAGGGTGTTTTTCTTATAGAGGTTTGGTTTTTAAAGTGGCAACACTGTTTCTATAGATTGTCAATTTACACGCGTTGATCAACTGTCAAATTGACAATCTGTAGAAACAATGTTGCCACTTTATTGCAAACTTATCTTGAAAATCATGGTTCGGTTCGCCAAACTTTGCGTGCGCTTCGTCCATTTTACGGTCGACATAATCGTCCATCTGAACAACTTATTCGGAACACGATGAATCTGTGGACACCACCGGCGATCAGTGTCACATGCACTTAATTAACCGAGCGCGGTTTCGAATATCGCCCGCTGACGGCTTGACAGCTCACCTTCACGGCTTGAAACTTCAACACGCACGAGGTTTCGAGTTTGGCAGTTTCAACCAATCTTTCTTTTCTTTCGCCATACTGGATAATACGCATCGCCAAAGATGACAAACAGTGCGAACAGAAGAAGTTATTGCCGTTGTGGAGCTCAGTATTGAGGAGAGTCCGAATGAGTCGATTCGCCATCGTGCACAGCAATTGGAGCTATCCCCATCCACTTTTTGGACGATTTTACGGAAAGATCTTGACTTGATCCAGCTTGTGCAAGATTTGAAACCGTGTGACCATTATTTGCGTCGTAGTTTCAGTGAATGGGCCGAAAACATGATTCAGCTTGATCTTCATCGTCGAAAAATGTTGTTCTGCGATGAGGCCCATTTTTGGTTAAATAGATATGTAAACAACCAAAATTGCCGAATTCGAAGTGGAGGAAACCCAGAAGCTTTTGTCGAGACGCCATTAAAACTCACTGTTTGATGTTGGCGTAACGATTGGGTCATGGCATGACATTTTTTCGAAAGTTTTTGGTACGAAATGCGTGGCAGAAAAATGTGTTCCAAAATTTTTTGAACAAAAACAGCGGTGAATAGAAGTTGCTCAGGTGTCACTAAATGAAGTGAACGACGATGCAGAATTACTGAAACGTGTTGTAACAGGTGACGAAACATAGGTTTACGGATGTGACTTTGAAATTAAGACTTTGCATTTTGCTCAAAGGGCATTAGAATTGCTCTGGCTAAAATTAAGTGGTTGGGGCTGCAGCCATTAACACCACCCACAGCCACAAAATATGGTACAAATTCCATGAAAGATGCTTAATTTTTCAAGCTAAGCTCGTTGCTATCGAAAAACTGCGGAAAGGTTCGTGCTGTGCGTGTTATTGTTCTCTCATGAGTGGAGGGTACCTACGGTTTAATACCATCTCTGAACGACGAGATTGAGAAGCTTTTTCTAGACGGTTATACTCGTTGAGCATTGTCAGTGACTTGAAAGAGGTGGTGCCGTGAAAAAATGAAAGGTGTTCTTTCGGGAATAGAACCTAGATTTCGAGCGACGTACCTAGCCAATAGGCTCAGAAGTTTTTCTCGTTCAAAAAAGCATCACATTTCTGCAAAAATTCCGATGGGAAAGAAAAACTGCATATTTTTCTGCCAATTTTCCAGATATTTCATTTCTCTAGAAAAACCGACAAATTGAAGAGCACGTCTTAAAGAGCAACGTCCGTGACCGACTTAATTATTAAAACAGCATTCCATCAAATGCCGTTCTCAATTCGTCGTAGCGCTACGAATAAATTTTGAGGAAGAATTCTTCTCCGCCAAATTGCGTGCAGTCTCAGTACAAAAAAAACACAATAAATAGAAATTCTATAATTCACTTGTTTCTCTCTCGTCTAGTTTCACGAATGAATTCCATTCAAATGTGCACGCAACATGCATCGCGTCACGGGCAAGTAAACTCCATTTCAGTGGGACGGATCGATCATTTGCAGTCACCTTCTTCTTCTCGCAAAACTAACAAAATCGACTGAGGATTCCTTTAGGCGATGATCGTCTACAACGGATCTGAATCAGAAGATTTGTATTTTGGTTTTTGGCGAAAACTGCGCATTCCAATGCACAATTTATCACATTGGTGCAAAAATAGATTTTCAAAAACACACACAGACACACACGCACGTTGTTAACCTTCAAACAATTTGGAAAACAATGCCGTGAAGATATGCCGAAGCAAAGCGGCTTTTAACGATTAATTTGTTTTTTTTTTTTTCTTCTTTTCAACGCATGAAAGAATAATAAAAATTTAATTGAGATTTGTCTAGCATCATTACTTAAAAATAACGTCTTATTCAGCATCTCCCACCTAGGATTTTTGTTTGTTTGCAGTTTTTGGTGAGAGATATCGTTCGAAATAATTTCCCCAATTTATCGCTTTGATATCGCCTTTCCACGAGCAATCGTCTAACAATTCCTCGTGATGTAACAAACGCATTGTTTGATGAATTCTTTGAGGAAATTGGAAAGCTTTCACTTCAGCCGTTGATCGGGTGTCTAACCCCGAGCGCCCTTTTCTGAGAGAATCGTGTGGAAGCCAACAACACAAAATGATGTGTGTCAGTACTCGTATGGGAGCTGTAAAAACTATATTGCGTTCACAATTAATCAAGGCGCGGAACACAATCAACATCGAACACGTCCACTTGAGTCAACAAAAGCTCTGACTTCAAAGAAACACAAGATACCGGCTTATATATGGTCTGGGCATGACCTCCATCAATGACCGATGAAGTGTGTAGGTGATCGCATTGAAAATCTGATCGATTGGTGGATCAGGTAATAACCTTTACGACCTTGATTAAGATCCAAGACCCCATCGCTTGTGAGATATTGTTTGCTTGTTCACTGGGGAGAGTGCAGTTTACACACTCTCTGCGCACATTGTTGTCAACTGTCAAAGGGGATGCGTTCACAGAATGGCCCTTGTTTGTGTCGCTGAGTGCATCATAAAACATGTTTTTTCTTTCCTCAAATCAATCACATCAGATATTATTTTTAATTATTGATGAAAGGAAAAAAAATAACCAATCAAGGTCAAGTGCGTCCAATACTGTCGAGGGGCATGTTTGAAGTTTTTCTTCTTCCAACACATCCCCTGACTGTGTGTTTAGAGTGCTCGTGTGTGCCGTCAATCAAAACAAACAAAAAAATCACATTTTCAAATCAGAGAAGGAGGAGAAAAAGGGGAAAAGAAATAATCGAGAGACGGACACTGATTGTTGTTATTATCAATGACATTGTAATGCATCATCAGCGGAACGAGCATAAAATCTTATGTCGCTGACGCTGTAATTGGAAGTCGTGACGAATTATCCTTGCAATCAATTTGAGTAACGATTTTATTAATTGAATTGATGACACATTGAAGGCGTTTCATTGTTTAATAATAGGTCTTGTGCTCAAGAAGAGTGTTTTTAGTCATTTTCCCCGTGTAATCATAGACTCTTTGAAGAAAATTCAATGAGCAACCGGATGAAAACTCTTTCTCTTTGCGAATTGTGGCTTTTTAGGTCCTTCAAGAGAGTTGTATACAGAATTGTTGCTTTATTTTCGTAGGATTTTTGAAACACTACTGGATTACTCAGACTCAAAAGTGGTCCATTGTATTGGCAGGTAGCAACCTACTCCCGTCCCGTAATTTGATCCCAACGGCAAATGGTGACTGGACCAAATTCGATTTCACTGGGATTTGAACCTAGGACCCCTCTATTTTGGGGCAGGCACTTAACCAACTGCGCCATCCAGTCGTGAGTTGTTGCTTGCGTTCAAATCATAAGTCAAATTCAGAAATGATTGCATTTTTGCAACAGGTCTGCAAGGGACGCCCACATCACAGGAGACACACGCAATTGGAATGGACTTGAACCAATTGGGCGTGCGCAATTGGCGACAGCTAACAATCGTACAAGTTGGATAGACTTTTTGTTTCAGGACCTCCTGTAGCGCTACAAAAAGAAGAAGTTGCTCTTTAAGGGAGACGCATTTAAACGAAGATCAGTTTTATGGAGAACCATTTTACATTTTCGTTAGATTTGAAGAGAAGTTGACTTTGAAGATGAAGATGGTCGCTGCCGGTCATCTGAGGTTAGGTTAGGTAGATGGGTGTACTTGCTGACATGAAGAACATGCCAACGGCTCACTTAGACCACTATAAGTTCATTGAGCCCTGAGGTTGATGAGGACCAGTTGAGAGCCTTAATCGAAGCCAATCCTAGCAAAACTATACGAGAAGTTGCAGAAGAACTCACAGTCGACCAATCAACAGTCGTTCACCATCTAAAGCAAATAAAAAAGTCAAAAAAGCTCAATAAATGGGTGCCACACGAATTGAACGATGATCAGAAAATCGCCGTATTGAAGAGTTGCTTGCACTCTTTCTGCGGAATCAAATCGACCGACATTTCTCGACCGGATTTTGACGTGTAATGAAAAAGGGATTCTCTACGATAATCGGCGACATTCCGACGACTCCCTGCGCGATAAATGCTTCAAAAATCATGACGATGTCAAAAAACGCCTTCGCTGACTGACGTCTGACGCTGGCGGACGTCTTCCCCCTCCAGAAGTGCGGCATAAATAAAATTGTTTCTCGTTGGCAAAAATGTGTTGATTCTGATGGTTCTTATTTCGATTAATAAAGTTTATTGGGAAAAAAGTTATGGTCTTAAAGTCAAAGGTTTGAAACCGCAATTATTTTTGCATCAACCTAATATTTTGGTTCCCTCTGCGACGGATTAACTTGTTTTTGACCATCTTCCGCTTAGTTGACAATGTAAGCAGTGTCTTCTCGTTTGATTTTTTTAAGAAAAGAAATTTAGATTGTTAATAGTGGACTTGATTGGGGAAAATTGAGCGTGAATAGAATTTCAAAGGCTTGCTGCACAGAGAAATAGTCTTATCAGTGAACAAGGCGACGATGGTGATGTGCGTCAGAATTGATATTCTCAAAGTAGGCCGAAAGAGCAATGACTGGAAGAGGATCAAAGAAATAGGAACCGATTGCTTGTATACAAAGTCTTGAGCGATCAACTGATATGGCACTCAGTGAGTCACGGTGTTAAATGGAACTCATTTCAGTTCAGACATCTGATTAAAGGTCGACAAGCGAAAAGGTCCGAAGAATCTCCCACCCTGAAGCAGTGCGACAATGCAATGGAGGACGTCCATGTTTAAGGTCTGAATGGAGAGGGACCTCAATCAACTTGGTGTACGCCATTGAAGACAGCTAGCACAAAGATCGTGTCAGTTTTTGAGGCTTTTTGGTTAACGCCTAGGTCTACCGCGGACTGTAGCGCCAAAAGAAGTATAGACGAATTTGATTGCTAGAAATCTCTAGAAATGCACAACCTGCCGATATATGCCAGCATTTGAACTGGTCCACCAAATTCTGCATTCAGTCCTGAAATAGTTAGAATGGCCTAAATAGCCACTAGATACTCCACAAAGTTCTTCAGGTATGATGCCAAAAGACCCAAGGATGCCTTCAAACTTAGCACAACTTGTCTAAGATCATTGTGTGAGCATCTACAATAATATCAGTCCAAAAAACTGCAAGCACTGCGGGCAATATAGAGACGCCTTTTTTTGTCGCAGGTTTTTAAAACACTGCACTGGAGCACTCAGACTCAAAAACTGGTACATTGTACTGTTAAGAGACGCTTAGTCATGGAGTATCCGCCGCTTGCATAAGACAGATTTTTAGTAATGAATAAGACAAATTTGACATGAATTGACTACAAAAATATCAAATTTCGAAAGACACCACTCAAATCCTAGAAAGAAACACGCGCAATAGATCAACAATGGCCGCAGTGTATGTAATTCTGTCCTGCTAAAGTGGTAGATTCACAAATCATCGCTCTCTCCATGATAACTCCCCAATATCTTCCATCCAATTCAATGTAAGGCATCAAACAATACGTTTTTTTGTTTTTACTAAAGGTGTACAGCGAACCATTCACACGAAAATGCTGTTTAACAAAATAACTCTTTTTGGTGTGGTCAACAGAAAGCTGCTTATACTCGTATACATGGTAATTGCAGCTTGCTACAATCCCTGAACAATAGGTTATTTTTGGAAACGGAAAAGGCAACGAGCATGTCAAGTTAGGATAATGTCTCTCGTAAAGACACTGTATTACTGACTTAGCATCACTTTTTCTAATATCGTCGCTGAATTATCAAAAAAAAAAAAGAAAAAAAAAAATAGCAGCCAAAGACGGATGAAAAAGAGGTAATTGAATAGAGGTATTATTTTTCGAATAACTAATTTTCTGTCCTATCCATCATTACTCTAGATATATAGCGAAAGACATGATCACTGCGCTAAGTGTTCGTGGATTCAACTCCTTAAATGACTAGACCATGTAGAGCGCATGGGAAACATAGCACTCGCCCGCGAATCTTCTACTCAAAACCTATAGGACAACACGATTGAGGTGGCGAACTGCGGGGTATTGCATGAATTCGAAACTCCGTCCAGCCTTTATCAAGGAGAAACTCCCTCAGTAATCAACCTGGATTTAGCAGAGAGTGATATTTGCTCCGTCGCAGTCGAACCCAAATAATGAGGTGTGCTGGTGAGGACCTTGGGTGGCATTCTCCCCACCACCTCTCCCGAGTCACTGATAATGTTCTCTAAGAGCGTAATTCAAACAAGGAACAACAGGAAAGTAGCGCTTCAAAAAAGAAACAGGAAAGACTTGCATAATCCTTCGTGAACTCAAATCAAGTTCGTTCTGTACCTACCTCTGAAACAGAGGTAGACTTTTTCACGCAATTCTATGTGGCCAAGCACGAAAGCAATATTCACGAAATATTCAAAAAATAAATTGTGCGCTTTCACATTAATCCAAGTTCTCTGGTGTCATAAAAGCTAAACATCCTCCTTGTTGACACTTCAGAAAAATCTGATCTTTATTTCACTCTTCGACTGATTTAGTTGATATGAAATACGTTCAAGATATTGCCTAATGCTTCGGTGAATAATTTTAGACTCATGATAAACTCACTTCACCCCATGACTAGACATGCCCGTCGTTCTGGGTGCCCGTCCACTGAGCTACCATATTTCAGACCGATAAGGTGTTGACAGTTTTCGAGATTCGGGTCTTATCAGTATTTAATCGGCCTTCTATTGCTTCCACTTGGCAAATCTACACATAACACGAAAAAAGAAAAAGAAAAATAAACGTGTACTCATTGATTTTTGAAGCGCCATAGTGTGCGAACACAGTCCCCCTTTGATGGTTTTGAGTTCAACGGGTATTAAGGGTGAAACCGAATAGTTTGGCCTTGCATGGAGATAGTGAATTTCAAAGAATTCCATTCTGAATGAACTAATCATATTAACATGTCCAACATAAGCAAAACACTGCAGATAGAAGACACCCTTCGCAGAGGTGTGAAAAATGACGAAGGAAAACAAACAAAAAAGGGTGCAGGCAGTGTGTGCTGGTGCAGTTTCTCGATCGGAAAATCATGCTTAACTAATGAATAATACATTCAGCAGAATGTCTAATTCTATTTGATATAAATTGTAATGCTAACGAAGTCAGACTAAGCAGTTCGAGAGTCGGAGACAGATTTATGTGACTAATCTGGCCATAAATGGAAACTGACTGCAATTGTCCCCTGGTCATTTCAAAAATTGACTTCGATTAGAAACAACAACAGAGAATAAATCTTCCGGTATAAGAGACAGATTTACTTCAAAGGCAAGGATTCTCGATCAGCTTATCCTCATTCCTAATAAAGACGTTAGACTTCTACTTAAGGAGCAACATGCATACACAAAAACTCTCAGCATAGCAACTCGTGTGCTGCAAGGGAACATCTGTCGACACCGCTTTACACAACAGGGTAGGTGCAGTCGAAAAATCGATGGTCTGCAAGGAGTATACAGCCTTGGCCAAATGTTTTAGGCACCCTTATCTTTCTGGTTTTGCTGCCAAATCACTTATCGGAAGTAATTAGTTTGAATTTTATGGTTTTCGGTGAGGTTGTAAACGATTTTTATTTTTTCCTCTCATTTCATTTTTTGGTTTTTGAAAATATAACGAATCTTAAAGTGTGCTTAATACCTTTGGACAAGGCTATACAATGTTCGCTTTCCTCGATATTGAAGGAGCTTTCAAGACTATACCACCGGAAGGCATAATCGACGCACTGAACAGGTTAGGTACCCAGGATAATAACATCCATTGGATAAGTCTAATGCTTACCAGCAGGAAAATACACACCGAGTTCGGTAACAGCCAAATGAAAAGAAAAGTGCAACGGGGTACATTACAAGCAGTACTTTCACCGCATCTTTGGCTTTTTACAGTAAACGCACTTTTGCTCTCATTGGAGCGCTATGGCTGAAAGGTTATCGCTTACGCGGACGATATCGCCATCATCTTTAGTGGGAAATACCCTCAAGTTCTTAGAGATTTCATGGAAAAAGCACTCCTGTCGAACTGGACCAGTAAATACGGCCTGGATGTGAATCCAGCAAAGGCCGAGCTGGAACTATTTTCAAAAAAACATCTGACACTTCCAATCAGACCACCAAAACTCAATGAAATACCACTAATCTACTCTGACTGTGCCAAATACATTGGCATTATATTAGACAGGAAGCTGGATATAGACCGCCGTCATAAGACCCAGCTGTCCTACAATTTCCTCCAGAAGGAAAGTAACCCTAGGAGCTTTTTACATAAATAATTTAACGGACATATCAGAAATAGATGTCAAGAAAATCTGGATGTTCATCCAGAAAACAAGAGCAGCGATTGGAAGCCGGCGAAGTCTCATTCCAAAGGATCCTCTAGATCTAAATGAATCCTTTACTAGTAAGGGAAGCCACCTTATCTTCCTATCTACCTAAAGAATCCCGAAGCAGCTTCTCAATGGACTGCGTAGTCACTCGTTTTTTAGTGGAATGCTTAGAATGCTCAACTTAACCCCTAAAGTGGCTTAAAACTATTTAAAATTCATTTCATAACCCCCTTCACATTAAATGGAGTTGAGTAACAAAGAACTTCTGACAGCATAGCGCTTAAAAAAGAAGGATCCAAACGTCTGATTCAAATCGAATTCTAAGAAATCACTTCCTCGCCATTCATCCTTTCCTGCCAAGATCACAACGACACACCAACACAACAATCCACTTGCGGTTGGTTGTTTATACACTGCCACTTGTTATTCTACTTTGCACCTATAGCTAAACTTGTATCTCAAACTCTGCTGCTGCTGCTGCTGCTGCAGGTGCAGACGCGAACGCAGCAAGTATCGATACAGACAAAAGAACACGACAGAAGAAACAAAAAAAAGTAAACAAAATCGTCTCTCTCACATAATATTCAACAAACGTTCGGTTTATCATAAAAACAAAATAACAACTAAACACACAAAACTTTGCAATGGAACTCTCCCACAAAATCATTGTATCCCTCCACATCGTCGTCTTAATTCATTCAAGAGACGCCGCGCCGACACCAACAGACGCAGATTGAAGAATTAAATTACTCATTCCCTTCACGTGGGTCATCTCTCACGTTTAGCTTTTCATTTTCTTGCTTCAAAATCTTGTCTGTTGGTGTAATTCACCTGTCTCTTTGTTTCGAACAAAAGAAAGAGTGAGCAACGAAAGAGGAAAACATTCAAATTTTTGCTCGAAACAACCGAATATGACACGATCATCTGTTTAAATCACCACTTCATACGTCATTTTCTATTTTTTTTTTTCTTTGATATTCTCACATTTCGCTGCACTGAACTCTATGTACATGATAAGGAAATCGTAGCCGATAACAACACATGAGTGGAAAACACACAACACATTGGACTTCTCAGGAAAGGGCACGAGGGTATAACACGAAAGATCGTTCCGGGATCACTTGCGGATCACCACAAAACACTTCAAACACATCCTGGTGGTTAGTTTACATTATCACTTCACACAGATGCACTCATTTCGTGAACGAAACAAATCAAAAATTGAATAATTGAACACCGGAAACGATCATATACTACCAGTTGGTGTATCATCTATTGGATTCTGCGCGTGAATTTCCCGATTTTTTCACCCAAAAACAAACAAAAAAAAACTAATAACGAAACAGAAAAAAAAAACAAAAATCACATTTTTTTCTTCCACTTGACGACTTGCATTGAAACTTCGGATTTATTTATTTCAAACAAAAATGAAAGAAAAAAAGAACGAATTAAAAATCTTTTATATCTCGCAGTGGGTACACCTCCATCCGCTTTAAAGTAATCGCATCGACTGAATTTAATTCCAACGGACCGACTACTTCCAGCCCCAAAAAGGGGCGCACAATACAGAAAAGAAACGAAAACAGAACAAAAAAAAAAAAAAGAGCTACGGTGGGCCCCTTCTTGTTGTGAGTGTTGTTTCTTATTTTCATTTTCTTCTGCTCGTTTTTCTTTTCCGCTGTGCTTCGTATTTTTTGCGTGCAATCGATCCAAAGTAGTTCTTCGACTTTTGAGTAACTCGTTTTGTCTGGTTTGGCGTTTTTCTTACCTACGATATTAGACCGAAGAGAGTGCGACTCAACTTACGATCTCACGACGATCGCACAACTGTCATTTCACTTCGGTTCAGACGCGGCAAACACACAAAGGTGTTAGATACTCTTAAGAGGCGTGTTTGAAACTTGCTCTTTGCTTTCTTATTTCTCTCCTTCTACCGTCTAAGCCCGACAGCAAACGAAAGACGGTCGATATAGTGCAACGAAAGACGAAATAAAAACAAAAACCATATGTGCGTGCAGGCACAGCTCGGTTCGTAGTGGTGTCACCGAAAGATTAACCTACAAAACGACACAACAGCAACGACAACGATGAAGACGACCATCAGCGAGGGGCTTCAGTGTGTCTTCTGCACAGATGATTGATTTTTAATGCCAAGTTGTTGTTGGTTCCCTTGTTACGCTTCTTTTCGCGTTTATTTATATTGATTTTATTAATTTTTGCGCAAATTGTTTGATGGCGCTTTTATTGGTGCTGTCGGATCGTTTATTGATACACAATTGGGAGGGATTTCTCAAGTCATCCACTGGACACCACCGCCGCCGCATCGAAGGTAAGCACGGCGCGGGATCGGACAAAGAGCACTGCTGATATAACCCACTGAAGTGGTTCAGCCGGCGGGCAGAGTCTCGCGTGTTCTTGACATTATTTCGACGGAGAAAGACTTAAGCAGACATATTCGTACAAACAGTTATTTTTTTTTTTTTTATAAAGTACAAAGAGTAATGCAGAGGAGAAAGTGTCACGGTAAAGAATTTAAATTCTTTATGACGAGTATGAAGATAAAAAACATTCATTTTTTTCGGAGGCTTCTTTGTACACACTGTCAGGGTACAAGAGATAAGATTCACTTACATATGAAGTTTATCTGACGTTTGATTTGAGTGATATAGACACGGGATGTGTGTACACGGTTTTTGGGAAAATATTTAATCAGCGGATTAAGTTTGTTCAAACATGAATTTGGAAGATAAAACAGCAAACAGATGGACGATAAAAAAAAAAACAAGATCAAGATATTTTTTTGGAATCCACGGTGGGTACATGGATCTTGTGACAACAAAAAATTCTGAAAACGAGGTCCCACTTGACAAAGTTATTCGATGCTCATTTTTGGGTCACCTCTGTGTCAAAATACGGATGACAATGGATGTCATTTTTGAATGCTCAGAGAAATCAGTTTGTTTTTGCATTTTACTTGGATTTTGTAGTAAAATTACACAAATAAAAAAAGATAAAAAAAAAAAATTAAATCTCGATAGTGATGTGACTATTCTGCAAGACAAAACGAATTCTTGATAACGACACTTCGACTTTGGACTTTGGTTTTCGGAAGAAATTTCAAATTCTTAATGCCTGAAACACAATACTGCGTTGGTGCTACCGTCGAGTGACGTTTAACGTCCAATACATTGCTGCACAGCCCTAAAATAAGGTAAAATCTCGAAAACATGAATAGATAAAAAAAAAGGCCCCGTTCATCTTTTACAAGAATACAAATTAGGCAAAGAAGAAAGTACAGCCATACATAAAAAAATTGCATATAACAAAACAATAATTAATTTTATTTTTAAAATCAAGAAATTTTATTTAGAAGTTTTTTTTAAAAACTCTATAGAAGACTTTCGCCCGGAAGAGAGATGAAAAAAAATCGATCATCTTTCTGAACATGTTGTAGAACCGTTCATATTTTCGAGATTCTGCTGTAATTATATAAAAGCTCAATATATTTTTTTTAAAGAGCGAAAACTTTAATTTTAGCTGTAAGCATGATGGTGATATATTTCTTGAGGTGTTTGCTGGCGTTGAAACGGAAACGTCACGCCTTTTTTGCCTTAAAAAATCAAAGGCTTTTGAAGTAAGGCTATATTTATGGAATCTTCCCCAAAGCACTTGGTCATGCTTGTTGACGTTGCCTTGCTATGATGAAGATTCATTTGAAGCTCGGGCGCATTTACCTCCTGGAGTCTAGGTCCGACAATTGATTTAAATGGCAACAACGATCACCGTCTAAATACCGACTCTTTATTTTTGGGGTACTATGTACACAAAATCTGAAATATGTAATGTTTCTTACAAGAAATTTGATGGGCGCCGTGGCATAGTGTGACGACTCCTGCACTCGATGTTCTCGGTTCGATTCCCGAAAAAACACCTACAATTTTTTCGCAGCTCCACCTCTTTCGATTCACTGACAATGCTCAAAGAGTATAACTGTCCAGAAATAGCTTCTCAATCTCGGCTGGTCGAAGTCGGCATTAAACTGTAGGTCCCATCCACTCGTGAAAGAACAATAGCACGCACAACACGAGTGGTTGCTGAGAAGCCCAGGTCTACCTCAGACTAGCGCCGCCATTATTATTATTATTATTAATTTGCTGGATTACCAGGGCACCACTTCTCCGATCCCGCTAGCTCCCCTACTAAAATTGCAACGCGTGTGATTTCTGCAGATTATAGGACCAAGTCCACCCTGGATTTTAGCGCCAATCAGAGAAGAAGAATGAGGAGGAATGTTTGAAAGCTCCGATAACTTACTCCCCCATGAAGTAAATAGGTCCCAGCCAATACGAACCCACTTCGTGAGTAAGATTTACTTAAAGATCTCTAAAAGATAGTAGCTGATTCAGAATAATTTCTTACACTTCACTCATAAATGCAATCCATTTGTATTGCAGACTCTTATATAATCACATTGCTAACTCAGTAAAACATTTGTTTAAGTGCTCATCACCTTTGTTATTTTTTGATGCATCACTGCCAGGGTACACATCATTCTCGCGACACAGAAGATGCTACCGAACCCATATGCCGCCGTAAACATGAACAGAGTCTATCTGAATGTAAATTTACTCAACTCTCACCGCTGATAACCCTGAATGTGGCTTAAAATAAAGAAGGTAACGCATAATTCATTGATCACACACAAATTACCCAAGACGCATCACCACCAAGGGACTCCGATTGAGTGTGCAAATTGTTCAAACACCGTGTATGTTATGTAAGCCAAACAATGGTCGATTACTTACAGATAAGCCGAGCTTAACTACCACCTCCCATTGTCTCATCTCAAGTGGCACAAACGGCACTTCAGCGAGACATAAACATTGTTTAATATTTGCATCTCCGCGTCTCATAACGAATATCATCTTGACGCAGAAACTTTACTCTTCCCTAACAACAGGCCTCAATCGTCCCACAGTCTCTAACGTGAGTCTCACAGCTCATTTCAAATCTATAAAGGATTTTATTACCCGCAAGTGTCTAGAAGGCGTTAATCGCCAAAATAAAACCACACACACAAGTTTTGCAACGAAAATATGTGAGTATACTTCTAGCATTGCAATGCAAAGCTAGAATCACCTTTAAGGTCTGTGTACTTTTATTTTGATGAGAATCAAAAAGGGGAAACTCATAAATTACAAACTTCTTGTTTTCTCTTGTTGTGCGACAAAACTTCGATGAAATTTAAATTTTGTTTACTTTTTGAGCTTGAATTGAAGACGAGGTGTAGTTGAACGAACTTTGATGGGCTACGGACGGTGAATATTAAGTAATTCTACGCGTAACGTACTCAACTGGGAACGTGATACTTGTCACTTGTTTGAGTTATGAAATTATTTATGCAACACTCGATGGCTCAGCTTCAAAAGGAGAAGACTCTGCTGGGAAAGTGTGTCAGAGAACATTCGGAAATATGCGGGAGTACAGTGATTGTATGTGTGTTCATATTTCTTAATAGAGCTCGTAGAGAAGATAAATAAGTAGTTATTTTTAAGTTAAACAATAGTTTTGTGGGCGTTTGTTGTTTGTATACGGAGTGATGGTTATTGAGACAATAAATTTACCGAAATCCTCTATGAACTGTAGATATCATTTTTTAGCACCTTGGTGAATGTTTCTTCTTCTTCGCATGTCGCTTAAGTCCGTGTTAAGCCTGGTCTCACGACACGACTGCAGGGTGCAGTTGGTTAAGTGCCTGCCCCAAGTTCGAGGTGTCCCAGGTTCGAATCCCAGTGAAATCGAATCTGGTCCAGTCACCATTTGCCGTTGGGATCAAATTAACGGCACTGGAGTAGGATGCTACCTGGCAGTACAATGGACCAATTTTGAGTCTGAGTGCTCCAGTAGTGCCTCAAAAATACTCCGAAAAAAAAGCCTGGTTCTCAACAAACAGCCTTCTGTCCTTCTCCACTTATGTTCGTCACTTTAAATTCTGACATCGCCCTCTGCTGCGTAGTCCCAAGGCTCAGAGTCTAAAATTGTTGGGGCTGAAACAAAAGTGTCCATTCACGCCAGTCATAGGATCCGAAGACGACTGGACAGATTCATGTTAATGTCAATTTTTTGGAAGCACTGTTCGTTGTGATAACCAATTTGACAGTAAACTCTGCCATTTTACAAAGCTAGAGCAACGTTGGGAAATTGTGAGAACGTCGGAAATCAACTATCTTTGTTTAGTTCACGAAACTTCATAACAAAATCATGTGCAACGACGAGGTTCACTTCTGGTCGAATGATCGCGTCAATAAACAAAACTCTGGAATTTTAAGTGAAGAAAATTAAGTTTTTCTCATGGGGACGACATTCTTGTTCTTCGAGTGGCGCTTTAATTTGTGATCATGGGTCTAGTTTCGTCAGCAACCACTCGTGTTGTACATGCCTGTGGAAGCGGATCTAAGAAGCTATTTTCTGTGAGCATTGTCAGCGACTCGAGAATTGGTGATATAAGTCTGGAATTGAGCCGTGGATCTTTAACGTAGGAATCACACGACAGGCGTTAAGTCCCGAAAAATCACAGTTTAATGTGCTTTATGAGCTGGTGGAATCATTGGCCGATATTTCTTTAGTGAGGCCAAATAGACCGTGGGTGCCGTGGCCGTATGGGTTTGTGCGTCGACCCAATAGAATTTCACAGTCTAGGTTCAAATCCCATTTCGGACAAACAATATTTCAAAAATTGTTCACGGCTCCACCTCTTTCGAGTCATGGACTATGCTCAAAGAGTATAACTGTCTAGAAAAAAGCTTCTCAATCTCGCCGTTCGGAGTCGGTATTAAATTGTAGGTGCCCTCCACTCGTGGTAGAACAATAGCACGCACAATGCGAGTGGTTGCTGAGAAGCTAGGCCCAAGTCCACCTTGGACTAACGCTCACTGAAAAGCGCTGTAGATCAATGATCACTAATTTTTTTCGTTTTTCGATTGAATGACATAAAAGCTGAAAAAGGAAAAGGAAAAAGGAATCCTTAATGAGCGCTTCCAAACTGCCATCTCCTTATGTCACTTGAGCTGACTTTTGTAAGACCGTGCCTCTAGTGCTGGCCGGTGAGAACGTCGCTTTGCATAATACCCTTTTTGACTTTAAAGGTCTTGAGGAGTTAGTTACCGACCTGATGGAACAGCGAGGATTCTCCACCGTCATCTTGCACAGCTTGACCAGTCTGGGCAGGAATGTCAAGATCAGACGTGGCGCTATATCGCTCGTCTCTATACTCGCAGCCATAATAACAATAATAATAAAGGCGGCGCTACAGTGTGAGGTGGACCTAGGCCTAGCTTCTCAGCAACCAGTTGTGTTGTGCTATTGTTCTGTCACGAGTGGAGGAGACCTACATTTTAATGCCGACACCGAACGGCGAGATTGAGAAGCTTTTGCTAGACAGTTATACTCTTTGAGCATTGTCAGTGACTCGAAAGAGGGGAAGCCGTGAAACATTTTTTAGGTGATTTTTCGGAAATCGAACTGAGAACATCGAGCGTAGGAGTCGACGCACCAACCCACTACGCCATGGCGCCCAGCCGTAGCCATAAGCGGCCTTAAAATCAGCGAATTGGATGTAGGTGTCGATTTGGATTTCTTGGGTATATCTGATCAGAAGATCTTGTTTATTGTGAACTTCCCTGGCCTGAAACGAGACTGATTTTGAGCAATTGTTGACAAAAAGTTTCACAAATCTACAGAGAAGATCTTGTAGGCGAAGTTAGGAAGACTGATCTCGATAATTGACACAGTCAAAGGAGGCATGGGAAAGTATTCCATGTTCAGAAAATCCTTCAATCGAATGACTGGTCATTTTTGTATCTGATCCACTCAAGTATAATACCTTTTAAACTGCGCACATATCTACATTCATGCTTCTAGTCAACAATGCATCGTTCCATCACGAAACCAAAGTTCAATAAACAAGATAACAAAATTAAGTTAAGGACTTTAGTCAACTCAATCATTTTTGCGACAAAAATAAGCATTATGATGTGAGCTATTTTGCCGTTTTGATTATTCGTTTCTTTTTTTGGCAAAAAATTTGTCACAGTTAATAGCCTCAAAAACTTATGACCTCAGGTTTTCAGATTGAGTTCAAATGATTATCGAACAAATTTGTTCGTCTGTTCCAAGAACTGAACACAAATTCATTTCGCTTGGCGCCATCACGAAATAAATCAAATGAAATACTGAAATGCTGGAGGAGAGGTAATCTTCTAGGGTAATCGGTTTTGCATTGACATCGATGAAGGTAAAACATTCAGAGCGTTTTAATGACGGCATCATCCATTAAAAAAGACGACTGTATGGAGGGTACCCCGAAAAATTTGTCAAACTCAAGTCTTAGTTGGAAGGGCGCTATAGCGGCTTAAGAGTTTGGGTCCATTGCTCATGTCATGTTCCAATGCTTTTTTAATTTCGTTTGAAATCAAATTTATAGGTTTTTTTTTCCTATAAATGCTTGCCTTATCTATGCATCCACTATATATAGCTTCCAATGGCTAAAACGCCACGTCTGCAAATTGATCACTTTGGAACCCTTATCATAATGCAAACAGTTCATGTTCGCTTATCATGGGATCGCAACTGTTTTTTCACTTCCATTGATTGAAACCCGTTTTGCAATTTCATATCACGCGAGATATGAAATAGGTCCCCTCCTTCTTTTTATCTCTAAAATTCACTTTAATCACTGCAACTAAAAATAATGTCTTATCATTTTCCCGAAGCAGAAATATTAAACTACGGGGCAACTAATTTCTCGGATTCCAATCTCCACAAGATTCGCAATCGTCTGTCTGTCTGCGAAATTAATTTAAAACTCTAAATCAATCTCAGCGCGTATGAGACGAAGTTTGCACTATATGCATAAAGATTTGTGAAGATTGCTTATCTTTTGAAAATTAGTTTTTTTTTTTCTCCACAAACTTTTGCCATGCGATTTGCAATAAATAGCCTCTCAGCTTCAAGGCGTTGCCTTGGATTATCATTTTTAGTTTCGTTTTTTTTTTTCCACAGACCAGAAGTGCGATGAAGAAATTGTCGCAACAAGTGATTTGATGTGATGATGACCGATGTGTGAATGAATGATGATGAATTTAATTTTATTTTAATTGATATGTCAGTCAGAGAGAACGCGCTCGACACACAAATGAACCGGACCACAATTGCACAATTTTGAAGTGTGACGAGAGTGAAGTGTAGTGGAAAACACGAAGAATAACCTCGCGTCTATTAAGCACAATCGTTTGGGTTTTATTAAGATGACTTCCTGATATGAATATGCAATTTTTTTTTCTTCCCTGTACATTGTTGCCTGGACACATTTTGAGGCGCAGAATTTTTAAATGAGAACAATTGACGTTTAAAAAATTATTTCTAAATTTATAATTGACGGTACAGTTATCAAAGAACAGGTCAAAGTGTCAAACAAGAAATAATATAGAAATGAATGGAATTAGGAGTGTCATCAGCAGGCAGTTTCGAGTTTACGTGCTTTTTTGTCTCCGCCTTCATTCAAATTGTGCAGCTGGTGCTGTTTAGGTTGTCTAGACAGACATTTGACAAGAATTTCGCAGTTTTATTAGATAAGAGTGGCCGATGTGGCATAGTGAATTATGCCTGAAACACAATACAGCGTTGGTGCCAGCGTTGAGTGACATTTAACTTCTAGCACAGGCATGGCAATGACACAGCTCGAAGTACTGCGTTGTGCTAGCAAACTTAGGTTTGTAAAAAAAATTAGAGCAACGTAAACAGGGCACGCTCTCACGCAAATCTTTCAACGTGTTGAAACATACTTGCGTTTTGACATTTCCTGTACAAGTTTTTTGACATTTCATTGCGATATTAGAGAGATGAAAACGGTGCTATAACATAACGCCAAGCGACATAAGGCCATGTGTACATGTGAGATGTACTGTGATCATAAAAACGGCTTCGTTCAGTTTCGTTAAGTTCGTTAATTTTTGCCTACTTACGCTAGAACGACACGAATTGAAGCAACCGAGCGAATACAATACTCTGTGACCATAGAAATCGCTCCACTCATCTTCGTTAAGTTCGTTCACTTTTGGCTATTTACGTGTAGACTAAACCCCACCTCGGGCTAAGGCGCCACCTAAGAAAACAAAACAAACGTCAACATCTAGCAAGTTGATCATACAATTACAACAAGCTCGCACCCCTGATTGTGATAAATTCAGCCACTCCTCGCAGCTTGTTTACAAGCCTACACGGGATTTTATCGTGTAAGAAAAACAAAATTTGGGTTTTTCCGTCGGTCACAACCTCGTTTTGGTGCACTGCAGTTGTTAAGATGTGGCGTTGATGCAATTAAATTCAACGAGTGAAAATGGGTCAAGAGATAAACATAAAATTCCAAAAATTCTTAATCGCCGCACAACAACGAGGTACAATTCAAGCATATCAACAAAAAGGAAGTCACCTCTTCAATCAAAACCAAAATGCATAAAACTCACGACAAAAGGGGCAACATTTGTTTACAGAAACTCCAACACACCAACGGCTTGTCGGCACGTTAGATAAAACTGATGAAATGTCACGGCAATTAAACGCACGTTCAGAGAAATATTGATTTAAGACGTTAACACCCAACAAAGGAGGACCTTCAACAGGACAAAATTCACACACAAAAAATAATAGGTCACATGTGTGATGTGTCAATGGGTCACATGTGTGATTTGATGCACAAAAGAACCGCAAAAGATCTGGCGGATTTTCAAAAATGCTATCTATGATAATTTCCCAGCGCAGATGACAGATTGACGAGTCGTGCTGCGGCGATTTCCGCGTTTTGTATGATTCATCTGACTTCTGTTCGTCCTTGTTGGGAAAGCATGAAGAACATTTGTTTACGAAACAGTGACTCGAAATAGCAAGTACGAGTACCATGATGATTTGTATTCACGGGCGTAGTGTGACATTGAATTATTCTGTGATCAGTTCTTGAAGATGTCGGAGAGACTGTCCTAATGGGGGGTCTCTTTAGATCTTAGTGAACACATGTTGGTCGTTAATTTGACTCGTGTGGCTGGTGCGGTTTTATTATCTGATGAGTCTTTTTTAAATGTTTACTTCTTCGGCGACCATCACTGACTGACATTTGTTCAATTGTAAGATGTCGCGCAGATTTCGAAAACCTCAGATAAATAGTGGCACATAATGCGTCGGTTTATGGGAGAAAGAACTGGCTTTAACAGGAGTTTTGGATGAATAACATTGGGTACTTTCAGGGCGGAAATGATGGATGCTTTGCTTCTTTTCATTGTGGGAAATCGATGCTTAGTCGAAGTCGCGGACAGACACAGTGGAACATTAGTTTTCTGGGGACAGACACAGTGGAACATTAGTTTTCTGGTTAAAAAAATGTATCTTCCAATGGGGCTTACGTTTTTCATTATTGATTCTGATTGAATAGATTTTGATTTCGACTAAGCAAGGAAAAAGTAAAAAAAACTATTCATGAATAGATAGTGGCTGTTTACCAGGGTCCGGCACCTTCATTATCAACTGTGCAAAAGTGGTCAAGTGAGTTCAAGAGAGGCAGAGAGAGCATTGAAGACGACCCCCGCTACTGCTTGTACGGGAGAAAGCATCAAAGTCGAAAAACTTGTTCTTGAGGATGCCCGAATAAAGGTGAAAATGATGGCAGAGATAACCAAGCTTTCAATTGGTACCATTCACACCATTCTTCATGACCATCTTAACCTTTCAAAGGTCAGTGCAAGGTGGGTGCCACGAATGCTCACAGCGCCTCAGAAAAAAGTGAGAATCGCGAGCTGTAGAGAGCTTTTGGAGATGTGTAGTGAGAACGCGGAAGGTGTTATGGATCGAATTGTTACCGGTGACGAAACATGGGTCCACCACTATGACCCTGAAAGCAAACAAGAGTCCATGCAGTGGTATAAAAAAGGAACAGACTCCCCGAAGAAGTTCAAAGTTACTCCGTCTGCCGGGAAGCTCATGGCCACAGTTTTTTGGGACTCAAAGGGAATCTTCCTCATTGAGTACAAAAAAAAAAGGTGCAACCATCAACGCCACATTCTACGCTTCCACTTTGCATAATTTGCGGGATGAAATTAAAAAGAAATGACGGGGTAAACTCGCAGCGGGTGTGTTGCTTCTTCATGACAACGCTCCTGTTCACAAGGCGAGAGTTTCCAAGCCTGCTGCGCGAGATTGTGGTTTCGAAGAAATCCAACACCAGACCTTGCCCCTAGTGAATATTTCCTGTTTCCGGATTTGAAAAAATGTCTTCGTGGAAAAAGATTTTCAGATGATGAAGAACTCAAGTCGGCAATAAATGGGTATTTTGCAGAGAAAGAGGAAATTTATTTTTTTGAGGGTTTAAAAAAGCTTATCTCAAGATGTAACAAATGCATTGATGTTAGGGGAGATTATATTGAAAAATAAAAACAATTTGAATTGAATTCGCATTTTCCTTCATATCGATACCGAGAATATATTGAACGCCCCTCGTACATATGCGTTAAAATCAATATTGATAAGAACTAAACCAATGTCAGACAGTCGAGCTGCTATTCTGGCAGAAGGCTCCCACTTCATCAAATCCAAGCTTGTGTGGTAATGCCTACAGAAGCTTAAAGATCTGGTCATACGGGGAGAAGAATTCGGGGAACTAGAACGGAGCCGGACAGAAATCTGAAACAAAGATCATGACATGAAGCAGGACAAGAAACTCTTGGGTCAGTAAAACCGAAAGTACACTCAAGGCCATCTTCCGTTTAAAAAAAAGTGGTTTTTGGTACAGCTCGCACTGGAGTTTCGATGACCTTGCGCAGCGCATTTCCTTTGACCCCAGTCTTAAGTGTATGCCGTCTGATGCACGGACACCTGTACTCCAGCTGCAACGAACATCCAAAGTCGACTTTCCCTGCACTCAGGACTGGATCTGGCCAGAATCTGAGGCAGGAAAGGAATATAGTCCAATGAAGGATCTGGTGCTGGTGCCTTCGTGGAGAGTGACAACTTTAGACTGCACACCTCGTTAGGTAAATTTGCGTCGGTTTTCCAACCGGAAACCTATGCGATCCTAATGGTTACGAGCTATATTGTGAAGAAAAGGTGGAAGGGGCGAAGTATTTGCGTCTGTAGCGATAGCCAAGCTGTGCTTAAGGCCTTGCTCAACTCTTTAACCACTTCCAGGATAGTTCAGGAATGCAAGTCTTCTCTGAATCTGATCGGTAACTTAAAATCGCTAAAAAGCGACTGGATGGCGCAGTTGGTTAAGTGCCTGCCCCAAGTTAGAGGAATCCCAGTGAAATCGAATCTGGTCCAGTCACCATTTGCCGTTGGGATCAAATTAACGGCACTGGAGTAGGTTGCTACCTGCCAGTACAATGGTCCAGCTTTGAGGCTGAGTGCTAAAGTGTAGTGCTTCAAAAAAAAAAAAAAACCGCTGATCGCTGATGAACTTGCTAGGCGAGGATCAGATGAGGCATTCTCAGGACCTGAACCTACGCTGGGATTGCCTGCGTCCTTGGTTAGGGCTTGCATCGATGGTTGGACTTCTCAAGAGCACAACCGGAAGTGGCATGACTCTCCAGGATGTAGACAAACCAAGCGCATGCTCTCCAACGTTTGTAAGAAATCCGCGGCTTTCTTGTTATCTCTTAACAGAAAATATAGCTGTCAACACATCGGCTTACTAACGGGGCATTACACCTTCGCCAAACACCGAAGTGTGCTTGGCCTAAGCGATGAATCCCTCTACGACGCTTTGCCATTGTCCCGCCTTTGCTCGGATCAGGTGGCAGTTATTCGGTGCTAATGAGGTGAGAGCTGATGATGTAGGCTCCTCATCACAGAAGCGCCTGCTGGTCTTCCTTCGGAAGATCATGAAATTTCAGCAAAAGTAGGTTGCTGTCTGGTAGTACAATGGACCTGTGTTTGAATTTGAGTGCTCCAGTGTAGTGCTACAAAAACCTCCGACAATACAAAAATAACCGAAAGAGGTTTGCTTTCTAACATGGCACTTCAGACTCAGTGAGCACCTAAGGAAACTAGAGTTATCAGAAGAAGGTCTCTGCAGATTCTGTAGAGAATCTAATGAAATTCCAGAACACGTACTGGGATTCTCTGAAGCACTAGCCCCACATAGGCAAAGATGTCTGGGCAAGTACCTACTATCAGAGGAAGAATACTCTAGAATAGGTTCCTTCACCTATGCACAACAGGA
This sequence comes from Myathropa florea, assembly GCA_930367185.1. Classification (NCBI taxonomy): domain Eukaryota; kingdom Metazoa; phylum Arthropoda; class Insecta; order Diptera; family Syrphidae; genus Myathropa; species Myathropa florea. The sequence goes on from OV884003.1 coordinate 119,698,862, forward strand.
ATCCATAACCCTCAAGAGAACTCTGACTCTGAAAGAGGACAGTCGAACCGAAACTGCTGTAACAACACCAGAAGATTGTGAAATTGTTATGCAAATTGCCTTGAGCTATTGTTCTTTCACGAGTGAAGGGGACCTACAATTTAATGCCGACTTCGAACGGCGAGATTGAGAAGCTTTTTCTAGACAGTTATACTCTTTGAGCATTGTCAGTAACTCAAAAGAGGTGGAGCCGTGAAAAAATATTTGATGTTTTTTTTCGAGATTCGAACCGACGACCTCGAGCGTAGGAGTCGACGCACCTACCCACTACGCAACGGCGCCCACGAATATCCGTTAACTGCATTCAAATATTCTCATCAAGCTATCACCCAACGGGCTATAGAGTGACGCAATTGGAGGTCATCTCAAAGGAAAGAAGGAATTAAATTGAATAAAAAAGTAATTATATCCCTTAACCAAAAATAAACACCCTACACATTGCCTGACTGAGGCCAGACTGACATAATCCTTTTCATCTCCTCGTCTGTTTACCGATGGCATCGCGAAGACAAATAAATTAATTCATTCGAATCAAATTAGTCCTGATTGCAAACGGCATTGGTGAGAATTTTGCCATCGATTACATTGAATCACCCATCGATCAATCAATAGAAATCCCGCAGTTAATTAAAACCGGATTAAGCTCTAATTTGAACATCCAAACGCCAGAGCAGTCTAATCTCATGATCTCTGCGGGGAAGGGCAAATTGACGTACACACGTGTGAACACAAAGTATTTTCTAGTCAAAAAAAAAAAATAAATAAACTAAATGGTCCAAGAATCTAATTGCCGAACAGTAATGAACAGGTCAGAGTGTAAACTCGACACATTCATCAGTTGATGTTGGCACTTACGGCCGCAAATGCGACCAACCATAAACTCCCGCGATTTTCCCTCGCTCTCGAAACACTTGGTTGGCATTTGCTCGTATTGTGGTGTCTTTAAGTGCGTATCTCTCTTGCCATTCAGCATACCTAATTGAGTCACTTATTAACGCGATAAATTCTTGTTTTCCTCTTGAACTTTGTGCGTGCCTCGGGATAAGGAAGATGTGTGTCAGAAATAGACTGACAGACAGCCACGCTCTGTCTTGTTTCGCATTCTTGCTCTCGGGATTCCCACGGCACTAAAAAAAATGCGCGGAAACAAATAAGAATTTGCATAAGAAAATAATTTTGAGAAACTTCTGTTTGATCTCTATTTCTGGGATGATGAGGAATAAAAATTGAATTTTAGTCATAATCCATTTGGTCGGCGCGGTTTATCAACACCGTCCACCGGCGGGGCCATTATACGTCCAAATATTGCAATTAGTTTGGCACCTGCTTCCTTAAATAGAACGGTGTTTATTTTTGGGCGTTGTGAGTGATTTATGAAATGATTCAGCCAAGAATCGGTAACAATGAGACGGATTCCTCGTTAAGGTTGCGGATGGTGGCCAAGGTTAATGCCATTTTTTTTCTGATTTGAGGAAGTCGAGAGAATAGGTCCAACGCCAAAAGCTTCTTCGTTTTGTCGTTGATGTGGACATAGTCCAGAAGGCACACATCCGTCAACCGGCTTGGCCACACTGAGCGAATGAACACCAATGACCTAGAGAAGAGTCTTCGAGAGTCCGAGTAGAAGAGGCCGAATCTCCGGTATAAAGACCAAGTGATCCCGGGTGCAACCTAACAAGATAACCCAAGGAGAGACAAAATGAGAATATTTTCTAGAATGTTTAGAAGCAGAAAGGAAGGAAATCTTATTGGCTCATCAAAAGCCCAACTTAGTCACGCATAGGGCCGCATCAACCGTACGAAAGTGCGTTCGCACAGATCATGACCAACGCAATTTAACTTTTTGGACGTATGTATGTGATTTGGGATAGAGGAGCAAAGAAAGGGAACGAATGTTGCCCTGGAATAATCGTAAGTAAGGAGGAATAAATGCATGTTCGATAATTGTTTGATGAGATCACTTCCTGCTTAGAATTCGATGGGACGAATCACCAAATTGGCCGGAAAATTAAATACATCCAGTTTCTCAGACTTCAATGACTCAAAAATCAAAACACGAGGCAGTAGAGTTAACAAGATGATTACATATAGAAGCGGCTGTTAATAGCTTTATTAATCCTATGTTTAAGAATAAATAAGACAAAGAGACCCAATTCAAGACACCGTGTGTCTAGTGTGTACGGAAAGAGGCTCTGTCTGTGTTTAGGCAGTCATTGGCCTGCTAAGTGATGATTAGTGTTGTGGTGTTTGACCCCGGACGACGAATTAATTTTGTCGATTTATTCCATCTCGCAGAAAAACTGTGCGGTAATCACTTTGGTTGATGTGAAATATATGGTGGAGAATTTGGTCTACCATTTGATCAGAAATAAATGGATATTCGCTGATTTTTCGGAGTTCTCTTTTTGACAGCTCACGATTGATTCGTGAATTGAATTTGAAGAGATAAAAATTGAAAATGTTGTCCTCGCACTTTGACCTTTTTTTCAGAGTTAAGAATTCAAGCCATAGACCTCAAATTTGGCACCGATTTCACTTTAATAGACATCAAACCTACCAGAAAGGCTCTTTCAAAGTTACATGTGTCAAATTGGCTGTCATTTATTCAGTCTGTCTTGCCAAATCACCTTTGACGGACACAGCAATCAACAACACACGAAAATAATAAAATTATTTTATCACAATGGCAACGATTCTCGCGTTTCGCATATTTTATGGTCGACATAATCGTCCTATCGAGAGAACTATTCGGAGTGTGGTGGATAAATTTGAGTCCAGTAAAAATATGTTCAGTGAACGATAAACCAACACCCGTTCGTCGACGAAATGCAAGATCTGTCGAAAACATCGCCGCTGTCCGTGAGAGTGTGTAGGAGAATCTGAGGCAGTCGAACGGTGGTTACAGGTCTATGCAGGAAGTTGCAGACCTATGCAAATAAGTCACAAACCACAACATAACCCATGCCATCGGTGAAATTTAGCCTGATTTATGCGCCAGAGTCATGGAAAATTTGACATTTCGCATGCGCGCCACCAAGAGAAGCCGCGTCGGATAATTGAACGGTGCTATATTCTATGCATAAAAAAAATTTGATATCCTTTGACCCTTTATTTCTGCCTTATCCGCCTGTGTTAATGGGGATCCGTATTTGCTCATTCGTCGCCGTTCGCAGCATCTGGGATTGTGCTACTCATCTACGTGGAAGATGTTATCCATGAATCTAAGGCTAAAACCTTAAAAAAATACAGCTCGTGCAAGAACTGAAGTCGAACGACATGCCATTGAGTCGAAATTTCAGTGTGTGGACCTTAGAAAACCTGGAGGAAGATCCATTTTTTTTCGTCGAAAAATTGTCTTAAGCGACGAAGTTCATTTCTGGTTAAATGGGTAAACTGCCCTTTTTGTCCCATAAATAGCCTCATGCAGTACAAGAGCTGCTAATGGACCAGAAAAAATTGCATTTATTGGTGTGGTTTATGGTCCGGAGGAATTATTGGGGCGTATTTTTTTTTAAAGTGACGGTGTGAACAACTTTACTGTCAATGACGCCCGCTATCGTTCAATGATTTCGAACATATTTCTGCCCAAAATTCATGAGCTGAATACGGTCGACATGTGGTTATAGAAACATGGCGCCACATGCCATGCAGCACCCGAGACGATGGACCAATTGAGGAATGAATTCATTTATCCCTCGTTTTCGACCGGTGAATTGGTGAGCTAGATCAAGCGATTAGACGCCCTTAGACTATTTTTGAAGGAATATGTCAAATCACTTGTCTATGAAGATAAGCTAGCATCAATTGCAGCACTAGAAGACAACAGTACACGTGTTTAAATTGCACCCTCAGTATGCACCACCTAATCTTTGAAAAGTAAGTCACAAGCTTCAATTTTTCAACTCAAACATTTTCATATACTTTTGCAATTCTCTAGTGTTTTTATTTTGACCATTAAAGACTAGACGCTTAAAGAATCACCGTTTCCAACTAGGCACCACCCTTTACTTTGATAAGTTAATTGCGTTGAATTTCCTTATCGCAAAACTCACACTTCATTCAACCACTCAATTGAATGACTAAGTGTGCAGACACTTTTACAGAAAACAGCGCAAACTATTTATACCGCTCATTCACTTGATTAAGAATAAACGTGAGACGTGTAGACAATTTAAACCATTTGCTTGGCGAACATGTGACATATATCATTTAATTGAGTAGCTTCCACCCAAACCCCAGACAAACAAGACCCGCCCTCTCGAATGAGCAAAACTCTTTGACACATAACTTGTCATCACAGCCAGTTGACAACTGTCAACCCACTGACAGGCAGTCATAAAAGGTATATGCCAGCCGTTCAACGGAGGGACAAAACAAACGAACACACTCACACATGCATGCGCGCGGCCGTGTATCCAACAGAAAATCTCCGGATAAAACAATTGAATCCAACAACGGCCAATTGAAAAAAATTCAAAAACGTACTTCTGATTAACATGAGAAAGTGTGTGGCTGGAGATGGGAAATTACATTCCCGTCGCTGGACTCTGCTATGTTCACGTAGACACTTCTTTATTGCAGTTTATTCGCCTGCGAGAAACTGACACTGTCACGCGGCAGTAAATTTAGTGCGAATTTGAATGTGTCCCCCTCTCTTGTGGCGTTCCACATTCGCAGGCGTTGGCTCCATTTCATCTTCCGCAATTTTCCGTTTAAGAGAGCACAAGCCGGACTGGGGTTGATTTACAGCTAAGAACGTACGCATATTGGGCAAACAGCTGATGTTACTTAATCGAGGCCAATGGATTTGGCGAACGCTTTGAACAGGTTCAGACAATTATCAAACATTTTATACTGCTGATGTGTCTACAGTTAATTGATTACTTTCCTTGGAGCAGTTAAAACTCCAAGGCTTTGGATGTTTAAGTGATTGAACTGGGAAACGCGGAAGGGGGCGATGTGGTGGCACGAATGATAAATTACTGGACGTCTGAATAGATTTGAACTGTGACACGAATTAGATTGAGCACTGTTCAATTGTATTTTCTGATCTCCTTGTCAGCAAGCAAGTCTGATGAAGTGAGAAGTGCATGCATCGTTTTTCAATCTCTGCAGGAAATGCAAATGGACACTGGCTGCAGTCATAAATTAATGCGATCTTTGGCCGAGTATGCAATTGATGACGAGAGCGAGAGAAGGTTCAACAAATGACGACAAATTTCACTTTCATGTGCAAGCTAGGTATGCGTTGTTCCGACTCAGTGCCTTCGAATCAAAAAAAAATACAACAGCAGGAAATGTTCACACTTAGCCTAAAGAAATGGGAAGGGACTTTGAAGAACTTTGTATAACAGAAATTGTGCTTGCTTTTCAAGACATATGTTCGTCTTGTTCTGTTGTGTTTTCTCACTAGATTCACTTATGTGGTTTTCAATAAATCAATTTTTGATTTTTTTCAAAATAATCCTCCTCCGAGATCGAACCTCCGATATAAAGACCAAATGACAGCGGACGCAAGACAACTTGGTCTTAATGACTGGAAGCAACGTGTCCGGGAGAATCAGTGATGGAAGGCAGCAATTGCTCAGGCTCAGACTCTCCAGTATTTCGTTGGCCTGATAAGTAAACTAGGAAGTAAATCTCCGAGCTAATACAGCGTTGTAAGCAAACTTTTGTGAGCATGTCTGGCACTCGAGGGTTGCAATAATCTTGAGAATTTCGATCGAACCTGTTGGATGGTATGAAGAGTACTGTAGGTATTTCCCTTCAACGCTAATTTGAGTTATGGACACAGCCAGAAGTCGCATGACGCTAATTCAGGCGAGTACGTCTGGTGGTCGAGCGTTGTGATGTATTTTTGGTCGAATTACAGGTGAAGAAACGGTGAGCGTAGTCTTGATATGATTTTTCTGCATCGCACGTTCCTGTGTTTCGGCGCAATTAGTGACTTCCGTGATGATCAGAATCTGTTGATGAGTGGATCATATTTTATGGATCACGATTCATTGCCATTTTCGATAGATGACATAAATGAAAGGTATTTTTTGGCAGATTCCATGAGGTAATGTAAAACAAATTGCGCGCAGTAAGAATGGACTACACTCTTAGGAAAGCCATTCATCTCCTCAAAGTCTTCAAAATTGTCACGGAATCTAGCAAAACAGCGTAATACTTGTGTACGAGGGGCTACTAGCCACAAAACTTGATGTTCAGTCTTTGCTCGATAGCGATTTTTCGAGGGACATACACATTGGACGTTTGGAACGCAATGAAATTCCGTGTGAAGGTACAAAAGATTAATCAGAAATGGATTTGCAATCGGTGGTTAATTTAAATCAATGTGACTGTTAACTTAAACCAGTCTCATTTAGAAATGGGACATACAGTAGAACCTTGATTACCCGGACCTCGATTATGCGGATTCGCGATTACGAACAGATAAAAACTTTTTTGCCTTCTAATGTGACATACTTGTTACAACCAATGGATCAAATTGTTATTGAAATATTAAAAAGAAAACAATTTTTAAGTAGATTGTTATCTATTGATGATGACGTAGAAGGCGTTTTGTCTTTTTTCAAGGAAATTATTGTAATTTAAAAGAGAGTTGTTACATGGTTGCAGGTGCGTGGGATTTGAAAATTCAATAGCCAATACGGATGATTCTCTTTTGAAGGATATAAATAAGCTAATGTTAAACCTACAAATATGCCAGGAATGTGATGATATTAATGATTAGCTCACTTGTTACTGTGCTGATCAAGGATTTCAGATTATGTCCGATGACGAAATTGTTGGAAACATATTAAAGGTAAATGAAGAGCAGAAAAAGCAAGAAGATGAAACAGAAGAAAACATAAATTTAGAAAATGATGCAGGACCATCTCATATGGAAGCATTTCAGGCTCTGGAAACAGCGTTCAAATGGTTCGAAAAACAAACAGTGTGATATTTTAAGTTAGAACGAATTCATGATGTAGCAGCAATGAAGAGAAAAACTGGCTTACGTCAAATGACTGACTGATTTTCTTCATACATTCGATTATCCGGATAACAATTAGGTCGGATAATCGAGGTTCTACTGTACTATCTTTATTCATTTGAAAGCATCGCACTTTATATCTAAGAATATAGACATTTTAATAGGCTAGCTTGAAGTGTAAGACAACTTTCTAAATTTTCGGTGAAGTATTCGTGCACTTTTCTTCTGTATATTCTAGGAAGATGGTCACTTTTTGGTTCTTGCACCCACTTCTGATCAAGTTAGGCAGGTAGCCAACTGGCAACGTTATTATTTTTCCACGTTCCAAGGACAAGTTCCGGTGAGAGAAGGTTGAGTTTACTGATACAAAACATGTTTTTAATAATTTTCTCGATTTTTATTTAGTGATTCTTCAATATTCTAAACACTCGTAAACGATCGTTGTACAAGGTGCCTAAATTAATAAAAAATAATTCGCAAAATATTCAATCAAATTAAGACATTTACCGATCTGTCCCAGTGTAAGATTTAAACAGTTAGCATAACATAGACGTTACTAGTGAAACAAGATTATGCTCAAGAAGCCGATTTCTTTAACTTATATCACAAAAATATTTCGATATCTATTTCGGAATTGCCAACAAAGAGGTAGCAATCAAGTAGTTTTACTCTGTAATGTCAGTGCACGTCTTACGTCTCAAAACTGTGCTACAAATTCTGCCGCCTTAAATAACTTTCTCAATGATTTCTTCTACATTTACAATTTCGAAATAAAAGAAATCAATCAAATGGAGCAAGCCATATAATCGCATCACGCACAATCAAAAATTACATGTTCCCAAGCTCACAACAGAAGTACAGTAGACGACTTCCGAATTGTGTCTTTCCAAGAACTCGGCCCTGAACCTCCGCCTCAAAATCAAACAACTTGTGTACGGAAGGTAGGGGAAACTGCAACAGCTGCTTGCCATTGCGTCATTAAATTGGGCATCCAAAGTCGGTCGTTATGCAACTAGCTTAAAAACATTACTATGGATGCACACAAGAGGCAGCAATCAACTAAACTTTTACCACAAAAAGTCAGTGTACACCTCTTACGATCATGTCAACTAAATGTCGTGTAAAACACGTGAACTTAGACCAGTTACGCAACTGCGATCGTCATTACTACACGCAGTGGCAAGTGGAAAGCAGCGTCAACTGACCTGGAACTGTGTAAACTTAAGCGAAACATTAACCTTTACATACGTTATTCTTGCTTCAGTTGCCAACGGCCTGTAATGCTCTCCATAAAAGTAAAAATATTGGTTAAACCAACACCATAATTTTGGAGTAAGTTCGCTTCTGACGTAATCAAACAATAAGTTGTATGATCTGCTAATTCGTGCTAATCAAGTTGCCCTCTCTTCCGTAACACCATCTAAATGACTGCAAAAGATACTTCAAGCAATTTAATGATACTCTCAAACGGAGTATCGAATAGTCACAAACACAGATATTGCGAAACAGCAAATTCACCACCACCACCACCACCTCCCCTGGAGTCCTACTTTCAACATCACATTTTGTCTTCAGGTGATTTTGTTGGTTTTTTCTTCTTTGTTAGCCTGCGGCCAGTGTATCTCAACAACGGTTGGTCTCTCTGAGGTTCTACAATCCGCACACAAAGTCTCCAGTGTCCGTCGACAATAAGGCAATAATAAGACAAAAGTTCAGTAGTTAATAACGGATAACCGTTTAATAAGAGATTTAACGAGACTTTTATTACAAAAGAACTTGCCCTTAAGCTGTTTCCCAGCTCATTCAGCACTGACACGCAACATCAAAAGGAAATTAACCCCTCAGACTCGGGAAAGACTGCTGAGAAGTTGCAAAATAAATACACTTAAGTGTCACTGACTTGTCCCGGTTCGCCTTTTTGACATTCTGCGAATCGGGGGGTCATCATCCATCGGTCAAGTTTGATTTGACATTAAGTCTGTGCACACACATTTGCTGAATGAAATGGGCGTCCATGAGTCATTCGTTTCGTGGAAGAGATAGCTGTAATTCTGAATCACATTGAATGCTTGTAAAGATGATGAACAGAGACTTCTGTTCTGGAACTGATTCCGTTGAAATGGAAAAGGTTTGCCATGAGTTGGCAAGTAACGAGGAGCAAGACGATTAACTGGTAATGAGTGCTATAAAATTGAATGACACATATTCTGGGTCTACTCTCTGGGCTCTTGTAATGGTAAAGGAAAAATAACTTCTTCGGTGGCAAAGACACGACACATCAAAATACTGGATTCAAGGTTCGCAGGAATGAGCAAAATGTTTTAAATGTTTTAAATCGTTCTATACGTATGCAATAGACAAAATGTCACACTGTGAACATAACAATCGTTTCGCTTAGTTTCGTTAAGTTCGTTAAATTTTTCCTACTCACGTGGAAGCGAAATGAATCACTTTATTCGTATTAAATAGACAAAATGACAGACAGTGGACATAGTACCCCCTTCATTCAGTTTCGTTAAGTTCGTTAAGTTTTGCCTTCTTACGTGGGAGCGTAATGATTCACTTCATACGTATGCAATAGACAATATGACAGACTGTGAACATAGTTACTGCTTCCTTCAGCTTCGTTAAGTTCGTTCACTTTTGCCTACTTACGCGGGACCGAAATGAATCGCTCTCTGCGTATGCAAATGTCAATTGACAGCTGAATACGAGTGAAGAGGAAGTGAAGGGGACCTACAGTTTAATGCCGACTCCGAACGGCGAGATTGAGAAGCTTTTTCTAGACAGTTACACTCTTTGAGCATTGTCAGTGACTCGAAAGAGGTGAACAATTTTTTTTTTTTTAAAATTGTTTGTCTGAACTTGGATTCGAACCTAGGCTGTGAAAGGCTAATACGCATGGGTCAACGCACGAACCCACACGGCCACGGGGCCCACATGCATCAAGTTATGGCTGAATTATAGCCCAATATGTGTCGAAGTCATCGAAATTGACCTTGTCAGAATGAAGTCCCGCAAGATCTTTCGTGGAGAATATTTGAATGATGTTATATTCCATTCATAATCGCAAGATCTAAGCAATATTTTGAAATAAAAATTTGATCGAAATCTAAATCGTAAATGGGTTTTATTCACATTTATTTTTGAAACCACAAATTGGATGACCCTGAGAACAGAGCCTTTCACAGAATTGTTAGAAGAGTTGTCATTCTCTATTTATTCTCAGCAGACAGCGTAACAAACACCAGAAACGGAGAACCAGTAGCCACAGAAGATTAAATTGACGAGAAATGTGAACAATAAATGTCGACATCTATCTGTAATCCGATATTTAAATTCCACAACTTCCAACTGCCGTTCCACTGAAGCGAGTAAATTGTCGCTAAACGATCGATTATTGTAATGAACAGCATTCTGCCAGCACCCCCACCGCCGTCACCCGAATCGCATGCGTTAAATGCATACATTACAAAACCAGTATCGAACACTTCAAAGGATTGCGTCGCTGTCCAGCGTGGGGGCTGTATACAATTACTCATTTCGTAGATGAAACAATATTTGCACTGCCGGGACACCAAAACTGGAGCGCTTCACTTTAGGAGATAAACGCCTCTATCGTGTGCGACACATAAAATTAATTCGTTGCATTTGTTTGTTGCTGTTGTCATGTCATATGGCGTGCGTTCCTCGCGGCTTTAAAAATGATGTACACCACGAATTTTCCCCCCTAATGGGTGCCCACGATGATCTTTCGATTGAAGTTTATTGCCGCATCATATCGTAGACCAGCAGAGCACTGGGCACAGCCCAGCCCGAGGTGGAGAAAGACGCAGTAAACCTGTTCTCCATTTAGAGAAGGAAGTCTGAATAGACACCATGGGCAACTACTGTGCCTTTGTGTGTGCCATTTATGGTTCGAATTCACCGGCAAATGCTTACAAAGATCAGGTTTTTCGGTCGAAGTGTAACCGATTCTGTTCCTACTCCATAAAGAAGGATCTGGTTGAGGTTTGTTTTCTTTTCTGAGAGCAATTCTCAAATGAGTGTCATAAAAACGAAAGGAAAGTCTTGTAGGTACCCAATCAAATGCAAATCAGGAGTTGGTTTCGCCAGAAGAACCACACCGGTGATGGTATGGAGTTGTACGGATGAGTGAGGCTGAATAAAGTGAGTTTCAAGTTGAAGCCAATTTGTGTTTAACTTAAGGCAACACACTAAACGCAGGTTTTCACACATGGTGCATACGTAACGAACGAATTTATTGGCAGACTGGTCTTTCGTGTAATAAAGCGGGTGATAGGCGGTCCATTCCATTGTCAGGCGACACTTAATGCGGTTGATTTAAGGGAGACCATAAAAACTATGATTGCAATAGGTTGCGGATGAGTGGAAATGCTCATTTGGAAGATCTTGAGCTAAGCTAACTTAAAAACCTTTTCTTTTGATAGCGCTTCAGTCCAGGGTGGAACTGGGCGTCAACCATCAAGCCCAAACTAGAGTGTCTTTTCTTGGGTTGCCGTTAGTGATTGCACTGATGGTACAAAAAATAAACCTTAACCAAATTTCATTCATCATTTCGCGAATAGAACGGTCTTTTCTCAGAATAACTTCATTCGTTTGGAGATACTTCGTGTGGACATTGACGACGCTAATGAATTTTACTAAACATAGCATCGGAGCTAGACACAATTGGAATCAATTCTCCATCTCGAAATAGATTGGAGACAAATTTTTCCGGACAAGAGAGAAGCTGTACGTTTGGAAGGATTCTTATTCATGAAATGAGGATGTTCAAAACAAAAATAAACAAAATCTGTTCTTGAAGAAATTGTCGACATCGCGTGGAAAAATGACCAAATCAGAGCAAAATTACCCGAATATTTCCGCTCTTATTCTTGCTACTGTTCGAATGAAGTTATGCAACATAATAGGGGAAAAAAGAGGACTCAGACAGCATTTCAAATGCTGAAAGCTTCAGTCGGAGACCATCCGTATTCAGACATAGAACGTGACTAAGGCTTTTGTTATCGACTAAGCTTCTTCTTGTTGAAACCGGATTTTCAACACAGATCTGTATCGGTGAACGGGTCAAGAACCTATAAAAAAAATTAGAAGTTTTGAAAGTTGTAGACGGAAGGTCACGTCAAATAAAATGTTATACAATGGAGTTTATGTGTTTTGGACAGCCAAATATTTAACAAGAGTAACTTAGAGCAGATGAAGATGAACAAAGGATTCCGAAGAAGAAATTAAGGCATTCTTTGGATAGGTGCATGAAAAAATTACAGAAGATGTGGAGCATGATGAGTAGGAAGACATTGCGTTGGTTGCGATTGGATAAGATTCAACCACGAATTGTGAGTTGTACAGCGACATGAGTCTAGAGAGGCATCACGGATACAACTACGGACACAACATCCAAAACAAGTTAAGTTCATGTCAAAATTAAACGAAAAGTTAAGCATCGTCAAATTTCAAATCATCCATAATTGCTTATAGAGACTTAAGGAGAATTCATCTGTGAACTGACATTTGCATACGTAGATTCATATTGTTCCCGTGTAAGTAGGCAAAAGGTAACGAACTTAACGAAACTTAGCGAAGCATGGAAATGACTTGGCGGGTAACTCTTAATGCTGAAGCAAGCTGTTCTTGCGTGACCCTTAGGCTTGGTGGTCAGTAAATGGAAGAAGTACGCAATTTGGCCCAAGTTTGCCAAAACTTATTTTTCATCTCCATGCAGCAGTGTATACAGTTCGAGACTCAGACGTTATAAATTGTTACCATTGAACGCAGAAAAACTAATTTTCATTCACCATAATTTGGCTTTAGTAAACTTGAAAAAACGACTATCCGGTGTTCGGCCGGATATCAAAAGACTATTCGGCTCCGGCCGGATATTATAAAAGAAGCCGGATAGGCCGGATATCCGTCACACCTCTAGTTGCTATGTTCACGGTCTATCATTTTATCTATTACGTATGTACCTATCGAGCGATTCATTTCGCTCCCACGTAAGTAGGCAAAAGTTAACGAACTTAACGAAACTAAGCGAAATGGTTACTATGTTCACAGTCTGTCATTTGATCTATTGCATACGTATAGAGCGATTCATTTCGCTTCCCAGGTAAGTAGGCAAAACTGAACGAACTTAACGAAACTTAGCGAAGCTTGGAAATAGCTTGGCGGATAACTCCTAATTCTGAAGCAAGCTGTTGTTGCGCTTGACACGGATCTTTGTCGAGCACTGCCTCCAATTCGAAGGATTTTGGCCTTCCTTTACGCGGACGACCATCAATATCGAATTTAGCATCTTTGAAGCGACGAAACCAATCACGGCACGTTGTCTCACTCAGAGCAGCATCTCCGTAAACTTTTTGGAGCTCTTGATGCGCTTCAGCCGCCGTTTTCTTTGAATGAAAAAAAAAATGAATACTTCCCGCAAATGACGATTATTTGGCACAAAATCAGACATTTTCACGCAACCAAAAGTATATGACGCCAAACCAAAATCACTAATGTGTCAAAACAGTTCGTTGTCTAGGCTCTGTTCATGACGTTTCGGATATGTCAAAATCAACTAGCACTAGGCTGAATCACAACAAGGCGTCAGCGTCAGCGTTGTCTTTCAACGCACACAATTCAATGGACATGCACGAAATGCTGCGTCAACCTACGCAAGTGAAAAATGAGAGAGATGAGAGGATCGTCATAAAACGTAAAACATAATCCCAACGCACGTCATTATTCAACATGTTGGATATTTTTTTGACAGAGAGATGCGTTGTGAGGGCGAAATTGAGAAATTCTTCCCAAATTGAGAACATTTTGTGGCAACTGACATTTGAGACATGAAAACAGAATATTTTTTATTTGGTATTTGAGAGAGAGTGAGGGAACAGCTGATTAACGCAGTGCGTCAACGCACACCCTCCGTAACATGAAGTCGGTTAGCGCCACGCCACCTGTTGTGTTTCAACCATTACTGCTGGACCCATAGTGGTTGTTAAAACTTTAATTTTTTTACTATTAAGTTTAACAGCAGTAAAAAAAAACAGTTATTTTCTTGATTACACCCTTCCACATTCAGTTCAAGAAGAATTTGTTTCTAGAAATCAATTATAAATTTTCACGATGACAGTAAAGTAATGCGACGAGATGTCAACATTTAGTACACAACTGTTTCGTTGTGCATTCCTGCAGTCACTAATGCATTGCTGCACATCTGTTCGCATCGTTTTTTTTCGGAGTATTTTTGAAACACTGTTGCAGCACTCAGACTCAAAACTGGTGCATTGGACTGTCAGGTAGCAACCTACTCCAGTGCCGTTAATTTGATCCCAACGGCAAATAGTGGCTGGACCAGATTCGAACCTGGGACCCCTCTAACTTGGGGCAGGCACTTAACATACTGCACCATCCAGTCGTCGTTCGAAACGTTACTTCTAAAGGGTAAAAACTATTCAAACTCATTCCAAAACTGCTGCCATAGTCAAAAAATTCATACGAATTGCTAATAGTTGAATCGGACCAAGAGATTAAGCAGCTCACCGACCACTTTCATACTTCAAACTCTCTTTTGTCCTTTTCATCTGTTCAGTGTCTGTAAAAACACACAATTAAGATTGACAGCACGTCACTCCACATTACCGTTAAGGTTAAAAACTACAAACCCTCCATGTCCCCTCTCCCCCCACAACTGCTGTACTCTGTAAAAAAAATCGCTCGTTATATAAACCAGAAGAGACTAGCAGCAAAAAGGAAGGAACCACGACCACTTTCTATCGATGCCTTTCACCTTCATTCGCCTGCACGGTTTGTCGACGCTAAGGTTCATTCATTACTCTATCAATCACTTCCGGAAATATCCGTGATTATGTGATGACAATTTCTGAATCCCACTTCCTAAGTACCACGGGATGCTGGTGGTATGCACATGACAGCCACTGTGAGAAGCTTGCGCACTTCTCTGTTCATTGAACCTATTGGGAATCACTTCTGACAGTTCGTGGAAAACTCATAAGCCTCTTCTTCCTCGAAGCGTGTCTTCCTACACGTCCAAGCGAATCCCCAGCTGAAAAAGGAAACAACTCACACGTCACTCCTGACAACTGTTTCTTTTTTACAAAGAAATGATAAATGTCAGCGCAGAAACAAGGCTAATTTACATATTACCTCGGCTTGGCAGATGCGCCTTAGCCATTTAAAAATAAATTAAAATCAATAAACTAACTGTTGTGTCCATTAACTGCTGCGACGACTAACCATTTTGGGAGCACTCACGGCAATCAGATGTCCGGCTCTCGAGCATCGTTGCTCACGGCGTTGTTCTTCAGATAAATTCAGCAAATTTATTGAAACTCAATCGCATACAGGTGGCGGAGTGACAGATTGTAAATAAAGCGACCGAAAGTGAACACACACACACACACACATGCAGATGTGCCATATTTGGGCTGTGGCAAGTGCTCGACAGGACATTGGGTCCGTGCGTCGGCAACGGTGTTTTAGTGCTTCCCCATTTGTTGAAAGAGGTTAATTACGAATGCTTGTTCGGATTTCAGGAAATCGCTCTCGAGGAGGCGACGAGTCTGCTTTCTCTTCTGTGTCGGAGAATGAATCAGTTCGGTGCGCATGGGGGAGGATATCATCATTGTCGTCATTGTTGCGAACCGGAAGCGTATCTCGGTCTGAAGGCGAAAATTCAGAGAATACAATAAGGACCGCCCGTAGACTCATCGTCTAATTAAACTTTCTCGAGTGAGTCTGATCGTTGCACACTGTACATGTCAGTTGCCCATTGACCGGTAAAGTTTAATGGTCAGGTAAATAAATGGGTTGACGACTTGTAAACACAAGACGTCGGCATTTGATGATAAATCCAATCGGCAATGCAATGCAGTGACCAGAGTCAGATCGGTGTACTGTGCTTGGGGGTGTTACGCGATTATAATTAGCACGTGATTTCATGCCTCGTTGGGAGAGGTGGGTGAAATGATTCGGGCTTTATTTATTTTCATTCCCATGTGTGAAATTCTTTTTCCTCAGGCAGCACTTATTCGCGTGCAAAAAAAGCTTTTGTTTGGGAGGATATTGATTGATTTGTTGGTGCCTTAATTGGGACTGGTTTATGGAGAAGCGATTAAATGCAGCGCAAACAAGATCTGGCGGGCTTTGTGTAAAACGACAGTATATTTCGAAAGGGGAGTTATAAATTTCATTTAATCGTAAATTGATACGATATTTGTGCTTTTGTTCACATTTATAAATTCAAATATGACTTTAATACATCTTTTTCTGGTTTTCTCGGATAAGAAATTCGTCTTGGTTTTGAGATCTTCTTTTGTCGAATATCTGCGTTCACTTGTTTTTTTGTCTTATAACCTGAACCTAGAAAACATGGACGTTGACTTCAGACACGAATTGATTGTTTCGCTTATTGTTTTGCTAGCTTCCAGTCGTCTAGACATTTTTCTGAACTGTGACATTTCGAATGACAGCTCAGTTTTCTTTTTCGGAGATTTTGAAACACTACACTCGACCACACAGACTCAAAACTGGTCGATTGTACTACTAGGTAGCAACCTACTCCAGTGCCGTTAATTTGATCCCAACGGCAAATGGGGCCAGATTCGATTTCACTGGGATTCGAACCTGGGACCCCTCTAACTAGGTGCAGGCACTTAACCCACAGCTCACGCTCAGCTTATGCTTCTTGTTTTATTCAAAAAGATTAACAGATAAGGTAGCTCTGTCGCGAGAAGAGGTCTTCATCAAAGAAAGTCGTGCGCTACATGTGAGTAGGGTCCAACATCTCCTAAAGACGAGCTGCATTAGATTGACTGGAATGACAAACTGTGCAACAGCTTATAAGAAAGGCAAGAGCGAACAAAGAGAGCTCGTACAGACATCGTAAGACGACAATTTTTGGAGGCCTACTTCTTTGAAAGTCTTTGGGACCTCTGTCATGAAATTTGGGTAATGACCGAAAGAATACAAGCTGCCGAGATGAGATTTCTTCGTGCTGTTGTGGGAATTACTCGCCGGGATAGGGTGAGAAACACGGCAGTGCGCGAGGAACTCAACGTTGGGCAGCTGCTTCTTCGTACGGAAAGGGCTGTACTTCGATGGTTTGGTCATGTGGCACGAATTTCCTCATACCAGTTTCAACCCAAAAACCTTCTCCGTCTTCCGTTTCGTTAACGATTGAATTTTTACTTATCGGGCCAACGAAAAACCCAAAGTAACGTTGGAGGATCTTACGATTCGGGATTAGGGTTCCCCAGCGGGCCCTTTATACACGTTTATATAGCGAGTCGCTTGCTCAAAGGCCGACACACGTTCCCAGCCGCACCACCTTGTTGAACAGGCGCTAGTTTGGCTGTTGACACAAGGTCTGCCATGCTTACGCATCCAGCCAATTCATGCCGAAACATGAGCCCTCTCCGATTAGCCACCGACCCACAGTTCCATAGGAGTTGGATACCCGGTCTCCTTGAGGGTTGCAAAACATCGATGTATCGTTTGGATCCCTTTGCCCCCGCGACTAGAGTCCGACCGAAGGCCAGTTTTTCGGCCGAAGCCGAAGCCGAACTTCGGCTTTCTGACCACCTTCGGCCGAAGCCGAAGCC
The DNA here is from genome assembly GCA_930367185.1 of Myathropa florea. Classification (NCBI taxonomy): domain Eukaryota; kingdom Metazoa; phylum Arthropoda; class Insecta; order Diptera; family Syrphidae; genus Myathropa; species Myathropa florea. The sequence goes on from OV884003.1 coordinate 119,716,517, forward strand.
GAATGTTCAGTCGAACTCTATTTGGAACAACTTTTGCAAGTGGCTTTCGCATCATTTCTACGAAATAACCCCAAAATGAATTTTAGCTGCCATTTTTTGTGTTCTTTCTACCTAAAACCAGTGCAAATAAAATTATACAGACCACTTAATAGTTTACCAACTTGCAAATGGAATATCTTGTAATTTTAAAGCTGTAAACAGTGATACTTTCAAAATACAAAATATCCGACAATAAAAAAAAACAAAACACACCGTTCCTTGCAACTTCTACTTTTACAGAAAACAGAAAATTAAACATTCGGCTTCGGCAAAATCGGCCGAAGCTGATATTTATAGCCGAAGGTGGCCGAAGCCGAATGTTCGGTCGGACTCTACCCGCGACCCCTTTAGTGGAACATGCGGGCCACTGAAAATGATGATGATGATGAAGGATTAGTAATTCAGTCAGTTCTTTCATTGGGACCAATATCCCAAGAGGCTGTGAAGTCAGTCATTTATTTGTCATAAGTTTAAGTAAGAATTTTAAAAGTTTGGAAGAGGATATTTGCCCTTTTCATTTAATTTTATAAATTAATGTAATATGTTGTCGAATCCGGGATCCAACCAGGCTAAAAAAAAGAATACGATGCACATTACGATTACGTCCAAACTGCACCGGATCTCGGCAAGGAGATGCGCTGACATGTTTTGTACTTCTCTGCGTAAATAGGTGTGATGATTTGCAAAGGGAATTGAAAATAACTTGTAAATATAGCTCCGCGAAATGAGTTTTGCTTCAAACCTACTTTCAATTTGAGTTAAACTTAGTTTTTAATTTGTGAACTAAGGTTTAAGTATGGAAACTCTTCGTTTTTTAACACGACAAGGTCATGTGACCATTTGAAATTTTTTCTACGAGTACAATTAATAATTTTAATTGATTTTGAAAACTTACCTTGCAGGTCCTATTATATTGCGCCGAGTTCTGAAAGCAGGAAAATTAGGTTATTAATTTTTTTCAGACAACCTAGTTCTTATGAATCACATTTTTTGACAAACCAAGTAGGGATGACAAATGTGATTTCAGTCATTGAAATATGTTGGCACATCAGCTGCAGATCTATTACATCCTTTCATAAATATGGCAGGTCTACAGATCATATCACAGCTGAACTTGTTCTGTTTGTCAATTCATAACTTCTGCACAGTTCTGTTCTACTATACAATTCATAAGTAGCATTTCTTTTTTTGACACCTAAGTCGATAATGTAGTTCGTTACACTAATAGTACGTTTTCATCAACATTTCAGGAAAAACAAAAAACTTCAACATTTCAAATGACAGCTAGTGTCAGAATTGGTTATTGATTTTTTTCTGATTGGAAATCAGAAGTTGTTAAACAATTTAGCTTGTTGCATTAATTTGAAAATTAATTTTAGTGCTAATTCGTACATATTAAATATATTGCTGACTCAATATAGAGGTATGGAGTTCGCGTTGAAACTTACAGTTAATCAAAAAAGTAAGTATACACTACCTCCTGAACTATATTTTTCTAAAGAAAACTAAATATTTGCAACAAAAATCAACAACCATTTTTTTTTCTGTTTTCACAAACGTAATACTATTTTTAAAAAAGAACCAACATAACAAAATAACAAAACATAAACAATAGAATTCAACTTAAAGTAATATGAATGGAAATTTACATCAAAAAAGTAAGTATGCAAACAAAAAAGAATATATTTCTGAAATGTTTCTCTGCTCTCTAGTCTTCTTATCAATATTTCGTTGGGTAGCCTTTGGCTTTTATAATTGCTTGCATTCGATTTGGCATCGAGTTAACCAATTTTGATGTTACTTTTTGGCTTATTTTAGCCAACTCTTTCTGAAGCACTCTTTTCAAGTCTTATTTTGTCTTGACACCGTGTTTTTGAACTTCCCGTGTCAAATGTTCCCATAAATGTTCTATAGCATTCATGTCGGGCGATTGGGTGGTGTTCTCAGCTGGTTACGAACATTATATAACAACTATTCCTTAACAATATGAGAGGTGTGTTTTGGGTCATTGTCTTGTTGAAAGATAAATTACACTTCTAGACTCAACTTTCTGACGCTTTCAAGTAAATTAGTTTTCAATATGTCCATATAGGCATATTTGTCCATTGTACCATCAATGAAAACTAAATTACCGATGCCATTTGCCGCCATACACCCCCATACCATTACGGAGCTACCACCGTGCCTTACAGTTCCGTCAAAAACGATTAAATTTTGCAAAAGCTCATGTAAATTGTGATCCAGCTTTCTGGAATAAGGTCGTATTCTCAAATGAAAGCTAATTTAACATTCATGGATCCGATGGACGTGCTAAAGTTTGGCGTAAAACAAACGCGGAGCTAGATCCCACAAACATGGCCGGAACTGTAAAGCAAGGTGGTGCCTCCGTAATGGTATGGGAGTGTATTGCGGCAAAAATGCGTCGGTAATTTAGTTTTCATTGATGGTACAATGGACAAATATGCCTATTTGGACATATTGAAAACTAATTTACTTGAAAGCGTCAGAAAGTTGGATCAAGAAGTGTCTTTTATCTTTCAACAAGACAATGACCCAAAACACACCTCTCATATTGTTAAGGAATAATTGTTATATAATGTTCGTAACCAGCTGAGAACACCACCCAATCGCCCGACATGAATGCAATAGAACATTTATGGGAACATTTGACACGGGCAGTTCAAAAACACGGTGTCAAGACAAAATAAGACTTGAAAAGAGTGCTTCAGAAAGAGTTGGCTAAAATAAGCCAAAAAGTAACATCAAAATAGGTTAACTCGATGCCAAATCGAATGCAAGCAATTATAAAAGCCAAAGGCTACCCAACGAAATATTGATAAGAAGACTTGAGAGGAGAGACAAATTTCAGAAAGTATTATTTTTTGTCTGTATACTTACTTTTTTGATGTAAATTTCCATTCATATTACTTTAAGTTGAATTCTATTGTTTATGTTTTGTTATTTTGTTATGTTTTTTCTTTTTGAAAAATAGTATTACGTTTGTGAAAACAGAAAAAAAAATGGTTGTTGATTTTTGTTGCAAATATTTAGTTTTCTTTAGAAAAATATAGTTCAGGAGGTAGTGTATACTTACTTTTTTGATTAACTGTATGTCCACTCGAAGCTTTCAACTAATGATAAAACAGCTGCTTTTTGTTTATGCCTGCGGGTTGAAATGTCATTGTATGACGTGCTGAATTTGTAAAGAGGATTGTTCGATTTGACGAACTTACGAATGCAGCGACGAAATTCAGAATTTCGCTGGAATGTTGCATTCCAGAATGCAGGAAATGTATGGCGAAATGCAATGTATTTGGGCTGAAATGCAGAAACTAGACGAAATGTTGAATTTGGGTGCCGTGTAAACGTACTATAGCCCTATCATCCAAGTGCACACTTCTTTGCCATTAATTGGTCATTTAATTTGTATGACTACTACTCAAATGGCTAAGAAAAATTATCTTATTTATGCCGACAAATTCGCAGATTTGTATTTAATTTGCGTCTACGACATTTAAGCAACTATATAAAAATGATTACGTTTTAATGCCGCTTTAAGTAAATATCATAAATTCATAAGCTATTGCAACAACGAACAAAGGCTTTTCGTGTAAAAAATGATTACTTGCAAGTTCATTGGCATTTTTTATGCCAGATGACCATGAAAAAAGGCAAAACAATGATTAAAAAGTCATAAAAAGGAAGTCGGTCTTGAGAGTGGGATAAAAAAACAAAACACTAGACAACGTTAACTTTTCTGAGCACTGCTGACACTCCTTTAAGTTTGTTTGTGCGATTTTTGGCATGTTTTTTGAGAAGAACGAAAAGAAAACACGATACTAACCCAAGTCAAGAATAAATAGTTTGCATTTGTTGGAGCAGGCAATGAGCGAAAGAGAATAGATGATTCTATGGTATTTTGTGGGTGATTTATTTGTTGGTGAGTATGGTACGAAGTAGTCACACCTTGAGACACGAGCCAACCTTAAGTTGGAAAGCTTAAAACAGGAAAACATGTAAATTGCCTCTGATCAAAGAGATTAAAACACACCCACACGGAGTAAATACGAGGCAGAGCTTTCGTTGAACGGTAAAGTAGTTACAATTGTCCAGAAATAATCAAACGCCAGTAAGGAGAGGTTTAATGCAGTCTGTCTCAGACTGAGCTATGGATTTTTTTGCTTTCTTTTTGCACGTGAATAAGAGGTTCTGAATACCCTTACGTTTCTGGATTTAAGACAGAGCACGAGCTGAATATATGGAGGGTAAAAACGAGAATAGGTACTGATGCATACTGGGTTTAAATGTTTGTGAATTGTAGTCAGTGGGAAATATTAATCAGTGGGCTTACAAACGAGTCTCGATCTAAACTGTGCGTCTGAAAGGATGCTTAAGGCAAACTGATTAGCATTCCTATCAAGTTTTTGAAGGTGGGGAATACAATTGGCTGGTTCACTTAAGCATCGTTTTGTTGAAATAGCGGTAAGAGACAAAGATAGGACCCGTGGAACATCGTAGGGGTAAAATACTAGGATCTTGGTCAGAAAGTTTTATCAAGGATCATCTTTATAATATACCGCAGGATTAAGATACTATCAACCACGTTCAGCTGCATCGTATACTACAGAGATTTGTATAAGCAACCCAGCCAACTAAAGGCTGTTGCTGACGTTATGGAGTATACTGCGTTCAATCTTCGCTTTCCTTGTGTTTTTTTTTCGGAGGATTTTTGAAGCACTACTGGAGCACTCAGATTCAAATCTGGTCCATTGTACTGCCAGGTAGCATCCTACTCCAGTGCCGTTAATTTGATCCCTACGGCAAATGGTGAGTGGACCAGATTCGATTTTACTGGGATCCGAACCTGTGGGGGGGCAGGCACTTAACCAACTGCGCCACCAGTCGTGTTTCATTGCCTTCTTATTCCCAGCCTTGAAGACAATTTTCATGCCGCAAGAGCGACCTAATACAGACCTAATCTGTAGATCAGCAAACAGGCGGCGCACAATGGTGCTTGTCCGAATTTAATTTATTTCTTTGGAAGCAAACATTTCTGTTTATTCTGTTGTTCGAAACTCCAAATTTGTAGGTATGATTAAGATTGGTTAGTTTGGGGTGACTATCGCCGGAAAAGACCGTGACCGATTTAGACCCTGGTTGGGTCTATGGTGATGTCGCAGACAACAGTTGTATGGGCAGTTATTCATTTGCCAAATCATAACCTTTAAGAGTTCCGACTTGTGGATTAGCAATCTGTCGAATTAGGATTCCACTTTGGTAATCTTCTGCGTTACAGTCAGTTTTCTTTTGAAGGTAATAAACAATGCCTTGGATCTCAGTGTCCGACAGTTCTTCCAGGCCATCGAATAAGTATTTGCCTAGAGTTCTTTTTCTAGCTACTGTAAGTCCTGAACAGATGACGATGTAGTGAAGGAATGGTCACTTCAACACAAATTTGATAGGTCATTAGTAAAATGCTACGCTAGACCCACTTGCTCGACGTTCTACTGCATCTCACCCTCTCGACATCTTCTGCAGTAGCAGAGTGGCTTCAACCGCAATGAGCAGTGAAACAAAGAAGTCGATAAAGAAGCTGTATGGGTACGCGTCCATTCTCTCAAAATGAACAGCAACACGGAGGTACATAAAGTCGGACAATCTGCCACCACCACAAGGAAGTTCTCTACCCGAATTACGGACAGGTTAGGTTATGAAGAGCTATCAGTGGATGGCGGCGAAGAGATCTCCCTGTACACTGAGCAGGGGTTCTTCTGTGAGCTCTTCGAAAGATCCTTAAATCTAAGCGACAAATGTAGCGTATTCCACTCGGAGGTGACAGCAATAAATCAGGCGGCACTTGCGTTAAAAGAACTTAATTTGACGGGAAGAACGATAACAAGATATTCTGATAGTCAAGCGGCAATGATAGCCATTTTTTATCTTTTTTTTCGGGTACTCAGACTCAAAACTGGTCCATTGTACCGCCAGGTAGCAAACTACTTCACTGCCGTTAATTTGATCCCAACGGCAAATGGTGACTGGACTAGATTCGATTTCACTGGGATTCCTCGAACTTGGGGCGGGCACTTAACCAACTGCTCCATCCAGTCGTCTTGATAGCCATAGCGTTCATTATAATACCCGATATAAAGTCGAAACTAGTCAATCTATGCAGACAGAACGTCTCCAGTGATTCTCTGCTGGGAACCGGGACACACAGGAGTTCAAGGAAATGAGAGGGCAGACGTGCTGGCAAAGGAAGGTTCAGAACTGGTTAAAACTCTAGAACTACCTTATGTCAGCACGCTGTTAAGTTTCCTAAAGAAAAAAATAGAGGACGAAGCCTTAAAGGGAAATAAGCGATGGCTGAATTTGGACATTTGGTCAAAGACCAGCACCGATTGCTGGAAATCGTTATCAATGATTAGCATCACCAGCAAGGATATTCGAATGATGATGGGAGTCCTCACCGGACATTATCCGATAGGCACCTATGCCATGAGGGTAGGTGTAGCTACTATTGTTGCAGGGACGAGGAGGAAATAGTGTCCGTCCGCCACCTGCTCTGCGATTGACCAGCTCTACGGGGAAGGAGACTGCTAGACGGCAGTAACGTCTTCGACGAGCTGGAGGATTTCAATCCTCACTTCGACTTGACAACATTAATTGTCAACAAAAACTGAAAATTATGTTAACTGAAAAAGACCATCTTCGACTCTAAGCATGTGGGACAACGCAACAGAGGACGTCCACCTACAAGGTGGCGCATACAAGTCGAGGGGGACCTCGGCCGGCTTGGTATGCGAAAGTGGAGACAGATGGCGGGAGATCGTGCTGGCTGGAGAGGCATGTTAAGTGAGACCCAGGTCCACCTCGGACTGTAGCGCTCTAAGAAGAAGAAGAGAAGCACCAACAGATTCAAAATTTCGGTAAGACTGGCGCATAATCTTCACCGACCCCAATTTACGACCATTTGCATGTCTCATCATTATGCTACGGAAACCCAAACTCTGAGTAACAATAGACAGATGTTTACCCATTCAACCATCACTCATACTGCTAGAAACAAAAAAAAAACTTCAAAACAAACTTCCCCAATCAAATGTCAAATAGACAAAGACAAAGAAGTCCCTCATGTAGGCTGTTGTTAATGTAACATTTCGCACTGATTCATAACCATGCTATCACCAGCGGTTTCTCTTTCACTCAAAGAAATTCCAAATCGTTACACAACTTCAATGTGAAGTTTTGCGCTTTCGCTATTGCGAGATACCCGCACAAGATAACAACACAAGGTCAAATGACACATGTCGTATCCTAAACAACATCTAGCGCCCACACAGGCAAAAAAAAAAACCGTAAGCCGTACTTTGACTGATGATGGATGAATGGTTTTTAATCACAACCACGCACAGCTCACTCCGAACCAATCAATTAGACGTGAATTAAGGTTTGTTTCTTTTTTGTTTGTGGGTCAGGAGAATGAGAAAATCTCATTTGACATTTCTAGATCAATATCTCATTACGGCTGAACCAGTCTCCGCAGCTGATTAATTCGATTAGAAATGCTGCCTCTGTCTCAGGTCGGTCTACGATTTCCCCCACGACCAGAATTTTCCAGATGATTAACGCAAATCTCTAATCCTTTCACCGGGAGAGCATGTACCCATTTCACAATCGAACGTAATTCGGTAACAGAGTAGGAGGCGGCAATCGATGAGGCGAGTACCAAAAATTAGGTGCGAAGCGTGAACGCGTCCGTTGATGTGGCACACACCGCCGTACACCAACGTACACCATAAGTCATCATTCTTTGAAGTGTTGACATAATAATAATTTCACTTTTTTATTTAGGTCTCCCTTTTGCCTCACGTTCCCCTCATCGTACGGACGAGGAGTACGACTGCGAGTGCTTGTGTACGCCTCACGCGGGAAGGCAAATAAATTATTGTCACGCTGGTATCGAATTCAAGCCACAATGCAACGCTGTTTGTCTGTCGACGAGTGGGCGGAAGGTTCTTCAGATTTGAAACAACACCGTCGTCGTCGTCGTCCTCCTCCTCGGAGAGTGCAATCTGGTGTAGGGATGGATTTGTTAGACCTCCTTGATTTGTAAATCAAATGAGATAACAGAATAAATTTGCATCGGTTTACAATCGTTGTCGAAATACGAGTACATGCCACCCTAGGATCTGTGTTGTCGTGGGCAGGGAAACAAAGATTTGTGAGTGCCACATAGGGGAATACTTTGTTGCATTCGAAAGGAGGTTACTTTGAGTCAAAAACTTTACAAATTGCCTATCACAGTTGTTTTGTACCGTGAATTGAGGACTAAGAGTAAATTGTTTCGAGTATTAAATTATTTGGAGCGAAAGTTGGAGGGTATTAAGTGCTCCTCTTAATGCGAGTTTTATAAGTTCTGAACTGGTTTCGTGCCTTTGTTTTAATTTTGTTAGCAAAAGAAGAAAAGTTCCCATTTGGTTCTTTTTTGCTGCGTGATATTCATTTTTTACTTTAATCTCAGTGGAGAAGTTATTTCAGTTTAATTTCAGAAGATGTCGAAGCAATGAGGACAAAATGTGAATGTCTTTCTTAATGGCTTCAATTTTTCGGGAGAATATTAAATGGAACTGCGAAAAAGGACAAAGTTTGGTTCTTGAACTCTTTAAAGAGATCAATTAAATTGGGAGATACAAGAACGATTTTTACTTATTTCTTTGAGAAGTTAAGTGGATATGCAAGTGTCAAGGAACTCCAAGATCATGAGCAGAAAATACGGGGAGTGGTCGATAAGGCAGTTGCTTTGGTTAAGATGGTGCTCAGATAGAGGGTTTTTTTCTGACAACTTTGTTTCTTTGTGGACATAGGCACAAAAATCAAACAGAACCGTCAATTGTTCAACGCTTTTTGAAGTGCATCCAAGAACTTCGGTTTGGGAGATTTGGTCAAAATGGAAATGGACTGAAGCCAGACCTAAAAAAAATTATGGAGACTCTGCCCCCCCGCAGGCAATTGTGTACAAGTGGTTCTTCAAATTTCGTTGTGGTCGTACGAGCACAAAAAGCCCCAAGGACGTCCAAATGACATCACAACGGAGGAAATGGTCAACAAAATCCACGACATTGTGTTGGACGATCGCCGAGTGAATATTCGTGAGACAGCTACGATTGCAGCTATTTCGTTCGAATTCTGCATGACCATTTGAGTGGTGGACCAAACGAATTCGGGTTAAGATTTCAAAACAGAATTTGGAACTTTTTAGATGCAATTCAAGCGAATTTTTACAACGTTTCGTAACAATCGAGGAATACTCAACACACCATTTTACACCAGAAATTAAGGATCAATTAAAACAAAGGAAATTTCCAAGAGAACGTGCTCCAAAAACTGCGACATCTATTGATGACTGCTTCTAGTGAAGTCAGAGCTTCGAATGTGGGTTTGTTGTTCGAGGCAGACTTAGGCAAAAATTCTTAATAATAATAATGGCGGAGCTACAGTCCGAGGTGGACTTCTGCCCAGTTTCTCAGTAACCACACGTGTTGTGCGTGCTATTGTTCTCTCACGAGTTAAGGGGACCTACAATTTAATGCCGACTTCGAACGGCGAGATTGAGAAGCTTTTTCTAGACAGTTATACTCTTTGAGCATTGTCAGTGACTCGAAAGAGGGTGGAGCCGTGAAAAAATGTTTGGTGTTCTTTCGGGAATCGAACCGAGAACATCGAGCGCAGGAGTCGACGCACCTATCCATTACGCCACGGCGCCCAAAAAGTCTTGAGCTTTAAGTATGTAAGCGAGCACCTCATAACAATCAGCATCAAGACGAAATTCGGAAACATCAGTCTGATTTGCATACACGCTCCCACAGAAGACAATGATGACAACAGCAAAGATGACTTCTGTGATCTCCTAAAAAGAAAATACGATCAATGCCCCAACTACGAGACCAAGACCTTTTTAGGAGATATCAAGGCTGAGCTGGGTTAAACAGGGCATCTGTCAGAGTCATCGTCAAACACAGTCTACATGACAACACGTCAGAAAACGGCTTCAGGCTGGTGGACTTCTGTACGGGGTGAAACCTCTTTGTAGCTGGCAAACGGTTCTCACACATCGAAGTCCATAAAGAGACCTAGCGGTCTCCTGGTGAATCAACCACCAACCAGATTGATCACGACGTCAGACACTCCAGTATTATTGATATCCGAACGATCCGAGAAGCCGAGAAGCATCGGCTCGGATTATTTCCCAGTTGTAGCCAAGGTAAGGACACGGATATCGAGAGTCAAGAAGGAAAACCACGGTTTGACGCCAAAAAACTACAATCACAACAGACCGCTAGGAATTTTGCCGATCGAGTCTCCCTGAAACTCTACGGAAACTCGACGCAACCTGCACAAACAATAGAGGATGAATGCAAACGTTGCCAAACAGCCTCTACTGATGTGCTGGGTTTTACAACATATAGGAAAAACCCTGGTTTGACGAAGTGTGGAGGCAGACACATGTAGCAAAACAAGAAGCCTACAAGGCAACGCTACGTACAGAAACGAACTGAAGAGACCCAACTCACTCAGCTCTCAGAAAGAGCATAAGAAGGGCGCGACTGAGAAGATGGAGAGGTGCTATGGCTGGAATGATGTCGGAAACTTTTACCAGACGGTGGATGTAAGGTTCGGACAGAAGTCTGAGGGGACGAAAATGGACAACTTACAGTCGCAGTCAATACTGAGAAAATGAAAAAAAAAATCATTTCTGCAGACTGTTAAACGGCGATAAGGGCACAAATACCGCTGTCAGGCAGAACGTTTCACTTAACACAACGGACGATGATAAAAGAGAATTCCGTACCTCCGACCTAGACGAGGTAAAAATAGCGATATCGAGACAGAAGTCTCACAAAGCTCCTGAGGCAGATAGTCAGCCTGTTGAAATCTTTAAAGCAGCTGGAAATGAACTTGTTGGGCACGTATGTATGGTCCAAGGAAAGCATGCCCGATGAATGGAATCTCAGATCGTTTGACCGATCCACAAGAAATGAGACCCCTTTGACTGCGCCAATCTGAAAGTCAGCGTGGTTTCAGGTCATTTCATTTCGAAATTATATTGATCGGAATTTGGAGCATGGCTTATAGTCTTTTTGAATCACTTTTAGAGTTTCATACTTTGCGACGATGACAAGGAACACACCGATCATTCAGTGGGGCATCTCTGTGTTTAAGGAAATTGCTAAATAAAGGCTTTTCCAATAGGGACTTCCAAACTTTGATAGTTGATAGCGGCCATATTGTTGAAGCTACACCTGTCAAATTGGCTGTCATTTATTCAGTCTGTCTTCCCAAATCATCATGGACGGACACAATGTTCAACAACACGTGCAAAGGATAAAATTGTTTTATCAAAATGGGTGTTCTGTTCGGGCAACATTCCGCGCGCTTCGCCCATTTTACGGTCGCCATAATCGGACTGTTCGCAGTGTGGTGGATAAATTTAAGTCCGCTGGTTCAGTAAACGATAAACCAACACCCGTATGTCGACGAAACGCATCTGCCGAAAACAGAAAACATCGCCGCTGTTCGTGAGAGTGTGCAGGAGAATCCGAGGCAGTCAATTTCGCGTCGTTTACAAGAACTCGGCCTTTCGCAGACGGCCGCCAGAACTTGGCGAATTTTGCGTCGTAACTTGGGCCTGCACCCGTATAAAATGCAACTGACCCAGAAACTGAAGATAAACGGCCCGACCATAGACATCGACATGTGTTCGCTGAATGGGCTCTGGAGCAGTTGGAAACTGATTCTAATTTTCATCGAAAACTCAATTTCAGCGATGATCTGTTTCGAGGACAGATCATTAGAAAAGCAATGATTCTGGTCTATTCTAATCTTGCTGGAACTGTTATATTTTCGCTTGAAGTGGAAAAGTCAATATAGAATGTTAGATTATTCAGTTTACGGTTCTGTAATGGATCAAGCATAACACAACCTCTTCCTATCACTTACAAAAGCTAAGACCACCTGAAGATTGACCCACTTAATATGTAGTTCTGAGTTCTCCCTGGGGTTCTAGGTTATCCACCCACAGACGGTAGGAATTTGCACTTCAAAGTAGGTCACTTTAAAATATTCTTTTAAAATTCCTGACATAGATTCTTTCCGTTTCAAGTGCAATAGTCAGCTCTTTTCGTACATATAGACGTGCAAATAACCCAAACAAAATAGCACACTTCTTCCCCATACACCCTCCTCTTCAAACCTCGTCGATTTCTTTCATAAACAATCCTTCAATATCAACAGAGCTAGGCAATAGGTCACTGTTACTCATCAAAGATCGATATATCGCCGATGATTTAGAGCTCTTGAGAAAATAAATATCTGTACGGATGTGTATGTTTATAGAAGTACTTACGATGATCCATTGGATACTCGAGAACTTTCATCCGAGTCACGACGTCGCCTCTTCACGTCATTGCGCTTCTGGCGTGCCAAGCTGAAAATGAAGAAAAAATACACATTTCATTAGAGTCTGTGGATGTCCATGCATAGGGAGATGTGATGTCAATTAGGATTTGTGTAAAATACTTACGGCGACGTTGCTTCAATTGTTGCAGATGTATCTTCTGAGTCGACACGCCTACGCTTGTCGCGGTGTCCTCCTGATGATCTATCGCGAGAATGATGACGTCTACGTGTTCTTGGCATCTGTGAGACAAAATAGAAAAGAAATCGATTTCTAAAATCAGTCACAGATGATTGTTTGCCTTAAGGATAGATGGGACCTAGTTTTAGCATGACCCGTTTATGTGGGCGCATGTAAATGTCAATAAGAGTCATGAAGGTACAGTCAGCCTTCAAAGAAGGTTATTGCGCACATATTGCGGTTTGTAGGTGGGCAGCGGCTTGTGCTTAAGGAAAACCTCATTGTCTACTTTCTCTGAAGTCTTTCCAAATGAATCGAGGTAATGAACAAAAAAGGAGTGGTCAACTAAAAGAGTGGCAATGCCAGAAGCAACGTTTATCTTTTTGATTGACTGTGACCACATTTGGAAAATGTCGAAGATGACGGAGATTTAGGCGAATATGCAAGCATTAAGTGATTGTGCACCTAAGTTATGTCTGCTTGTAAAGATTCCTTGGGCAGAATACAACGAACATCAGACGGTCACACCAACGGTTGTGGCTGTTTTAAGGGAAATTCTTGAGTGAAATTCAGGAAATTCAGTGATGCTTAGAGTGTAAGTACGTCTATTCCTATGTTCCAAAGTCTAGATTCTATTTCCGTAAAAAACACCAACCTCTTAACCGTGTGTGTAAAAATTTGCAACCACTTCCATTAGAGGAGCTACAAGACCAGGAACAGGATTTCAAAGCGTGACATGCGAGTCATGTAGAGGCAAGCGTCCGCACTTAGGCTCTGTTAACAAACTCCTACTGTCACCTCCCCGTGGTGAAATCCGGGAGCCTAGTACCTTCGACAGAAGATGGGGTAACCAACCTTCGTAGGATGTCTGGGCGGCCGCAAACAATAGTGGGAGGAGAGTGAGCCTACTAGAGTTCATCGCTCTTTTAGGATGGCGGCGGAGGAGCTGATCAACGGAGGCATCCACAATTCTAGTCAGCAGTAGCTACCTGGTTTTCATGGTTACGTCGGGACCCTGGAATAGAGACAGCGGTGGATGAGCCCTTCTCTTAGGGCCTACGGCGGCGCTCACAGTCTGCAAAACGCTACCAGCACCGGATCCTTCCGGACCCCTTTGTCCGGGGGCTAAACAAATGGTCCTCTCCTCAGTTGAAGGTTGTGCGTGGGGTTAACTCCCTCATCACGTAAGAAATGTCGAGTTCAGAAACAATCTCGGATTTACTGTTGACGACCCCAACCACCGAAAAGAGGACAATGACTTTCGGTTCTGCACGTGGAATGTGAGGTCCCTTAACAGCTCAAAGGGCAATTGAGTAATAGAGCCCTTTTTCGGAAGACCAAGCTGACTCTACATAAGACATTGATCATCCCAGATCTGCTTTACGGCGCAGAGGCATGGATAACATCCCAAGCGGATAAAGATGCTCTTGGTCTTTTCAGAGAAAGGTCTTGCGCGCAATTTTTGGTCCTGTTTGCGTTGATTGCATGTGAAGGGGAACGTTTAACCAAGAACTGTATGGACTGTAAAGCGACATGAGGCTAGCCAGACGCCTAAGATGGCTGGGCCATGTAGAGCGTATGGACAATTTAGAAGAGTCTTCGACTTTGAGTCTGTGGGACAACGCAGCAGAAGATGTCCACGTACAAAGTGGCACACACAAGTCGAAGAGGACCTCGGTCGGCTTGGTGTGCGAAACTGGAGGTAGCTGGCAAAAGATCGTGCCGGTATGTTGGGCTCTAAGAAGAAGACACGGAAACGCTAAAAGCCAGACTTATTCTATTCTGAAAATCTATTGGCATCTGATGATCACGCATTGAATTGGTAATTATGGGCGGGTAGATAAAGATAAAGATAAAGACGACTCCCACAAACTTGCCCCGGTCCGATTCAGATTTGATTCGAATCGGAATCACTTCATGGCATAACCTCTTGCTAGACTAAAATGCTCCGCGAGTATAAGTGTCAAAGAAAATGACTTATTCTTCGTTGTTTGGCATCCTCGACTCTAAATCAGTGAGGCAACGTAACAGAGAATGTCTGAGGTGGCTCACACAAGTGGAGAGAGAATTTAGCGTGCGCAACTGGCGACAGCAAGCATAATATCCTGCTGAAGGAGCATGTTGGTTAAGGCCCTAAACTATGGAGCAACAAGAAGAAGATTAAAGAAGAAAGTCAAATGTTTTTCGTGAGTTGTTAAGGCCAAATTCATTTTAGCAACAGTCTGAACATCGTACGAAGGAAGGTCTGAATAAGTCAGGATTGCACATGACGTCCCATTTGTTATACAACTAAAGGACACCGCTAAAACACCGCACCTCGTGATGTGTCACTGCATGTACAAATGCAGTCACCAACTTTCACTTTTCATAGCCTTTCGCAACACAATTCCAACACTTCTCTCCTCAAGAGACAATCCCCTCTCAGCCAGTGTTGACATTAACGCATCACAAAAACTATTCTTATTGAATATGAGTGTAAAAATAGAAATCGTAGATTGCAAGCTTTATGTAGCCTTTCTCAAAAATTCAAATATCATTTAAAAATAGACGCGTCATCGTAAATTTGCGATGACCGTTTGGCTGCTCTCTAATATCTTCCCTGTTTGTCGTGAAACTTTTGAAAATCTCGCAGAAACGACGATTTTTTTAAAAGTTCTCCCGCGAAAATTGACAAAAAAGTATTTCAAAACAACGTTTCTTTTGAGAGTATCGTGTGCGTTCTTTTGAATTACACAAGTGCTTTGGCGTCAAAAGATATCGCTATCTGAGGTGAACGAAAAAGTAAAATACAATTTATCGAATTTATTGCGAAAGATAACTGTGCCTGCGAACTGAGATACGGATGCTTTTATTTTGGTTTTTGTGAAATTCTATGTGACCTATCGCGGAAGTGTGCAAATAGAGATAGATCGCTTGTGGGAGAGGATATGAGGTAAGAGTGGAGATGCATTTTAATGGGATCGTGTCATTTTCTGTTTGAGAATTTTTGAAATTTTAAGAGAACGTCTGAATATGAATTGAACTAGACAGATGAAGAGACGAATGTCAGATGTGTTTGCTTTTTAGGGGTTAATCTGTGCTGTGGCTCGCTTCGAGTGGCTTTTTGTGTTTGATCGGCACGTGTTCTTGGAGGAAATGATATTCTGTGAAGGTCATGGGACCAATGGGACATTGGGCGGTATGTTTGTCACACACTCTGTTGGATAAAGGTATTCGAAAATCGTATTACTGTGTGAACGTCTAAGGCCCTTTTGCACCATAGTAATCGGCAGGCAGGCATCGCACATAAGATCTTCTCTGCCGTTGTGTGTGAACGCGTGAAACCATTCGTCAATGAGTCCTTTGCTGGCATTGAGGCGAAGGGGGCTTAAATAGATGTGACGGTAAATGAGAGCAAGGTATTTGCTGTCATCGAGAAAGGACGCATAAAACGCCTCGGAAAAGCGTCACCTTGGCAGCAAAACCTTCGAGGAGGTTATGAACTCCGTCTATTTCGGCTCTGCAGTAAATAGGGACAAGATCAGTACCGAAATCAAACGTAGAATTGGGCTCAAGAGACAATTGGACAATAGAGCCATCTCTCGAAAGACCAAGTTGGTCTTATATAACACATTGACTATCCCATTCCTGCGCTATGGCGTAGAGACATGGACGTTATTAAAAGCGAATGAAGAAGCTCTTGGTCTGTCCGAGAGAAAAGTTCTGTGTCCGATTTTGGATCCAGTTTGATGGGATCTGGAGGAAAAGATAGAACAACGAGCGGTATGAGCCTAGTCAAACTTCTACGGAAAACGCTTAAGATGGCTCGGCCATGCAGAGCGTATGGACACAGCTCCGGCCCGAAGAGTTTTCGAATGCGAGCCATTGGGACAACGCAACAGAGGACGTCCGCGTTATAGATGGCACACACAAGTCGAGAAGGACCTCAAACAACTTGGTGTACGAAATTGAAGGCAGCTGGCGAGAGATCGTGCTAGCTGGAGGGGTTTATTGGTTGAGACCCAAGTCCATCCCGGACTGCAGCGCCACGCAAAGATGATACTGACATTATCGGAAAAACGGAACAACCTGTACACGAATCCTTCACGCAGTTCGATCAAGCGTCACAAAATCTGGGGCTGCACATTAGTGTAGGACAAAGTATATGGTGGCGCCGTCTGCAAGAACAGTTGGTTAAACGATCAGGGTAGCGAAGCATGAATTTAAAGTATGCAATCTCTCCGATACCTTGGGTCAACAGTAGCATCCGACAATAAAATGAAAGCAAAAATACGGGAGCGGCTGGTTAAATCCAACAGAGCGTACTATAGTCTGTCAAGTCTTTTCAAATCCAGAGATCTAATCATAACCTCTAAACTGCTGCTGTACAGGACGACAGTTCTACCAATACTCACATCCGAAACGTGGGTGTTTAATAAAAGGCACTCCGATCTTTTAGTCGCGGTCGAAAGAAAAGTTTTACAGAGAATTGTTGGCCCCGTATGAGAGGAAGGACGATTCCAGAGACGCTGCAGTCACAAACTGTATGGGATTAACCTCGAAGCTGACATAGTGACAAAAATTAAGCTCGGCTGAGTCCGGTGGGGAATAAACCTAGTTCGCATGAGGGAACCGGAACCGGCCCGGAAAGAAGACCATGCTTATGCTGGAAAGATGGCGTAGACCAGGACGCCCCTGGGGTGCGCTGTTGGATGGCGCAGGCGCGGGATCGGTATGGTTGGAGAGAATTGTTGATGGAGGTCAGGACCGGATGCCGGTTATCACGCGGATGATGATAATGATGATGATTAACGACGAAAATGACGTGCGCCAGTCTTCCTTTTGGTTTTGACAAGCTTCAGGAATTTCTATTCTTTGACCCATTTTTTGTGCAAACGCTAGGCAAGGCTACTGGGGAGCATCGGTTTTGAGGTGTAGGATGGCGGCACGTTTTGCTGTTGTGCGGATTAGCTCATCGTTCTTGTCCTCGAATTCGTACACCACCCGGTTGCTTTCAAAAAAAATCTGGTGCCTTTAACTAGCTAAGACAAGATAGAAAGAGAGAAATTGATAGGAGAGTTTTTTTCTTTATCAAATAATACCCAAGACAGGAATAATATAGGAATATAGGAATGTGAAGAGAAAGAAAAGGTAGTAAAGAGGAAAGGAAATATGCTCAAGATCTATGCCTTTACCACCAAAAGAGTCCGGAAGGGAACTTGGAGAGCTATCTATAGTAACCTAGGCCTAAATCAGCCTTTTTTACTTAACGTTGTGCCTTCTTCTTCTTCTTAGGGCGCTACAGTCCGTGGTGGATTTGGGACTCACCCAACATGCCTCTTCAGTCAGCACGATCTCCCGCCAACTGTCGCCAATTTCGCACACCAAGCCAGCTGAGTTCCCCCTCGACTTGGGTGCGCTATCTTGAACCTGTGCGTTGTCCCACAGGCTCAGAGTCGAAGACTGTTCGGGCCAGTTGTTGTATCTAAACTGAAGCTAATTTAAAAACTACCCAGCTCAGACTTATAACGAATCAGCACCCTTTCCATGTTGTTTGGAGGTCAATGGTGGTAAAGAACCGAAGGAAGCTTGATGATGTTGACACAAGTCCGCCTGCACCTCATGGCAATTAGCATGAATATCGGGATCACTCTTGGCGAAATTTTGTTGGAAATAACTTCTTAGCGAAGACGTTAGTCACAGTGTTACTTTCCGCTCTGTCAAATACCCTAAATATTGTTATGCCCTAGATTCAAATGAACACACATTTTGATATGTGGGTGGAAACTTAAACAAAATTGAACTTCACTTTCTTTTATGCAGGGTAATGCAAAAAAAAAAAAACGAATTCGATTAAGACAAACTGACTGATTAACAGAAACCATTGACTGGGAGATTAGATTGTTTTGAAAACCGTTAAACAAACTACATGCTATAATAGTAACTCCAGCACGTTGATGAAACTTCAATCCTCAGTTCATAGTTCATGCTAAACGATGTGTATTTGGGCGCATGGCCTACAGCCATAAACTAGGTTTCTACGCCCGTCATATGGGTTGACTTTGAAAATACAAGGCCAGTACTTAAAGGCCCCTTGCGTGACAAAATGGTATTTTGATTTGTACTTTGTTGCTGCTGGAAGTCTATAAAAATAAACGTTAATATCCTATGCTTTCATTTGAACCTGGGATCAAAGAATGGCTGTCATCAGAAGGTAGCACTTTTAATAACAATGTAGTGAATGGGAAAGTGATACAGTGGTGGTTAAGTAGGTGACTTTTTGTTAAATGATGGTCCGAGGTTACCCAGTTTTAGCAAATGTTGACCAGTGGGTTAGTTTGATGAATGGGGAATAGATGTTGGAGAGGGTATGCATTTCTTTCATTTCATTTCATTTCATTTATTTGTTACTAAGTATCGCAGTAACAGTCTGAGTATTTCTGGCTTTTGTGTTAACATTTTGCAAACAGCACCTAGTTTTCTAAGATCTTTGAAACATACTCTCAAACGTCTTGAAAATTCCATCAATTTTTGCTGATTTCTGGAACAAATTGATGCACAGTCATTAGAATTGAAATTTTTTTTTGAACTCGTGTTCAAAGTCCTCAATTTCTGGCCCTGTTTCCGTTGATGACATTTGGAGAAAATTAAACCACGAAATGCATGGGCTCTAGTGATATGAGTCTAGCTAGGGGCCTACGGATTCGACGCTTCAGCCCAAAAAGTCGTCTACTACATAACCCGTTGAATAAGGCAATAGAGGACGCCCAGGTAACTAGAATGATATGAACAAAATTGGGGTGCATAATTGGAGGCAGCTGGCTAAAGATCGTGTCAGCTGTAGAAGCTTGTTGCATGAGGCTTAAGTCTATCTTGGACAAAAACAGATCTGATGCAATGAACGACTGGATGGCGCAGATGGGTAAGTGCCTGCCCCAAGTAAGAGGGGTACCAGGTTCGAATCCCAATGAAATCGAATCTGGTCTAGTCACCAATTGCCGTTGGGATCAAATTAACGGCACTGGAGTAGGTTGCTAACCTGGCAGTACAATGGACCAGTTTTGAGTCTGAGTGCTACAGTGTAGTGTTTCAAAAATCCTCCGAAAAAAAACAAAAAAATGCCTTCTTTGCACCCCTCAAAAATTTAACTATGAGCATATTCCTCCGAGTCTTTAACTCCAAAACCTTGGGACAACGCAATAAAGGACGAAAACATGTGAAGTAGGAGATCAGCCAACTTAGCGTGTGCAATTGGAGGCAGGTGGCTAAAGATCATGTCAGCTGGAGAAGCTCGTTAATTGAGGCCTAAACCCATCCCAGAAGTTCTAGCCATCATAAGAAGTTCTAGGCACGCTCCGGTCGAATATTCAAATTTGGGCAAAAAAAGAGGACCAAAATTGACGTGACGCATAGACGTGCAGAAGGACATCAAACAACTCGGTGTGGGAAACTGGAGGCAGCTAGACAAAAAGACTTGTTTTTTAAGATCAACCCGGACTGTTGTGCCATCAGTCACTCCTATTTTCAAATCCGTGGGGCCTGTGACGTTGTAGTTATTTGTGTCGACACCAACGCAGTAGACTTTCAAAACTAGGTTCAAATCCAAGGAAAAGCAAAAATCAAAAAAAAAATTGTTCACAACTCCACCTGTTTTGAGTCTATGACAATGCTCACAGGTTGTAACTGTTCAGAAAAAGCTTCTCAATCTCGCGCGCTGATGGGGTTACGAATACCCTTAAGCGTCCGGAACCAAGTCACAGCACGTGCCGAAGGTATAGAGGGAAAAAGGGAGAGGAGGTACCTATGCACATTGGTCTTACCTGTTCAGTGCAGTGCTGCTTGGTGATGGTAAATTTACATTTTCGTCGGAAATTCCAACTTTCAAGTTACGCCTTTGGTAAAAAGGTTTTTATGCAATAAAAAAAAAAAGGAAAATATCGTTCCATTTTGTTCAATGTGTGGCTGAGACCTATGGCAAAGGAACTACCTTTCTGCCGGAAATGTTTTAACATTTATTTTCTCACTGCAGCTTGTAGTTTATATCTTAATGGGCATTTTTTTGGAACTGGTAAATTTTAAACGATATGGTAAATTTTATTCTTGAGTATGGTAAATTTCACTTGAAAATACTGGTAGCAGTTCGTTGTCGGCATTAAACTGTAGGTCCCCTACCTCAGAAACTAGCACCAAGTCCACCTCTACTGTATTATTATTAATTTCCAAATCCGACATAGGGACTGCGAGGAAACCAACAATTTCGCATTCACAAATCCGATCGAAGTGAATCGTTCACATGTCGGTAATGTGAATCTCTTCATACAAAGTTGACATTTCAGATCCGCGTCAAAATATTTGTGAACTCATATACACATAAGGAACAGATGCAAAAGATGTGAATAACTCACAAAACTTTCAAAAACTCTTCAATCACTGTACGGATGAGAAAAATGATTGCGTCTGCTCTCAGCATCACAGCGCTGAACTGGGTGCGTTGTGGAAGTCGGTCAGTAATCGAAAAACCACAGAATTCCAATGAAAACCGATAAAAAGCGTGTTTAGTTCGAGAACGTACACAACAACGTCGCTATTTAATTAAACAAAACAAGGGCTTGGGGGAACGATTAGAAAAAGCAATTCCAGTAATAATCCATGCACTGCTTCACAATAGTGCCGCATGCGTTCGCACAACAAACTTCAGCAATGCGGTGGAGTGTGAATTCCATTCAATTACAGAATTGTCCATAATTTTTGTTGTGTGATGCAGAATTGAGAATTCGAATTCTTCGGAATGTGCTTACGAACTTTGTCTTGATCATGTTGTAAAAATAGGAAGCCATCAAGGGACAACTCTGTTGAGGCTAAGCAACAGTATAGAACGATAAACTCCTTGCTGCTGATGAATGATTAGTGGGCATAGACATTCGTGCTTAATAATGTAGATAGGGGAAAGTTAACATCCCGCAATGACAAGAAAAAAAAAAAACTTTGACTGGATCCCTCAGGAAATATTGAAGAAATGACTCTAACCTCAAAAGCACTTCTGCAAAAACGAAGTGGTATTTCATAAATGACTGATACGAGAATAAAACCGAGTTTACTTGCTTACAATTAGAAAAAATCGTAAAACTAAAAGTGTTTTTAACGATTTCTCGCATTAAACGTGTAAACAAAGTTCCATGCTGAACACAAAAACAACTGACAACGCCCTCAAGTAACATGCAAACAAAAATAGACAAGACCATGCTTACAATCAGACCTCTCGTCGTCAGCAAGCATGTCGATCAATGCATTCAGGGTGCTCCTTCACATTCACAAAGCTAATCTTCGCGATAAACAATCTAGACAAAAAAACATTTATTTTCATTTCTGCGGTGTTTTTGTGGAGAACTTACGAACCTGACATCACATGTTTGATGTTAAATCGTTAATGTCAATGTTTTATAACGCATTTAAAATTGAATACGGATCGAACAATAAGCTCATCAGTGCTTGTTGTCTTTGATTCACTTTTGCGCCTCTTTGTCACTGAAAATGTCATCCAAATCGTACCTGTTTATGTCACGGTAGTAATCTTCGTCAGCAAATGGGTTTGATAATGAACTTTTGTCGAACGATCTTATCTCAGTTTGTGAAATATCGAAAAACGTTTAGACTAACCTAGGGAACGCAAAGGCAAACTTGTCTCCTGAGCAGGGGAAAGATTGATGAGACGGGGGGTGTCTTGTTTCATCAATACTGAAGGGAGAAGCGAAGGAAAAACCATAAAATCCTTCTTCACAAGTTATGCAACTGCTTCTATTTGATTTCAAGACAATTTATGGGCAAAAAGTTGGCAAAAGTTTTCGTCGTTTGGAAATCGTATTGATCCCGTCTGCATTGCAAACCTGGCACCAATTTGTCTCCAAGTTTGGTTCAATAATGAACACGTCTACATCCTCATCCCACAATAAACACTCGTAAACAAACAAATGTAAACGTACAGCTTCAGTGTGCCACTTGTCAGAATATCGATCAACAAATTCTGTAGTAGAAAGGGTTTTGTCACAGATGCTCGTTATTAAAGGGTGTTCGTACACCCCCCCGCTTTGAAAGACTCCCTAATGTCTACCTACATCTATCCACCTCGTAGATGTGTATCGCGGCAGGCAGATAACAGAAACTGATGATGATGATGCAGCACAAAATCAATTCAGAAATTCGTCACCACTGCACTTTACTCCGATGCAGAACATCGGCCTTGACATGATTGCATAAAAAGAAATTAATCCACACCAGGGAAAAAGAAGAAAAGGAAATCTCATCGCACACCAACCACTTCACTTCGTAGTTAAAACAATTCAAGCATGACTGCCATGTAACACAGTTGAAACAGCTGGACAAGTGATTTAGCACTTCCGACCCAAACCCAGGCTCGGATAGTCTCTCCCCAAATTCATCTCGTATTCCCAGCTATAAATGCACTCCGAAAGTGGTGTTCCATTTGCAGCAGATGAAGAATAAATCTGAAGAAATTTTTTTTGACAGCTCCTCATCAATGGCAGCCATTTTTGCACAACGAAAACCAAAACAAAGCCTGACAACGACGACGTAGACACAGTTTTTGAGCGATTTTCTCAAGTATTTCCACCGAATTTTTGCTGAAAATTAAGAGATTAATGCTTAGAAATGTTTTAAATGATTACCTCAATTGCAGGATATGAGGGTGGTAAATATAGTTTACTCCACAAAGTGTTCAAAATATTAGAAACACGCTTCCAAGTTTTTACGGCTGGCTCTTGTATGCGAATGAACATCGATTGATTTTTGCTGTTGTGTAGCTTTTGATTGTGTTGGTTGGCCGTGATGAGATGGAGAAGAGATTGCTGAACGTAAATCGATTTGTCTCACTCGCACGAAGCTGTGACTGTGTGCCGTAGGATCATTTGAATGCGTGTGAGTGTGTTGTGTTTTGCTTTTACGATAGTAGCGAACGCAATGCTGAAGTTGGTACCTGAGAGCGTGCCACACAGAGGAGTGAATGAGATGAATGGATTGTTTTGACGCACACGTGAGAAGGGGCAGAAGTAATGCACCTGATAAAAGGCGGCAGATAGGAGTCTTTTACGTCTTTCTCTGGCGGTATCAGATTTTTTTTTGCACTCTGCAACTGTTTGTTGTTAATTTGATTATGATTTTCACTGAAAAATCGAAGTACTTACGTGATGTTTTTGGCACTGGAACCGGTGGGATTGATTGTTGTTCTTCAAATTGGAGCTTGGGGGAGTCTTTTTTGATTTTTTTCACCCAGGAACTGATTGTTTTTGAAAACAGCTGAATACGAGACAGAAGTTTGGGATTTTTGAATGTGTTGCGAAGTTGGCTGTTGTTGCGCAGTGCATTCAGCCAGGTATTGAACCATGTTGCGGAATAAAAGATGTACTCAGCTGTTTTGGTGGTGTCGGTAAGGTTGTTATGCTGGCAATGTAGACCCGATCAATTCTCGAAGATAAGGGATATGTTCAGTTTGATTGGTTTTGTTTAGTTTAGAATTTTTGCTATCAAATTATGTGAGGAATGTGGCATTAAGGCGCAGGAGGGCTTTGGAAATTCTGAGATTCGAGAAGGGAAAATTGCAAATGATCAATCGTTTTTAAAGGCGTTATCGTATTGGCACAATCTACAAGATGTTGATAGCTGGAGAGGCTTGTTGATTTGAGATTTGAAAGCACCCCAAGAAGAGGAAAAAGAAATATATTTGATCGCAATTGTGGAAGCATATGGCTCTATGCAGGGTGACCAGATAAGAGCGACAGGACAAGAATTTGAAATAAAAGAACGGTTTGGGGTATAAAATTGATTCCGGTTTAATTTTGAAGCTACATGAATTATCATATCGACTCGTCTTTGTTGGCCGTGCTTCAAGTGTTCGATCCATTTTTTGATGATTGGGTTCAATATGTGCGGCGATATTCCGGCAAAAACATTTCGAATGTTAGTCCCGAGCTCGTCCAAAGTGATTGGATTGTTAGCGTAGTATAAGGGCTTGACGTAGTCCCAGAGAAAATAATCGAGTGGCCAATTGATAAATGCTCGCCGTGAGTCGCCAAATTTCTGCTGTACAACCTCGAGCGTCGCTTGTATGGCTTTCAGCGCTGTCTTGTGGGAAACACCGCGCGGATATATCGATGTTGTCGAGCTCTGGTTACAAAGAGTCGGTTAACATCACTCTATAGCTGAGATCATTAAGGGTAACCGTGTCCTCTTCCACATCTCGAAAGAATTAAGGTCCGATGATGCCGCCTTGCCATAAACCTCACCAAACAGTCAATCATTGTGGATGCATTGATGCGTTGTCGAGCACTTGGGGATTGTGTTCACTCCAATAATGGCAATTTCGCTTGCTGACATAGTCGCTGAACCAAAAATGACTCATTTGTGATAATAATTTTTTTTGCCAAAATTCGGATCTCCGGTCAACTTTTCCAATGCCAGAACAGAACTTTCAGCGTTGTCTATTATCTTCTTGCTCAAATTCCTGGATCAGCACAATCTTATACGGATGTAGGCCCAAATCTAACCGCGAAATAAACCGGTTTGACTCTGGGGATGCCCAATTCAGCTAATCGGTACCGAATCAACATTTCTGGGTCACCTTCGCCACTGGCCGCTACAGAGAATATGTTCTCTTCGTTTCGCATCAATCTCTATTTAGTCGATGGCTAAAGGTCCAAAGGAGTGCACCCACACTCAAATTTTTGCATGGTGCAACGAATTGCCTGCAGACTGAAGCCGTCATGATGTCGACCTCACGAAGAAATTCAAGTTGCGTACAGCACAGCTCAGATACAACCGGGCCGAAATTTCGATAATATTTTGCAATAATTTCCGCATGTTCAGCAAGTGTGAAATGATGCGTGATTAAATGACAAACCCTACTGAATATTTTGACAGCAATGAATATCATTGGTAACTTTGACAGCTGCCGAAACATAACAATTCGAAAATCTATCTGTAGAGAGTTGGAATGTGTGAATTGTGTAAATGAAACGCGGAATTATAGGCGTGAGGACGTGAGGAATGAAACGCGGAATTATAGGCTTACAATATATGTCTTTTTTGAATGATACATCAAGAGGATGATATTGTCCTCCCGTATTTATAAAAAAGCCGGGCTTCAGGTCGATATGTCCATCGGATGGTCCAGCAAATACAGTATGGGCCATCTAGTGGTATTTTTTTAAATCACAGGTTATTTTGACACTGACAGCTGTTTCCCGCTCGTAGTCTTAACAGAAAGTCAGTATCATACCTCCGCGTAACGATATGAGTCGCGTTACGCTTGATCAACGTTGAGCAATATTGAAAACTTATTTCCAAAGTAAGTGCCTGTGTAGCCCAAACATAGCGTTTTTTGAAAATAAGTTTTGGCCGAAATGAAGCACCCACCGCGACTGCTGTACGCAAGTTTGTACAAAAAGTTCCTGAGACTGTATACTCATAGTCCCCGTTGTCGCACGGTGCGCACAGATGAGAATGTGGCTGCTGTGCTGTGGCCGGTAGTGTGAGACTCAATTCACGAACATCAAGTCGCCATCGATCTCAACAGCTCAACATTTCATTTCATTTGAGGAGAATTCTGCACAAAGATCTCGGATTATTCTCTTACAAGGTCCAATTGACTAAGCAATTGAAGGTGTGTGACCATCCGTCTCGTTATCGCTTCGCACTTTGAGCCTTAAAGCAGCTTGAATTGGACACAGATTTTGGGTGAAAAATCATCTTTTCTGACGAGGCGCATTTTCATCTCGGCGGCTACTTTAACAACAAAATTGCCGCATCTGGGACTCGGAAAACCCACACGTCATTGTCGAGAAGCCAATGCATCCACAGAGAGTGACAGTTTGGTGCGGATTGTGGAGTGGTGGAATCATTGGAACATTTTTCTTCGAAAATGAGGCTGGGGACAAGGTTTCGGTCAACGGTGAGCGATACAGAGCCATGTTTACCGACTGAAATTAAAGATATGGATTTGAACGGCCTCTGGTGCATATAGGATGGCGCGCCATGCCACACAGCCCATACCACAATCGATCTTTTGCGCACCAAATTCCCAAATCGTGTTATTAGCCGTCCTGGCGATGTCAATTGGCCGCCTCGGAGCTGCGACTTGACCCATTTGGACCTATTTTTGTGGGGAACCGTGAAGGACCGATATTATGCCAACAATCCGGAAACGATTCAAGCACTTAAGGCCAATATCAATCAATCAATCCGTGAGCTACAGTCCGAAACCATCAACAAGGTGTTGGAAAATTGGGGTGACAGAATGCGCTACTGCGAAGCCAGCCCAGACAGCCACTTGAACGACGTTGAATTTCATAGCTAATGGGAATGTTTGTTCTTACTAATAAATCCATAATACATGGAAAAAATGTAATTTTGTTCATTTTATTGCATTTTTAAAAAGAAACTAGTATTTGACCCACTCTGTACATGGACTCCATTACTCAAATTCAAATTTAAAACAGGGTGACTCTTTAATTTTATAAACACACCCTTCTATGTTTCCTACATATCCTTACTATCTGGTCAACCTTTAGGATTTCCAGATACATTTAAGCATTCATCCGACCGGTAATTTGACGCAATTGACCCTCTCCTTGACAAGAGAATAATCCATCGATTTAATGAATTTTTTAAATTGCTTGTTCCACACCATTATTGATCCTCCCTCGTGTTACACTGCTGAATCTTCACATCTGGGGTTGTACCTTTGTGCCGGAGGCCTTCCCAGACAGTGCATACCATTTGATGAGAACACGTTGAACGTGCACTCATCGTTCCATAAAACATTTGCCTATTGCGATGTGGCGCTTAGCAAAATCCAGCCATTTCTTCTTAGCGATGTAAACCAAGCATCAGTTAGTCGATTATTACCAACTTATTTTGGCCCGAATTGGATGATATGGACACCAACGACATGTGGTTTCAACAGGACGGCGAGGCGCTACGTGCCACACAGCTCAGCCACTTTAGAAATTCTGCACGAGCGATTCGAGGGGATGGTCATCTCACGTGGATTTGAAGTTTATGTGAACTGGCCACGGTGATTATGCGATTTGACCCCGTTAGACTCTTTTTTGTGGGCTTTTCTGAAGTCGCAGGTCTATGCGAATAAGTCACAAACTACAGCGGTCCAACATAACCCATGCAATCGTTCAAATTCAGCCTGATTTATGCGCCAGAGTCATGCAAATTTTGACATTTCGGATGAGCACCACCCAGAGAAGCCGCGGCGGGCAATTTGACCGATGTTCTATTCTATATATAAGGGCATCGAGAGGCCTTTCAAACGAATGAATATCTCACACACCCTGTGTTTTATTTGAATTCAAAGATAGGAAGCCGTTAATGAAAGACCCTTTAGAATCAGAAGATTAAGGATCGCATAGCTCGCTTACGAAGCAGTGATGTAAGCCAATTCGCCGTGATTCCGAATATCTTACCGTGAACTGGAAGCCTTTCTGCATTTTAACAACTGAAGAAGGCGCCTGACAAGGTTCACTCAATTGCTTTCAGCGTGGCAAACAATTCTAACCTCACTTTGGTAATTTTTTTGAACATTTTTTGTCGATTGCAAAACGCCACCTGAATAAATAAATACCTTCTGAAGTGGTCCCTATTTAAAACTTTTCCCAACACAGCTCACAAAAGCTCAACCTCTTTCTCTCGCTCTCTCTCTCTCACTCCACCTAACAGTGTGTTAGTTTTGAAAAGCACACTCTTGAGCATCCTGCCAGCATTTCATTGCTCCCGCCCTAGATGCCGTCAATGAAAATATGAAAACTTCTCGGATATCCTCTCTCACACCCACCACCGACGACGTCAGGAGGCCGCAATCGCCTGCCAAAATATATCTCAGTCACATGGTAGGGACGCACATGTCTCTGTACGTACTCACCGAATCCATATTTATGTACGTAGGCATTCACAATGAGCACAGGGAATTACATAAAAACATTTATTGAACGAACTCGATTTCGTTGGAACAAGTTTTCACCTCAAAGATGCGGGCACACAATCCCCATCATCCCTGCCTCGACCACCCGCCCGCCAGAAGAGTGGACCCACCCGCATGAGCTGTGTGGTGTAGAACTCTGTCGACATGCGCGCAGATTTGCAAATGCCGCAACTTACCCCAATTTCATCCCCAATGAGTCCGAGAGGGCTGCAAGTGAGAATGTGTCTAAGGGTGGCCTAGGGTGGCTCTGGTGGATTGGTGAATTGAACAAAACACTTTTTCTGCACACCCAAACACGATGTCTGTGAAGCGTGAGCAGCAGCAGCGGCGGCACCATCATCGTCACCACCGAAACGAGAATCAAGAACCGAGAACCTGAGGGGGATACCAGAGTGCCAGAGTATCAACTACCCCTAGCTGGCTGGTGAAAAGGATACCTCTCACAGTTCAGTCGGAATTCACTCGTCGACATTTTCGGTGGCAAAGGCGGCTTACTCCGAATCACTTCAGTGTGGGTCCACGTTTATTTTTTTGCCTCAATAATTATAAAAATCATAACTGTACACCGTGAGGATTCACCACCTGCAGGGATTCTGAGTCAGGATTCTGGGTTTTTTTTTCAAAGATTATCCAGCGACGTTCCTATTTTGCCTTTCGTGTCGGCTATAAAGAGGGCATTTGCTATAAAATAGAAAAAAAAAATCGAATACTTATATCCGCTCCTCCCGTGTGTGCGTCTGTGTGCTGCTGAGTGGTTGTGTGTGCTCCAGTGTAAAAATCCAAAGTAAGTTTGTGTAGTTTTTCTCATCTGTGAACGCGCGCGTACGACTGTGTTCGTGAAGTGTGTAGTAGAAATAAAGTGTCGCATAGTTTCAGATGTTAAATTAAAAAAATTCGAAATAAATAAGAAAATTCGAAAAGAATAGTCTCCACGAATATCCTCTTGCAAATTCGACGTGTTTCCTGTGAGTCTTATGTAAGTGCGGACCGACCCTCGTCTCACGCACCAGAGAAAACCACGAGATTCCTGGTGAGTTACATCAAATTTGGGTTAGTGTGGATTTTTACGAGCATTGGCGGTTTTTCAAGATTTTTCCTTAACTTCACGCGCTGATTTTCGTGTGTGTGAGTGTGTGTGTGTGCGCGCTTGTGTGTGTTTGCTAGTGTGAGTGGCGACGGTGCGAGTGCCATCTGGAGGCAGGCAAAGTGGGCTTGGCGGGCGAGCTCGCCCAGGGGGGGTGTTCGTTTTTTGCGGGTAAAGCACGTGCTGCGGCAGAGAGAAGTGTGTTATATAAACATTCGATTGAGGTTTGGTTTATGTCATGTGAACTTTTCAACCGTATAAGCCCACACCCGCCAAGAAAGGAACGGTTTCTAAGCTAGAGTCAGACGACTCAGTTCCACCCCCTTGCTGCTGCCGTGGAATTACGCATTCCCCTCTCACAGTTTTTGACGTGACTAATAAATCATTTGCCATTTCCCATCACGGACAGGCAACTAATTCGAATTAAAATCCGTACGACTCTGACAGCCGTAATTGGGCGGGGTAAGCGAAGTCGGACTTCAGTTGGAATCGGCTGCGGGTGCACGCAAAAAGGGTCAAGGACCACAATAAGTGAAAATGGCTTAGGTAATCGGAGGGCAGAATCGGGTTCAGTGGAATGACAATAATGGCAGAAAGGGCCGCTTTTTGTGAGTGGGAAAGAGTGGAATACCGTTTATTGTTTGCACAATCAAGCGACGATGGGTCTGGAAGGGGATAAATGATTATCCGGATGGGCACGTGCCTTGCTGTTGGGTTGTGTTCGTAGAATGGCAAGTCTTGGTCATGGTTCGAGGTTACGGTGATGCAATAAAAGTCGGAGACAGATTTGGTGGTAGGTTGGGTGAGACAAGACGATTGTCACAGAGTAGATCCGTGAACCATTTACACCGTGATTGTGCCATAACACGTAATCCAAAGGTATCGTTGGTCTAGAAGTAGTCAAGTTTGAACTTGGAAGTATGTAACAACGAATTATTAACTTTCTTTGTAGAAGTTGGTTCGGAGATTCTAGCGGTCATACGGTTTTATCTACAAACCTACCAATGGTTCGGATGTCAACATCATGAAGTTCCATTAGGTTTTTGATGAAAAATGTTCCCAGTGTTACACATCTTGTACCAATGTGTAATCGCTGGGCGGATTCCAAGAAAATGAAGAGTGGTCTGGTCTTTCAATTCATCCCTACAGCCTCAGTCGCTATAGGCAGCTCCCATTGTGCTTGTATGATTAGCTCACAGGGAATGTCCAGTGATAACTTCTTAACTTCACAATGATAATTTTAGTCCTGCTGACGAAACAATTTCTGTTTTTTTAATCTATATAATTAATCTATAATTTGATCCCCACGGCAAATGGTGACTGGACCAGATTCGATTTCCCTGGGATTTTACCCTAGGACCCCTATAACGTAGGGCAGGCACTTAGCGAACTGCTCCATCCAGTAGTTCCAGGTAGCACATATAGTTCGTGATTTAATCTTATTCTCAAAAATAGCTAAAGAACGCTTTTGATGTTACCCATACCTCTGCACCATAGAGCAGGACTTGGATGGTCAATGTCTTGTACAAAATCAGCTTGGTCTTTAGAGAAAGGGCTCTATTATTCGGTTGCCCTTTGAGTTAAAAGAAAAGGCGATTTGCAGGAGTTACTCTACGTTTGATTTGGTACTGATGCTGTTCGTACGTATTGTATATCGCAGGACCGAGGTATCCTTGACTACATCGAATTTATAGCTGCCCATTGTGACGTTCTGGCCGTCGTCGATGTTATGTGTCCTCTCTAGGTGACAGCATACAATTCGTTTTGCCCTCGTTTACCGGCTGACCAATTGTGGACGTTTCCGTTTCCGAAAGCTAACATTTCATTGATGGCTTGCTGTGTTCGACTAAACACGTGTAGGCGATTTAAAAAAATGGGTCGACGCACGAACCCATACGGCCACAGCGCCAAGAAATTATATTTCTCTCAATAAATAAGCCACCTTTAATTCGAGCCTATGGTATTTGAACCCTGATCGCGCGATTCGCCCGCTTACCTCAGTCTATGAATGACATGAACAAAATTTTTTAAAAACTAAATTTTTTGCGAAAATTTAATAGGAAATTTTTTCTCGAAAATGGTGACTCTGGCTTAGTTTTGACCAGAACAAGTCTTGTACAGGCATTCATTACGAAAATTTTGAGCTGGACTCGTTGTATGCTAACACTTTTTTTTGGCACACTTGGAGTAGTTTTAAGACATTTACTTAGATGAGATGAGTCCTCGCAAAAAGTTATTGCCAAAAAATATGCGTTACATTTGTTTCCAATTTGTTTCTTTAAATGATTTTCAATTAATTCACCCTAAATGTGTTCGCTGGTTACTACAGTGTGCCTCTAATTTCTCTGATTTCTTGGTGTCCCCTTGTAAGGGCAAACTCCTTTGCCTCTTTAACAGTCTCCATCTAGTTATCGTGAAAGTGATGTATAGACAATAATAAATCACTCGTTAATGTATTCCCACGGAAATGTTACTGCCGGTCATTAAAACGCTTCCGGAACTTAAGATTTGTATACGCTAACGATTTATCAGCATTTTCGTGACTTTCGTGGGGATAAGGAATATCGCTGCTTCTGATTGGAACATTAGTCACGGAATCGAAAATCTTACATTTTTGCCAATAACCTCTTTTACATTTGCTCACCCTGAAGATGTGGTTACTTTGCACATTGTAATGCATCGACTGCCACTCACGAAGGAAGGGAATCAAAACGATCAATCATCCTCTGTTCCATTCACATTTTCTTGCAAATCACAGAATAATTCTCAGCCATGAGGAGCTCCCCAAATTTCACAAACTGAATTTAGGTTACCAACGTGGTTGCAAAAATGACCACATGCTCTGTATGGACTGTCCTGATATGCAGATGTCCACAAAACGGTGGGAGAGAGGAAAATCGAAAAGTAATGAGCCTTCTTCCTCCTCTGTGCCAAGTGGAATACCATTTTGACTGCGCTTTGGATCTGAGTCACTCTGAGACATTTAAGTACACTTGTGGGTGCAAAAGTGAAGTTTATTCACAGGGAATTTGAAGCTCTGAGGAGCAAGTGGAACCCAAGTGCAATTAGGAAGTGTTAAGATAGTAGCAAAGTGCACTGCAATCCAATTGGCTTCGTCTGAAGAGATTAAAGTCATGACAGTGACGACGGTCCTAAAATTCTTGATTCCTCTGAAGGGCATCCCTACGACATCAAATTTAAGTAGATTCTGTGTCGTAAAAGATTCTCATGCAGGGAATCAATGTCAAGACGAATACCCTTGGCACAAATATCCGTTCAAAGACGAACACATTCACTTAGACTAGTGACACCGAAGGTCACAGATTTATGACATTGAAAATGGATCATGAAATATTTTCGAATGCTCGTTGAGGCAGCCCTTCAGATGTCTATTTTTGAAAAGGGAAACGCCGAGAATATCTCGGAGATGATATCCTTGCAGGACACGTGTGTGCTTCAGATTGAATCACCACCACCGTGAAACCGCATCCACCTTCTTTTCATTCAGTGACGGCTTCACTTCATGAATAACCGAGATACAGCCTGGAATACTGATAGCGTCACGCAAATAGTCCACATACGCCAGAGTGGACGATTGTGAGGGGAATAGCCAAACTCTGATTTCTGATTGATAAAAGTTTCCACTCGACGGGTTCCGGGACAGACGCGTTGTGTGCTGCAAACTCCTTCCAATGTCATAATAAAATTTGAGGAAATCCTTTGTTAACACACTTCGCCTCGTCCCCCGCAAAGACTGTCTTCCGGTTTCCCCTCGAATTCGATTTTCAGCGACAAAGCGAACAAGTGAAACTATTTTTATACGAACAATTTGTGAAATTCAGTGAAAAGAGAGAGCCTTCGGCGACGTCCTTGTTTGACAAAGGAAACTGAAAATAACTGCCGTCTATGTATTTGTGTATGCGACGGAAAGATGATAGATAAATTCACCACCGCATGTGGGTGCGCCTCGGGGAGTTCAATAACTCGGAACAGTCTTCCGAACGGCCAAAGGCACCGATAATCATTAAATTTGTCCTCACACAAGCCGTTGCAATCAGATCCTGAAGTGGAAGGCGTGCTACACTATTTCTGTGCAATTAATCCTTTTCAATTGATTCCGCCACTACTCAGGCTAATGAATGCTGCCCTCTGCGGGAGTACGTGAGTGGAAGCGAGAAATTATGAACACAGCAATCGGAGCAAGGATTAACCGGGCGAACGCGAAGAGGTTACAAGGTTCTTTCGTTCGGAAAGCCGTTGTTTTTCATTTTCTGTGAGAGGGATAATTGAAAATGTGCGAAGTTAATGCTTGGGCAATAATTAATCCACAGGGTGTGCTAAAAACTTGGTGGTCTCTTGCTTCGGGGCTTAGATGGAGAATGCTGAGGAGGTAAGGTGGTGGCATGGAGTCAATGTAGGTCAAGTGGTCATGATGCCTGCTGAAGTGAATTTTCATTTTGAATAGAACTCGAAGGAGCATTCTGTGGTGTATTCGGTTAGCCTACTGTTTAAATGACCACTCAAGCGGATATGAAGGGTGTTCGAGCCGAGAGGGATGTTGTAGATTTGTTGTCGGTTGTGGCTCAATGTGCCGGATTTCCTTGATTTCGTAGACATTTGAATTAATTAAGCAGCCCTTTTCTCAAAACTTTCTACAGGATTTGTGATCTTGAAATACTACGCAAATTTTGCAAACGTTGGAATTTGATTTCCTTGAAGAGACTCTTCGCTTTTATTCGAAGTGGGGGGGAAAGTTTGAAGGATATCCTTTTTGAATTAGATATTTTATGGTATATAAAGGGTCTTCCAATAGGGACTTCTGAAATTTGACAGTTGGTAGCGGCCATATTGTTGAAGCTACATCTGTCAAATTGGCGGTAATATAATCAGTCTGTTTTGCCAAAACACCATGGATGGACATGTGGGCTTGTGGGTCGACCTATACGCACTTGATTTTCACAGTCTAGGTTCAAGTCCCAGCAGGCTCCACCTCTTTCGAGTCACTGACAATGCTTAGAGAGTATAATTGTCTAGAAAAAGCTTCTTAATCACGCCGTCCGAAGTCGGCATAAAACTATAGGTTCCCTCCACTCGTGGAGAATAATAGCACGCACAATACGAGTGGTTGCTGAGAAGCTAGGCCCAGGTCCACCTCGGACTGTAGCGCCGTTTGTGAAATTGATTTTTTGGCGGATCATCGCTGAAATATAATTTTCTAAACTTAAATCTGTGCTGGTGCACATAATAGTAATAATAATGGCGGCACTACAGTCCGAGATGGACTTTGACTTGGACTTCCCAGCAATTACTCGTGTTGTGTGCGCTATTGTTCTCTCACGAGTGGAAGCGAATTACAGTTTTATGCCAACTCCAAACGAGGAGACTGAAAAGCTTTTTTTAGACAGTTATACA
The DNA here is from genome assembly GCA_930367185.1 of Myathropa florea. NCBI lineage: Eukaryota > Metazoa > Arthropoda > Insecta > Diptera > Syrphidae > Myathropa > Myathropa florea. The sequence goes on from OV884003.1 coordinate 119,751,668, forward strand.
CTTTGAGCTTTCTCAGTTACTCGAATCATGAAAATATCAAATGTGTTTTTTTTGTGAATCAAACCCAGACCTCGAGCGCAGGAGTCGACGCACTTACCCACTACGCCACGGCGCCTATGATGTTGCATATGCTGCGGCAAATTTATGCATTAAAAAAAGCGCGGTGTGCTATGCATTCCTCAATATAAAACAATACCGCAAGAAAGCATGCGATGTATAGTTTCCAAGGGGATTTGAGACAAATATAGGAAGCGCGGCGGTGCTGCGGCACCGGAGTTGTGAGTATTCTAGCACGCACAAATTGAAGTGTTAAATAAACTGGGCAAGTGCGAGTGGAACCGCTTGAACGGGGAAGGTTCCGTTGCATAATATTGATGGATAAGTTCTGAATATCAAACGACGTTTCCAAACTATTTCAGTTGAATTTTCTTTTAATTTTAACCCAAATCAACTATTCATTACTACATTCATACATCCAAACAAACAAGCATCCACCCATACATCAACGCATAGAGTGGTCGCACACAGCATGAAATTTATGTGTGAAAATGAAAACAGTTATCATTTTAAATCTTAGATATCTCAAAATTTCAACATAAATCGATATTTTGAAAATTATCATTTCTTAATGCTTACGCTAACACTTTGGATGTATACTGCAGTAATACGTCCTATTCTTACCTAAGGCTCCTTAGCCAACGTTCATGGCCACATGCAGTGCACTTAGACTCAGAGAGTCAAACTGCTGGAATAATAGAACTTATGGACATGGTAATATCCTTAACTCACTACCACAACAGGCGATACTGAGTCATACTGACTACCTTATCCCAAAGCTACATTTCAACAAAAAATATAGGGCTTTTTTTCCAACTAGAACTGAGTGGGAAAGCGACAGAGTCATCCAAAACCATGACATAGCCATCTTCACAGACGGTTCGAAGATGGACTCTGGTGTGGGCGCTGGAATCTTCTCCGAAGCCCTCAAGACATCAAAGTCACTCAAGCTACCAAGCTTTGCAAGCATTTTCCAGGCAGAAGTGCTAGCAATATATGATGCGTGTCTTGAAATTAAAAACAAAACAGAACCAGCACAACGGATAGCAATCTTTTCAGATAGTCAAGCTGCTATCAAGGCTCTAACATCCATAACCACAACGTCAAAACTAGTGGATTGCTGCTGCAAGGAACTCTCCATTATAGGTGAACGGAGCCCGGTCTCTTTGATCTGCGTACCCGGGCACACGGGTGTAATAGGAAACGAAGCAGCAGACGAGCTAGCCAGACAAGGATCCAAACTCGATAGTCTCGTTGTGGAACAAGTCCAGGCTCCACTAGGCTTCGTAAAAAACAACATCTACAATCACTTCCTCAAGATCGCCAAAGAAAGATGGACCAAGCTGGAAACATGTGTCCTATCCAGAAGCTTATGGCCCAACTACAACCAAAAGAAAACAAAAGACCTGCTTAACAACAGTAGAAGAAATATATCCAGAATCACAGCGGTCTGCACTGGACACTGGGCTGTTGGCAGGCATACTGAACGACTAGGCATACCATTCAACTCGCACTGCCGCAGCTGCCGGGTGGAAACTGAGTCAGAAACCCCCGAGCACTTTCTGTGCAAATGTCCGGCTCTAGCTAGAATCAGACAACGCACTCTGGGCAAAGCCTTCTTCAACACCCCTAATAATCTCAGAAGCAAACATTCATAGTCTGCTAGCCTTCATAAATTCCACGAAGTGGTTTCAAAATTAGGCTAATTCTGAGTGAATACACACTCTTTTTCACCCCCATCTCACAAAATAGATATCCCGTAGGATGTGGTATCAAAACGGCGCTTTCATGGCGCTAATTGGGTGCGAAAACAGGATCTGTATGTCCACCGCCACTTTTACCTACCTACCTACCCTAATGCTTACGCTGAGGTCTTCAAAACTGCGTTTTCAGATCTTCAAAATTCGCATGTCGATGGTTGACCGTTTTTGTCCAATATCTCGAAAACTATTAAGGCCAGAATGCTCGAAATTAAATGATAGTACTCAATGAAGCGAAGTTTTTGTGATTTTTTCAGATTTTTAAACACTTTGGTTTGGAAATGGCAGGGGGGACGCATTAAAAAAAACTTTGGAGCTCCATATTTTTCAAATGGAATTTTGGATCAAAATGTGTTTAAGCAAATCTCTACCTCATTGCAAAAGTTCTGTCGATTGATATATAACTCGATGGGGTGCGACAATGTTTCAAAATGAATGGCAACTTCACCTATACCGGAGCCACCCCCAAATGGAAACACTTTTTAAATTTTGGTGCATGGGCAATGACATCTAGGTCTGAAGTATCCAATTCCAAAATTCATGCCGATATCTTCATAAACTTCGGAGAAAATAAAGTGTGACAGACACGACGGACGGACGGACGGACGGACGGACGGACACACCGAAATTATACAGGTTCCGTTTTTGTAGACGGAACCTTAAAAAACCCTCACGTGCAGGCCGGTCTTAGCTAGGTGAGTGCTCTGTGCAAGCCTTGCGTTTAGCGTTGAGCTTACAATGCGTCCCCAAGCGCTTGGCGCCCTGCGCATTTGCACATCCTGCACATATGGAAGGGCCGGCCCTGCTCATGTGCATCGTCTTTGAGGTAGATTGGCGCCTAAACAAGCTTAAAATTAAGGCTGTTAATTATTATATTCTGCTCAAAGCGAGGGAGCGGATTTTAGTCGGACGATTGCACTTAGTTGCACCCTCATTCAGTCTTAAACCACCTTGTCTTGCATTTTCTTCGATCGTCGTGAATAACTCTACTGACGTATTCTGAGAACGTGCGAGAGGCGAATATCATCCACCCTAGGAATTGAATACTCTTAAAGAACATCGTGCCTTACTCACTAACTTTTCAAGGACTAAACAGAATAAATTACACGACAGCGCATTTCCTTTCCGTATTATCGAGCGAATTTGAAACGACTCGAGAGTTAAGATCCATTTTGCGCGATGTCTCGGGAAATTTCAAGTTTAGCGTAGACTCTCCCCCACATCCGTTACACGTCTTCGAACATATCAAAAGAAAGTGTGGGATAGGAACCTTGCATAATAATCGTGCTGCCAATTTTCCGATTATAAAATGAGAGAGTAAAGCTTAAACTTACGAACCAATTGTAACTTTAATCAAAAGTTTCATTACGATATGCAGCTGAATACAGCACAATGACTCAGGATATACTTAATTCACGCAGGGAGTGGGTGGCACCGACTTTTAATACGAAACATATGATATGCTTAAAAATGGCATTTGCGTCGATAAATTATTCCGAAAAGTTTTCAAAGATACAAAACAACATTTTCGCACATGCTAAGAACTTGAGTACACAAGGATACACAAAATATCCTACGTCATTCTCTGGGAAAATGAGTGAGCATTTTAAAGAATTTTTGCGGGTAATGTCAACGTGGATAAACTTGGTTGAGCTCAAAATCGAAACAAGCGATGCGCAATGCAATTAGGTTCCTCGGCGGAGTTGGGAACTTACATCGAATTTCGGCAAGGAGGTGCACGAACTCGGGTTTGAAAGCAGTTTTGTAAAGGGTATTTCATTAAGCGTTTCCTATCTTTGAACTAAAATAGAACAAAATAGGTGTGAGATATCATCAACATTTTTCACTCGTTTGAAAGGCCTATCGACGCCATAGAATATATAACACCGTGCAAATGTCAGCCGCGGCTTTTATCTTTTCATATCACCACCGTAAAAACATGAAAAACGGCATAAAGTGGCGAGCATCCGAAATGTCAAATTTTTCATGACTCCAGTGCATAAATCAGGCTGAATTTGACAGATAGCATGGGTTATTTTGGCTTTGAGGACCGCTCGGCTGTGGTTTGTGGCTTATTCGCATAGATCTGCGACTTTAGAAAACGCCACAAATCAAATCGCACGATTTCAGTGGTCAGTTCACACCACCTCTACGTTAGATGACCATGCTCTCGAATCTCTCGTGCAGAATTCCTAATGTGGCGTGAGCTGTGTGGCATGTTGCGCTGTCCTGTTGAAACCACATCTCGTTAGTGTCCATATCATTCAATTCGGGCCAAAAGGAGTTGGTAATCATCGACCTACGAGCATAGCGCTCGCCGTTGATGGTGATGGCCGGGCCAACGTCTTTCTCAAAAGAAATATGAACCGATGATGCCACCAGCCCAAAATCTACAACAAACAGTGATTTTTTTGTTGGGATGCATTGGACGCTCTTGGATCTCTCTTGGTATAGTCTCAAATTCGAAAATTTTGTTTATTTGACGTGCCCATTCATCCAAAAATGGGCCTCACCGCTGAAGATGATTTTTCTATGAAAATTAGAGACAGTTTCCTGCTCCAGAGCCCATTCAGTGAACACACATCGTTGTCCATGGTCGTTTACCTTAAGCTCCTGGGTCAGTTTAATTCTGTACGGGGTCAGGTCCAAGTCACGACGCAAAATTCCCCAAGTTGTTGTCTGTTGTAAGCGACGCGAAATTGAATGCCTCGAATTCTCCTAAACACTCTTCCGGACAGATCTTGTGTTTCGTTGACCACTACGTATGGGTGTTGGTTTATAGTTTACTGAACCAGTAAACTCAAATTGATCCATCACTCTGCGAACAGACCTCTCGGTAGGACGATTATGGCGACCATAAAATAGACGGAGCGCGTGGAACATTGCCCGAACAGAACCCCCTTTTTGATAAAAAATTTGTATCCTTTCCACGTTTTGTTGAACGTTATGTCCATCCATGGTGATTTGGGAAAACAGACTGAATAAATGACAGCCAATTTGACAGATGTAGCTTCACCAATATGGCCGCTATCAACTGTCAAAGTTTGGAAGACCGTATTAGAAGACCCTTTATTTAAAATCACGGGTTGTGTTTCAAATTCGAATTACGAGTCCAAATTGAATCAAACCCTCGAAAAGGTTCGAATGCCAAACCACATCCCTTTCGTCCCGGTGTCACATCCAATTATAATTGAAACTACGAGTACAATGTAAAAAAATGTTGTTTCTCAGTCTCATTTTATTATCTTTTCATATCACCACCGTAAAAACATGAAAAACGGCATAAAACAGTTTAGAAAGCGTGATTGGCTGAAGTGCTTCGGAGACACCGTTAGATCTTGTTGAATTAAAGTGAATTGCAGCATAAATTTCGCTCGCATTTTATATGACAAGGCGATAAATGTTTCAGTGTGTCTGTACCTTGAGAAGCGCAATCCTTAACAATGTACTCGGGATATCTCGTGAACGTTTCACATTCCTTCCGCCTCCCCGTCGTTGAACAATGAGTTCGCTTTAATTATGTATGTACATGCGAATGACATTGTTAACATATTTCCCAGTGTAACTTCAAAGGCTTTAAAAAGGAAATACTTGTGAATAGACGGCCGTTCTGTTTAAAGAAAGAAAACAATAAAAGTCTGCACCTATAAAGGAACAATTTGCTCTGCATGTTCACCCACTTGCAGGTTTGCTGAGCAGGCATGCTTTCAGCTGGATTGCTTGACAAACAGTATCCCCGTATTTTACGAACAACTTAATCCAATTATTCTACATTTGCCGGATTTAACCCTGACCTGAATGTTTCCATGCCACACCAACAACCGCACGTACAGGCCACGAGGAGATGCAGGCACAATGTGCATCGAAGTTGCATTGAATCGGTATCGGCGGTGATGGCTGCGACGGGGAGCATCCTGCTATGTTGCAGATCCTTGGCAATAAAATGCATGCTGGCACTCAGTGTGCGTCTCACTGGAAATGACAACTTGGCCTATTTTTGTTGCTGGCAGGAGCGCATGTATGACTTTGGTTAGATTGGACGCAAGTTGCAGTTCTTCCATGAGGGAAGAAAATCCGCGAGGAGTCCTGATAGGTGATAAAAAGGATTTACAACCTTCATTAAGCGACAGTATTTTTCGCTTTTGATTCCTGGGTAGTACGCTGTGGCTGTTCTTGTGCTGATTTACATAAGCAACCTTGTATTGTTGCTGTTTGCTGCAAGAGGATGTGGTTTTTATGCACTTGACTGTGCCAGCAGAAGTAATCATTCTCCATCGTAAGAAGGAACTTCGAAGTAGTTTTAATTTCATTGAGTGCGCAACGATATGAGATCAACCTTTGGATGAGCTTTATGTGGAGGAAAACTTGAATGACTTGGACTGTAAATTGAGACTGGGTCTACCACTCATCTACACACATCCTACATGGCAATGGTTTGTAAATTTATCCAGTGGCAATCTATGGCATTAAGCGAGGATCACTCAAATGGAAATTCCTTGAGAAGACGACGGAAGCCATGCACCCTCTGTTCAGCAAAGAGAATTAATTATCAACGATCATCTGCAGTAGAAATCACATTTCCTACTGCACATAGCGACTACTGCAGAAGCTACAGGGACAAAGACGGAAAAGAATCTGTTTGCCACCTGCTCTGCCCTGTCTATAGGCAACTCTTCTCTCTGCTCTGCCTGTAGGCAACACTGAGCTAAGTGGTCTAAGTTTATTGTACGGTTACCCATGTTACGTGTCGACTCCTACGCTCGATGTTGTCGGTTCGATTCCCGAAAAAAACATCGAAAAATTTTTTCACGGCTCCACCTCTTTCTATTCACTGACAATGCTCAAAGAATATCACTGCCTAGAAAAAGCTTCTCAATCTTACCATTCGGAGTCGGCATTAAACTGTAGGTCCCCTCCACTCGTGAAAGAACGCACAACACGAGTGGTTGCTTAGAAGCTAGGCCCAGATCCACCTCGGACTGTAGCGCCCCCATTATTATTATTATATTACCCATGTCACGATAGATGAAAGCTTCTGAAGGAATTCTTAGTTTTCGTGCAGCATTACGTCACCTCGCATTTGTCACAAACATTATGGCTAAATCCTCAATACTTCGGAAACTTGGATCTGATAACTTTTTTTTCAGACCATTGCGCCCACTGTCCAATCTGCTATTGATGTACTGCTTTTGTAGGCACATGTTGAGGCAGGTCCTTTGTGTTTTTTCGCTTGAATCTCGCTTTCAAGTGACCATTTCCATTTTGCAATAGGTCTCCGCAACCTTTGGGCGAAAGTCTGCACATGATAAGCGGATGAATTCTTTTGTATTTAGTGACTCTTTTGTATCCATGAATTGGCCATTGTAAGCTCTAAGTAGTGGTTAAAGAAACGCATGTGTAACCGTCTGCTTTGCAAACTTATTTTGTAAATGCCCATGAAGCTGTCAAGGAGGTCAACGCCACCCATAAGGCGATTGTACTCTCTTACCACATTGGGTCGCTTTATATTCACGTACCTCCGCTTGTCCCATCTACGAACATCAGTTGCAGGCTTCTGCCCAACAAAGGTGGAAGCCAGGTTCACAATTTTGTTATCCTTCCATCCCACAGTTGAGACATCGTTCCCGTTGACGTCTGCCACGTATTCTTGAGTAAACTCTTTCCTTTTTCAACATTATCCTTTCAGTTGAAAGCTTGCAATCCGGGATTCTGTTTCTTCTGACAGTACCTAGACTGAAAATGTCTTCTTTGGCTTGATATTCCAACAATCAACAATTACAAAAAGTGAGGTAAAATAGTTATCAAAGTTAAGTCTAAGGTTCTGGTATTTTGGAATCATACGAGCTAGTCTCATCACAACGTTAGATGAAGCACCTAAATCTGGCTCCTCATCTAAGACGACATTTTGCTTGCCACTTTCGATCTCTGTCTTATAGGCAAAACAAGCTGCATCACTCAACATGAAGACCTTATAGACCCGTTTGTGGGGTTTGTTGGGTCCACACAAACGTGTTCCTTCATTGGGACGTTGCCTTAAGCCTCATTCAAAAAGTTCATAAGTGGACGTATTTTGTCATGATCAGGATGCTCCCTAGGAAGATTATTACTGTTATTTTTGAAGTGCAAAGTTTGGCGAATTTTTCCAAATCTGTTCAATCTTATCGTTTCTTTCATCCACCCGGGTGTCAGACACGTGAGATTCTAAGCTCCATTTCGCCATTTTAAAGACTGGATGGCGCAGTTGGTTAAGTTCCTGCCTCAAGTTACAGAGGTCCCAGGTTGGAATCCCAGGAAAATCGAATTTGGTCCAGTCACCATTTGCCGTTGGGATCCTAGCAGTACAATGGACCAGTTCTGAGTCTGAGTGCTCCAGTAGTGCTTCAAAAATACTCCAAAAAAACAAGCGCCATTTCGCTGTATTCCAAGCGCTGACGCCCCACAGTTTTCATAATAAATTAAAGTCCTTCAATTGCCGTCGTACGCATAGTTCCGACGATACCCAACCATAGTAGGCGTTAGACATTATCTAAATTCCTCTTATCAGTTGCCTAGCATGCCCTCTACCAACATACCACCGACGCATAAGTAACAATACGCATTCGACTTTTACAGTCTCGGTTCGAATCCAAGTTATTGTTCGCGACTCCACCTCTTTCGAATCACCGACAATGCTCAAAGAGTATAACTGTCTAGAAAAAGCTTCTCAATCTCGCCGTTCGGAGTCGGCATTAAACTGTAGGTCCCCTCCACTCGTGAGAGAACAATAGCACGCACAACACGAGTGGTTGCTGAGAAGCTAGGCAAAGGTCCACCTCGGACTGTAGCGCTGCCATTATTATTATTATTAGACTAACGCGTGCAAATTGTGTAAACTTATTTTGGTTCGGTTCGCCAAACTTATGAGTATTGTGCGCTTGGTCCATTTTACGGTCGACATAATCGTCCGTCTCAGCAAGTTATTCGGGACACGATGAATCGCTTTCGCACCACGTACACTCTAGTGGGTAACACCCTTCCCCAAAGACGACAAACAGTGAGAATAGAGGAAGTTTTTGCCGTTGTTGAGCGCAGAGATACCAACTGAGACGATTCGCCATGGTGCAGAGCAATTGGAGCTATGCCCATCCCCTTTATGGAAGATTTTACGTAAAGATCTTGGCTTAAAAGCTTATAAGATCCAGCTTGTGCAAGACTTGAAGCCGCGTGACCATTAGACGCGTCGTAGGTTCGGTGAATGAGCCAAAAACATGATTTAGCTTGATCCTCATTTCCAACGCAAAATTTTGTTCTCCGATGAGGCCTATTTTTGGTTAAATGGATATGATAACAAGGAAAATTGTCGAATTTGGGGTGAGGAAAACCCAGAAGCCTTTGTCTAGATACTCTCGCGACTAAACATCCCGTTAGGTGATTTTGCACAAACATGCGTACAGGAGTCGCGGTGGGTGCATCATTTCAGCCAAAACTTCTTTTCAAAAACGCACTGTTTGGGCTACACAGAACTCACTTTGGAAGTAAGTTTTCAATATTTCCCAACGTTGTTCAAGCGTAAAGCGACACATTCCGATCCGCGGAGGTATTATCCTGAGTTCTTGTTAAGATTTCGAGCGGGAAACAGCTGTCAGTGTCAAAATAACCTAAGATTTAAAAAAAAAACACTAGATGGCCCACCCTCTGCATCTCCCTGTGGATAACCTTTTCTTATCCTTCCTCACAGTTTAGAGAATTCCATCTGAATAATTACCGCCCTATTTTTTAGCATATTATCCGCCTATTGTATCACCCTCTGGTGATACCAGCCGATGGAGATCATCCCCTTGTGATAAGATAGGTGGACATGTAAGTTGCTTGGAGTCTTGAGATTTATGGTATATCCTAGTCGAATGTTCATGGTATATCCTGGTTTGAGAATCTCGTTTTCTTGTGCGCCCTTCTTGTTAAATACATTTGCTATTTTTTTTCCATTAACAGTTGTCAGAAAACGAATGACACAGAGTTACCATCTGAAGTTCAGCTCCCATGTGTAACCCTGTTTATGCGACATTTGTCCCTCTCTGTGACATGCCTGCCATAAGCAACATGCCTGAAAACAATTTCCATCACCAAAAGCTGTCTACTTCTGTAATTTAATGATTGACAGGAGAAAACTCTCACAGGACATGTTTGAGACATAAACCACACGTAAGCGATAAACTTATTAGATTCCAAACAAGGGAATGCCGATGTCTTGGAAAACTTTGCATTCGGTCTTGCCCGTATTAACACCATCCAAACTTTACTATCCCACGACATAAAAGCACGCCAAAGGATTCCCACTTAACAGTGCTATAAGACATAAACCGTAAACCAAACAATATTGCGGCAAAACGGGAGATTGTCTGTGGGCTCTTTATCGCTGTAATCAACCATAAATATTCGCATACACTCTTGCTGTGGAACAGCAGCATAGGATGTCCCAAAAATGATGCAAAAGCAAACCCACTCACAGGACACTGCAATAAATTGTTATGACGGTTTCCCCTTCACATTCGAAAGAATCTCACGTGACAAAAGATGTTTCGTGGGAGAGAGGGAACGAGGAGGGAAAAGTACTTGTGCAGACACACGTCGAGAACCAAATATTTGTCCTGTTCACGTTCCCCGATTGTGTTTATCCATCTAACTAGCCTTGATGGTTTTCTGCTGATCCGAATGTGTATCTAGTCGAGTGTGCATGCACGTATGGATGCATTGTCCTTAACCTTTCGCATGCACCTCGCATGTATTCACATCAAAATGCAGACGATGCTTCGATGTTTCATTGCAGTGTGTCACTCCTACTTGAGGCACACAATCACATGCGAGTCTGCTAAATCCCTCTCAGGCGCTCTGTATCTGCGGACTTAGCAGGTGTAACTCAAGCACGAAACATGAGTGTGCTTACATCGGGGGAACGTGGAAGTAATTAAAGTTTATATCCCCGACTGGGTGTTTGGATGTTATGTCTCTTAAGGAGATCCTTGTCTTCATATGCAAATTTTCACTTTCCGCGAGTATCCTTCTTGGTTGCACGACGACAGGTAAGCACGCCTACGCAGTTGTCAATGCGGAGCACCGTCTAGATACAGATACAGATACATCTGTGTCACAGCGGCGCTAATTAGAAATGAAAGTTCCATTGCAAATCCGCACAAGTTAATGAGAAAAGTCTAGAGTTGAACATTCAGCCGAGAGAGATACTTTGCAGCACCAGTGTGCGGCGGTTTCAGGTGGTCCTCCACATTGTAGCCTGCTGGCCCGCTTTCCTATTTATCAACAGAATTAAGCATGCAAACATGGAAATTTCTCGAAAACTTTTCCGTTTCATAAATCACAGATTCCTATGACCCAACGGTAGAGCTGTTTCCTTAAAGTCTCCGCAGGTTACGCAGCACGATGAGGACCATCGAGGACTTCGCTGGAAAATGTAGATTCGAATGAATTGAAGTTTGTAATTAAAATTGCAAAGGACACAAGTGGTGTATGGTCCACCAAAACACTCGCACGATGACTGACTTTTCCAAGTGAGTTTTCAACTGACAAATTTGACGGTAAATTAATTTACTTGTTAACCAATGGACGTGGACATGACTTGTTCCGATCAAATGGTCTGTTCTGGCAGTTACGATAGAAGATTCTGCGAATTCTCATTTCAAATCCAATGAATGGACTAGACGTGGACATAACTTGTTCCGATCAAATATTCTTTTCTGGGGCAGTTACGGCAGAAGGTTCCACGAAATCTCATTTCAAATCCAATGAATGCGGATGTCCAAGTAATTAGCCGTAACACGGGGCGAAGATATAACCAAAAAGCTGGTGAAGAATTTCTCCTCGCCCTAATTACTTGCTTTATGACCTACAAACTCATCGTTCAAACTCAGCATATGCTTATCCCTACTCATCTTGGGAGATTTACTTTTGCAATCTCCCGCTGAGCGAGAGATTGTAACGACCAGGCAGCGAATTTGAAACATTTTTTGGAGGGCTGTTTATATTATTTCAAAATGGTCATTAGAGGGGAGAAAAATCTGCAGGAGCTATTCGGACGAATTGGTATAAAACGTCTTTTGAACGATCTAAGGGAGGGCCATGGAACGTCCATAATTACCAAATCAAAAAATCACTGCATGGTGGTGAGTGGCTAATCGACTAACTCTTCCTCTTATTTGTGGGAGCATTTGGAAAAGATGAAGCTTTTAAAATGCAGAATATTTTTAAAGCAAAATTACTGACACACCATTTTGTATTTGTTTTATATTTAAAAGGGTTTTCATGAATTTTTGAGTAATTAGTAACATTTCGCCACAGTCTTTAATGTGTTACCTCGAAATATTCATCGCAATTTTAAAGAAAAATAAAAACAGAATCGAAGTACTGCGGACTGTAATATTGAAAAGGGTTTTACGTCGCCACGGCAAGGCTGGCAGAAAATAATCACCTTTTTTCAGAAAAATTAACTTAAGTGTTTATTTTATCGATAAATTTTAAACAAAATTAACTTGATTGTGAACGACTGGATGGCAGAGTTGGTTAAGTGCATGCCCCAAATTAGGGGGGTCCCAGGTTCGAATCCCAGTGAAATTGAATCTGGTCTAGAGACCATTTGCCGTTTAGATCAAATTAATGTCACTGACTGGAGTAGGTTGCTACCTGGCAGTACAATGGACCAGTTTTGAGTCTGAGTGCTCCAGTGCAGTGCTTCAAATATATTCCGAAAAAAGAACTTGATTGTAATCTACAAGAATTTGCACGCCTTAAACATACAAAAAGGGAAATTTTTCTTCTTGTATGGCGCTATAGTCCAGGGCGAATCTGGGCCACAACCAACAAACCTCCCCATAACCCCTTACTAGCTGTCATATGCGGGCTTAAAATCGACGAATAGGTGGTGTGTGTCGATGTACATTTTTTTTTTCCGGAGTCTGCCGTAGTGTGAAGATTTGGTCGATGGCGGCCTTAACAGTAATATAATAATAATGGCGGCGCCGAGGTGGACTTGGGCCTAGCTTCTCAACAACCACTCGTGTTGTGTGTGCTATTGTTCTCTAACGGGTGGAGGGGACCTACAGTTTAATGCCGACTCCGAACGGCGAGATTGAGAAGCTGTTTCTAGACAGTTATACCTTTAAGCATTGTCAGTAACTCGAAAGAGGTGGAGCCGTGAAAAAATGTTAGATGTTTTTTTCGAGATTCGAACCTTAAAAAAAAAAGTCGACGCAGCTACCCACTACGCCAAGGCGGAGTTATCTGGTCTAAAAGCGCGCTGGTAAGGACCCATCACATGGGTGAAGAATAGTTTTACGCGTTCACAAAGAACGGCAGAAAAGATCTTACAGGCGATGTTCAGGTGACTTATCCCTCGATAGTTGACAGAGTCAAAGGGGTTTTCTTTCTTCTGGATCGGATGCTTTTCTTGGACCATATCTACAGATGAGCTGGTGCATGCGCCAAACCAGATCGCCTCCAGCTGCCTTAAACACTTCAGCAGGCAGGCCATTTGCACCAGCCGCTTTGTTAGACTTCAGTCTCGATATCACTTCGGTACAGTGAAATAATGCCGAAGTTTGGAATTCGGCTGTATTTCACTCGGCGTTATTTTACGGCACCATTGACTTCGTCTAAATCAGGACCTGGGACCCCTCTAACTTGGGGCAGGCACTTAACCAGCTACGCCATCCAGTCGTCGTCGCCTTGCTTAAAACCTAAACTCCCGTAGCGCCTCTACCAACCACTTCGACACCTATTCACTCTACAAAAACAAATATTGAGCACTTAAAAAACGTCCGATCACAACAAATTCTTGTAACAATTTGAAGGATAACCCTATCTATAGAATAAACATCAAAAAGTTCATAACGGTACACACAGATATTTTCTGAAGCGATAAACACTACTTCCAAGACAAAAGCCTCTGAACTTATTGAACTGGTCTCATAACAGCGTCCCGCATTCCACGCAGACGTCTAATATGAGAAATATTTGGTCCTGACCAGAATTTCTTGCTGGCTTTCTATCTACTTCTACCAGCTTATTGATGCAGCTTTGAAAGATGTTATTTTACGCTTTATGAACCCCAGAAGTGAGTACACCAGGATTGCTTAAAGGTGCACACTAGCTCGTCAATTCCTACGCTGTATGCACTTCTTCTGTCACAATATCCTTCAAGGTGTTTAAGAAGTATTCAAACACCACAAAATAATAGTGAGCGAAGGTCAAATATTCAAGAACTTTGCTTAGCTCTGTTACTGGAGTTTTATAGCTCTCCCATGCTCTCGCAAAAAGTTTCATTGATGGAATAGAATATTTAAATGATACGTAACAAAGAAGCAGAATAAATGAGTGCTCGGCTGTTTGATTGCTTTCCTGGCAGACGTACCGGCGATTGTTTGGCTTAAACGCTCATAAAGAAGTTCATTAGTGACGTGACCTTTGCAAATAGTTGAAAGGAACTTGCCGTTAATTCTTGAATAAAAGATGAATTAGGAACGAAGTCTGAAGGTCAAATTTTCAACTAATCTTTACTTTCTTTTGACGTCGCAAGTTTTTCATGACTTAAGTGGGGTCTTTGCTTAAAACTTTCTCTTCAGGACCTTTCTTATTTTGTGTGCTTTTAGTCACAGACAAAAGGAGGGATTTACACTGTCTGACTCCGAATGGCGATTTAACTAAACTATGTTAAGAATGACTGTGACTTACGTCTTTTTCCGAGTGGCGCTGCAGTCTGGGGTAGGTTAGGGCCCAACTTTTACAGCGGCTACTTGTGTTGTGTGTGCTATTTTTTTTCTTTATTGGTGTACTATATTATTACAATATTTTTGTTACAAAAGAAAAGCTAACATGGCAAGATGCCATCTTTTGTGAGTTGGCGTTACTTTAATAAATAGAAACAATAAATCACAAAATTAAAAAGATATTCTATAGAATAGATATAGAAGAGAAGCGCAGCACTAAATAAAGCTATTTCGGTAATTCAAGGCATGAGTGCAAAAACGAAGAAGCAGTTTCTATCCCTCTGTTCCATTTAAAATATTCTTTGTTCCTTCAAGTGTGAGAAACTCTTTAGAGAAGTAAAGTAAACGCAATTCGAATAGTATAGGACTAGTAACGATAAAGTGTTAAATGTTCTCGTCCTCGTTACGATTGCAAAGCGTGCTGATAGCATTAACATGTGCCATGTAATTAAGTCTCAGGAGTTCTGTTCTAGCCCTAAATATAACACTTATTTGGTAAGTTGAATATTCTGTCCTAAAATAGTTAAGGGGCCCTAATGTGTGGTTCAAAAGTTTATGAGCATGCCACGATGAGGAAGATTGGGCTCTATTTATACACTCGTTATAGACATAATCATCGTGTTTCTTTATGCATTCATAGAGCTTATCTTCCCATTCATTGGCATTTACCTCTGTGAGAACCAACTCAATGTTATGTGAACATGCGAGCTCATTCCATTCATTGAAAGGAGGTAGCTTATATTGAAGCGCCATCTTGAGAAGTCTCTTCTGAAGACTGTTGTTTGGCCTGCGCAGCACTTTAATTATATAGTCAGCATTTGCTTTTAATTTTCTGAGGTAGATTTGAGGAAGAGCAGATTCGACGTAAATGGCATATGAGGGAGTAGTCGGCGGGAGTTTGAAGATTCGTTTAAAGAAAAACTGTTGGACCGATTCACATTCTTCAAAGTATTTATAGCCAAACACTTGGTTAGCGTAGCAGAGACGTGCCTTAACAGTGGCATTGAACACTTTGAACTTTGAAGCACAGCCGATACGTTGGTTGCCAAAGAAGCTTCGCCACATTAGGTTAATGACAGTTTTAGCAGCTACCGCTTTTCCATGTATATGTGCTTTCATGTCTATATTCGCCTTTATAAGAAAACCCAGGTCGTTAAACTCCTTAACAAATTCGATCGGCTTGCCCTCCAAGGTCCAGTTTATTTGGGCAGTCCTGCTACCCCTATCTGTGCCGAAGACCATAATCTTTGACTTTGAAGTGTTAATCTTTAAATCCCATATGTCGCAGTAGCTTTTCAATCTATTTATTTGTAACTGAAGAGTATGTTGGCTTTCAGTCAAAATAATTAAATCCTTGCTTAACTTTAACCTCAACTTCACTAACTCTGACTCCTCCCGGTAGATAATTTGCTATGTCATCTATGTAGAGAGCAAAAACTGGACTTAGAACACAGCCTTGTGGAACACCTGTCTGAACCGCAAAATAGTCTGACAAAACACAACCATTCCATACCGTAGCCGAGGTTTGTGTGGTAAGTTTCTTGTAGACTCTAATAAATTTAGTCGAGAGTCCCAGGATAGATAACTTGTAGAGCAAAGAATTTCTATTCACTGTGTCGAAGGCCGCTTTAAAATCAACAAAGGTGCTATTATTTTCTCACGAGTGGAGGTGACTTGGAATTTTACGCCGATTCCGAACGGAGAAGTATCAAAATCTTTTCCTGACAGGTTACTACTCAGGTTAACAGAGACTCGAGACAGGTGGTGCCGTGAACATAACAGTTGTTCTCTTCGGAATCGAACCAAATAAAGGGTGTATCATTAAGCGTTTCTTATCTTTAAATTTAAATAAAACAAAGTAGGTGTAAGATATCATCGAAATGTTTTATTCGTTTGAAAGGTCTATTAATGCCATTTTGGACAGAATGTAACATCGTTCAAATATCTGCTGCTTCTTGTTCTCAACGAAATATGGACCAATTCATCATTCATCATTCAGAAATGAGTTTCATCGCTGAAGATGATTTTTCGATGTAAATTAGGGTCAGTTTCCAACTGCTCCAGAGCACATTCAGCGAACACATGTCGTTGTCTATGTTGGTTTACCTTCAGCTCCTGGGTCAGTTGAATTTTGTATGGGTGCGGGCCCAAGTTACGATGCAACGCAAAATTCGCCAAGTTGTGGTCTCCTTTCTCCGAGTTCTTGAGAGCGATGCGAAATCGACTACCTCGGATTCTCTTGCATACTCTCACGGACAGCGGCGATGTTTTGGACAGGTCTTGCGTTTCGTCAACGAACGGGTGTTGGTTTATCATTTACTGAACCAGTGGACTCAAATTTATCCACCACACTGTGAATAGACCTCTCAGTAGGACGATTACGGCGACCGTAAAATGGGCGAAGCGCGCGGAATATTTCCGGAACAGAATATCCATTTTGATGAAACAATTTTATCACTTGCACGTGTTGTTGAACGCTATCCATGGTGATTTAGCAGACAGACTGAATAAATGACAGATTTTTTTTGACATTTGACAGATGTAGCTTCAACAATATGGCCGCTATCAACTGTCAAAGTTAGGAACTCCCTATTGGAAGAACCTTTACCTCCAGCGTAAGAGTCGACAGATTTAAGAACTGCTTCACGGTGGCCACGGCTAAGGGCATAGAAATGATTATATATAACTTCTATCTCAAACTACAATACAGTAAGGGCCATTTTATTCAGTAAAAGTTGAACACAACTTTAGGATTTTTCTCTTCAACTCCTGGATTTGCTTTCATTCATCCAAATATTATGAGTTCAACTTTCAATTTTCAACTCGTGAGTTTATCAACTCCCGATTTTTTCAACTTACGGAAATAGCAGAGTTAAGGGAGAAAACCAGTGATTTCGTTCTATATTTTTTCTTGCATTATCGTAGTTGCCTGTTCGTTTTTGAATTCAAACGTCAAAAAGAAATTTCATATCAACAGTAGTAGTAGTGTCATTCCTTTGATAGAGCGCAGCGAAAGGAATTGGACAACGCGGAGTGAAAAATAAAACATTTCAATATTAACATTTTAATATAAACATATTTTTGGTGCTTTTTGTTTCTTTGAAATTTCCATTTTCTTCACTTTTTTAATAATAATAATAATAATAATAATGGCGGCGCTACAGTCCGAGGTGGACCTTGGCCTAGCTTCTCAACAACCACTCGTGTTGTGCGTGCTATTGTTCTCTCACGAGCGGAGGGGACCTACAGTTTAATGCCGACTCCGAACGGCGAGATTGAGAAGCTTTTTCTAAACAGTTATACTCTTTGAGCATTGTCAGTGACTCGAAAGAGGTGAAGCCGTGAAAAAATGTTTGATGTTTTTTTTTTTTTTTTCGAGTTTCGAACCGACGACATCAAGCATAGGAGTCGACGCACCTACCCACTACGCCACGGCGCCCACTTTTTTAATAACTTTTTTAAATGATAACCGCACACAAACAACACACACCGTAAACTGAAAGTGAAAAGGACATTTCATGTGTCAATTATCAAAAATATCCCAAGGGAAATTTTAAAACTGGAGGTTGGAGAACTTCTGGAGTTAGAATGGTGAACAAAATCAATTTTCAACTCTCCGGTTAAATCTCGAGTTGAGATCAACTCCGAAGTTGATCAACTCTCAAGTTTCCCGCAAATTGAGCAAAAGTTAAAAAAAGGCCTTTAATGAATAGTAGAAATGGATAGAGTGAGTGTTGTTAAAAGTTGATTGACCTTGAATGCAATTGAAGCGATGTCTTTCATCAACATATCAACAACAACCTTATCGACGCTGCATTAGTTTAAATGATACCACTCCCACTTCTCCTAATTTGGATGACGCTCTTAATTCCAACTGAATGCTTCAAAATTAAGTATGTGCCATTGCACTATAAATCCAAGTGATTGGTCATAATCACCTAATTAGCTGACTAGAGCTCCTCCTCTCGATTGACATCATCCTATGGTTGCACCCGTAAGAATATCTAAAAGTGAAGCACTTAACAAAATTGAGTGTACCTCCGTCACAGTTTGTTCGTGAATGAGGCGAATACAGCGAAATCAAATCAAATTTCCCTCACATTGCCTTGCATTTGTCAAGGATGTCCATTGACTCGTCTTCTGACGTACGTGTCCATTTTGAAAGCATTTACACCATTTGCCAAACATGTTCCGAATGGGGAGTAAAATGAAAATCACAAAAAGGACATACCATTGGTCGTACGGCGAATTCCCATCGGGGTAATTCTCCTCAGCAAGGGACAGAGCACATCGTTCGAAATGCCTGGCAATAACATTTCGACGAGCCGACGAGCACTGAAGGACTCAAAATCACGCAGTCATACAACATTTACGATATCAGTTTTTAATCGGAAGCCGTAATCTGAAAAATGACTTCGAAAAGGACTCCCGTCATCTCTGGCGTCATGTCGGGGAAGAGAAGGCGGCCTGTGCAGGTCTTCACTAAACACACACGTGTGCAGGCAACGCGACGGATAATATTCATATCCCACGACAAAAAGGACATCCAACGGAAACAAGTTTTTTTTTGCTGCCAATAAATCACGTAAAAAAGCGGAAAACTCGTTTATCTCTCGTCAGAAGGACGCTGCCACAAAAAAAGGTAACCACACATCAAAGCGATATCCATTAAAACCCACCATAAAATGGCAAGGAATTTTTATTTGCATTTTCCCATGAATACCAAAAGGAATCCTTAGTTAAACGACTGTTTGGCATTTTCATGCTGCGAGCTGTTTATCGACGCAAGCCCTAGTGGATCATCTGTGAGTCGCGTGGTGCGCGGTGTGGCGCTACACTGCAGCAGTCTCAGTCCTCTGTCAGGCACAGCGGCGCGTCTCCAACTGCCAACTGCCACTCCTACGGAATTTAGTTAGTCAGTGTTTTTTGTTAATTTCACGCTTTATTTACTTTGCTGTGTATGGTCGTGGCATTGATTGAAATTTATCGCCTTCCGTTCGATTTTCTAATTCAATTTTATGCCGAGTGTGGCAGTCCTTTTTGCCACCGCTCGCGGTGGATGATGGACGGGCCAAGCGAAGGAGGTCGACGTCGTGCAACTTCTCGTGGAGATAATTATAAAATTAATAGGTATCAGGGATATTTGAAAATTAATGTTATTCTGGCTTTCCCCCAAATCCCGGGCTGTGATGAAAATGGGCGTGAATAGCTTCGGGGGGCGGTTGAGCGACGAGAACTCGATTTCATTGCTCACGATTGGGGGCCACAAGGGGACGGCCGTGTGGGCGTGCTGTGTCGTAAAATTGCTTTAAGGGTGAAGGGTTATAATCGGTCCATCAACAAGGAGAGAGACCATCGATTAGAATGGATCGTTGGTCTTTAAGTGAATAAACATTTTGTGGTTTTGATTCAATAGAAAACTCATTGAGGCACTCATTCACAATCATTCATCCTGTTTCATGAAATCTCTTGACATTCAGATTGAATCGCTTGAACTCGGGATAGTTTATGCTCGAGAACACCGACGCTCATTAGCTTAACATTTTGGCAAAGGTTGAGAAGTGTATCTTCATTAGGAGATGAGTTTCAGCCAAGCGAACATACTCACATGTGTGCTCTCAGTTCTACATAATTGCCATCTTACTTTGCTGTAAAAAAATCCATTAGTGTAAGAGTTTGTTGCGTAAGCTTTGATGGCATGTGACCTTTTGAGGAAAGGAAAAATAAAGTTTTCAAATTAGAGCGCTGCAGGTCGTGGGTGGAATGGAGTGGAGATCTGATTGAGAATGCAGCTTTTTCTCACGAAATGAATCACCTCAGTGCTTTCACTTGACACAGATTCGAACGTAGCTGACTGTGTTTTGTCTTCACTTTCCAATACAGTAGAATCTCAAAAAGATGAACGGATATAAAACAAGCACTTTTCCTAAATGGTCATCTTTCCAAGCTACGAAAATTAGTAAAATAAGAACGTTTACATTAAAACATAGCATATATCAAAATAACAATTAATTTTATTTTTAAAAGCAAGAAACATATCAAAAAGTAACGAAATTGTTAAAAAAAACAGACTTATTAAGATCGTCATTATCATCATCATTGGAGCAACTACCACCATAAACAATTCTCTCAACCATTCCGATCGCTCGCCGATACCATCCAAGAGCGCACCCAAGGCTTCGGTCGTTCTTGTCTACGCCATCTCTCCAGCGTAATCAGGGTCTACCACGCTCTACCACGCTCTACCACGTCGTCTACCATAAAATGAGCTACATAGGTCTTCGCTCATGCGACTTAGGTATCCGGAGTCTACCGAGCTTAATTTTTGTCACTATATCAGTGGGCGCCATGGCGTAGTGGGTGTGCGTCGACTTCCACGCTCGATGTTGTCGGTTCGATTCCCGAAAAAACACTTAACATTTTTTCACGGCTCCACCTCTTTCGAGTCACGGACAATGCTCAAAGAGTATAACTGTCTAGGAAAAGCTTCTCAATCTCGCCGTTCGGAGTCGGCATTAAACTGTAGGTCCCCTCCACCCGTGAGAGAACAATAGCACACACAACACGAGTGGTTCCTGAGAAGCTAGGCCCAGATCCACCTCGGATTGTAGCGCTGCCATTATTATTATTATTATATCAGGTTCGAGGTATATCGCATACATTTCGTGATTGTAGCTTCTCCGCATACGGGGCCAACAGTTTTCCGTAAAACTTCTTTTTTCGAACGCGGCAAAGATATCGGCACTAAGTACCCATCTTTCGGATGTGAGTACTTGTAGGACCATCGTCCTGTACAGCAGCAGCTTAGAGTTTATGGTTAGATCTATGGATTTGAAAAACCTTGGCAGACTATCTATTGGATTTGAGCAGCCGTCCGCGTATTTCTTTTTCCATATTATTATAGACTATTACTGTTGACCCAAGCTGGAGGATTGCACTATTTCCAATGCATGCTCTGCTACCCTGATCGTTTGACCAACTGTTTTTCCAGTATACGACGCCATCATGTACTTGTCTATACTTCACCAATGCGCAGACCCAGATCTTGTGCCAACCGCTAGGTCACAGCTTGTTCCGTCGATATAGTCTGCGTAAGCTAATATCTGTCTGGACCTGGTGCGATTGTCCCTCTTGTCGACGTGCCAGAGTCACGGATTGCTTTCTCCAACACCAGGTTAAAGAGGAGGCAGACCAGACCGTCCTCCCGTCGGGGTCCATTGAAGATCTTGATTGAAAGAATATCGTTCATCTTTCCGAACTGATCACGTTATAGAACCGTTCATGTTTTTGAGATTTGAATATACATATTTTCATTTTCATCTCTGGTATTTTTTCTACCAAGAAATTCGTGAAATTTGCTCTTTGAAATTTGAGGTTTCGATATCAAAATCGAGTTGGTTACCAATGTTGGTACGTTTTCGCTATCATAAAATGCAGTTAATAAGCATTCCGCATTCTATGCATTCTATGAAATGATCACTGGTAGAAAGTTCGTTGTGAAAAATGGCAACGTAACTTCCACCATATCTGTATGGTAAGAAAGCCTTCGCTGTGGCAAGTTGAGTCCGACCGAAGGCCAGTTTTTCGGCCGAAGCCGAAGCCGAAGCCGAACTTCGGCTTTCTGACCACCTTCGGCCGAAGCCGAAGCCGAATGTTCAGTCGAACTTTATTTGGAACAACTTTTGCAAGTGGCTTTCGCATCATTTCTACGAAATAACCCCAAAATTAATTTTTAGCTGCCATTTTTTGTGTTCTTTCTACCTAAAACCAGTGAAAATAAAATTATACAGACCACTTAATAGTTTACCAACTTGCAAATGGAAAATCTTGTAATTTTAAAGCTGTAAACAATGATACTTTCAAAATACAAAATATCCGACAATAAAAAAACAAAAAAACACACCGTTCCTTGCAACTTCTACTTTTACAGAAAACAGAAAATCAAACATTCGGCTTCGGCAAAATCTTCGGCCTCATTTGGCCGAAGCCGAATGTTTTGCCGAAGCTGATATTTATAGCCGAAGGTGGCCGAAGCCGAAACCGAATGTTCGGTCGGACTCTAGTGGCAAGTAGGTTGTTTTACAGCAGCCAACTTGATACCAGAGTGAAGGTGCCACATGACCCTTATCCGGCCAATCATGGTACGAGTATATGGTCCAGTGTGGTTCAACGTGAGTTCTTCCCAGATGGAAAAGTTGAGGGTGTTCGAGTGGCAGTGTCTCTGGGCCTGCCTCCGGTTGTATCGTACACCTGAATCTAGTACAAGAAATTCTATCCCAACTAGGTCTTGTACAACGAGGCAAACCTTATCAGGATAGATAATTTTATTATTAAGTTGATTCGGGGTCATATTGCACGAGCTATGACTTCCACCAACATTCTGATGATTGGGGCTTACTACCCAAACATATTGTACCATGAGAAGGTGCGCCTTAACGGCTTTATTCCGTCTGAAGCATTCCTCTATTTGGACGAGGAAGGCCTTATACAGGATACAGAAGGATGTCCTATCATCTTTCATGTCGCACGCCGAACAGTGGGCAGGCGACTTCAATATGAGCCGGACGTCGCTCGCAGCCACGAGGATCTTCTGCGGTTCAGTAGGGCGATTTTTGCCCGCGATAGAGCAGAGTCTGGCAAAAAACGGCATTTCTGTTGGTGGTTACACCAGATCACCAGATCATCAAAAACAAAATTGTTCCTGCCTTCACCTCTTTCGAGTCACTGACAATGCTCAAAGAGTATAACTGTCTAGAAAAAGCTTTTCAATCTCTCGATTCTCCGCACTGGGATCTGCTTGGCAGAGATCCCATAGACTGAATTTCCATCAAATAAGGGCCTAAATTTTTGTTCCTCTACTGGCCAAAATCCACCATTCGCCGCAGTCTCTTTTTCATTCAGCCAGACCAGTGGGTCAAGGCCTTAAGCATAGCTTGACTGTCTTTTTTTTTGTTTGGAGGATTTTAGAAACACTACTGGAGCACTCAGACTCAAAACTGGTCCATTGTACTGCTAGGTAGCAACCTACTCCAGTGCCGTTAATTTGATCCCAACGGCAAATGGTGACTGGACCGATTTCGGAATCGAACCTGAGACCCCTCGAACTTGGGGCAGGCACTTAACCAACTGCGCCATCCAGTCATCCAAAGAAAAAGCTTGACTGTCACTACAGACGCAAATACTTCGCCCACCTATTCTTCACAATATAGTTCGTAGCCATTAGGACCGGACAGGTTTCCGCCTGGAAAACCGACGCAAATTTACCTAACGAGGTGTGCAGTCTAAAGTTCTCGCATTCCACGAAGGCACCAGCACTAGATCCTTCATTGGTCTTGGAGCCGTCCGTGAAGATTCGACTTCATTCCTTTCCTGGCTCAGATTCTGGCCAGAGCCAGTCCTGAGTGCAGGGAAAGTCGACTTTGTAAGTTCGTCGCAGCTGAAGTACAGGTGTCCGTACTGGGACTGGTATCAAAGGAAATGCGATGCGCAAGGTCATCGAGTGCAAGTTGTACCAAAAACCACTTCTTTTCAAACGGAAGATGACGTCGAGAGTACACCCCATGATGTGGATATCTAAAGGGAGGAGATTCAGCAGTGCATCAAGAGCAGAGCCAGACGTATTAGGGAAGGCCCCTATGCAGACGAAACAGACCGTTCTTTGAAGCTTGGTGAAAGCAGCAGTTACGTATTTATGCGAAAGTTTATTCCACCAAAGGACCTACTTCTTTGACGAATTGAATGTGATGATCATCAACATCATTCAGCTTAACCGCTTTATAGCAAGCACCAACTGGTTGTATGCATAGAAGATCCACGATCCGCGTGGTCCCACAATGGGTCAAGATTGACCTAAGTCAGACTGTTCGTCTTCAGTCAGCCATTAACCTAACCTAACTTATATCTACAGCATCCTTATCAACGCATGACACATGCCCCTCTGAGTTTAATAATAATAATAATGGCTACAGTCTGAGGTGGACTTGGGCCTAGCTTCTTAGCAACCACTAGTGTTGTGCGTGCTATTATTCTCTCACGAGTCGAGGGGACTTATAGTTTAATGCCGACGGCGAGATTGAGGAGCTTTGTCTAGACGCTTCAAATCACACGCAACACAGTTGAAGTCAGAAACTTAAACTATTGGCAAATTCTTGATGCATAGGAGAGAAGGGTGTAGCGGTGTAGATCCAAACGGATCTTTTTGGTGATAGGCCCCAGGATTTGCCGAAAATTCCCTTATACTGCCAGAAAACTGACAGTGCCTTCGTAATTTTCGCAATTTACTTCAGATGACTTTAAACAGCCTTCTCTGACGAAAAGTTGAAGAGAAAAAGTTCGAGAAAAAGTTTAAATTGTTAAATTAATGTCAATTTAAGTCCTTGCTCAGTGTCACAGCCAAAAGAAAGAATCACAGTCATGAATGCAAGAACTGAGCCCTTAGCTCAAAGGATAAAACAACATAAGGTCGCATTTATCATCGCATCTGGATCTATGTGAATAAATTCAAATTTTATGACTCCATTCAGACTATTTTAAAAGACGAATGGTGTGATGGCTTTAAAAATACACAACAGCCCAACTGCCGAAACGACCCCATTCACTTTCAGGAGCTCACGATGACATCCCTTTTCTCGTAATAAAATGTGTAAATATTTTCACAATAGGAATTTATTAATCAGACGTTTTATTGACTATTCAATGCCCCCAAAAAAAAAAACCTCTAGACAAATAAAATCCCACGACTGAACAGCTGCAATGTTGTCCTTATCCCGAAATTAGAATCCACTTCGGCACGTACAATGCAGACCAAATAAATCACAAAAAGTAGACCGTTTTTCGGTGACGCTTTGAAAAATGCGCCATCGACAAGGGTCTCCACTTGTCATCTTGCCAATTGAAAATGAAAAAGAAATACCCGAACCCAGCCGTTTTTCGGGTGGATCACCAGCATCTCAAGACTCCTTGACGCCGAAATTTAATTTAGGAGAAGAAGAAGCCGTCTTTGAACTCGAACCCACTTTCCCTCAACCGATTGGGAAATCAGTCCGCTCAACTGTTGACACTTAGAGGGATTAATTTCCCTCACCTTCACTGCAAAAGGAAAACATCATCAACCAAGGATAAATCAAGACTCTTGAAGAAGTGCCAAGTAATTTTCTTGTGCTCCTCCTGTAACCCGGTCTCGCAAGAGTTCCCCAAAAACAATGACTCTGATGGCACTTATATCAATGTCGCCGCATCCAATCAATGAGCTGTTGGAACGACCTTCTAATTAGGCTAATTGACCTCTTCTATTATTCCCAAACAACATTATTCTTTGGCACGTCTACTTCTGGAGTGTTTTTGCCTCTGTGGCCATTGTTGGCTTTGCTTTACGGCTGATTGTTCCAGGATACGGTCCTCCCACCTTGTAATGACACGAGATAAATCTGAAATCCAGTCGCACTGTATCCACTTGCGAATGAGTATCTATTACTGTAGCAAGCAATGAAAATCTCTCGGATTATTACGTATTTATCGTTTCTCCTTGTGTGTGCCGTCATAAAAGGAAAAGAAAACAACGTCAATACAAACACTTCTCGTCGGCCTACTTGCGCCAAATTGAATGCTGTTCGCCATCAGCGACAAGGCTTTTCAAGGTCGGAATATGAGTCCACACACAGGACGATAGACGCATTCCGTCACGCACACATGTGTACTCAGCCAATGCTCCGAAGATGAATTGCTCCATGATCGTGACTACATTCTTACATGTGTACGTTATTCCAAGGATTTGAGGCTGTGCAGGGGCTCTGCGGGAATGGAAAAAGTCCTAAGTAATGCCGGTTTGGTGGTTACTTATTGCAAACATAAAATTCCTGAAGAGAAATTGATTGGGTTAAGCGGGTGGGGGTGTGCTCCATGGAGCAAGGATATTGATTTGATTTATTGCGGAGCACGGGATATTGAAAGCAGGAGACTAGTCGCAAGCGGTTCACCGGCTGTGTGTTTAATAATTTTGAAATGAGCGGGATTTATTTGTGTACACATGCCGAGCAGTCGATGCGAACGCAAAGGGCTGATGCGTCTTTTGCCGTCTTCTGTCGTGGAGAGGGGTCGTTCCTGATCGGAAAATGTTTCTGTCTGTCATCGGCGTGCTTTTTGAAACGATGTTTTTGTATGTAAATTGTGAAATGGAAGTTGGGCACACATCAGCCTTCATCTAATTTCCTTTATTGAGTTCAGTTCAAGAACAGATGTTGATTTAGAAAAAATCAAACGCAGACAGCACCAAGTTCAAAACAGTAATTATTTGTTTTGTGGAACTGTGTCGTGTGTCTGACGTCTTCTCCTATGAGAAAATTCGTGACCGATTTAATTGTTTACGAACTTTAGCTTGATTTATTTTTGCTCGTGCTGTCTTCTTCAAAGACCGTGCTTCAAAGATGCCTTGCCCATAGTCTCGTTTGCAGTCCGATCTACTCCTAAACATCTTGTTCTTGGGCAATTTTTTGTCGTAAACGAATAGGCTGATTGATTAGTGGCCCTTTTTGGATTTTGCGAATTCTTACTAGTTAATTTTCCGTCGCAATTCCAACTAAAAGGTCTTTCATTAACTGCTTCTTATCTTTAAATTTAAATAATACAAAGTGTGTGTGATATACCATCCAATTTGTTTATTAGTTTTAAAGCCCTGTCCATGCCATTATGCATGAAATATAACATCCTTCAAATGTCCGATGCCGCTTCTATTCTCGCGTGCATCCGAAATGTCAAATTTTCCATGACTCTGGCCTATAAGTCAGGGTGAATTTGACATGGGTTATACTGGCTTTGAGGGCCGCAGTGGTTTGGGGTATATTCGCACAAACCTGCGACTTCAGAAAAGTCCACAAGAAAAGGTCTAACGGGGTCAAATCGCACAATTTCGGTGGCCGGTTCACATCACATCCACCTCCACGTGAGATGACCATGCCCTCGAATCGCTCGTGCAGAATTTTCAATGTGGCGTGAGCAATGTGGCACGTAGCGTCGCGCCGTCCTGTTGAAACCACATGTCGTTGGTGTCGGTATCATCCAATTTAGGCCAAAAGAAGTTGGTAATCATCGATCTATAGCGATCGCCGTTGATGGTAATAGGTTAGGTTAGGTATAGGGAGCTGCAAGTGAATTCACCAGCACACTTAGACCATGTTGGTCCAATGTGATACCCACAGTCAGACTACTACCATTGATCGACCGCTCCAGTGATAGTGCCGTTAATTTGATCCCAACGGCAAATGGTGACTGCAGCAGATTTGAAAAACCGGATAAAAGCGTATTAACTTTGCTTTCACTGGGATTCGAACCTGGGACCCCCTTTAACTTGGGGCAGGCACTTAACCAACTGCGCCATCCAGTCGTCTTGACGATGATGACTTGGCCAATGTCGCTCTCAAAAGAATTATAGACCGATAACGCCTTGCCGCGCCGTGGCGTAGTGGTTAGGTGCGTCGACTCCTACGCTCGATGTTGTCGGCTCGATTCTCGAAAAAACACTTAACATTTTTTATGGCTTCACCTCTTTCGAGTCACTGACAATGCTCAAAGAGTATAACTGTTTAGAAAAAGCTTCTCAATCTCGCCGTTCGGGGTCGGCATTAAACTCTAGGTCCCCTCCACTCGTGAGAGAACAATAGCACGCATAACACGAGTGATTGCTGAGAAGCTAGGCTCAGGTCCACCTCGGACTGTAGCGCCGCCATTATTACTATTATTATTAAATGTCAATATGGTAATCCTTTAACAGTCAAAATATTTTACCTTTTCCAAAAATTAAACAAAATTTGATTAATTTCGGGTTTGGGTCGGTACCTAGCCCAACCGTCCAGCTCACGAACAACTTATTCTCACACATACAATCCGTAAACCCCACGATCTCTAATCGAACCAAATCAAATTCCTTGCAGCAGTGCTATTTGGATTTAATGAACTCCAAACAGCTTATCATAATTGTCATGGTTATGGGTGCTTCCAAGAATTTTGCGCAGCACACAAAAGAACAAAATCGTCTCGTGTAATTATTTATGTTGGCAGGTGATTTATTTTCCAATTGAAAATTCAAAGACTTTTTGCAGTATTTATTTAGCTTCTTAGTCACACTCTTGTGTTGTTAAAAAAAATTCTTAGAAAATCTGGTCATTCTCCGAATTCACGGTATTATTCAACAAAGATGCCGTGTCGCCATAGTGAGCTATGAAATATCTCGTTTATCTTAATTTATTCGTTGCGCGTGTCGGCAGGTAAAGACATTTAATGACATGATGATATTGAACTCATATGTGGCCATGGGTAACGGATTATTTTTGGCTTAGCTGAAAATTCAAATGATTCCAATTACGTGTGTTGAGAGCGTATAAGCTGCTTTCTGCGTAGAATAAGTCCTGTTAAGTGGTATATTTTTACGGACTCAAGAGGCTAGAGACTATAGACTTAATTGGCCGTGGTAACCCTGCCTACCGGCTGACGCAGAGGTATCATCATTAAAAGCCGTAGAAGTGGAGGAAAATAAATTGGTCATGTTTGAGTTGATAAAAATTGTGGGAGAAATTTCAATCACAAACAAGGACTGTGTCTTGTTATTCCTGTAAAGATCCTGTGTATATTTCTGGTAATTTCTACGAAAAAAAGCAGCACCGCAACCAAAAAATAATTGACTCCTAGCCTACAACACGGATGATGTTGCGATTGCAGTTTCTGAAAAAAGTTTGTTTCAACACTCATTCATGATGTCCCATGCAGCATGCTTTTCACAGACTAACATCATGGACCAATGGATGCGGTCTTAGAGTCAATCCGCGAAAAACGGAACTAGTACCCTTCACGAGGAAAGACAAAATTCCTCCCTTCGACCCTCCCTTAATGCGTGTGAGTGGACGTGTTAGCCGTCCACTCACAGATAAGACCAAATTCCTGAGTTTCATCATTGATCGTAAACTGAGCTGGAAGCCCAACATCATGGAGCGAATTAAGAAAGCTACCACAGTACTCTATTGCTGTAAAAATCAATCGGTTGTAAATGGGGCTTAGGACCTAAAATAGCATACTGACTGTACACAGCCGTTGTCAGACCAAGCCTATTCTATGGAGTTACAGTATGGTGGGCAGCTCTTGATACAGCTGTCAACTGCAATCTTCTCAACCGCGTGCAAAATTCTGCAAGCTTATACATCAGTGGGGCGTTAAGGACAAAACCATCCAGCGCACTGAACGTTATCCTCTACCTCCACCCAACCTGTTTGGAAGGCAGGTACCAACCAGCACAGCGGTGAGGCTGCAGACACTTCCTCTGTGGAATAAACACCATATAGGTCACTCCAACATT
Organism: Myathropa florea; assembly: GCA_930367185.1. Taxonomy (NCBI): domain Eukaryota; kingdom Metazoa; phylum Arthropoda; class Insecta; order Diptera; family Syrphidae; genus Myathropa; species Myathropa florea. The sequence goes on from OV884003.1 coordinate 119,781,577, forward strand.
CTAGATAACCTCGAGTTTCTACCCCGCGACACTGACATCCTTCTGCCCCATCTTCTCTTTCAGAAAAAATTCCCTTCCAGCATATCCTCCAAATCTGACTGCAAGTCTGATATTCAGACGCTGAACGGTCCTCTCCGTATTATCAGAGATGGATCCAAGACGGATGAGGGAGTAGTATTAGGTGTCTACTCAAAGGATCTCAACTTTAGAATAACCCTCCACCTTAAAGACAGAACATTGTAGCGTATTCCAGGCTGAGACGATGGCTATAAAAGAAGCCCTGTCTTGACTGAAGAACAACGTGATATCCAAGAAAAAGCAAAAAAGCAAATCCCTAAGCACGGTCACTTTCTTCTCTTCTCTTCTCTCTTCTCTCGACCTCCTTGAATTGCCGCCTATCACTCTATTACAGCATTCTACTCTCGGGGTGCAAGAAAGTACAGGGAGGGCCAAATACAAGTTTCTTTATAAAAATGCAATGAAATGAATAAAATTAAATATTTTCCATGTATTATGGCCTTATTAGTACGAACAAACATTCCCATTTCTTATGAAATACAACGTCGTTCAAGTAGCTACCTGTGCTGGCTTCGCATTAGCGCATTCTGTCACCAATTTCCCTAGACCTTGTTGATGGTAGGTTAGGTTAGGTTAGGTTTTGGAAGGGGAGTGTGATGGTTAAGGCATCACTTCCACTCGGAGGCCATGGGGCCCATTGTGCATCCCTTCAATTGTGGAGTATGCTATCTAATGACCTATCCTGTCACGCGATGGATGAAACCACTCCGTGCTCTTTATTAATTTTAGCAGATCCGATATGTCTGCATTCGCTAAGTCCGCAGTCTCTGTGAAGAATCTCTGGCCCAGCGAAGCCAGGCGCCGATTCTGGAGAGCTGGGCAGTGGCAAAGCAGATGTTGGATCGTCTCGGTCTCTTCCTCGTCACCGCAGCTCCTGCAGAGATCGTTGGACGCCGCATTCCATTTCCGGAGCATTGTTCCGATGGGGCAGTGTCCTGTGATCACTCCGACGAGCATACGGATCGAGTTTCTGTCCAATGCCAAAAGCTTCTTTGTTTTGCCGTAATTAAGCTTTGGCCACGTTGATCTTGTTGTGTGACAATCATTTCTTGTAAGCCAAGTCGAGTTGGCCTCTTTTTGTATTGTTTCGCTTATGATCCGGTACAATGCACTGATCGGTGGTCGTAGTGACGTATCCGCTTCGCTGATGTTCATTTCAGACCCTTGTCTGGCCAGTTCGCCCGCTCTCTCGTTCCCTGCGATTAAGCTGTGGCCCGGGACCCAGCAGAGTTTGACCTTGTGGTGGCTGATGGACTTCAGTGAAATGCGGCAATTCATGACAGCCTTTGATCTCGTTGTACAGGATCATATTGACTTCAGTGCAGCCTGACTGTCTACAAAAATGGTGATATCCGATGGTGGGATATCGGTTGCTTGTATGTGTTTAGCTGCTTTCTCTATTGCCAGGATCTCTGCTTGGAAGACACTGCACAAGTTAGGGAGTCTAAATGATTCCTGTTTATGCAAGGTGTCCGAGTAGAATCCGGCCCCCGTACCTGTGTCCATTTTTGATCCGTCGGTGAAAAGGGCAATCTCGTGGTCGTTTATAATGGCATTCGATAACCACTTGTCTCTGTCGTTGAATAGAATTGGTATCTTGAGGGAGAAGTCATTATGGGGAGATATGTAATCGGTTTTAGCCACGAGGCTACTAGAACCATGTTTCCTTCCCAGATCGTCTATTGTCTTGATTATGGCCGCATGTCCATAGTTGGCTTGTTTCCACAAAGAGGAGAAGTTTGAGAGTACCTTTTATGAATAAGTCCAGGGGAAGGAAGTGAAGTATCATATCCAACCCTGCTTGCGGTGTGCTCCTTATCGCTCCCGTTGTACAGACAGCGGCTGACCTTTGTACTTTGTTGAGCATGCTCATATAGCTTTTTTTGTTGCTAGCAGTCCACCAGACTAGGGCCCCATAAGTTGCTGTGTACATCCAGTGAATGATGTACGGTTGCAAGCCCCATCTTTTGCCGAAGGTCTTTTTGCAAGCGTAAAAAGCATTTAATTCTTTTTTCCTCCTTTCCTCTAAGTTCCTCTTCCAGGAAAGTTTGGAGTCGAGAATGATGCCTAAATATTTGGCCTCCGCTGTGAGCTTGAGTGGAGTCCTATCTAACTTGGGTAAAAACTTGGTTTCCTGGTAAACAAAACTAGTTCAGTTTTAAGGTATCGGGCTGTAGTTCACGGATTGCTTGGATGATAATGGCTTTAAGTGCTTGAATCGTTTCCGGATTGTTGGCATAATAACGGTCCTCCACGGTTCTTCACAAAAAAAAGTTCAAAATGGTCAAATCGCAGATCCGAGGCGGCCATTTGACATCGCCAAGACGGCTGATAACACGATTTGGGAATTTGGTGCGCAAAACATCGATTGTGGCATAGGCTGTGTGGCATAGCGCGCCATTCTGCATGAACCAGAGGTGGTCCAGACCCATATCTTCAATGTCAGTTAAAAAAAAGTTGGTCAACATGGCTCTGTGGCGCCGTTGACCGAAACGTTGTTCGAAGCCTCATTTTCGAAGAAAAATGGTCCAATGATGCCACCACTCCGCACTAAACTGTCACTCTCTGTGGATGCATTGGCTTCTCGACAATAACGTGCAGGTTTTCCGAGCCCCAGATGCGACAATTTTGTTTGTTAACGTAGCCGGCGGGATGAAAATGTGCCTCGTCAGAAAATATGAATTTTCGCCCAAAAATCGTTGTCCAATTCAAGCTGCTCTAAGTCCCAAGCCCAAAGTGCGAAGCGATAATGAAGCAGATTGTCGTGCGCCTTCCATTGCTGAGTCAATTGGACCTTGTAAGCGAATAATCCGAGATCTTTGTGCAAAATTCTCCTCAGGCTAATGCGTGAAATGTTGAGCTGTTGAGATCGATGGCGAGTTGATGTTCGTGTGAGTTGATGTTCGACTGAGTCTCACACTCTCGGCCACAGCAGCCCAGCCACATTCATTGTACAACGACGGGGACTATGAGTGTTGTCCACTAGCATGGCAGTCTCACGAACAAACTTGTGTACAGCAGTCGCGGTGAGTGCTTCATTTCGGTCAAAACTTCTTTTCAAAAAACGCACTGTTTGGGCTGCACAGCACTCACTTTGGGACTAAGTTTTCAATATTTCCCAACGTTGTTCAAGCATAAAGCGACTCATATCGTTCCGCCGAGGTATGATACTGAGTTTCTGACAAGATTTCGAGCGGGGAACAGCAGTCAGTGTCAAACAACCTATGACTTAAAAAAAAAGCACTAGATGGCCCACGCTGTACAATTAGCAGTTGACCGTTTTGTTTTTCATTTTTCTCTGAGACAAACGTAAATTTGCTGGACCTTTTCGATGCACTCGACTGTGAATGGTTTATAGGCCAACATTTTTAAGTCACCAATCATCCGCTTTCGAAATTTATTGATTTTCCAGAACGTCAAAGTATTCAAATGCCTTGCGACACAAATTCATCTCGTTCATTGAGTTCAGTAAACCGACCGAAAATCCTCCGTTTCCTAATAGAAATCTGACTTTCACAGGCAAAGTTATTCGGAAATACTTTTCTCCAGTCCTGAATGCGACTCAAGTAAAGTTTCTGAATGCTCAGGTATACTCGTAAGTAATTCATTAGCTTCATATTGCATTGAGGACTGTAAGCTGTTTTCAAAACAAATCTGCGAAAACAAAAGCTAAAAAAAAAACAAACCACAAAGGACCAGACAAGGATGTGGATCCAACCCACTTCAGCGTTGTGCTTTCGTCCTCGTTAAATATGTGACCCATTATTGCATCTTTTTGATGCAGCCACTGGTGGTGTGCACGAGCGGTATCTGTGTGATGTAAGTGATGTCTTGTGGGCCATCCGGCCTGAAGGAAGGTCGGTCAGTTTCACTCCCATATCTCGATGTAGTTGGTATGCAGGAGGACGACACACCACACAACTAGTAACCAACATCACGATGGAGCATTTATAAATGCGGTTTGCATTTTTAATGACGATATGCTTGTGGCTTGATTTGTTCAAGGCTAATGTTCTCGCTTTTTGTCATTGTCTCGGATGTGAGCTGTGCGAGCGTGAGGGGATGCTGTTCCGCTGTGAGTGGTGGTGCACTTTGCATTCAATTACCTCCCAACTGGGCGGATGCATAGCCGTGGAGACGTTAACTCTCTGTGAAACAGTGATTTTTTATGCCCGGTACATGGGTTACAGGAGTGCGCAGTTAAATTAATTAAATCAATGATAAATTATGCAAACGAAGGATGCTTCAGTTTAATTATTTAAAACCGCTTGCACAACAAGTTATTCAGAGGTAATGCAGGTCGAAAATTAAATTTTACTTTTCATGCAATTATGGACATAAATTGCTGCCGATGGAATGACGTAGTTGATCAGTTATAAAAATCACTCCCGCGCATCGTGTGTGCTGAGCATTGACGTTGGTTTTTGTTAATTTGTAAAGTGCACAAACTGATTGTTTTTGAAACCACGTTTTGGGGTAGTTACTTTTTTCAAAGAAAATGTTTAACGAGGTCATAGGCTTTTGGAAATATAAAGGGTGACCAGATAACAATAATTTTGTCAAAGTTAACAATGACATCTAACTGTCAAAATATTCAGAAAAGTTTGCCACTTTGTCATGCCAAATGTGCGGAAATATCGTGTAAATAAAGAACTTGAACTTGGTCGTGAGGTCGGTCGTCACCATGGCTTCAGTGTGCAGACACTCTTTGCGACCTCAAGCCACCAACCAGACAGAGATTTGTGCAAAATGAAGAAAATATTGCCGTTGTAGCGACCAGTATCGAAGAAGTCCCAGAAATGTTGATTTGGTGCCATTCAGCCGAACTGGGCATCGCCAGAGAGTGGGACCTGGATTTGAGCCTAGATCCGTACAAGATTGTGCTGACGATGCTGAATTCAAGCCGCACGACCATAGACAACGCTGTGATTTCGGTTAATTGGGCGCTGGAAATTTTGGGCGGATATCCGGATTTTGAGCAAACATTTTTTTTTATTCTCGGACGAGGCCCATCTTTGCCTCTGTGGCAAACATTTTCATTATTGGAGCGAACACAATCCACAAGTGTTCGACCACGCATCAATGGATGGACAGAGATTGCCTTTTTGGTACGGTTTATTGCATGCCGGCATCATCGAACTTTATTTCTTCCAAATTGAGGAAGGAGACTTCGTTATCCCCAATGGTCTCCGGTATAGATCGATTTTAATGGACTTTCTGTAACCACATTTGGGCAGCGTCGATATATCCGAGCTGTGGGTCCAACAAAACGGCACTATATGCCATACAAACGATGTTACGTTCAAAGTTGTGAAAGAGAAATTCGGCGACTGGGTCTTCTCGCGGTAAGCGTTCATTAATTGGCCGCCGTGACCATTCAACTTGACACCACTCCATTATTTGCTCTAGCGCTTCATCAAGCTAACAAGCCAATCACTTTGGACAAGCTCGAGGCTGAAATTCGAGACGGTATTGCCGAAATAACGTCGCACATATTGGACCAAAAATTAGACAGCTTGAAGCATTGCCTGTGAAACCAAGGCGGCCATTTGAATGATATACTATTCCATGCATAATGACATAAATGTTTCAAAATAAAGCCAACATTAATTTCATATCTCACGTCGTTGTTGTTTTCAATTAATTTTAAATTTCTTTTTCTATCGTTCTTATTTGGTCACCCTGTAGAATCACCCATCAAGAGGTGTTGTTTTAAATCAGTAGAGAAACGTAATATTTCTATGAAAAGTGGAGTTATTCTTATTTTAGTTTGAAGTAAGAGCTCAGGATTACACGATTGGATGGCGCAGTTGGTTAAGTGTCTGCCCCAAGTTCGAGGGATCCCAGTTTCGAATCCCAGTGAAATCGAATCTGGTCCAGTCACCATTTGCCGTTGGGATCAAATTAACGGCACTGGAGTAGGTTACTGGCAGTACAATGGGCCAGTTTTGAGTTTGAGTCAAAAACTCATGCGAAAAAAAAAGAGCTCAGGGTTTCAAGTCTTTTCTGAATTTGATCAGCAGTTTCAATTCGCTAAGACTTGTCTGGGTTCCGGATCACCACGGGATCACATGAAATGAAGTATTCTCAGGACCTGAACTTGCATCCTTGGTTAGGGCTTCCATCGATGGTTGGACTTCTCGAGAGCACAACCTGAGTTGGCATGACTCTCCAGGTACATCCTGGACAGACCAAGCGCATGCTCCCCAACGTCTGTAAGAATTCCGCGGCTTTCTTGTTATCACTTAATAGAAAGGATTGCAGACAACTTACCGGCGTACTAACAGGGCACTACACCTTCGCCAAACACCCAAAAGTGCTTCGCCTAAGCGATGAAACCCTCTGCGACGCCTGTGAAAAAGATGATTACATTGCAGAGCACTTCCTCTGTCACTGTTCAGCCTTTGCTCCGATCAGGTGCCAGTTATTCGGTGCTGATGAGGTGAGAGCTGATGATGTAGGCTCCTCATCACAGAAGCGCCTGCTGGTCTTCCGTGAGTATGCAAAGTTCTGACATTGCAGGAGTATACTCGTAAATCGTGTTCCTTCATCAGCGTGGATGGTCTTGCTCATTTGTGTGGAGCGGAATGTTTCGAGCACATTCCTCCTCTTCGACAGCTCGAGAACAGACTCAATGCAGCACGTCGAACGACCATTCCTCCTGACCAGCTCAAAGTACCTCGGATAGGTTTCGGGGATTAGCACCTTATCGCTGACTTGGCTATCCGCTAAAGGCTAAACGACGAACATGCTCGCCGAACTTCCTCGTTTGCGTTATGCCCTCAACGACGAACACATTTGGCGAACAATAATTTCATTTCATTTCATTTATTTGTTAATAAGTATCACTGTACAACAAGAATATTCTATTCCTTAAGAAGTACAGGGCTTCAAGTATAACTTTTGATAAATATTGTGAATGTGACATTTCGTGTTGTTTCTTCAAGCCGTCAACATGTGTGATGTGGGAAGCGCAAGTGGTTGCGCTTATGATTATATAAGCTTATGTGCTTAATCCGGCGACGTTCAGAGCAAAAATGAACTTTGCTCGCGAACATGGCCCCACACTGCGAACATCAAAGCCAACGAACACCACAAAATCGAAATTTTTCGCCAACAGCGAGCGGCTCGCGAACCATCCCATACACGATGAAAATACGGCGAGCACGAGCAAGTTCGGCGAGCATGTTCGTCGTTTAGGGCTACCTTAAGACGCTGTATTTCAACTTGATCTGTGGATTTACAGGGATCGTTGTTAGCATTTCGCCACCATCTCGGCTAAGAGCGATCTGCAACATTGCCCTGTGTGCACAAATCCTCCCTATTTATGTATTTATTGAAGGAAAACGTGTCTCATTCCTAAGCACAGATTCCACCACGAGGAATGACTTCCATAAAATGTTTCTAAAATATAAAAAAAGGCTGCAATAAAAATGCATGTTTACTAAAGCCCCCAATCAAATAGAGAAGTCATCCTCCCCACGACTGGATGGCGCAGTTGGGTAAGTACCTGCCCCAAGTTAGAGGCGTCTCAGGTTCGAATCCCAGTGAAAGCAAAGTTAATACGCTTTTATCCGGTTTTTCAAATCTGCTACAGTCACCATTTGCCGTTGGGATCAAACTAACGGCAGTATCACTGGAGCGGTCAATCAGTGGTATTGTCTGACTGTCTGACTGACTGACTGGACCAACATGCTCCAAGTGTGCTGGTGAATTCACTAGCAGCCCCCTAACCTAACCTAACCTAGTCAACCTTCCCGTCGAACACTCCGCATAGTTATCAAATTACGCAACTGTGCGCATAAAAAAATAACCACCAAGGCCTTATAGAATTACACTGTTCGCTTAGTTATCGGAGAGCATTATCTTCATTACCGAACCATTACATTGCCGTCTTTTTATTTCCCTCCAATCGATGATGACTTACGATGGACTGCAGTCTGACGCAATTCCGTCAATCAATATTACCCCCAACCCCCATGAGTGTTGTTCTTTTCCATTTCCTTTACGAAAGTGAAAGAATCATAAATTTTGTTTATGCTCTAAGCAGCAATAAATAATCGAAACGACAACAAAATCATCAAATGGATGGCTCAGATTGACAATGTCAATTCCAAGGAGCAAAGCCCCACAAGAAAAGGACACCCTTTTTATTGCCTAAATAACACAATTTATGTATGTCATGGTAAAATCACCGACAAATAGGTTCGTTGGAGAGAGGGAGGTGATAACGCTGAGTCCATAAATGTATGAAACATTTCAGCTTTATGGTCAAAGTTAATTGAAGTCCCTTCGAGAACCTCTCAAAGATGTTACCTCAACTTTCGAACATTAACACAGACTTTGTTAATCAGTTACCGCACATCACGCTCATGCTCTGGTGATGGCCCCCTTTCGGGCAAACTATCCCGAAACTATCCTCGTATTTGTCAAGCGTTATCTCTGGTGTCACAAATCGCATGAATCGCAGACGCCCGGTACGGCTCCACGGAAAACCGGCAAATTCCAACTTCACATTGCTTCGGTGATTGTCACATTCGTGACTGACTGGCTGAGTGTGCCCGTATCAGCAGTATCCCAGAATTAATTTCATGAATAAATTACCACCTTCTGCACGTCTTCATGCGATGTGACTCGGGCGAGAGCCACCACTCAGCCCCCGGACCGTCCTAGTTTCAGTTTCATTTTACTTTTCACCTTCACTGTGTATCTCCGAAAAGAAGAAAAACGATGCGCAAGATGTAGTCCATAGGGACGAATAAATAATTCAATTACCGTCAACTAGAACCCCAGCGCAAGCACATGTATGCACCCTTGTCCAGTTGCAGCCTGACGAAAAATCCTCGACATGGAGTCCTGTGCAGTTAACAGATGTCAGGCTGGGCGCTCGAGGTGATGGACAAATGCAATAGGTCAGAGGTGCCGGGTACCATTTCGGTGTTAAAATGAATATTGACGTCGTTAGGTTATATTGGCACGATTACACGTCGTTTTGTGGTCTACATTATTATGTGCAGGGGCCATGAAGTCTGTGATGGTTATGGCGTAGTTCTGGATAGTTTCTGGGGGTGGTTTCAGTGGCTGCCTCCTCTGGCGTTTTTGGTGGACTCGCACAAGTCGCCCGGTTATTGGATTTTGATTATTCTCCCATAGGGACAGCTGTGTGCGCCACTGTCTTAAGGTAGTCGTTTTGAAGAAATTGGGAGGGTGGGGGAATGCTTAATGAGTTTGCAAGTTATGGAAGTCGTTTCGTTCTGGATAATTGGATTTAATGGCAAACATTACTCTAGATGGCGCAAGGAGACTGTCTGTCTTATGGGCAGAGATGATGAACAATGAATTTGCAGATAGCGTCAAATAAGGTCTGCCGAATCTAATTGCACAGAAAACAAATTTTTTTAAGTATGGATCGATGGGCGAAAGTTGCTTATCGACCAGCATTTAATACCTTAAAGCAGGACTTGTAAAATTGGGGTGTTGGCCCTAGTTGGTATAATAAATCAAAAGAGCGTCGGCTGCGGAGGGTGAGTCTTTGCCAGATGTCCCCTTGGGATGCCGCCTTGGAATTATGGAGTTGTGAATGTGTTAGGTGAAAGAAATCGCTATAATAATAATAATGGCGGCGCTACAGTCCGAGGTGGACCTGGGCCTAGCTTCTCAGCAACCACTCGTGTTGTGCGTGCTATTGTTCTCTCACGAGCGGAGGGGACCTACAGCTTAATGCCGACTCCGAACGGTGAGATTGAGAAGCTTTTCCTAGACAGTTATACTCTTTGAGCATTGTCAGTGACTCGAAAGAGGTGGAGCCGTGAAAAAAAGTTTTGATGTTTTTTTCGAGATTCGAACCGACGACCTCGAGCGTAGGAGTCGACGCACCTACCCACTACGCCACGGCGCCCACTTTAAATTGTATCTTTCTATTGTATCTATTGGAAAATTGTATCTACCGAGAGTTAAATTCTTCTTAAAGCGATGATCGATGGAGAAGTTTTTAGTCGACATCATATACAGGGTGAGCCAAATACAAGTTTCTTTTTAAAAATGCAATAAAATGAACAATATTAATTTTTTTCCATGTATTACAAACTTAATAGTACGAACAAACATTCCCATTAATTATGAAGAACAACATCGTTCAAGTGGCTGCCTCGGCTGGCTTCGCAGTAGCGCATTCTGCCACGCCATTTTTCTAAGACCTTGTTCATGTGTTCGGGCTGTAGCTCAAGGATTGATTGTTTGATATTGGCCTTAAGTGCTTGAATCGTTTTCGGATTGTTGGCATAATATTGGTTCTTCACGGTTCCCCACAAAAAAATGTGCAAAAGGTTCAAATCGCAGCTCCGAGGCGGTCAGTTGTCATCGCCAAGACGGCTGATAACACGATTTGGGAATTTGGTGTGCAAAAGATCGATTGTGCGGCATGGCGGGCCATCCTGTCGTCCAAATCCATGTCTTCAATTTCAGTAAAAAAAAAAGTCTGTTAACATGGCTCTGTAACGCCCACCGTTGATCGAAACGTTGTTCCCAGCCTCATTTTCGAAGAAAAATGTTCCTATGATGCCACCACTCCACAATCCGCAACAAACTGTCATCCCCTGTGGATGCATTGGCTTCTCGACAATAACGTGCGGGTTTTCCGAGCCGCAGATGCGGTGATTTTGTTTGTTAACATAGCTGCCGAGATGAAAATGCGCCTCGTCAGAAAAGATGATTTTTCGCCCCAAAATCATTGTCCAATTCAAGCTACTCTAAGGCCCAAGCCCAAAGTGTGAAGCGATAACGAAGCGGATGGTCGTGCGCCTTCAATAGCTGAGTCAATTGGACCTTGTAAGCGAATAATCCGAGATCTTTGTGCAGAATTCTCTTCCTCCTCAGGCTAGTGCGTGAAATGTTGAGCTGTTGAGATCGATGGCGAGTTGATTTTCGTGAATTGAGTCTCACACTCTCGGCCACAGCACAACAGTCACATTCTCATCTGTGCGCACCGTATGACGACGGGGACCATGAGTCTTATCCACTAGCTTACCAGTCTCACGAACAAATTTGCATACAGCAGTCGCGTTGAGTGCTTCATTTCGGCCAAATCTTCTTTTCAAAAATCGCATTGTTTGGGCTGCACAGCACTCACTTTGGAACTAAGTTTTCAATATTTCCCAACGTTGTTCAAGCGTATAGCGACTAATTTAGTTTCGTGGAGGTCTGAAAGTTATCGTATATGGCGGTCTTAATTTTCATACAAATGTTTAATAGAATCGAGCCTTTATGTCTTACAGTCACTGACACAACCATATGTACACTCACTTTTCAAAGCTGTTATTAATTTAGTGGATCAGCCTTCAGCAGATGTCCGAATGTTCACTCACTTTTGACGCTGACTGTATATTGTGGCGCTACAGTCCGAGACGTACTTGAGTCTGGTTTCTACAGCAACCAATCGAGTTGTGCGTTTTATTGTTCTCTCACGAGAGGAAGGGACATCTAGTATTTATGTCACTGTCAACCTCAATCTCACGCATCGTCCATCCCAAGAAATCAAAAGTATCGACCCGATACAAGAGGGGTTCGCTTTAACGTCCATCTATTTGTTGAATTCATGAATCCCTTTGACTCGCAATGAATCTTGAATTCTTAAATTCATAAATATTGATGTTCTTGCCAGGAAATGTATCTTTCTCTGCCGCTTCCTTTTTAAACAGTTTGACGATAATGCCCTTGTCATCATTTCCGGTCTATATACCACTGGCCTGTTTTGAAGTTCCAACCGATTTCACGTATCTCGTGTCTCAGAGAAGGAGAAAGTAAAACCAAAACATTATTAATAATCCAATAACAGTGTGTCACAACAGAAGTCACACTCGCAGCCATAACCTCTCAGGATGCCAACGATTAGTGGCACAAATTCGATCCCACAAAAAGATTCAATCACTTTGCGATTGCCCCATCCCGGTGCGTACGGTACGGTACGGTACGGTTTATTGGCATACGCCCTGTGGCCAATTTAATTGAATTCCTAACACAATTTATTACATCCCTACAAAACGATGCGGTCCATGTCCGCTCTCGTCCATCGATTGCGTGAGCAGAGCATCCTGCACAACCGGGCAGCAGCAACAAAGGAGCAAACTCGTCCAAGCAGAAAAAAGCTAAAATCTCTCCCCCCCCGCCGCCCCGTCCTTAAACCCCCCCTGGCAAAGAGACCCAAGGATGACACATTGAATTATTATATTTTTATTATCATCCCGAGGCTGTTCCAGAACCAAGAAAATACGTATTTCCCTCGAGGCCGTAGTTCTGGTGCTGAAATTTTTTATTTCCATTCATACTTCACGGATTCAAAAACGAAAAAAAGAATGAGTTTTGCGAATTAGATTACGTCTCACAGACACAATTTCTTTCTCTTTGCAGATCCAATGTCTTTGATGCCCTCCGCCGATGAGTCAGCAGCCACATAGCAGCAGCGCAACAACAATAAACCGTAACAATAAGGACTAATTTTGTATCTCTTGTACATAGATCGTGTATAGCGGTAGCGATTAGCTGGTGGTTTATTTGATTTCGGTTTTGTTGGTTTGCTTTTTTTGACTTTCTGTCGAGAAAAATGCAAACTGCTGTCGAATGTAATGGCAGCAATTCCACATTCACGACCACAACTACGACCGCATCCAACAGCAATATCATCGACAATAGCCATCAGCCGCAGCCGCAGCAGCCTGAGTCAATACTACTCAATCGCCTTTTAGTCGGGAAGATCAACAACAATAACACCAGCAACACCAATAGCAGTAGCAATAGTAGTAGTGCCATTTTAAATAGTCAAACCAACCAGCACCAGCGTGAGTCGTCCGTTAAAGCAATCGCTGCTCAATATGAGGAATTCATTCTTGGCAGCCCGTCGAAGGGGGCCGCCGGCAGCAAACCCAAAGTGCTGGCTCAAAGCAACAGCAGCGGCGGTGCGACGCAAGCTGCGAAAATCATTCCTCAAACTCAACCGATGACAGGGGGAGCAGCAGCAGCTGGTACGGTCGCCACAACGCCAACCTCGAACTCATCGTATCACAGTTGCAACAGCAGCGAAGCCTCAACGCCCACAGGAACAACGACCTCGTCGAGGACACAGAATCCCACTCGGAGTGGATATGCCCTGGCATCGGCCGCCACCGACAGCAGCTACGATGAGTTGCTTCAATGGAAGGACATGCCCAAGTATTTGCAATTTAATCCGTATGTCCTGAAGGGATACCGTCCATTGCAGACCTTCAAGGGATGCCTATTAAGCTTGTTCTACTGGCACAACGAAACCATCAACATCTTAACGCACGGTAAGTACGAAGACCTCACCCACCCATGTTTCTGTGCGCACACACATGCATTCTTGTCCGGGACTGAATCGAGCGTATTTCATGTAGGGGATGCCCTTAAGTGGTCAACGTGATCAGGGGGGTCAAGGTTGTTTGATTTATCACCATGGATTCCTGTCGGCCAGCTCCAGCTGGTCTGGACATATTTTACTTCGGGGTATCCTTTCGGTCGTTTAAAGGCACTTAAATGATGTCACTTATGGATTTTGACTGTCCCGCGTCGTTCGGTGAGATTCATTTGATTTCAAACCCGAAGTTTTTGAAACTACCGTCTATGTGGGGTGGTATGCACCCCCAATGGCACCATGAATTTGTTTCTAGACAACTGAAGTTGAGATATTAGTACACATTGCATTCAGACTGACGTTTTGATGAATGCTGCTCTCAGGGGCTGGCGAAAAGTTGCTGCCGGTCTGCAATGTGCTTTCAATTGCAGGAGAACCTGTTAAGAGCTTTGAAGAAGATTAATGCTTACAGTTCAGATCGGAGTTAAGTAAACTTTCAGTTTGAGGACGTGTGTCACGAGATACTGAATAATTAATGCCCATCCGAAAAGGTCATATCCTTTGGTGAGGATCCGAACTCAGTTTGTTTTGAGATGAACTCATGAATTTTGAGCGGGTTAATGAATTTCGCATGTAATCACCTTTGGAAACTTTGATTTGTTTATCTAGACCAGAATTTTGAATAAATTGATGGTGGTTCATGTTCTTTCTGGAACACATAGTAGAATTTGCAGGATCCAAAAGCGGATAAGCCACACAATGATGAAGCACAACCACACAAATACTTCCTTGTCGTGAATAAATTGTGTGAAGAACAATGGCCGCAATCTTTCAAAAGTTCCTACAAATGCTTGCACTCTTCCTTCGTGCGGCCGCTACCAATTATAGTAACTCGATGTCAAAGACAACAAATCTTCTTTTTCCCTCTTGGGTGGTGCTACAGTCCACGGTGGACCTTTGTCATGGCGTATAGCTCCGGCCACTTGCTGAACTAGTCGATTTTTTGTAATTTTCTCGGTTGACTTTTCAAGTGTCCGTGGACACTTTCCCGTAGCCGTTTCGCATTGCTTCCATATGATGCTCCCTTGGACCAAAAATAACAACGAGTCTGGGAAGACATTACACCCTACAGTCAATCAAAATGTCACGGTGGACAGATATGTACATGCATGCATATCCTTAAGGTGATGAGGTCATCACCTCTGTGAACCGAAATGATGCCAACTACGCGAATTTACTGTTCCTTTGCACAAAGAAAACCCGTAAAAAATAGACAAGATATTGTTAATTTTTGATTACTTTATGACAATCTCTTATTCAACGGTCTTGAACAAATAAATTCGTATGCAATCAGTTACATTGTCATCTCATCATTTCGCCTTGGAAGGACATACTGACTCGGTTCTCACATTCAATAAGCCACAACCCTGGCGCACATTCATGTGTGTCTGTACAGCACAACAAAGTCCACAAAATTCTCAAAACTCAAAGTTTTTCCTCTCCAATATTGGCCTTTCTCTTTTTCGAATTTTAAGAAACTATTGTATTGACCAAGCGTTTTCCTCTGCCAAAGAATTGAATTGATATTAAATTCCTTTGTTCGACTTGCAGCAACCGCAAGAACTTTTAAATGGTCACATGTGTGGCATGGGCATCGATTGCTCATGCAACTCTAGTTCATTGCCAATACGTGGTTTATTATTTTTGAGTAGAAAATCTTCAACATATAATGGAAACAAATTGATGACCATTTTGAACATAGAACGTACATCAAACAGACAATGATGCAATGTAGCTGTTTAGCTCATAAGATAAAAGTCCTTTCGAAGACGCTTACGTTTTTAAAGAAGAACATCAGTTTTGTTAAACGCTCTCAGAACTCTTGGCGGAGCAATATTACTTTTTAAAGTGACAGAAGTCGCTACTAATCCTTTGAATTAATAGGAAGAGGGAAATCGGACAGAAATCTGATGCATATCGGACAAAACGTGCATAGTCAGATGTGTTGTTAGACCTAATTTTTAAGGTTCCGTCTACAAAAACTAGATACTTCAGGCCTAGATGTCATTCCCCTCAAATTTAAAAAATGGGGACATTTGGGGGTGGCTCCAGTACAGGTGAAGTTGCCATTAATTCTGAAACATTGTCGCACCACCTCGAGTGATATATCAATCGAAAGATCTTTTGAAATGATGCAGAGGTTTGCTTCAACAGTTTTCGATTCAGAGTTCCATTTGAAAAATATGGAGCTCCAAAGTTTTTTTTAATGCGTCGCCCCTGCGATTTCTAAACCAAAGTGTTTAAAAATCTGAAAAAATCAAAAAAACTTGTCTTCATTGAGTACTTTCATTTAAAATAATATCAAGCATTCTGGACCTGGCTCTGGCACCGTGGCGTAGTGGGTAGGTGCGTCGGTTCGAATCTCGAAAAAAAAACATCAAACATTTTTTCACGGCTCCACCTCTTTCGAGTCACTGACAATGCTCAAAGAGTACAACTGTCTACAAAAAACTTCTCGCCGTTCGGAGTCGGCATTAAACTGTAGGTCCCCTCCACTCGTGAGAGAACAAAACACGCACAACACGAGTGGTTGCTGAGAAGCTAGGCCCAGGTCCACCTCGGACTGTAGCGCCGCCATTATTATTATTATTATTATTCTGGCAATAATAGTTTTCGAGATATTGGCTAAAAACGATCAGTCATGACATGCGAATTTTTAAGATCTGAGAACGCAGTTTTGGAACCTCAGTGTAGGCATTAAGAAATAATAAATATCAAAATATCGATTTATGTTGATATTTTGAGATATCTAAGATTTAAAATGATAACTATTCTCATTATCAGACATAAATTTCATGGTGTGTTCGACCACTCTATTCGTTGATGAGTGTTATCTCTTAGATCGGTTTCAAACCCTAAATGCCCAACAGAAGTGCACACACACACCGCAGGCATGAACACTGATTGGGTGAATGGATGGGAGGGATTTTCTGTGATGGATAAACTTGGATAGAGGTACATATAGAGTTTGTATAAATGAATTTAGTAAGGAATAGTTGATTTGGGTTGAAGTTAGAAGAAAATTCAACTGAAATAGTTTGCGAAGTGCGAGTACAACTCGAACTTGCCCAGTCTGGGTAATAAAAATGTATCCTTGATAAGTTTGATTTGTTATTGTAATTATAACAATACTGCAAAGACAAACCCTAAAATCACGCCAAATCAAATCGATCAAGTCATCTCAGCAGAAATACCAAATGCCGAAGTTGATTCTGGCTTATTTGAAGTTGTTACCAAAAATATGATTCACGGACCATGTGGCTTATTGAACAATGATTCACCATGCATGTCTGATGTGAAATGCACAAAACGGTACCCAAGAGATTTAGTCGCGAAAACTGTTACTGGAAACGACGGACATCCACTTTACCGTAGACGATCGGCTGAAGATGGTGGCAAATTCCATCATTTCGAAAGTGAAAAACAATAATGTTGAAGTCGATAATCGTTGGGTTGTGCCGTATTCGCCGCTATTCTCAAAGACATTTAAGGCACATATCAACGTCGAGTATTGCAATTCTGTCAAATCGATCAAGTACATTTGCAAATACGTCAACAAAGGAAGCGATATTGCTGCTCCTATTGTTTAAATCATTCAATATGAATCAATATGAAGCGCATTTTATCATTTCCAATCCATGAACGACATCCAACAGTTGTTCATTTGACAGTTCACCTTGAAAATGGACAGCACGTCTATTTAACAACAGAAAGTGTACAAGCAAGGGCATTGTCACCGCCGCCAACAACTTTAACTGCATTTTTTGCATTATGCACGCAAGATACGAGTACATTTGCGAGAACGCTACTTTACTCCGAAGTACCGACATATTTACTTCTCATTTTTTAAAATTTGATTTTTTTAATTTGCGTAGCAACGTGCGCCGGGTACAGCTAGTTAGTTATAAATGAGTCTTTGGGGTCTACTTTGATAGATTTGTTCTAAGAGAAATCTTTTTTACGCTGGTCATTCCAAGTGCTTGTGAAGAAAATTACATAAGCTTAAGCCAAGTGATGAAAAAAGAGTAAAGTATCCATTTTTCCTAACAAAGAGTATCCACTTTACCTGACCTCATTTAAATTCGGAACCCAGTCTACACAAGATTCTTGGTTCGCCTTTGATATGACACTGAAATTGAGGCTTTATCATCTGATAAAAGCGAATAACTCATTTTGAATAACTTCAAACAAAAATGAGCTTTGCTTTCTGCGAAATTTGTGCACCCTATAGATCTGGCTTAGACGATTGTTGCTGTCGGAAATTAAGAAAGGATTTCATAAAGACTAATTGAGACTGTTAGAAGGTGAATGTCTAAAGCGGAGAGCAAAGATCTTGTCTAAAAGGCTTCATGAGGCATTGTTTAGTCCACTGAATAAACTCACAGTTTGGACAACATAACTCAGGTTTTAGACAACAGGCCCTTAGATGTTATGCCACAACAGCATGGCTTATATCAATTATTTGTAATAAAGTTCGAAATCTTTCCACGGGGGGATCACACCATGCACTAACCAGTAGAGTCCGACCGAAGGCCAGTTTTCCGGGCGAAGCCGAAGCCGAAGCCGAACTTCGGCTTTTTCATCACCTTCGGCCGAAGCCGAAGCCGAAGCCGAATGTTCAGTTGGACTCTATTTGGAACATATTTTGCAAGTAGCTTTCGCTTCATTTTTACGAAATAATCCCACATTGGCTTTTTAGCTGCCATTTTTGATGTTCTTTCTACCTGAAACCAGTACAAATAAATTGCATGCTTTTATACAGACCACTTAACAGTTTACCAACTTGCAAATGCAAAATCTTTTGATTTTAAAGCTGTAAACAAGCGCACTTTCAAAATACAAAATACCCGACAATAACAAAACAAAAAAAAGACACCGTTCCTTGCAACTTCTATTTTTACAGAAAACAGAAATAACAACATTCGGCTTCGGCAAAATCTTCGGCCTGATTTGGCCGAAGCCGAATGTTTTGCCGAAGGTGATATTTATAGCCGAAGGTGGCCGAAGCCGAAGCCGAATGTTCGGTCGGACTCTACTAACCAGTGCGTGCGGGGATTTAAAGGCTTGAAGATCTGTCGTGCATGCATTGCCCCCGCGACCCCTTTAGTGGAACATGCGGATCACAGAAAATGAGATGAGATGATCTTTCCATTTGAAAAAAATCAACGAACATCAAAATCCGGACTCATATGCATCGTAAACCAATGGCACTTGTTAGAGGTGAACAATAAGTAGACATTTTGGATCAGAAAGAAAGAAAATTGATATTCCGAGCCTAAATTTGTTCAGTTTGTCCTAAAATCGAGTCAGTCTGGTCCGGCTTTTGTCCAGACCCTACAGTAACCACTCGTGTTGTTCGCGCAATTGTTCTCACGAGTGAAGGGGATAATTGATTAACTTTAAACAATTTACTGAGAAATATAAATCCGACTGTTAGTTTCCTTTAAATTTGAGGAGTCTGTTAAACCTAAACTTACTCATTTAGCGGGCTCCCGACCAGTGAAGGGTCTCTGCCTGGGACACGGTAGCCTTCCATGCTCTGCGATCCCGGGCACGCTGCTTTCAGTTATCCAGACCAAGCACTCTGGCATCCGCGATAGCTTGGTACTTGAAACGGAGGTTCGGTCGTAAACCTAAACACTTCAGTAGAAAATTCCGACAAGTTCGAGAAAAATCAATATTCCAAGCACGCTTAGAACTTTCTGCAACTTGTCACAACAGAACAGAGGTCGTAATCCGAAGTCATCTGGACAGTAAATCACTTCACGCACTTAAAAGACAATTTACGTGCATACACACATGTTTATATCTCAGACATATAACAGACCATTAATTTCACATCAAAATCGAATAAGACAGGACAATATCCATTCCACTCTGTTTTGTCGACCTTGAACACTGGCCACTGGCTTCATATTAGATTTCACTCCACAAATCAGACAGATGTCGTAAAGAAAATCATAGATGACTGTCGACAAGTAAAGCAATAATCATCACTCGCCTCGTATGTTGCAATGAATACAATAAATAACCTTGTCAAAAAATTTTCGGGAATTCATAATAAAATAGACTACAGCAATGAGACTAAAGGAACTAGAGACATTTCACCAAAAAAATGACAAAAATAAGGTGAAGTCGACAGAACTTCGTACAACATCTCATAACTTTGGAAAAAATTCCAGAGTAAATAACTTTTCATTGACCACGGTGCTGCGATAAAGAGAAGCCAAACAGAGAATCAAATATCTCGCAAAGTCCTTAAGGAGGAGGGATTTCGTGCTTAGGAGGATGAAAGAAGAAGAACATCTCGCCCAAAAAGTAATAACTTTAGAAGTCATACACAGGAAAGTGACCGAACGAATGTCGAATTATTAATGCCAAGTGAAGAAAGAAAGTTCCAAACTCAGTGACAGTCTGGCTGTCGTTGGTGATGGGAAACATTTAACACACCACCCACTTGGGCAGTGAAGGTCAGCGCATGTGAAACTTTTTCATTATTCCGTTCGTGGTCAGCGCAAACTTCGGTCAATCGGAATGTATACCGCCATCCGGCACGAGGTATAATTTTAAAACAATCGAAAACAGACACATTTTTATAAAAAGTTATGATGATTTGATACGAAGTTCTTTATCATCACTTAGTCCTTATCAGAGCGAAACTTGCAACAATATTGTTGTTCAAGAAGTAAAGGGTCCTTCAAATAGGGACTACTGAGCTTTGACAGTTGATAGCGGCTATATTTTTGAAGCTACATCTGCCAAATTGACTGTCATGGACGCTATGTACAACCAGCTTTGATGTCGGCAATACTCCTTCTGCAAAGGACCCAGTTAAATACGACTTTGACGATAGCCAGTGTTAAAATCGATGATCAGAAGGTCAGAGATCAGAGCTCAGTTCAGAGATGTAGAGTCGGTAGCAGGAATCAGCTCCAGATCGGACCAATCGCATGGCTCCGTTTCCCGAGATAAAGCAACAGAGAAGTCGTATATTTTTAGAAAAAATTTGCGAATTCTCGCGCCGCGCCGTACCGAAGTACATTGATCGCCGTTTTTGAATGGAAGGGAATGTGCTCAGAACTGTGCTCGGCCGTCGGCCGTCTGTTTGTTAGTTAGTAAAAAGTCTATAAAAAATAACCCCGTTTAATATTTTCCAACTATCGTTCCTTTATTATGTTGCCTCTGGAGCAGTTGTTCACAGGCGAAAAAAATGCTGGAGCCATTTGCTGACAAACAGCGAGAATTTAGTTACTTACTTACTTAATGTGGTGCTGCAGTACGGGGTAGACCTGGGCCTCAACCAACAAGCTCGATCATTAGCTAGCTGGTTCCAGTTTCGCACGCAGAGTTGGTTGAGGTCCCTTTCCACTTGCATGCGCCACCTGAGTCGCTTTCTTCCTCTACTGCTCCGTCCCTCGAGGGTGGATTCGAAGACTTTCCGGGCCGGAGCATTGGTTTCCATTCGCTCTACACGACCTAGCCATCTTAATCGTTGGATCTTCACCCTTCTGGCTAAGTCGATGTAGCTGAACAGCTCCAACAGTTCGTTGTTATATCGTCTCCTTCACTCACCGTCTATACAGACGGGACCAAAAACCACCCGAACAATTTTCCTCTCAAAGCAGCCAAGAGCAACTTCATTCGCTTTTGACAAAGTCCATGCTTCTGCGCAATATAGAAAGGCTGGGACGATACACGGTTACCATGTTTGTTCGAGAGAGGGCTTTGTTTATCAATTGCTTTCTTAGCCCAAAGAGGCAGCGATTAGCAAGAGTTATTCTTCGTTTGATTTCAGCGCGGGTGTCATTGTCTGAATTAATAGCGGTACCTAGGTAGACAAAGTCCTTGACTACCTCAAAGTTATATCTGTCTGCTGTGACGTTCTGTCCGAGACGTCGGTGTTGGGTGTCCTTTCTGGTTGACAGCATATACTTGGTCTTGCCCTCATTTACCGTTAAACCCATCTTCGCGGCCTCCGTCGCATTTTATTCACAAATGACTTTAGCCTCTTTTTGACAAATAGATTCACCAACATTATCCTTGAGTGCCTGTATTGAGTTTGTATTGTTTGCATAGCATCGAACTTTAATGCTGTCCTTGTGAGAACGTTGTGTCTTGGCCAAGCAACATCATCAAAGGTGAGTTGTTAGCACTTGCTCCCATTTTACTGGAAATATCAAACCCGCAAAACCAAAACCCTTAAAAAATCGGTTGGCATGCCTCGAAAGCACTCTTTATTGATTGTAAGGTTTCTCTCATAGTCGTTTCAGAAGCAAAATGATAATACATAAAATGTCTCCTCTCCATACCGCAAAACCACATCAATCAGTCACACATTTTGGATGAATTGGGTTCGCTATGTCTAAGTGTGAATTTTTCGATCCCTAAAACAGCAAATTGAGACCTCCGCGCCGTGGCGTAGTGAGCAAGGGCATCGATTCCTACTAGGTTCTACAAGGTTCAATTCTCATGCCCCACCTCTTTCAAGTCAAGAAAAAGCCTCTCAAGCTCATCGTGCGGAGTCCGAACAGCGGGATTGAGAAGCTTTTTTTAAACAGTTATACTCTTTGAGCATTGCCAGTAACTCGAAAGAGGTGGGTGTTTTTGAAAAATTGTTGCTTGTGCTGGGATTTGAACCTAGACTGTGAAAGTCAAGTGTGTATGGGTCGACGCAATAACCCACATGGCCACGGCGCCCATCTATAGATTTCCATTTTTCGGGCTTGACGAAATCATAGCCTTCAGTAATTTCTTAAGTCAAGCCTGGCAATGATGTGATAATCAATTATGTTACACAGTTTGTGTTAAAACTTAAGTCTATGAGTGCTTTACTAGCACCGAACAACGTCTAGATCGAGCTTAGCAACTATGTCCCAAGTGGTCTTAATCTTGTTATTCGGGTCAGTCTTGTAATTTTGAACCAAATTTGATAACTTTCCTGTTGCCCCATCCCTTGTTTTTGTCAAGCTGTGAAATCATAACTGAATAATTTCTCCTCCCTCCACTTCAGCAGTCTTCCATTGCTGCTTTCCCCCTCAGAGCATTTGAAGAAGTGCTTCACCTCTCACCTCTTTCTGAAGCATTCGGTTGGCTGTTTCACATGAGATTTTATGTGCGATACACAGAAGACACTTTTGACACACTTAATGGGCACAATCCTTGTGACGTCAATTACATAATTACAAAGTTTTTGTGAATGACATGCAAACCCACAATCTGAGACATCTGACATGAAATTCCTCTCGCAGTTGCTAATTGGCACGAATTTCCTTAAAGCACGTCTCAGACCTGACAAATACCCCTGATGGGGACATTTTTCATCTCTATTCCCGTAGCGGCACTGCCATGTCATGAAACCTTAGAATTGATTCCTTTTCGATCGGCCAATGAGTGAGTGCATTCGAGCAGAATCATGTCCCATCCAATCGGATTGTGTCTCCTTCCCTCAGCGGAAACGAAGAGGGGGAATCGAAAACTTTTTGTCTACTCGTCCTAGACAGTTTCCCATGTTGCAAAAAATAAAACCGAAGTCACAATGCACCCGGCCACACTGCACATGAGCATTATTAAGAAAGTTTTCCAATTTGAAAAATTTTCAATTTAAATTAGGACTCGACCGGGTGTGCCGGAAAAGGTTAATTCGATATAACTTTTTTTGCTGGATTTTCTCCGATGAATTGATTTGCGAGGAGTTTCTATTTGATGCACTTCCTGCGACCAAATCGGATTATAAGAGTCCAGAGAGGGAAGAAAATATTGCAATTAATGAGGCGACTTCCATAGACTTGGGTTGTAACGATCTCGTGTCCGGTACTGAAAGTTAACAGCGGAAATCAGTTTTTTAAAAATTGCTATTTACAGGAAAGTCAAACAAGTTTGGAGAATTTTAATTAAAAATGTACGGCTCATATTTTACTTTCTGTTTTTCTTGGAAGAACGAATATATTCGCGTGCTTGTTGTACTCGAGGGCTTTCAAGTCTCAACTAACAAGGTCTTCTCAACGCAAGGTGTTTTATGTATTTTATTTTTCTTTTTTCGTCAACTGCGAGAGTTATGGCCACATTGAAAGTGATCGACTTCAGCCGCGTCATCTCTCTGGAGATATATTTTGATGATGAACAAGTGACAAAGGTGGTTTTTAAATTTTCTCATCCCGCTTCGTCCTCAATTTCATTTGGTCATAGGGAGTAGGGAAATTAGAAGCAGTAGTTTCTTAGACTTAGAAAAAGCCAACTGGTATGTAGCAATACGGTGGTCCGTTTTGCTGTAACTTTTGCTTCTGTACTGAGTTAAAAATTCTGTCGAAAATGCAGAAAAGGACCAGAGGCAGAAGCAGAAGCAGATCTATTCTTCTTCTTCTTCTTAGGGCGCTACAGTCCGAGGTGGACCTGGGCCTCACTCAACATGCCTCTCCAGCCAGCACGATCTTTCGCCAGCTGTCTCCAGTTTCGCACACCAAGCCGGCAGAGGTCCCCCTCGACTTGTGTGCGCCACCTTATTCGTGGACGTCCTCTGTTGCGTTGTCCCACAGGCTCAGAGTCGAAGACTCTTCGGGCCGGAGCTAAGTTGTCCATACGCTCTACATGGCCTAGCCATCTTAGGCGTTGGATCCGTAGACGCCTGGCTAGACTCATGTCGCTGTACAGCCCATACAGTTCGTGGTTGAATCTTCTCCTCCAAATGCCATCAACGCAAACAGGACCAAAGATCGCGCGCAGAACTTTTCTCTCGAAAAGACCAAGAGACTGTTCATCCGCTTGGGATATTGTCCATGCCTCTGCACCGTAAAGCAGGACTGGGATGATCAAGGTCTTATACAAAATCAACTTGATCTTCCGAGAGAGGGCTCTACTACTCAATTGCCTTTTGAGCCCATAAAAACAGCGGTTGGCAAGAGTTATTCTGCGTTTGATCTCGGTACTGATGTTGTTTGTACTGTTTACCGCGGAGCCAAGGTAGACAAAGTCCTTAACTACCTCAAAGTTATTGCTGCCTATGGTGACGTTCTGGCCAAGTCGTCGATGTTGTGCGTCCTTTCTCGATGACAGCATATAATTTGTTTTGCCCTCGTTTACCACCAGACCCATTTTAGCCGCTTCCGTTTCAATGCCAGCAAACGCATCATTGACGGCTCGCTGTGTTCTCCCAATCACGTCAATGTCATCCGCATAAGCTAGCAGTTGAACGGACTTTTGGAAGATCGTGCCTCTTGTGTTGGCCAGTGAGTTTTGCACGATCTTCTCAAGAATGATGTTAAAGAAATCACATGACAGCGCGTCGCCTTGTCTAAAACCTTTTTTGACATTGAAGGTCTCGGTGAGTTCGTTACCGACCTTGATGGAGCAGCGAGAGTTCTCCATCGTCATCCTGCTCAGTCTGACGAGTTTAGCAGGAATGTCAAAACTAGACATGGCGCTGTATAGCTCGTCTCTATGCACGCTGTCATATGCGGCCTTGAAATCGACAAATAGATGGTGTGTGTCGATCTGCATTTCCTGGGTCTTCTCCAGGATCTGCCGCAGTGTGAAGATTTGATCGATGGTGGACTTCCCGGGCCTGAAACCACACTGATAAGGACCTATCAGTTTGTTCACGAATGGTTTCAGGCGTTCACACAAAACGGCAGAGAAGACCTTATAGGCGATGTTAAGGAGACTTATCCCTCGATAGTTGGCGCAGTCAAAGGGGTCTCCTTTCTTG
This sequence comes from Myathropa florea, assembly GCA_930367185.1. Taxonomy (NCBI): domain Eukaryota; kingdom Metazoa; phylum Arthropoda; class Insecta; order Diptera; family Syrphidae; genus Myathropa; species Myathropa florea. The sequence goes on from OV884003.1 coordinate 119,806,779, forward strand.
TGGATCGGGCAAACGATACTGAGATTCCACTCATCGGGCATGCTTTCCTCCGACCATATCTTACAGATGAGCTGGTGCATGCGCCCTACCAGATCACCTCCAGCTGCTTTAAACATTTCGGCGGGCAGACTATCTGCACCAGCAGCTTTATTAGACTTCAGTCTCGATATCGCTATCTTGACTTCGTCTAGGTCGGGGGGACGGTATTCTCTTCTATCATCGTCCGTTGTGTTGAGTGGAACATTCTGCCTGACAGCGGTATTTGTGTCCTCATCGCCGTTCAACAGTCTGCAGAAATGATTTTTCCAAATTCTCAGTATCGACTGCGAATCTACTACTAGCTGTCCATTTTCGTCCCGGCAAGCTTCTGTCCGAACTTTATATCCATTCGATAAAAGTTTTACCCTTTGGTAAAACTTTCGGACATCATTCCTGCCATAACACCTCTCCATCTCCTCGATCGCGCGCTTCTCGTGCTCTTTCTTTTTCTTCCTGAGAAGCCGGTTCTCTTCCCTTCTTCTCTGTTCGTAGAGCTCACGAACAGCTCTCGTGGTTCGATGCAGCGTTGCCCGGTAGGCTTCTTGCTTTGCTGCATGTGCCTGCCTGCACTCGTTGTCAAACCAGGGGTTTTTTCTTGTTGGCGTTTTAAAACCCAGCACATCAGTAGCGGCTTCTCTGATGGCTCTTTGACAACGTTTCCATTCTTCGTCTATTGTTAGTGCAGGCGACGTCGAACTTTCGGAGAGTTTCAGGGAGACTCGATCGGCAAAGTTCCTGGCAGTCTGTTGCGATTGTAGCTTTTCGACGTCAAACCGTGGTTGGCTTCCTCGACTCCGTTCTTCTCTCGATATCCGTGTCCTTACCTTGGCTACAACAAGGAAATGGTCCGAGTCGATGTTGGCGCCTCGGAACGTTCGGACATCAAGAATACTGGAGGAGTGTCTGACGTCGATCGCAACGTGATCAATCTGGTTGACGGTTGAATGATCAGGGGACCGCCAGGTCCCTTTATGGATGTTGAGGTGTGGGAACCGCGTGCTAGCTACAGAGAGGTTACGCCCCGTAAAAAAGTCCACCAGCCTGAGTCCGTTTTCGGACGTGGTGTCGTGCAGGCTGTGTTTACCGATGACTCTAGCAAAGATGTCCTCTTTACCCAGCTTAGCGTTGAAATCTCCTAGAACGATCTTGGTGTCGTAGCTGGGGCATTGATCGTACGTTCTTTCTAGGAGATCATAGAAGTCATCCTTACTATCGTCATCTTTGTCCTCCGTTGGGGCGTGGGCGCAGATTAGGCTGATGTTGCCGAATTTAGCCTTGATGCGGATTGTTATGAGGCGCTCGCTTATGTACTTAAAGCTTAAGACTTTTTGCCTAAGTCTGCCTCGAACAACAAATCCACATCCAAATAATCGCTGCCTTCGCTCTCTGTAACAGTCGCCGTAGTAGATATCGCAGTTTTTCATCCTCTTTTTGCCCGGCCCATCCCATCGCACTTCCTGGATTGCGGTAACGTCTGCTTTATAGCAGTCTAGGGCCTCCGCGAGTTCATCGGCTGCACGTGGTCTGTTCAGGGACCTCACATTCCACGTGCAAAACCGAAAGTCATTGTCCTTATTCCGTTTGCTAGGGTCGTCAACAGTAAATCCGTCCGTATCCGAGGCATATTGTTGCTTCTCAACTCCTTACTTTTTTACGTGGTAAGGAAGTTAACCCCACGCACAACCTCCAACTGGGAGGACAGGTCCATTTGTTTAGCCCCCGGACAAAGGGGTCCGGAGGGATCCGGTGTCGGTAGCCTCTTGCAGGCTGTGAGCGCCGCCGTTGGCCCTAAAAGGGCTCATCCGCCGCCATCTCTATTCCAAGGTCCCGACCTTACCATGGAAACCAGGTAGCTCCTGCTGACTGGAGTTGTGGATGCCGCCGTTGGCCAATCAGTTGACCAGCTCCTCCGCCGCCATCCTAAAAAGAGTGATGAGCCCTGGTAGACTCACACTCCCCCCTCTCTCGTTTGCAGCCGCCCAGACGTCCCACGAGGGTTGGTTACCCCATCTTCTGTCGAGGGTACTCGGCTCCCGGATTTCACCACGGGGAGGTGAGAGTAGGAGTTCGTTACTAGAGGCTAGGTGCAGACGCTTGTGTCTGCATGGTTCGCGTATTAACGCTTCGAAATTCCAGAAGCAGATCTATTCAGTGGAATTTAAATAAAGGATCACTTCATATATACTTTTGTTACGGACCCTGTGAAATTTGTTAAAGAGAGGTTTGTCACGTTAACTGGTTATTGACACGGCTAAGCATCTGGACAAGAGGCACAATCTTCCAAAAGTCCGTTCAACTGCTAGCTTACGCGAATGACATTGACGTGATTGGGCGAACACAGCGAGCCGTCAATGATGCATTGAAACGGAAGTGGTTGAAATGGGTCTGGCGGTAAACTAGGGTAAAACCATGTATGTGCTGTCATCGACGACTTGGCCAGAACGTCACCATAGGCAGCTATAACTTTGAGGTAGTTAAGGACTTCGTCTACTTTGGCTCCGCGGTAAACAAGACAAACAACATCAGTACCGAGATCAAACGCAGAATAAATCTTGCGAACCGCTGTTTTTATGGGCTCAAAAGGCAATTGAGTAGTAGAGTCCTCTCTCGGAAGACCAAGTTGATTTTGTATAAGACCTTGATCATCCCAGTCCTGCTGTACGGCGCAGAGGCATGGACAATATCCCAAGCGGATGAACAGTCTCTTGGTCTTTTCGAGAGAAAAGTTCTGCGCGCGATCTTTGGTCCTGTTTGCGTTGATGGCATTTGGAGAAGAAGATTCAACCACGAACTGTATGGGCTGTACAGCGACATGAGTCTAGCCAGGCGTCCAACGGATCCAACGCCTAAGATGGCTGGGCCATGTAGAGCGTGTGGACAACTTAGCTCCGGCCCGAAGAGTCTTCGACTCTGAGCCTGTGGGACAACGCAACAGAGGACGTCCACGAACAAGGTGGCGCACACAAGTCGAGGGCTTGGTATGCGAAAGTGGAGACAGATGGCGGGAGATCGTGCTGGCTGGAGAGGCATGTTGAGTGAGGCCAAGGTCCACCTCGGACTGTAGCGCCCTAAGAAGAAGAAGAAGAATATGGAGTAGGGAAAATACAATGAAGGGAGGTTTGTCATGCTAACTGGTTATTGGCATCTGGACAAGAAGTTAATTTACTTTTTTCTCTAAACACTACCCATGAATCTATGATAGAGCCTATCAGAAAGGTGCAAATTTTGGCAAATTTGGTGGTTGGATCAAATTTCGAGGAGGAGTAAAACTTGAAAACATATTCTTGACAGTTCTTTTCTTTGACTGACAGTGACTCAAGAGATGTTAATAATAATAATAATAATGACGGCGTTACAGTCCGATGTGGACCTGGGCCTGGCTTCTATACGCACATTGTTCGAGTGGAGGTGACCTATAGTTTAATGCCGACTCAGAAAGGCGAGATTAAGAAGCTTTTTTCTAGACAGTTATACTCTTTAAGCATTGTCAGTGAAATTTTTTTTTTAAAAATTGTTTGTCTGAACTGAGATTTGAACCTAGACTGTGAAAGTCTAGTGCGTATGGGTCGACGCATAAACCCACACGGCCACAGCGCCCACATGAGATGTTGTTCACCTGAATTTGATCCAGCAACTTACACTGTAGCAGTCGATGCACTCAGTCACCATCCCACGGCGGACTTAAGGCAATTATTTGTTTGTTTCTTTAAATTATTTTGAGACTCTAAGCTTTGCTCTGCCATTCATTGCCATTCTTAATGATAATGAATGTTCTAAATATATTTTCTTCTTCAGTCCGGGGTGAACATGGATCTCAACTCAATGTCTCCAGCTGTGCACATAAGATTGATTGTGGTCCCTCCACTTGTGTTGGGCACCTTAGGCATGGACGTCCTCTTTTGTGTTGTCCTACTTTCCAAAATCGAAGATACTTCGGGCCGGAACTAAATTGTCCATGCCCAGTCATCTCAGGCACTGGGTCCATAGACACCTGACAAAAATTTGGAGTCTGTTGTCGTAAATTTAAAGATAATCGCTTACTCCAATATTCAGTCGTAATAATCATCCCATCAGACAGACTGTGTGTGCGATAGTGGATAAATTCAAATCAACATATTCACTATAGAATGTTCCTGTTTCTGAAGTATCGATTCCACATCGTTCACAGGAGTTGGGAATTTCTCAGTGCACATTGTGGCGAATTTAGATCTTAGCCTAAAACCTTACGAGATCAAATTAACTCATAAACTGAAGCCTCATGACTGATTTGAAGCATCGGAGCTTCTCCAACTGGATTTTGCAACAGTTTGAAGATCTGTTCTGATCCTGAATTTCATCGCAAAATCGTCGTTTTCAGCGATAAAGGTAATTTTTGAGTTACCGATTTTATCAATAACCAAAATATGCGATATTGGGCAGCAAAAAAACCACATGTGCTTCAAGAGATTCCATTGCATCAACAAATGTGAGCGTGTGGTTGGAATCTTAATTCGGAGGTGTGATTGGACCGTATTTTTTGTTCATGATCACTATGTTACGATCAACAGAGTTCGTTATGGTGTCACGTTGGAAGACTATTTTTGGCCAGAATTGGATGGATTTGACATCAGTTAAATGTGATTCGAACAAGATTGTGTCACATGCCACAAAGCTGGTCAAACAATTGGTAGATATATTGAAGACAAAGTTACAGCAATCGTGTAGTTTCAACAACTGCTCCAGTTTTTAGAAAACTCTGTATTTCCTAAAACCCGTCATTTGCTTAGACGTTTTCTTGTAGATTTGTCTCCTTCAAAATTTGTACTTTTAATACACTATTTTGATCCCTTTCCAAAAGCTTAAAACTGCAGGGTAGTCAATAATAATAATAATAATAATGGCGGCGCTACAGTCCAAGGTGGACCTGGGCCTAGCTTCTCAGCAACCACTCGTGTTGTGCGTCCAATTGTTCTCTCACGAGTGGAGGGCACCTACAGTTTAATGCCAACTCCGAACGGCGAGATTGAGAAGCTTTTTCTAGACAGTTATACTCTTTGAGCATTGTCAGTGACTCGAAAGAGGTGGAGCCGTGAAAAAATGTTTGATGTTTTTTTTCGAGGTTCGAACCGACGACCTCGAGCGTAGGAGTCGACGCACCTACCCACTACGCCACGGCGCCCAGGGTAGTCAATGACAGCACAGAAATCATATGGCCTCACGAAAGCCACATCATTAAGTCATTCGAAGAATAGCTGTTGTAGCGTTTTTTGTCTAGTTTTGGCCGGAGCAGGGCAAAAGCAGAGGAAGTGCTTCATTTACCGCTGAATCTTTTCAGTTCCTGCACATACTGGTAGAGACAAGGCCTAGTTTACTAGCATGGTAGCTCAACAGACAGTGGCCTGTAACGATAGCAACCAGTGTGCTGCAGTACACAATTATGCCAAGGAATTAAGCTTGCATGAAGACTGAAGCAAGGTATTTTGTGTCTCCTTGTGAAGACGGTGCATAACACCAAGCGACATAAGGCCAAATTTTAAAACTTGGCCATATGTCGCTTTATCAAAGTGACATAAGACCAAATTTTTGCTTTGGCATTATGTCACTTTCACAAGCCAAATTCTAATTCTTCACTTTGAGAAAGAGACATAAGGCCAAATGCTAGAATTTGGCCTTATGTCGCTTGGCGTTATGTCCGGGCCCGTGAAGACTACTATCTTATTTGAGTTTATTTTGAGGCCGCTGAGTGCCACCCAGCAGTTAGTGTAAGATAGTGCTCTTTACATTACCTCACTCATAGTGTTTAGGTAATATTCGACCCCAAAAAATAGTTAAAATATTGACGCTAATAACATTTCGAAGTCGACTTTTGTTTCTGTGAGCGTCACCTGGTATTATATAAATACTATTTTTGGTAGATGAATCACTAAACGTTTATTTCTGACTGATGACTTGAAAAGTTCTTTCATCCCTTAATTTCTGGCTCTAGCTGTCACTAGCATTGTTTAATTTACTAAAAAGCAACATTCTTTGTCTCTTGCTCCAATTCTTTAATTCTTTTTGGAATTTGGTTGTGGTAACAAGACTTATATTCAATTTTCTCCGCCGAAAGCAGTACTGAAGTTTAAATCAAGAATTTGGCAATTATCCAGCACCAATTTGGCTGTGAAACTGGCCGTTTTTCATACTGTGCAATTTATCATTTTATTGCGTTTCACTTCGTTTCGTTTATAGAATTTATTGCCTTCTCTTCTTTTCATTCAACACTTACCACGTGCAGTTCTTCTTTCATATGATGAGCACCAAAAACGAGTATTCTGTTCAATTTCCTCCGTATATGTACAAACATATGTACACAAAATGGAGCATCTTCCTCGATAATTTCCACCACTACCCTTGAATAATTTTCTTCTTGGGTAGAGCTGCGGTTCAGTGTGAGTCTGGGCATAAAAGTCACGATTGTTGAGGTTTGCTCCTTAATTCTTGTCGTCGTTTTTGCGTGGTTCCACAAGGTCGGAGTCAAAGATTTTTGGCTGCGGTTCATCGCATAGCCACTTTAGACGTCGATGTCCGACCTGATCCCCACAAAATTCGCTATTGAAACTCCTCCTCCAATCATCATCAAGGCAAGTGGATTGTTAATTATCATCTTCTTAGAACTCGCTGATTGTATCAAAGTGTAAATAGATTGCAAAGTGGAAGTCATTAACCATGCCTCCCATGATACCATTTCAACCGCACTTATTCCATCTAATAGCATGCGGAAAAACACTGTTGACGCACATAATTTCACACAACGTTCACGTTGTACTGCTAAGTGTATCCACAAAATCTAAAATTCATTTCAGCGATTGAATTGTTACGCTCCATTTGCTTATTAACTCGACCGAAAACACAATTTCCAATCAAATGTTACCAACAAATGTAACCTGCCCTGGCTAAAACGTACTCAAGTGAATGTGGTTTTAATTTGCTTTGGTTCGTTAACAATTTTTGTGCTCAGCTTATGCCACTCTGATTTTATATGCAAATTATTTCTAAAGGACACATTTTGTTCGTAATTAGAGAAATGAAGTAGCAGTTAAATACGGTGGTCAGAAGTTAAAAGCGTTAATTGAATGGTAGGAAGTAAGTTTAAGTGGTAGGGGAAAAATACAGGTTTCTGCTTGACGCTACACTCCAAAATGTGCTAGGACTTGTAATATAATTAAATGGTCTTAAATTTTGACCAGAAATAATTTTGGTTTTGATTCTAAAGGGCGCCGTGGCCATGTGGGTTCGTGCGTTGACCCATACGCATTAGACTTTCACAGTCTAGGTTCGAATCCAAGTCCAGACAAACAAACAATTTTTCAAAAAAAAAATTGTTCACGTCTCCACCTCTTTCGAGTCACTGACAATGCTCAAAGAGTGTAACTGTCTAGAAAAAGCTTCTCAATCTCGCCGTTCGGAGTCGGTATTAAACTGTAGGTCCCCTCCACTCGTGAGAGAACAATAGCACGCACAACATGAGTGGTTGCTGAGAAGCTAGGCCCAGGTCCACCTTGGACTGTTGCGCCGCCATTATTATTATTATTATATTTGATTCTAAAGGGTGGTCCAACGAAAACGCACGATGATAATTGTAAATAAAACAAAAAGTTTTCAAAGAATTATTTTAATATTTTTTTATTATGATAGAAGGATCTATGACAATTATTTATGCGACAAAATATCGACCAAATGCTCGCCACGGCTTCGGTGGCATACCTCTATCCGATGGTTCATATTTTCAATGACTCTGAGACATAATTGAGGTTCAATGCCGTTAATGTGCCGAATTATCTCATTTTTTAGCTCTTGAATTGTTCTTGGCTTATTGGCATACACTTTTTCTCTTAAATATCCCCAAAGAGAGAAGTCCAACGGTGTCAAATCACATGATCGTGGCGGCTAATTAACATCGCCACGACATGAGATAACACGGCCATTGAATTTCTTGCGCAAAAGACCCATTGTTTCGTTGGCTGTGTGGCAAGTGGCACCATCCTGTTGGAAGCACACGTCGTCCAGGTCCATATCCTCAATTTCTGGCCACATGAAGTTTGTTATCATCTCTCGATAGCGAACACCATTCACGGTAACTGTTTGGCCGACCTCATTTTCGAAGAAGTACGGTCCGGCGACGCCGCCAGACCATAAACCTCACCCAACAGTCATAGGTGGATGCATAGGCTTTTCAACAACCACTCGTGGATCCTCATTTACCCAAATGCGGCAATTCTGCTTGTTAACGAATCCACTGAGGTGAAAATATGCATTCGTCGCTGAAGATGATTTTCTTTGTAAAGTCACCATTCACTTCTGTCTGTTCAACCAACCACACCGCGTATTGACGACGCTTGAAACGGTCAGTAGGCTTCAGCTCTTGAGGCAATTGAACCTTGTAAGCGTGTAAATTCAAATCTTTATTCAAAATTTGCATCGGTGATGTTCTTGAGATGTTCAATAGTTGGGCACGACGACGAGTCGAGGTTGATGGCTCTTCTGCCACACTATCGCGAACAACAGCAATGTTTTCCGCAGAACGAACTGGGCGAGCATGCACAGGTGTTTTCACATTTCCTACAGACCCGGTTTGCTGAAATTTGCGCTCAATTCTACCGATTGTGGACACACGAAGTGCACGAAATGCATTTTGATTTGAACGCCCATTTTCGTAAAAGCTTTCAACAATCTTAACACTCTGCCTAGTTGTTTACCTCTCCAAGGTTGAATTTGTCAAACACTGAAACAAAGAAATGTCAAATTAAATCGGGCAAAAAAGCTAAGGTATGACTCACAATTAACATCGTGCATTATGGTTGGACCACCCTTTACTAGGATCACTAGGATCTGCCTGCCACATAAGGTTGTTGTCTACCATAAGTTCTATCGCAAAGAACTTTTCGAGCTGGTTGCTCTTCTCTAACAAAAGTCCAAACAAAAGTCTACCGAGCTTTATTTTTTTTCACTCCATCTGCTTCGAAATAGATTAGGTCCATAATATTCATGATTCTGTCTATGGAATTTTCCTTTCTCAAATATGAGCCAAATTCATCGTAAGACTCTGTTTCTCGGATGTGGTTTAGACTTCAGGGTGCTATTTGCAGGTCGCCCAAGTTCCGGTTATTCTTATAAGACTTTTGTTTTAGGTTTTATTATTTAATTTCCAGATTTGGAGAGTCTTGACGGTCTATAGGTTCACATGGGATATATAAAAAAGAAGAAGACACCCTACAGTAGATCATTTTGGATGTTAATAACTACGCATGTATTTTTGTTGTTAATGTTGTATGCATTTATGTTTCCGACCACACAACTCATACAGAAATTAATTGAAAATCACCCTCCAACTGATGTCAAACAACCTCCTTTAAAGCTTTACCCAAACCAAAAAGAAAATGAATAAAATGACGCACCAACAAAAACAGATTCAACTTCAGTTTCCATTTTACGTCACGTAGGCCCCTTCAATTCTTCGTAACTTTGTCACACGCGTAAGCATCATAAAGCAGAGAGGGCAACTCATCTTTATGACCACTCGAGCATTTAACCCAGTGGGCATTTGATGCTTGAGTTTATGACTTTCGACCCATGTTCTACGCCTAAACTAAACCGATACCCAACAGAAAGACAACTAATGTTGATAACAATGATGTTGCAACAGAAAACGTACACACCAACATATCATCTTCTAACGGTGTAGCAACACATCCACTCAATACTCCTAAGGTCCTTGTTTAATGAGTCGTAAAACAGGATAATTCATTGAGCTGAGGGGGGAACTGTGCCGACCGAAGTTCACAGGTTTTACGATTATAGGACGATGGTAGCCAGTGTGTCTCACTCATGTTGTGTTCAGTGGAATCTATTCTGTTGATTGATTTCTTGAGAAGTGCCGATGAGTAGAGAGTTGGTAGTCATAACGAGGATATCTTGACAAAAATGCTACTGGCTCTAGACAGATTTGCGCAAAATAATGGCCTGAACTTCGTTAGACTCAGCGCACGAGAAACGCTCAGACAATAAATGAATGCAATGAATTCGTTGGAATAGAATTCCGACCTAGAAATTGCACATTGAATGCTAAAGACGGTAAGCAGATGTCGTCGTTAAAGGCGCAGAGGTATTCGCGTGGCAATGAACATAAAATTTAAGGGCTTGGCGATAAGACACTTTGTCTGTGTATTAAGTGGTTCAGGATTACAGATAATACCCCTTTAGTGTTGTTGAACGCATTCTTCAGTCGGGACACGTTGAAATTTGGCGAAATGATAGGGAAAGAGTGCAAATCCTACTCCGATACATTCAATAAGATAATGGGTGTTCATTGTTAAGGTGGAGGAATACATTTTTTTTTGCCATGGTGGCAGGCATAGTGTCCAAAGGACTGAACTTACGCAATGCTTCAGAAGGAAATTAACGTCTGCAATAGTTCCAGTTAATACAGGGTCTTCCAATATGGACTTCCGAACTTTGACAGTTGATAGCGGCCATATTATTGAAACTATATCTGTCAAATTAGCTGTCATTTACTCAATCTGTTTTGCCAAATCACCAAGGATGGACATAATGTTCAAGAACACGTGCAATTGACAAAATTGTTTTATCAAAATGGGAGTCTTCGCCCATTTTATGGTCGCCATAATGGTCCAACCGAGGGAACTATCGTAGTGCAGTGGATAAATTTGGATCTACTGGTTCAGTAAACGATAAACCAACACACATACGGAGATGAAACGCAAGATCTGCCGAAAAGATCCCCGCTGTCCGTAAGCGTGTGCCGATTTCGTGTCGCTCACGGGAACTCGGCCATTCGCAGACAACAACTTGGCGAATTTTGCATTGCGTCGTGACTTTGGCGTGCACCCGTACAAAATTAAACTGACCCAGGAGTTGAAGGCAAACGACCGTAGACAACGATGTTTGTTCGCTGAATGAGCTCTGGAGCATTTGGAAACTGTCCCTAATTTCCATCGAAAAGTCGTCTTCAGCAAGGAGCCCCTTTTCTGGATGAATGTGACGTACAACTAAAATTGTCAAAATTGAGACGATACCAATCATATGAGAGAGGGGAACGTCCAATAGTCATCATGGTCGATGATTATTAATCTTTTTTGGCCTGAATTGGATGATATGGACATCAACGACAAGTGGTTTCAACAGGACGGCACTACGTGCCACACAGCTCACGACACATTGGAAATTATAGATCAAGATCATCATGAAGCCGGTCTGTGTGCAGGCAATTCGTCGCACCGTGGAAAAATTTGAGTGGGATTACCTTTTTTTGGACCTTAATCCACCAACAAGACAGAGATTGGCACGAAATGAAGAAAGCATAGATGCTGCAACGGCCAGTATCGAAGAAGACCCAGAAATGTTGATTCGGCGCCGATCAGCTGAATTGGACATCGTCAGATAGTCAGCCCGGCTTATTTTGTGGTTGGAATTGGGCCAACATCCGTATAAGATTAAGCTGATACAAGAACTGAAGGCGGGCGACCATAGACAAAGCTCGCTCATGGGATATCCGCAGATCCGGATATAGGCCTAAAAATCATCTTCTACAACGAGGCCCATTTTTGTCTCAGCGGCTATGTCAACAAGCAAAATTTCCGTTATTTGAGCGAATACAATTCACAAATGTTCGACCAAGCATCGATACATCCACAAAATTGACTGTTTTTCGCGGTTCATGGCATGGCGGCATCCTCGTACCTTATTTCTTTCGAAATGACGACGTTACCGTGAATGGTCTCCGGTATAGCTCGATTTTAATCGACTTTCTATGGCCACAGTTGGACAAAATCGGAATATCCGAGCTGTGATTCCAACAAGATGACGCTATTGCCAAAGAAACTATGTTACCCTCGAAGTTGTGAAGGAGAAATTCGGCGACTGGGTCATCTCGCGGCGAGTGTTCATTAATTGGCCGCCACGATCATGCAACTTGACACCACACGATTATTTTCTCTAAGCCTACGTCAAGGCCTTAGTCTACGCTAACCCAACAAGCCAACCACTTTGGACGAGCTCGAGGCCAAATTTCGAGGCGGTATTGCCGGAATATCGCCGCACATATTGGACCGAGTCATCAAAAATTAGACCGACCGCTTGAAGCACTGCCGCTTGAAGCGTGCTATTCGTAATAATGGCATGAATGTGGATTGGAAATGAAGCCAGAATCAGTTTAATGTCTCAACCCGCTGTTTTTTTTATTTGCACTTCTTTTCCTATCGTTCTTGTTTGGTCACCCTTTACAATCCATCCTGAACCATTTTGGACCATATAGGGTGGCACATTGTTCTCATTTGTCTAGCTCCTTCAGCAAATATTCGTGTTGTGTCAAAGGAATTCGATATCCATACTAGATTAGGACAAAGCTCCATCCTATCACTAGTTTCTTTTGGTGAATAAACGAAATGCGTCAGGGAAACGAGTCGATGGAAAATGGAGAAATACGATGGACCTGAAACACATGGAGTAGGCTGACCAAGCTTTCTAACCTTTTGTATAAAATAATGGATCACCACAAAAATGCTGCAAAGGTAGGGAAAGGGGCACACATCCTCGATCTGCAATTCTGGACAACAGGTTGAAGGTACCGTGGAATTCCACTATTATAGCCAACCGGCGACTAAATATTGCTATGAGAATCGCCACGCCCGCTTTCGGGATGCTGTCCGCTACTTGGAGTTGCAAAGATATCAGTCCGAAAATTGAAATTGTTCAAAATGTTGAATCAGGGCAGTAGCATCACATGAAGAGAGAAAACCACAAGCGCTCGTTAATAGGTGCCTTATGGTACTAATCCCAGTGTACCACAAAACAGAAGCTCCCTACCAGTATTCCTAAACCAACCCCACAGAGAGTAGAACCTACAAGCCCCATCCCGTGAGAACAAGGGCTCAAAAGCTCCCCAACTGAGAGCTTGTACTTCAATGTTTCTCTGTTCCCTGGAGAAAGTATCAGTTTTTTTTTACCGTCAATTCCCAAACGTGATGAACCGATAGTTGTTTGCAAATTTTATACCATCAATTCACGGGAGACTTTCGATATTCGTTATGCATGAAAAATCGATGAGGGATGAGCAAACCGTTTACACAACAGCCAATTCAACAGCCAAACCGTGCAGCTCCCAAGTGGTTTCGAAAATAAAACCCAAACCATTGGCTGACCGGAAGTGCTGGCAAATTGATTTATGAATTAAATCCACCCACCGACAATCGAAAGCGAACTTTGTGGTGTTTTAACCATCCGGTGGATATCCTTTCCGCCGCATTTCCTGGAGTTCATCCAAAAAAAATGAGACATTTCTCAACCATCCCCAGCCACCTGGCGAGCGTTCAAAAATCGAAAATATATGTCAAAGTCAAGTATTTACCACCAGCGAAGTAAAATATTTGCCACCCCCTAGGCGGCGTGGCGTTAGACAATGTGCTTTGTCCGTATCGCTCCCGATTTGGGTCAGGAATCAATAGAAGGCTCTTTGGAGGATGGCCAAGAACGGATTCCGGGACGTTGTAAATTTGCCTGCAATTCAACAAAACAAAGCCCCTCGGATCACGTAACCGAAAACGAAATGATTCGGATTTAGAAAACTCCGCTAAGGCGAAAGGGACGGAATGAAATTCATACACAACATCACAATTCAAACAGTCAGTCAGCGCTGTGCGCGCGGTAGTGGCTTTTACGGTTGACATCCTAGGCGAACAAAAACACTGAACTTTTTCCGGTAAAAGGATAATGGTACCTTTACCGTCCCTCCCCTCCCCTTCGTTGTGTTTTTGTTTTTTTTTCCTTCCCACCTTTCCGCTTTTGTAATTGCTTTATGCCGGAGCTGAAGCCCTTTTGATGTTCACCAGCCCTCCGCACAGAGGGCTACGACGGCCTTGACCTTTCACCGTCACATAAAATTGTAAAAATAAATTTAGCACTCCACAGGGTATAAATCATTGGGTTGGGATTGGCTGTTAGTGCATTTGTCTATATGGAACGACTTGCGTTGAGTTATGAATTTTTAATCCTTGTTACGGATTCATGTGCTTAAGTGGAACGAGAGGCGAGGGGTCCAAGCGTATCTGCCTTTCGCACACAAATTTCGCATTGAAATCGGTATGCATGAAGGGAAGAATGGCATACCCAATCAAGGATGATGCAGTATTTACTTCCATGGAGTCATTGATGCCGTAGCGAGGAGTGCACTCGTAAATCACTGGGGATTCACTCTGAAAGAGATTTACTGTGAAAGAATGGTCAATAGCTGTCAAGAGCGTTACACTCAAAGGGGGAACCTGCCGAAAGATGAATAACACTTGCTAGTGCTATACAACTGCAACTCGCAGTACGTTCATCCACAGGAGGGCGATACCGCGCACTCTATCACAGATGTGGACGTAGATTTGAAACGAGAATATGGGGGGAGACTGCCATTCGTGGAAAAGGAGAAATGTTCTTTCTCTACTGCGACACAACAGCGATGAGCAAACTCTATCTCACTTTGAGAATAGTTTCACTTTGGCGAGGGGTTTTCCGAAAGACCATCCCGCTCAAGATGCTGCTCGTTTCTTTATTAGATTATCTTGATTCAAACTGCAAAGATACTTGCTTACAATGTTAGAGCATCTGCTCAAGCGGGGGTCTCTTGGAGTTTCCGCTTCAAGTCAATCATCCCCTGCGATCTTAACGCCGAACAAGGGCTCACGTTGTACAAAGGGATTCTCCGCTGGTAACCCCATACAAATTCATGTATCTGAGATATCAGCTACTCACAGAACTCAATTTTCTCAGTACAGATTGGAAAATTCGATGGAGGGAAATATGGAGAAATAGGGTAATTGGTGTTATTAAAACAAAGGGCGACCAGATAAGAATGATAGAAAAAGAAATTTATATAAAACAACAACTGTGTGAGATAAACAATTGATTCTGGCTTTATTTTGAAGCCATATTCATGTCATTGTATATTGAATAGAACATCATTCCAAAGGCCTTCTCGGCTTCGCTGGCAGTGCATCAAGGGGTCGGTCCGGCAATTCCGCCTCGAATGTTGGTCTCGAGCTCGTCCAAAGTGATTGGCTTGTTGGGTTAGCGTAGACTAAGGCCTTGACGTAGCCTTAGAGAAAATAATCGTGTGGTATCAAATTGCATGATCGTGGCGGCCAATTAATGAACACTCGCCGCGAGATGACCCAGTCGCCGAATTTCTCCTTCACAACTTCGAGGGTAACATCGTTTGTTTGGCATGTAGCGTCATCTTGTTGGAATCACAGCTCGGATATATCGATGTTGTCCAACTCTGACTACAGAAAGTCGGTTAAAATCGCTCTATACCGGAGATCATTGACGGTAACGGTTTCTTCATCCTCATTTCGAAAGAAATAAGGTACGAGGACGCCGCCATGCCATAAACCGCAAAAAATAGTAAATTTTGTGGATGCATTGATGCTTGGTCGAATACTTGTGAATTGTGTTCGCTCCCATAACGGAAATTTTGCTTGTTGGCCTCGTCGTAGAAGATGATTTTTTGGCCAGTATCCGGATCTGCATTTCTGGGTCTTCTTCGATACAGGCCGCTACAGTGGCTACTATTTCTTCACTCCGCACCAATTTCGGTTTGTTTCGTGGATTAGGGTCGAAAAGATTGTACTCACGCTCAAACTTTTCTACGGTGCGATGAATTGCTTGCACACTGAAGCCATGATAATGACCGTCTTCACGGCGAAATTCACGTGGGGTATTTACAACTGAACCGGAATTTCGACGATATTTTTTAAAGATTTTCGCACGTTCGACAAGCGTGAAACGGAGCAGCATGGCAAAATTGCAAAGCTTTCACACTTTTTGATAGATGGATGTCATTGGCAAGTTGCTGAAACATAGCAATTGGAAAAACTATTATTCTTACCAGGTCACTCCTTAGCTGCGCATTGTGAAGTTTCGGCCAAGTCCTTGATGAAATGTGTCGTTTCTCGATGACAACATATATCACGTTTTGCCCTCGTTTATAGCCACACCTATTTTCGTCGCTTTCGTTTCAATACCAGCAAATGCCTCATTGACGGCTCGCTGAGTTCGATCAATCACGTCAATGTCACCCGCGTATGCCAGCAGTTGTACGGACTTTTGGAAGATCGTGCTTCTAGTGCTGACCAGTGAGTTTTAAACAATCTTCTAAAGAACGATGTTGGCAGAAATAACATGACAGAGCCTCGCCTAAAACTTAGCTTTTTGGGCCGCTATGGCTTGTGACTTTTTCGCAGACTTTCAGAAAACCCCACCTCTAAAGGGGTCAAATTGGTGTCCAGTTCATATCACCTCCACGTGAGATGAACATGTCCCCGAATCGCTTGTGCAGAGTTTTCAATGCGGCGTGAGCTGTGTGCCACGTAGCGCCGCGTCGTCGTTGCTGTCTATATCATCCAATTCAGGCCAGAAGAAGTTGGTAATCATCGATCTATAGCTCTCGCTGTTGACGGTGATGGCCTGGCCAACGTCGTTCTCAAAGAAACATGGACCGATCACGCCGCCAGTCCAAAATCAACACCAAAACAGTGATTTTTGGGGTGCATTGGACGCTCTTGGATCTCATGTGGATTGGTATCGTTCCAATTTCAACAAATTTTGGTTGTTGACGTTCCCATTCCTCCAGAAATGGGAATGAAGATAATTTTTCGATGAAAATTTGAATTTTGTACAGGGTACAGGCCCAAGTCAAAATTCGCACAGTTCTGGTCTGCGAAAGGCCGAGTTCTCATTAGCGACGCGAAATCGACACACGCTCACGGACAGCGGCGATGTTTTTGGCAGATCTTGCGCTTCGTCGACGTATGCGTGGTTGGTTGGTTTACCGTTTACTGAACCAGTGGACTCAAATTTATCCATCACACTGCCAATAGTCCTCTTTGTAGGACTCAAAATGGGCAAAGCGCGTTGAACTTTGCCTGTACGAAACACCCACTTCGATAAGACAATTTTAGAGTTTTTTCATGTTGTTGAAAGCCGTTCATAATGATTTGGCAAAATAGACTGAATAAATGAGGGCCAATTCGAGAGATGCAGCTTCAACAATTTGGTCGCTATCAACTGCTATCAACTGTCAAGGTTCGGAAGTCTCTCTTGGAAGACTCTTTACTTCGGTGGTCAAATGGCTTTGATGGACTAGAAAGTATGAGAATCCTTGTCTTTTTTTGAATTCTCTTCTTTTGTCAACAAGAATTTGCCTAAATTTAACAAGTCTCCAGCCATGTCGTTTTTAACCGACGAGAGTATGGCACATGCTTGGTGTTCATACTTCTAGTTGGCAGTTGAATAATTTGAAAAATATTTCAGTAGAATATTTTTTGTGTTCCAAAAGCCTTAAGCATTTTCTTGTTAAAATAATATCATGGACTACCGTATTGAGTACCTTTTTGTACCTCATTCACCATCTTTCTCTTTGTCAAGGATGCAGCCGGATACTTCTTGTCTGATCTCGACTCCTCGTGTAACTGCCAGCGTGTGGTTATTGGTGATCGATTGAATTTTATGTAACGAACCAGAGTACCGAGCATTGGCACAATACGTGCGTCACTGTCTGTTCTTCCGAAGAAAGCTCAATATTCTTTAGATGATGCTTGGAATTCCCATGATCTGTGGGTAGTACCACCATCCATGTCCTACTCAAAGAAGTGTGACATCATTTTGAGATTCTGTTTACCAAATATGTCTGATCACCGCTGATTTTCCAGTGCAAGGATAACACTTTATCCTGCATCTCGACCTTCATTTAGGTGATCCATCGCAATCCACATCAAGGCAGTCTTCTCAAACAAGCAAAATAAAGAAGCTTATTGAAATGTTATTGCCCAATGTGTTGTCATAATCCGTTAATGGAAGCATTGCCTCCACACATTTCAGCACAAAAGAGCTTCCATTTAACGCTACAGTGCCTACCCTGTCACCACAGGCAACTAATCAATCATCATTAACAAGTGACAACGCTGAAATAGGCAGTTGTTGGCAATTTCTGGTAAACCAAACAAGCACAACACTTTCTAATGAACTGTCATGCTGTTCGATACTTCAGTTTGTGTCTAAAAATAACCACCGGCAACATCCGTTTCACCACCGCATCCACCGTCATTTCACAGCTCGTCGTGAAAATAAATTGAAATTCTTTCGAATGGATTACCTCGATTTAATGTTGCTTCAAGTCCCGATGATGGAGGGTATCTTCGGCGTCGCAGGCACGGCTGGGGAATGCCGACAATGCTCAACCAATTTTCAATGGTACCTGAGTTTAATAATCACTTGCGTTTTGAAGATGAGCCGTTCAGATGAAGGCAGTCCTGGGAACGGACATATTTCTGTAAGAACCGGTAGCAGCGACACGTTGTTCAAGTGCGGCAATGCCGCCCTCTGTCTTGATGAGACCGAGAAGGATGGTGGCAGAAGGATGTGGGCACAATTCAATTCAATTGACCTCTTGAAGTGCATCGCCCACTACTGTGAAACCAAATCATCCCCCCTCCTCCTGTAGACACTCAACACACAAAAGGAAGCGACTGAATATCTCAGATCTCGAACCTATACCTGAAGGACTATTGTTTTATGTTTTTCCTGTTCGGTTTCAAGTTATCCTTGTAAATCCCTTTGAAAGCGTTAGCCAAATATAGGTCATGGGACAGGTTTTTCCCTTTTTTCGCTCTCACTTGATGGCGAGGGACTTAAAACTTTGTAATCAGAGATCCTCAGGACGTGTGAATTTAAACGAATTTAAGTGAATTTATGTGACCACACAAGCGTGGCTTGACTTCCCTGACATGTGACTCTAAGCCGCATAACTCCATGTGTCCTTTAGTTCGTAGAAATGGCCCCCCACACGCCATGGGATGGGTATCTGTGACACGCTTTGCACTTTAAATGATCAGATACTTTCACTGTACCATGGGGATGGGGACGTCGAATACATTTCAAAATATATTCAAGGATAATTGGTTTAGATTGCACTCAATAGGCGGGCTTTGTGTGTGTTTATTTGGATTTCATTCGCTCTCGGATGGAATTGAGAAATTTAATCTTTCGATTATTTAGCCGGCGAAGGACTCCTCCACTCGATTCGGATGTGACAAATTTCCCTCTTATTCCACACGAATAGGCCGGCAGAATAAATTGAGATAGACGTGGAATGAATGAGTGGGTGGCGGGGTGCGACGGGTGAATGAATCCTTTCATTTTGAGAGCACGACGTTGCTTGAGATTCGTATGTCTCGTATGAAATTATATTTACTGTACTGAGTGTACCTCGTGTGTTAAACTCATAATTGGATCGCATTCTGAGTAACGTAATGGAAAATTAGGGTTCATAAGTTGTTTGTTTGATGAATATTATTAAGGAACGGGGCGCAGGGTGTTGTGGAGGTTGAAAGTGTGTGTAACAACATTGATTGTTAGCATCAAGTATTGTTGTTCGTCATAAGCGGAGAATGACGAAAGTTTGAAATGTATTCAGGACATCCCTTTAAATATTTATTTTTGACTGTTTGTTGAATCTAGTTCTGCGCACATGTTATGACGTTCCTTTTCAAACTCTGGATAACTCTGGATATGTAGAGACATTCCGTAGGCTTGTGGCAAACGAATTTTTCTCTTGAGGGTTTCGAATTTCACCGATTGAATGTGTTCTTCTTCTTCTTCTTCTTAGGGCCCACAGGCTCAGAGTCGAAGACTCTTCGATTGAATGTGTTATCCAGTACATTTTCCTACTCCCTTCACGAAATCTTACTTCCTAACTAAGCAGGCCTACGACCCATGTAGGGTCTGAGCCTGAGCTATCGCTGCCTTCCATCGTTGACGGTCCTGGGCACGCTGCTTCCAGTCATCAAGACCAAGCTCTCTTACGTCCTCGATGACTTGGTCTTCGTACCGGAGGTTCGGTCTTCCTCTCCTTATCGAAGCAGAAGGCTCGGATTCGAAGACCCTCTTAGCTGGAGCGTTGTTGTCCATGCACTCGATGTGGCCGAGCCAGTGCAGTCGATGGATTTTTGCCTTCCGGACTACATCCACATCCTGGTACTGCTTATAGAGTTCGTGGTTGTGTCTTCTCCTCCATTCGCCTTCCTCGCAGACGAGACCTTATATCCGACGTAGAATTTTTCTTTCGAAGGCACCAGGAATCAGCTCTGCAGTTCTGCTTAGTGTTCCATATAGCAGGACTGGCAGAATAACAGTTTTGAAGTTTTTTTCGTGAAGTTCACGTTCGCCCTGAGGCAGACAAACGCCTTCACTACCTCAAAATTTTGGCTGTCGATTGTAATGTTTTGCCCTAGATGATGTGCGGCGGATCGTTTCTTGTTCGACAGCATATATTCTGTCTTATCCTCATTGACCTTAAGACCAGCTCGTTTCGCTGTTCAATTGCCGTGAAAGCTTCCACAACGGCGCGTTGGGAACGCGCAACGATGTCGATGTTATCTGCGTATCCCAACAGTTGGACTGACTTGTATAAGATAGTGCCTTCCGTGTTTACAGCAGCCCGCCTTATCCAGTACCAAATTGAAGAAATCACACGACAGCGAATCTCCTTGCTGAAATCCGGTGCAGGTTTCAGACGGCTCGGAGGTCCTCGAGCCGAACTGCACGGTGCATCGCTTATATATGGTGTAGTAGCGTGGTCCGACACAACCGGATCAGTTTTCTCGGGATCCCGAATTCAGCCATCGCTTCGAATAGTTCCCTGCGACGAATGCTGTCGTATGCGTCTTTAAAATCGATGAAAAGATGGCGCGTGTCGATTTGAAGCTCGCTGGTCTTCTCTAGGATTTGCCTTAGTGTGAATATCTGGTCTATAGTCGATTTGCCGGGAATTCACGGAGTCTTAGGCCATGATAAACTGTCGTGTCAGTCTAATTTAGAACAAGACAATTAAATCTAGGTTACATTTTTTTAAGTCATTCATTTGCCATTTATTCGAGATTTCATTGCACAGATTAACGTAGAGTACCATAAGATTACTTTTTTGAGCACAAAGGGCAAGTGATCGCCTTGGCAAATGGCATAAATGCGTTGGTTCCTAAGCTGAAGGTCATTGGTTCGATTCAGGACACAAAAACTTTCACTTTCACGACAGCACTTCTCTCGAACCACTAACGAAGTTCAAGAAAATCTTCTTCAAAACTTCACCGGTCGTAGTCGGCACAAAATTGCGAGTCCCATACTTTCTTGAGAAAACTATAGCGCCCACACCCTCTCACGAGTAGTTTTTGAAGAAGCTAGGCCTAAGCGGTACCCGAAGAAAAAGAAGAAATAGGAGAAGGAAATGAATCCCACAGATTTTCCAAACCTGTTTTAAGAATTTGACCTGCGTCTTTGGCTCTTAAAAATGTCAAGTTAATCACACTGGTCGGCCTTCAAATGAAAAAAGACTCAAGAATTGACTTGCAAAAATTTCAAGAGTTTAAATATCGGACCAATTTGATTTAAATTTGTGGCAAATAGTCGCAAATACTCACAAAATTATGTATACTGATTCCAACACATTTTAGGTTTGGGGCTTTGTTTGCTCCCAAAATGTTTAGCTCAACTCTGACTACAGAATTCAAGAGAAAAGTAGTAGTAGCGCATTATTTACCTCGGAGCGAATATAAGCTACACAATTGACACTCCTGTGGAGGTCCACCAAAGCTCAGACCTTGGTAACTTCTGCTTCATTATTTTATTAAAACCATAATAAAATCTTCTATTCAAGGTAAAATGTTGTTTTTTCTATGAAGCCGAACTATGGACAGTTAAAAGTGGATAGATAGGGTGGGCCACCTAGTGGTATTTTTTTAAATCATAGGTTATTTTGACACGGCCAGCTGTTTCCAGCTCGAAATCTTGACAGAAAATCAGTATCATACCTCCGCGGAACTAAATGAGTCGCTTTACGCTTGAACAACGTTGGGAAATATTGAAAACTTATTTCCAAAGTGAGTGCTGTGCCCAAACAGTGCGTTTTTTGAAAAGAAGTTTTGGCCGAAATGAAGCACACACCGCGACTGCTGTTCGCAAGTTTGTGCAAAAAGTTCGTGAGACTGGTATGCTAGTGGACAAAACTCATGGTCACCGTCGCCATACAGTGTGTATAGATGGGAATGCGGCTGTTATGGCCGTGAGACTCAATTTACGACCATCAACCCGCCATCGATTTCACAGGTCAACATTTCACGCACTAGCCTGAGGAGAGAGAGAATTCTGCAAAAAGATCTCGGATTGTTCGCTTACAAGGTTCAATTGACTCAGCAATTGAAAGCGCGCGACTATCCGCTTCGCACTATGAGCTTGGGCCTTAGAGCAGCTTGAATTGGACAACGATTTTGAGCGAAAAATCGTCTTTTCTGACGATGAAAATGCGCGTTTTCATCCCGGCGGCTACGTTATCAAACAAAATTGCGTCATCTGGGGCTCGAAAAACCTGCACGTTATTGTCGAGAAGTCAATGCATCCACAGAGAGTGACAGTTTGGTGCGGATTGTGAAATGGTGGCATCATTGGACCATTTTTCTTCGAAAATGAGGCTGGGAACAACGTTTCGGTCAAGGGTGGGCGTTACAGAGCCATGGTGACCGACTTTTTTTTTACTGAAATTGAAGACATGGATTTGGACCACCTCTGGTTCATGTAGGATGGTGCGCCATGCCACAAAGCCCATGCCACAATCGATTTCTTGCGCACCAAATTCCCAAATCGTGATCACAGCCGTCTTTTCAGCCTTTTTTTTGTGGGGAACCGTGAAGGATCGGTATTATGCCGGAAACGAGTCAAGCACTTGAGGCAATATCATCCAAGCAATCCGTGAGCTACAGCCCGAAACCATCAACTTGGAAAATTAGGGTGACAGAATGCGCTACTGCGAAGCCAGCCGAGGAAGCCACTTGAACGACGTTGTAAGTCATAGTTAATGCGAATATATGTTTTTACCAATAAAGCCATAATACATGGATATTTTGTTAATTTTATTACTATTTTATTATTATTTTAAAAAAGAAACTAGTATTTGGCCCACCCTGTATTGTCATCGGTGAGCCAAATAGGTGCTTTAGATCTACTCGTAGATATCAATTTCTATTTATTAACATTTAAAACGTGTGATTTGTTGGGGGTGGGTTCCGTAGGTTCGCTATCAAACTTTTTGATTTAGATTACCGTTTGAGAAATATGAAGCTCCAAAGTGTGTTATAAAATGAAACCTGCTCCCATTTTGAAAACGATGTATCCAAAAATCTGAAAACCAAATCAATAAAATCGACATCAATGAGTACATTCGATTTAAATTCACCCCTATTGCGATAGTCGTTTTTATTGAACGACACTTCTCACTTTTTCTGTCGTGACTCGACAGGCGTTTAGGCGTTTAAGTGTCGGTATTACAATACTTAAACGCCAGTCGTTTTCGATCCACATACATTCCACATGAACAAAAACCAAATACCGTTGGACATTTGAACAAAATGCCAATTTTGTGAATTGTGAATATTAAATAATGAATAGTATTGCACTTTTAGTGGTAAATAATATTATTAATGAAAATGAGAGGGAAGAAGAGGAAAAAAAAGTTAATAAGAGAAAGGAGAAGATTAAGATCGAAGTCCAATCCCTTGCATTTTTTAGATTCGAAGTAGGTTAGGTTAGGTTTAGGTGGCTGACTGCAGATAGCACTCACACTTAGGCCAACTTAGGCCCATTGTAGTACCACGCGGATCGGATGTCACCTATTCAAAAACCCATTTGGTGCTTTGCACGAAGCTCCTTATTTCATGGATTCCGACGTTGGGCAGTTCGTTCAAGTCGTTAAAGAAGTAGTCTCCAAGGTGCTTCTTAACAACTGGATGGCGCAGTTGGTTAAGTGCCTGCCCCAAGTTAGAGGGGTCCCAGTAGTCTGACTGTGGGTATCACAATGGACCGATATGGCCTAAGTGTGCTGGTGAATTCACTAGCAGCCCCCTAACCTAATCTAACCTAAGGTGCTTCTTAGTGCGGGAGGATAGAGCGCTACAAATGCAGAGTAGATGCGTTATGCTTCTGCCTTCTTCAACTTCTGCAGAAGTTGTTATGAGGGAGTCCCATTCTTAAGGCGTGTGTGCCAATGGCACAGTGTAGTAGCTATCGGAAGTGTGTACGCAATGATTTTAATTTGTGTATTGCACAACCAACAATGAGTATCATTTTAAACGAGATGCTTGAGCATATGGAAGCATTTGTTTGTCCTCGTTGGATAAACGCATCCTATTCAAATAAGGAACAAAATAAATCGAAGGCTTTTTTTATCAGAAAAAGGAAAAAAACAAAAACTTACATTTTATTTGAACGCACACAGCTTGTCGTTTGAAAAAATGTCATCGCCAAAAAGTATCGTAATACTTGTCGTTTATTTGAACTTAAACGAGAGTTACAATATCGACGAGTGACATTTGTCGATAAGAAAAATACGTTCCACTTAACGACAAGTAAAACGACATCGTAATGACTATCGCAATACCGATTTCTATAAGTGACAATTGTCGTTTAATAAAAACGACTATCACAATAGGGGTGATTATTTCGGGTATTCTGGCTCCAGTTGTTTTGCAGCAAAAACTTACCGTTTTTACCTCAATATTTTAAATTTTAAAAATCTAAAAACGCTATTTTGTATATGTTTTTAAAAGATTAAGAAATGAATGAGAAATGATATATATAAAAATATGGATTTCTGTAAAGATTCCAAGATATCAGAGATTTAAAATATTTTGCGCGCTAAAATCGAGAGATCGGCGGGAGTTAAGTGCCTGCCCCAAGTTAGGTTCGAATCCCAGTGATATCGAATATGGTCCAGTCACCATTTGCCGTTAGGATCAAATTAACGGCACTGGAGTAGGTTGCTACCTGGCAGTACAATGGACCAGTTTTGAGTCTGAGTAAGCTCCAGTAGTGTTTCAAAAATCCTCCGAAAAAAAAACAAAAAGAAAAAAAAGAAGAAAATGTGCAATAATTTAACCAACTCACAGGTTTTTGCAGTCAAAAATCACTCGTACCATTAATTATTTCTAAAATGCATACAAGAAAGGATGTACGTACGGATACGGATAGACATTTCGGCACCAATAATAGGATTTGAAAGTTCTTGAAGAGAATTCACCCCGATTTCGAATTAATTGCTCATCAAATTCTGAGAAGAGTAAGATAAATGCTTTTGCTGTCAAGCATGAATTTCCAATTTAGTTTTTTGCCATTGAAGCGCTGCGAGTGGTGACAATTTATCAGACCAAGCAGCTCCAACTTCAACTCAGATAAAAGAAATAAAACTTCACAAAGCTAAGGATCTCCTCCAATCCATACAAGAAGTGGTCTATAAATAAAATCAAATGACAACTCAGCAGAAATCCAACGAATTAATTGCTCATAGGAAGTGTTCAAGAAGCAATCGCTCACACAAGCTCACTACTACGTGGTCTACTACTCATACTCCACACTCCACACTCATGCAACAATAGAATACCCTTCTCATAAGATATTCCGGTGTCGTACGTCGATGCCATTTACACGGCATTACGTGACCAGGACGAGGAAAACCTAAAGTGTTGCCAGAGATGAAGAAAAAAACGCCGTCAATTGATACATTGTAAGCGAACTCCTCATAACACGTGTGTTCAAGCGGACGAAACAGAAATAACAACAAAGCGTCGTTCCTTAAAGCAGCCATGTCATGTCATCCTTTCTGCCATCGAAGACGGATGAATGTAGAGGGGAGAGCACGTGTAATTCCAACGTGCTTTGCCTATTGCATTGTTCCCTTTCGCGGGGATGTGTGTCTTCTTCTGTCATCCGGCGTCTTTGAAACTGTAGATCACCGCTAACAGCGTAAATGTCACACGCTCTTACACTTTTTAGGAGTCTTTTAGCCCCCCAAGGACCAGAGCGACAAACAATATTTTCCGAACACCCAGCGGAAGGTGAGGTTATGTCAATTTTGCAAACAAAAAACCGTCAACATTTCAACGTTAAACATCAGGTCGAGGGGAGATGTTGAATGGACCATCCACCCTGGGAAATCCAAGGAAGCAAGTTTGTGCGATGTTCACTTGGGCTTAGTTCTGTCGCAGAATAATGTCACCTCCACCCCATTCCTCCGGTTTTGTGCTCTTTTTGTCGCTTAAGCGAAATTCCGATTTTGGTCATTTATCTTGTTCGGAAACTGTAAGTACTTGCACCATCTTCTTTCCGATCTAATCGAAGGTTCGCCATTCAGTCCCACTGTGGCATCATTTGTCAAGATGATTTTCTTTTATTGGGAAACATCAGGAGTCATGGCTCCTCCAACTGACGTCATTGTTTCTAAACTTAACTTTCTTATTATTAATGACCTTCCATGGGAATTTGATGTCAAGCCGGCGAGGATGAGCAGGTGGTATGGTGCACGTTTGATTTCTTTTTAGCGAAAAGAACAATTCAAGATAATGGAAGTTTTCGGATGAATTCAATTCAGATTGTCAGAGGCAGTGGCTACTTCAATTGAATAGTTTCTCTGAAAGTTATAAGTCGCGCGTTTCTTTGGAATAAAGCGGAAATCTATTGGATAAAGAATCGAATGAAAATGCCGTAAATTTTCGAGAGAGAAAAAGTGGTGTAGGATACAAGGACTAACCATCTGAAGAGATATTTTTTGCATAAGGTAGACAATTGAGCATCGGCAGAAGATGCTGCTTTAAATTGATCATGATTGCCAATCGGAATGTCTTCGAGACGGTATCCTTCATTACATAATCTGTTTTAACGAAATGCCTTTTAAAATGATTTGTTTTACGAACGCCCACAAGATTCGATTTTTTTAACTGACTGCAGCTTAATAAGATGTTATGGAATGATGTCCGAAAGTTTTACCAAAGGGTGAAAAGCTTTTAACGAATGGGTATAAAGTTCGGACAGAAGCCTGCCGGGACGAGAACGGACAACTAGTAGTAGATTCTCAATCGTCACTGAGAATCTGGCAAAATCATTTCTGCAGACTGTTGAACGGCGATGAGGACACAAATACCGCTGTCAGGCAGAATTTTCCACTCAATACAACGGACGATGATAGAAGAGAATACCGTCCCCCGATCTAGAGACTTAAGTCTAACAAAGCTACTGGTGCAGATAGTCTGCCCGCTGAAACGTTTAAAGCAGCTGGAGATGATCTGGCAGGGCACATGCACCAGCTCATCTGTAAGATATGGTCGGAGGAAAGCATGCTCGATGAGTGGAATCTCAGTACCGTTTACCCGATCCACAAGAAAGGAGACCCCTTTGACTGCGCCAACTATCGAGGGACAAGTCTCCTTAACATCGCGTACAAAATCTTTTCTGCCATTCTGTGTGAACGCCTGAAACCTTTCGTCACCAATCTGATAGGTCCGTATCAGTGTGGTTTCAGGACAGGGAAGTTCACCATCGATCAAATATTCACACTGCAGCAGGTCCTGGAGAAGACTCAAGATTCGATTGCTGAATTTGGTACCGTTACATGGATTAGCAAAAGTAAGTGATATCTATAAAGCTGTCAGTACCACTGTTATAGATTGCGAAGGCTTCCAAAAATGTTCTTGTATTGTGACTGGTAGCGCTAAAGCAATGACAGGGACAGTAAGAGGATTTTCTGGATTCCTTAAACAGGATGGTGCTCATTGCCCTTTAATCCACTGCTTCATACACTAAGAAGCTTTGTACGGAAAATATTTGCGCCAGGTGGACGCAATGAAGGTGGCTGTCAAAACAACAAATCTAATCAATGGCGGAAACAAAGCTTTGACTTATTGTAAATTTTGCGATTATTTAACCGAAATCGATGCATCGTACGGAGATTTAATTTTACACTTAGACATCAGATGGTTAAGTGTTGGTAAGTGCTTGCAACGTTGTAAAGGTTTCGTCTACAAAAACGGACGGTGTGTCCGTCCGTCTGTCCATCTGTCTCTATCACACTTTTTTATCTCCGACATTTAAAGAAGAATATATCGGCATGAATATCTGGAATTAGGTACTTCAGGCCCAGATATCATTGCTCATGCTCTCAAATTTCAAAACTAGGGGTGGCTCCCATATAGTTGAAAATGCCACTGATTTTTAAACATTGACGCACCTCCTCAATTGATTTATCAATCGACAGATCTTTTGAAATGAGGTGGAGGTTTGCTTCAAATCCTTCTGATTCAAAGTTCCATTTGAAAAATTTAGAGCTCCAAAGTTTTTTTTAATGCGTTCCCCTCTGCCATTTCTTAACCAAAGTGTTTAAAAATCTGAAAAAATTACAAAAACTTGGCTTTATTGAGTGCATATATTCTGGTCCTAATTTTTTTTCGTTTTCGAGATATTGGCCAAAAACGACAATCGACATGCGAGTATTGAAGATCTAGAACAATCTGATCGAATGCATTAAAAATGATAAATATCAAAGTATAGATTTATGTGCAAATTTCGAGATATCAAAGGTTTAAGATTTAAAAGTTCATCATTTTCACCATGCTGCCATCGACCACTCGATACGATGATAAGTGTTATCTCAGATCCATTTCTACCCCTTAATGCTCAACAGAAATGTACACGCATGGGCAGTGATTGGGTATGATGGAATGAATTCTCTGTGTCAGATAAATTTGGATATAGACATTCGTATATAAATGAATGTAGTAATGAATTTATTTCGGTTAAGGTTTGAACTCGTCGCCTGATACTCATAAATGATTCTTTCAAAAATTATTAATGCGACGGAACCTTCCTTTACAACTAGTTTATTTTATTCTGCAAAAGGAGATCCTTGTATTTCTAAAAGACGAAATAAAATCTGATACCACAGAAATAGAAAGCAAACTGCAGGATCCCCAATTCCTCACTGATCTTGCATTTTTAACGGATATAACCCAACACACAAACGATTTAAATTTTACCAGGCAGACACAATAATATCGCAAGCTTGTACAGGCGTGTAAATGGAATCAAAAGTAAACTTCAATTGTTCAGAATGTCTTTAAAAAAAAGAATTGACTTTTTTTCCCCGAAAGATATCACATTTCTGAGCACATAGAGTACATTGACGAGGTAATTTTGAAGTTTGAAAATCGATTTATAGATATTAAGGAACTAGAGAGCGATTTGTCACTTTTTCCTCATCCATTAACACTGGTTGTTGAAAGTGTAAAGACTGACTACAATTTGGAGTTAAGCGACTTACTATTCGACCCCTTCTACAAAAGTAGAGTGGAAATGATTTTTTTAACCTCCTCGATGATTCCTTTCCGAAATTAGCGAATTTCGGTTTGAATCATGCATTTTATTAAATCAAAATACAGGTCTTCGTTGTCGGATAAGACACTTATGAGCGCAATGCGCTTGGCAACGACGAATATTGATGTTGACATTAATAACATTGTTAAAGAAAGAAACAAACAAAAAATAAAATAATATCAATGATTTTTTTTAATTAAACGCTAATAGTATTTCTTCGATGGCCCGTCAGTTCTTGTTGAATTTAATTTTAGCCCGCATACGACTGCAGTTTGCACAGCCCTGATCTATAATAATAATAATAATAATAATGGCGGTGCTACAGTCCGAGGTGGACCTGGGCCTAGCTTCTCACCAACCAACTCGTGTTGTGCGTGCTATTGTTCTGTCACGAGTGGAGGGGACCTACAGTTTAATGCCGACTCCGAACGGCGAGATTGAGAAGCTTTTTCTAGACAGTTGTACTCTTTGTGTATTTTCAGTGACTCGAAAGTGGTGGAGTCGTGAAAAATTTGTCAGGTGATTTTTCGGGAATCGAACCGAGAACATCGAGCGTAGGAATCGACGTACCTACCCACTACGCTACGGCGCCCACATTAGACAGCACTGATTTAGATTAGAATAAATCCTTTTTCAGCTTCGCAACACACTTGACCTGGTATAGAAGTTGTAACAGTTTCTTCCATCCTTATGGAGATAAACTCCAAATATCTTCAACATTGGAGTCAAACGGATGCACCTGCTATTGTATGGTGTGAGCCTAAATTGCCCTGCGCAGGCCAAACCTTTCACTTATTTGAACAGAAGTGCATAACCTTGGCGCTCCTTTATCATCTTCCCAAAAAAATCTTCACGACTTTGTGTTAATTTGAATGAAAATTCCAGAATCAGGTCACCCTCAAATGTTTTCAATTCAAACGAACGCCCTTTTGCTGAGTTCAAGTCCCGCTGCACACGGCACAGACGTGCAGTACGTACATCAAAGATTACCCCTTCTTTCGAGGCACGTTTGCTTGGCTTTGTTTACGAAAATACCATGGAGTTCATGTGCAGCTAAATCCGCGCTGCAGCCAAGTGTTGTCAGCGAATTTATTCCGCCACGTATGCGGATGTCGTTTCTAGGTCACTCCCACCCTCTGTCCCTGCCAGCACCTTGCCCAGACCGGGGTGTACACGAATTCAGTCCGCGGGAAATGAAATTGATTTAATTTATTTAGTTAGCTGCTGAATAGGAAAGTTTATGTCTAAATGAATTTTTGCAATTAACTCGCAGTAAATGGTGTCGTAAATACATAATCGCGTAATCTACACAAGAACCGGAAGAATCGGACATGTATGGGTGCAGGAGTGGGTGGTGGGCATTCGGGGTGAAATGTCCATGGCACGGCGCACATTTGTGTGAATTATAGTGGGCTACGTGCTTTGAATGGGCCACTTGGTTTTAATTTACAAGTTAAATGTTCACGAGAGTGATTGTGTTCATGTGCTAGGCGAAATGTTATCCGCAGTGCTTCAAGTACGATGAACATTCGGTTGAACATGTTTGTGTTTGGTTTTAACTGCAGGAATTCTTTGGGAAGGACACCAGTGTCAATGGGAATGTTGCCACAATTTTTTTTGGAAATCTACTGGACAGTCAAATGTGGAGATGAGGTTAATGATAAAGTGTCCGATGGAACGGCAGAGAGTTTGCTTCATGAATAGTTTTCTTGTTGCAAATTTAATCGGTTCGTGAATCCTACCCCAGCTTTCCCTATTACATGTTGACAGAAGAATTGTCCTCCACCGGTTTCCACAGGCGCTCATTTTCCCACGTTTGAGCTATGATGGGTCCCAGTAGCCTTGCGGATTTAATTGCAGAATTGCATTAGGTGGCCGCTGTGGCATTCAGGCATCGACTTGGGCGTAGCTCTCCAACTGTGTATCTCAGTTGTGAGTGCTATTGTTTTTTCGAGAGTGGAGAGGAGCAATAGTTTTTCGCCGGCAGAACATGGAACTTCAGTATAAGAGACGACCGGATGGCGCAGTTGGTTAAGTGCCTGCTCCAAGTTAGAGGAGTCACAGGTTCGAATCCCAGTGAAATCGAATCTGGTCCAGTCACCATTTGCCGTTGGGATCAAATTAACGTCACTGGAGTAGGCTGCTACCTGGCACTACAATGGACCAGTTTTTAGTCTAAGTGCTCCAGTAGAGTTATCAAAAATCCTCCGAAAAAAAATCAGTAAACGATAAACCAACACACGTACGTCGACGAAATGTAAGATCTGCCGAAAACACCGCCTCTGTCCGTGAGAGTGTGAAGGAGAATCCAAGGCAGTCGATTTCGCGTCGCTCACAAGAACTCGGCATTTCGCAGACATTAGCCATAATAATAATAGTGGGCGCCGTGGCGTAGTGGGTAGGTGCGTCGACTCCTACGCTCGAGGTCGTCAGTTCGAATCTCGGAAAAAAACATCAAACATTTTTTCACGGCTCCACCTCTTTCGAGTCACTGACAATGCTCAATAGTATAACTGTCTAGAAAAAAGCTTCTCAATCTCGCCGTTCGGAGTCGGCATTAAACTGTAGGTCCCCTCCGCTCGTGAGAGAACAATAGCACGCACAACACGAGTGGTTGCTGAGAAGCTAGGCCCAGGTCCACCTCGGACTGTAGGGCCGCCGTTAATAATAATAATAATAATGGCGGCGCTTCTCAGCAACATAACCCATGCCATCGGTCAAATTTAGTCTGATTTATGCGCCAGAGTCATGAAAAATTTGACATTTCGGATGAGCGCCACCCAGAGGAGCCGCAGCGGATATTTGAGCGATGTTATACTTCATACATAATGGCATCGATAGTCCTTTCAAACCAATAAAAACTTTCGATGACATCTTGCAAACACTTTGTTCTATTCGAATTTAAAAATAGGAAGCGCTTATTGAAGAACCCTTTGCATTATAACTCTAAACTGTACTGTTTGCGAAACGCCAAGAAAATGTCAAATTTTTAATTAAAATCGTGTATTTTCTGTCAAAATTACTTCTTGCGTGAATTTTTCTCCCTCATGTGAACTGCCTTACTGGTCGTAAAATGTCCTCGGTGGTAAAATACTCTCGCCCTCCCACAGTGCTACGTCCCATGTGAACAATTCTCTCGATGGCCAAAAGCGACTCCTTTGTTGAGTGGCCATTGTGCAGCTTCCATGTCTACGCTGGTAACACAACACACGACACCTTCAAGGTTATCTTCTCGTTTTCGCCCATAATTCTCTGTTTAATGGAGCTCAACGACGACGTCTGTAAACAAGTCCTCACGCAGTTGCCATCGACGAAGCGTAGACCAACGAGAAAATTCCCCGTCAGACTCCATCACAAAAAGGTCTTCCTCCACAAAAATAATAATCAATCAAATCAAATAAAAAAAAATCCATAAAATTTATTTCGACCATAAAATTTCCCCCATCATCCCGAATTGTGCGTAAAAAAATGTATCGAAATCGTATCTCCTGCGGACGCACAAGGAGGAGATCCCGGTGCTAAACAGATTTGATCAGAGGCTCACCCGATGAATATTTCACCCATTCTCGGGCCCGCCAGCCGGAGAATCTTTTCGCTCGACTTGTCTGAAGATCTCACTCGAAGAACTACACAATCAACTCACATAACGCCTATTTATACATAATTTAATAAATCACCTTTCTCCTTTTTTTGCAGCCATACCTATTGTATATATCCTTGCCATTGTACCGGGCCTGATGCCTTGGGAGAAGGGATATCGTTTTTTATCGTTCTGTCATGTTTTCGGCTCGGTTGCGCCCTGGTGTGGAAGTTTCGTCTATCACCTGTTCATGAACATCGAGAAGGGCGAGAACGTCTACTATCGCCTGCTGAAGCTGGACATGGTCGGCATTTGGGTCAGTCAGAGTTTTGGTGAGTATACCCTTAGCACACATCCAACCACTATACACTGTCTTCTCCTCCCCCCGAAAAAAAGGCAATAGAAAGTTATTCGGACTCTAAACTCGGATGAAATAATAATTTCAATTTCCATAATTAGAATGGATCCGTCGTGGCAGAGGGATCCGGATCCGGTCATCCGGAGCCTCGAAATTGGGAATTACCCAACAGCATTCAACTGCTTTGATGGGCGCAGTCAAATGATGGAAATTCGAAATTGGTTAAGCGCAATTAATTTGCTCCGGACGATTCAAATGCGCAGCGTGTCTCGGGGGAAGCCTGCTAAATATTGCAGACCCCCGGAGTCGGGACTGAGATTTCGGTTCGATATGCGAGCTTGGCTGCAGCGATAGGACTTCCCTCGTGGAGGGGGCGGCAATTAATTCATATTATTGCCTCAGATGGCACATACGTTTGGAGGTGGGGTTTGCGTTAAGTGGGCCGTGAGCTCGTTGCTAAATAGTTGATCGACGTTCGAATTGTGTTTTCATTATTTTTTCAGCGTGGTGTTGTTGCGGAAAACATGACACATAAACATCAGAATGCCATGCGACACGCGATCTCCATTTCCATTCCATTTCTAAGGTGACATGCGGAATTTCGGGTCATAAATGAATTAAGTTAAGTACATGGGCGATATGCTGTTCCATTATTTATGGCAGTGACGTACCTAGCAATCTGAGTGACTTAGGCTCTTGCACGTGTTTGAACATTGATCGCCTTGTGCGTGCTTACTCAATCGCGTGCGATGGGGTTTT
Organism: Myathropa florea; assembly: GCA_930367185.1. Lineage (NCBI taxonomy): Eukaryota > Metazoa > Arthropoda > Insecta > Diptera > Syrphidae > Myathropa > Myathropa florea. Next base: position 119,840,774 of record OV884003.1, read on the forward strand.
TTCTGCAAATGCATGGCGCTGCTTTGGTTGGTGATTGACGGTTATGGAAGCCACAGATTATTGAATTTCCACTGTCCGATGAGGCAAACTCCATTTTTTCAGACCAACCGGCGGCAGAGCTTACACACAAGCATTTAAGGATTTTCCTTTTTTGAAAGGAACGTCATAAAAATGGTTTAAGTGCCGATGTAGATGCATTCCGCGTTTTCGTGTGGAACTCGGTAGTTCATGACCTCGTTCACGAGCGATTATCGGCCGTTCTTTTTCCGCACGTTTTCCTTGCTTTCGCAGGCGATTTCGCGAATATCGCATTCTAAGCACATTTCTCATCGGTGACCTATTCCATTCAATTCAATTGATTGCTTTGGTAAGGCACACTAAGACACGACTGGATGGCGCAGTTGGTTAAGTGCCTGCCTCAAGAACGAGGGGTCCCAGGTTCGAATCCCAGTGAAATCGAATCTGGTCCAGTCACCATTTGCCGTTGGGATCAAATTATCGACACTATCACTGGAGCATCCGTCCAGACGATTGGAGGGCGCAGTTGGTTAAGTGTATGCCCCACGTTCGAGGGGTCCCAGGTTCGAATCCCAGTGAAATCGAATCTGGTCCAGTCACCATTTGCCTTTGGGATCAAATTATCGACACTATTACTATTACCGAAAAAAAAGGCACATTATGCCTTAGCCTTCTACAGCACAATTTTAGAATTCATTTATAAAAGGGCCTAACTAGAAAAAGTCTTCGACGCCGCTCTTATGGGACAACACAATAAAGGAAGCCTACGAAACTTATGGCGCATAGAAGCGAAGGAGGACCTCAGCCAACTTTGCGTGCTTAGTTGGAGGCAGCTGACTAAAAATCGTGCCAGTTGGAGAGGCTTGTTCGTTGAGACCCAGGTCCACCCCGGACTTTAGCGTCAGCAGAAGAAGAGGAAGAGAATTTAAGAGAACTGAAGCAAGCGAGCACAAAAATGATACACTGTGACTATAACAAGCTCTTCGTTCAGTTTCGTTAAGTTCGTTGAGTTTAGCCTACGTACGCCGCTGGGGGAAATGAATCGCTCTCTACGTATGCGAACTGACATTTGCTGATATTTTAGCTGATGGAAACTTTGACGATGCTTCTGGTTACTTTCCGTTTGGTTTTAACATAAGCTCACGTTTTCGAACGGCTATTATAGTTGGCTCTTCAGATCGAGTAAGTAAGTCGACCCTACTCAATAATCTTATTCCTTATTCCTAAAGCTGAGATTTGGGTTTATATATTTCGTATCGTTCCCCCTGGTGAAAAGCCCGAGAAACACGGGATCGAGCAAACGGAGAGGTGCTATGGCAGGAATGATGCCCGACAGTTTAATCAAAGGGTGAACATTTTAACGTTCTACTCAACACAACGGACGATGATGGAAGAGAATACCGCCCCCCCCGATCTAGACGAAGTCAAGATAGCGATATCGAGACTGAAGTATAATAAAGCTGCTGGTGCAGATAGTCTGCCCGCTGAAATGTTTAAAGCAGCTGGAGATGATCTGGTAGGGCGCATGCACCAGCTCATCTGTAAGATATGGTCGAGGGAAAGCATGCCCGATGAGTGGAATCTCAGTATCGTTTGCTCGATCCACAAGAAGGGGGACCCTTTGACTGTGCCAACTATCGAGGGATACGTCTCCTTAACATCGCCTATAAGATCTTCTCTGCCATTCTGTGTGAACGCCTAAAACCATTTGTGAACAAACTGATAGGCCCTTATCAGTGTGGTTTCAGGCCCGGGAAGTCCACCATCGATCAAATCTTCACTGCGGCAGATCCTGGAGAAAACCCAAGAAATGCAGATCGACACACACCATCTATTTGTCGATTTCAAGGCCGCATATGACAGCGTGCATAGAGACGACCTAGTCTAGTTTTGACATTCCTGCCAAACTCGTCAGACTGAGCAGGATGACGATGGAGAACTCTCGCTGCTCCATCAAGGTCGGTAACGAACTCAACGAGACCTTCAATGTCAAAAAAGGATAAATAAGGCGACGCGCTGTCAGGTGATTGCTTTAACATCGTTCTTGAGAAGATCGTGCAAAACTCACTGGCCAACACAAGAGGCACGATCTTCCAAAAGTCCGTTCAACTGCTAGCTCACGCGGACGACATTGACGTGATTGGGCGAACACAGCGAGCCGTCAATGATGCGTTTGCTGGCATTGAAACGGAAGCGGCTAAAATGGGTCTGGTGGTAAACGAGGGCAAAACAAATTATATGCTGTCATCGAGAAAGGACGCACAACATCGACGACTTGGCCAGAACGTCACCATAGGCAGCAATAACTTTGAGGTAGTTAAGGACTTTGTCTACCTTGGCTCCGCGGTAAACAGTACAAACAACATCAGTACCGAGATCAAACGCAGAATAACTCTTGCCAACCGCTGTTTTTATGGGCTCAAAAGGCAATTGAGTAGTAGAGCCCTCTCTCGGAAGACCAAGTTGACTCTATACAAGACCTTGATCATCCCAGTCCTGCTGTACGGCGCAGAGGCATGGACAATATCCCAAGCTGATGAACAGTGTCTTGGTCTTTTCGAGAGAAAAGTTCTGCGTGCGATTTTTGGTCCTGTTTGCATTGATGGCATTTGGAGGAGAAGATTCAACCACGAACTGTATGGGCTGTACAGCGACATGAGTCTAGCCAGGCGTCTACGGATCCAACGCCTAAGATGGCTAGGCCATGTAGAGCGTATGGACAACTTAGCTCCGGCCCGAAGAGTCTTCGACTCTGAGCCTGTGGGACAACGCAACAGAGGACGTCCACGTACAAGGTGGCGCAGACAAGTCGAGGGGGGACCTCGGCCGGCTTGGTGTGCGAAACTGGAGACAGCTGGCGAAAGATCGTGCTGGCTGGAGAGGCATGTTAAGTGAGGCCCAGGTTCACTTCGGACTGTAGCACCCTAAGAAGAAGAAGAAGAAGAAGAAGAAGAAGAAGAAGAAGAAGAAGAAGAAAAAGAAGAAGAAGAAGAAGAAGAAGAAGACGAAGAAGAAGAAGAAGAAGAAGAAGAAGAAGAAGAAGAAGAAGAAGATGAAGAAGGAAGACGAAGAAGAAGAAGAAGAAGAAGAAGAAGGAAGAAGAAGAGAAGAAGAAGAAGAAGAAGAAGAAGAAGAAGAAGAAGAAGAAGAAGAAGAAGAAGAAGAAGAAGAAGAAGAAGAAGAAGAAGAAGAAGAAGAAGAAGAAGAAGAAGAAGAAGGAAAAGAAGAAGAAGAAGAAGAAGAAGAAGAGGAAGAAGAAGAAGAAGAAGAAGAAGAAGAAAAAGAAGAAGAAGAA